>JAWNPB010000148.1:29415000-30615000 GCA_035045355.1 Drosophila lacicola
TATAATATATAATATACGATATACATTTGGCAATGTGAAATGTTTGTAAAATGCTTTATATTTGGATATTATTAAATGTTTACCAAACGGACAACAAATTTAAAAAAGACTTTTACTTAATCAATTGAAAAATAAGCTGATTCGAGCAAGTCAATTAAGGAGAACTCCTATCTATCGCCTTTCTAACTTCCAAAGCGAGAAGCTTACGATATCGCAGCAAGCATTTAAAGCAATAAAGAGCGCTTTTTTCTCCAAAAGCAAAATGTGTGAAACAAAAAATATTGCTTTCATTATTTACTAGTTTAAACGTTTTTCCAGCTGACACATATAAATTATGTGTATTGTCGGTACTTTTCATAACGGAGGTTACGAATTCTAAAGAAAATCCATATTCACCAAATAAATTGCAGCCCAGGGTTGCAATTGTTGATAGACAATAAACAACGTGAAGACAAGCTTTCAGCCACACAATAAGCAGCTGTCCTTTACTTAATTCAAGCCCATTTTGCACCATTTTGCATATTTAAGCACCGAAAATATCTCGACAATCGGATAACGAACATAAAAGTTACTTAAGGTAAAAATTCAATTCAAAAATATGAATAAAGAAAAGTGCTAAACGTTTGTGTGGGTGGTGCGAGGGTGGAAGGGGGAAGGGGGGGGGGGGGGGTGTTCAAATATAAAACACACCACATACATAAAACTCACCTCACGCAGCAATCCGAAGAGCACATCCGTTGAGAGCGATCGCTCGTGCGCCTCATCCATAATAATGGCCGCATAGCTGTCCAGGTCCGGATCGCGCAGACTCTCACGCAATAAAATACCATCGGTCATGTACTTGATGACGGTGCGCTCCGAGGTGCAGTCCTCGAATCGTATAGCATAGCCGACATCCTCGCCTGCAATAAATGCGATGCACATTAGTAAAATCTATGCACTGTACAGTAGGCGTACGATATGATGAACCGATTTTTTGATAATTGTGTAACTAAGATCAGCTCTAGGTTTTATAGACAAGGCTTTTTGTGCTGACAAACCGATGGATTAAATGTTGACCGAATACAGAGTTCAACATTTAATGTTTATGACGTTAGCGAACACTGTGACGGGATTTTGGGAAATTGAAAAGTATTTTATGAGAGGTGTCTAGTTATTTTTCAAAGATTTACAGACTTCGAGAAGTCCAAGTTAATGAGTGGAAAATGGGTGAAATGCGTGTGAAAATGTATGCAGCTAAAAGACTAGAAGCCAATCAAGTTATTTTTCAAAGATTTACAGACTTTGAGAAGTCCAAGTTAATGAGTGGAAAATGGGTGAAATGCGGGTGAAAAATGGGTGAAAATGTATGCAGCAAAAAGACTAGAAGCCAATCAAGTTATTTTTCAAAGATTTACAGACTTCGAGAAGTCTACGTTAATGAGTGGAAAATGGGTGAAATGCGGGTGAAAATGTATGCAGCAAAAAGACTAGAAGCCAATAAAAGCTCAACAAAATATGTTTAGGACCAGGATTAACTATGTGTCGACTATGCAGGTCGATTCGGTTCATCATTCAACAAAGAGACGCCGCATTTGTATTCGGTATTCGGTATTCACTGTACACAGTACGCACCCAATTGTGTGTCCATCTCATCGGAGACGCGCTTCGCCACAGACATGGCGGCGACACGGCGCGGCTGGGTGCAGCCAATCATGCCACGCTTGCTGTAGCCATCCTCGTGCAGATATTGGGTTAGCTGCGTCGTCTTGCCGCTGCCCGTTTCGCCGACAATGATGACCACCGAGTTTTCGCGTATGACATTGAGCAGCTCCTGGCGCGAGGCGAAGACGGGCAGGAAGCGGCGTTGTTCTCCGATGGTTTTCTTGCGTGAGAAATCGCTTTTGCCGCCGCTTTTGGTGTCCTGCATGTCGCGCATGTGATCCGCAAACTTTTGATCCTTGCGATAGTCGGCGGTGTCGTGCTCCTTGTCGAATTTGGCATCATCGTCATCCTGCGGCCGCTGCACACCCATAATGTTGCCCAGCTTGGTACCGCCCAGCTCCCAGTGTTTCTTTTGGGCCTTGCGGCGCTCCTTCTGCTCCCGATAATTGCGCACCAGGGCGCTGCCTTTGCGCGCCAGCAATGCCATATCGGAGGTGGGATCTTTGACTGGCACCACCGGCTCCGGCTGCTTGGTGAACACAATGCGTCCGTCCAAAAATGGTGGCACTATGTGATGCACCAGCAAATGGACGCGCTCGAGCGCTTCCTCGTCGAAATCGTCGCTGACATTGATCGAGGTGACAACGCCCGAGGTGAGCATCCGATTGCGCTCCCACAGCTCATTGTCCCGGTTGTTCTGTCGCTGCTGGGCGCTGATGCGCTTCTTGCGCTTCTGCTCCAGCTGTTCCTCGCGCCGGCTGTAGTATTCGGCATTGGTGCCGCCAAACGGATTGTTCTCGTCATCGTAGCCCTCGTCAATGTTATACCATTCGCGGTCGAGGCGTCGCTGCTCCTCCTCCCACAGATCACGGGACTCGGCATCTCCCGTCCAGGGCGTGGCACCGCTGCGCTTGCGATCGTGTGCCCATTGATTGTAGCGATGCGCTGGCGTTGCGCGCGCTGTGTCATCCGCATTGTAACTCCGGCCGCGACTGTTGCCTCTATCGGACCATTCGCCGGTGCCGTAGCCGGAGCCAGCGCCACGTGGCGTTGGGAAATCCCAATCAGATTTTCGTCCACCGCCGCCGCCGCCGTCGGCATCGTCATCATCCCAGGAGCTATTTAATACACCACCAGTGCCACCTGGTGTGCCCGGCTCCCTGGGCGTGTGCAGGCTACGCACCGACGCAGAACGATCCCGATCACGTTCTCGATCCCGGCGTCTGCCGTCTCTGTAGGACTCTTGATCCTGTTCCCGTGCTCGCTTGCGTCGCTCGTCGCCGCGTCGTTGTCTATCCCGCTCACGCTCTCTATCCCTGTCCCTCTCGCGATCCCGTTTACTGTCTGAGTCATCGCGCGTCGTCTTGTGCACCGCACCCTTGTGCCGGTCCCGATCCCGTTGGATGTGCTCGCGCAGCCGTTCTCTGGCCTTCTCCGAGACACCGCCCGTGTGCGATGGTGTCTCGTCTTTGTGCTCGCGCAGCTGTCGACTCAGCTTCTCGAAGCTCTTAGTGTCCGGTTTCTTAAAGGCGAATTCGCTGGCAGGCGTTGTGGCGTTGGGTGCGCTTGAGGGCGTGCCACCATCATCGTACTCGCTGTCCTGGAAGGAGATCAGGCGCTCGGCACGCGCCTTTTCAGCGCGTCGTTTCGCAGCTAGCTTGTCCAGGCCCAACAGCGAGCCCTGCGGCACTTTAAAGCTGGCCCCGCTCCCGCTGGCACTGCTGCTGTCCTTGGGCCTCTTGAGCACCAGGCCGCCGCGCTGCTCCTGGACCATGGTGCCCTCCAAGCGATGCACGCCTGCATCATCTTCGGACATGCTATTATTACGCGATTAATAAGATTTTCTTTTGTTTGCGCAAAACGATTCATGCGCGTTTTACAATAGAGGTGGCAAACTATCGATATAATTATGCAAATACCGATAGTTTTTATTTGCTGTAGCTGTCGATCTTTTTCTTGGCGCAATTGAATCGTAACACTAACCAACAAATGTAAAACAACTTCTAAATAACTGTCAGTCAATTTTTCCAATATTTTGTGATAAATGTATCTACATATATGCTGCAACGCACCATTCAACCGCTTTTAAACGTATTGATTAATTTGGTATTGTGTGTATATTCTACAAAGCATATCGATAGCATTCCATCTCTATTTTAGAACACAGCTGAGCTGCAACAAAAGCGCGTGCTGCTAAGTCGGGCCTATTTTTTGGTGGCACAAGTGCAGCAGCAAGCAGTCTGGCAACGCTTACCAACGCCAATGGCGGCGAAAGTGAATCCGAAAGCTCAACTTAATGATTTAAATCGTTTATTTAATTTGCATTTACATATATAACAGATTAGTCTTTGCTCTCCACTTTCTCCGGCACCGTTTGGGTTATCCAATTTAGATATGGTAGATTTCCAGCCTGTATGGGCAGAGAAATTACTTCGGCCACGCTATATGGATGGTTCTCGCGAACAAACTTGCTCAACTCATCGATGCGGGCGGTGCGTGTCTTTATCATCATGAGATATTCGTTATCCTCGTTTACTTTGCCCTCCCACATGTAGATGGACTCGATTTGGGGTATAATATTCACACAGGCCGCCAATTTGCGTTCTATGATGCCGTGCGCCAGTTTCTTTGCCGATTCTTTGTCGGGTGTGGTTACAAACGCCACGGAGCTGGTGCCGGCGACGTAAGCTGGATCGCACGCCTTGTCGCTCATTTTGTTATTTTGATTTTGGACGAACGAGCTACTAGCCGATGTGCAAGTGGTTGTGGCAAAGGCCGTGCGACTTGTGACAGCGGCAGTAGCAGCAGCAACAAGTAATAAATTGCGTGCGAGTAGCCAACGACAGGGCACCGACCTTGCGTTTCTCAGATATTGCATTAAATGCACTTTGCTCGGCCAATGAAACGTCGCAAAATGAAAAGAATACAAAAGTCGGCGATGTCAACTGCAGCCCGACTAACTATCGATAGTTGTTGCTTTTTGCTATCGATATAATTAGCTTTACACGCACTCCATATTGGAATTCAGATTGCCAACTTTTTAAAATGTTTTTTTTTTTTTTTGAACTGATATATAATAATTACAGAATTGGTGAATATTTACTTGAATCTTAAGTTTTAGAAAACCTCTGTAT
Organism: Drosophila lacicola; assembly: GCA_035045355.1. Classification (NCBI taxonomy): domain Eukaryota; kingdom Metazoa; phylum Arthropoda; class Insecta; order Diptera; family Drosophilidae; genus Drosophila; species Drosophila lacicola. The sequence continues at coordinate 29,419,779 of JAWNPB010000148.1, forward strand.
TTGACTAATACCTGGCTTGACTGAGACACTGTTCTATTTAAAGAAAATTATGAAATATGACTACCAATAAATATATAATAGTATTTTGCATACAATTTGTTTAAAAAATCTATTTTCACACATATTTATAAAGGTATATTAATCATAAATATAATACGTGTCTGTGGCTCACACAAAAATAATTAAAATTGATTTGGGTAAAGGCAAAAAAAAAAAAATATATATAGAAAAAAAATGTAAATATAATTATTTAATAGTTTTTGTGCTTAAGACTAAATGATGTTATTTTTGTTTTTATTCATTGCGGTGCGCTGTGCAGTCGTCAGTGGAGCCTAATTTACAACGCGCACACCGCAGTGCTTGATATTGGAGCGAGTGTGTCCACAAGGGGAATTCCTTGATATTCCTGCACATGTGGAATTCCTTGTGGCCCTAGTCCGTTTCGTGCTTGTCCGACTCTGGTTTAGCAGCTGATTCGCCTGCAGAGGGCGCCAGCGGCTGTGCAGCGGGCGCAGCACCAACTGTCGGTGGCGCCGCCGCTGCCGTTCCTGCTGCTGGCGCTGGCTGCGTTGGCGGCTGTGGCAACGGATGAGGCTGAGGCGGCGCCTGTTGCTGAGCTGAGCCATAAACAGCGCCAGCTACTGGCGCCCCCTCATGCATATGTCCCGGCGGCGGCGGCGGCGGTTGTTGTTGTTGTGGTGGTTGCTGCTGCTGCTGCTGTGTTGGTGGTGGTGGCTGCTGCTGCTGTTGTTGTTGTTGTTGCTGCTGTTGTTGTTGCTGCTGTTGTTGTGCCGCATTTGGGGGCGCATTGACACCGCCATGCTCCCTGGCGCTGGCAAAATGCAGCGGCGTATATGGCTGATAGGGCGGCAGGTGTGGATAATAGGGCTGCGGGCGCGAGTGCGGCCCGTACTGTGGTTGATAGTAGTGCGTGTGCGAGTGCTGGCCCGGCCCAGGCCCACCATAGTTAGCATAGCCCATGTGCGGCAATGGCGGCGGCAGTCCGGGCATGCCGCCGGGCGGCGGCTGCTGCGGCTGTTGTTGTTGTTGCTGCGGTTGCGGCTGCTGCTGCTGGGGCGCCATGTGAGGCGGCAGGTGTGGTGCATGTGAGCCTGGCGGCGGCGGCGGTCCGCCTACATGAGCATGCGGATGCATTTGAGGCGCTCCTGCTGCTGCAGCTGCTGCTGCTGCTGCCGCTGCTGTTTGCGGCGGCGGTTGCTGTGGCGGTGCTGCTGCTGGTTGATGTTGTTGTTGTTGTTGCTGCGGCGGCGGTGGCGTGGGTGTTGTAGCTGGCGGCTCACTGCTTAGTGGCGGCGGCGGTGGCGTTGCCGCGGGCGTCGCTGTGGGCGTAATTGGCTTGCCGGGCACAGCGGCAGCTGTTGGTGGCGTCTTCAGCGATTCCTTTGCGTGCTCGATCGGTGGCACCGGCGGTAGATCCAGTTTGTCATGCTTAACAGGCGGTGGTGGCGGCGGCACAGATGGCTTTGGCGGCGGCTCAATGTCCATGGGCTCTGGATCCGTTTTGCTGGCCAGCTCGTGTACTGGTGGTGGTGGCGGCGGCGGTTGCGGTGCAACTACCACTGGCGGCTTGGCCGGCTCCGGTTTGGGTGCAATGCTCGCTTCCGGCGCCGCGGGTTGCTGTTGTGGTGCCTGCAGCTGCAGCTGCTGATGCGGCGGCTCCTCTTTGCGATTGGGCGCCTCCTCAATGCGTTGACGATCGCGCTTGATATCCTCGTACATGCGATGCACCATTTTCTGGAATGTGTCCTCATCGACGGCCGGCTTGCAGTGCCGCTTGAGCTCCTCCTGGAAGGCATCGCTCGATTCGAGCATACGCTGCTTTTTTGCCTCGAACTTCTCCTCCATTTGCTGCAGCTCCGCCTCCAGCTTGGTCTGGTGCATTGTCAGCGAGCTGACCTGACGCTTGAGCACCTGCATGCGCTGTGTTGTAACCACGGAGCGCACATCGGGCACCACCGCCTCGGAGAATATTTCGTTGATAAGGCGATGATTGCGCAGATAGCGCGCGTATGCCATGTGCTTGGCCGTGTAACCCTCATCGAGATCATCCTCATCCTCTGCCGGCTGTATATCAATGCGACGCTCGTGCTGGCTCTTGCTGCCGCCGCCACGGGATGGCGTCTCGTGCACATCGGCCACCTCGGGTTTGACTTTCGATTTGGCCGATATGTAGGCCTGATAGGCGGGCGTCTGATGGTATGCCTTCAATGCCTTCTCATATTCCAGCTTCTCCGCCTCGTACTCGTCGACATATTCGGTTCTTTCGTCCTCATTAAGCTGCTTCCACATGACGCCTATCTTTTTGCCAAGCTCCCATAGCTTGAGCTCCGGATGCTGCGCCTTAACGCTGTCCCATACACGCTTCGAGTAACGCATATATGGCAATATGGGTTTCTCTGGCGGCTTCGGTGGCTTTGGTAAACGCGATTCGCTTTGGGTCTTGCTGCTTGAGGATTTGGTCACTTTTTGTGGCGTAAACGCCGGATTGCTATAATTGCTGTGCGTAAATATGGGCGTTTGATCCTTATTTCGATCGCCAGCAGCGCCGCCGCCAGATGAACGCGACCGGCTACTCCCACTGCCACCGCCGCCGCCGCCAACAGCCCCGCCGCTGGGTAGCGGAGTTGCCGGCCCGGTTGGTGCCCCAACGGCGATTTGCTTGTAGTTGCTGGGCAGCGCCATGTTTAGTAACATAAATGTATAGTTATATTTTTAACTTTGAGTGCGGATTGCAATTTGCATATATATCAAGTAAAAACAACAAAAATATAGCTAAATTCACGCGGACGCCATTGATGGGTTTTTCTCTATACTGAAAATTGGAGATGGCACACAACGCGTCACAACAACCGCAATTCGATAGTTTACACGCCGTATTTGGTACGTTTTACAGCACTAAGGGCTGTTAACACGCCGGCATATCATTGGCTAGCGTTGGCAATTTGAGTTCAACTCGATGAACACGTTCGGCCTTTCATTTTCCAGTTGTAAACATGATTGGACTGCAATTATGTAAACATGCTCCGATTTTAATAATCGCTATATTTAATTAACTTGTAAATAAAGCATTTATTTTGAACAGTAGGCTTGTTAAACATAACACATATTCTTTCCAGCAGCAAGTTCGTTTCAATGATTCGTTCAATTGAACTGGCTCTGAACGGAACAGCACAGCTGTGCCATCGGGCAAACGAAATACGTAATGAATTTAAAAAATTTAAATATTTTGGATAAAACGATGCTTTTTGGCAGAAGTATCAATGTTAGGCGTTAATAAATAAAGCGCATTTGATTATTGATAAGCACACTAGCTGTTCCCGCCCTCCCCTCGTCGCTTCTGCCTCTAACACAATCAGTTGGCTTTCAACACTACTCGGAGGCAGAAGCACAAAACATTTCTATATTTTAAATCGTAAAAATGAATCGAATTCGTATATGTTTACGCACTGCGGTGAGCAGAAGAAATGGTTACAGACGTGCGCCAGGACGTGCACCATTTAATATCTCGGCCATGCAGGTCGCAACGGGCAACACCGATTTCAGCAGCAAACAGGAATTACATATTTGCCGATATTGCAGCAACCTGCCGGAGCCAGAATATGTCGTGGATGACACCACGTACGACCGCGTGTGCTCGGAGACGCTGGATGCGCTATCCGATTACTTTGACGAACTAACCGAGAATGCTGCAGATATAGCCGGATCCGATGTGGCCTATGGTGTAAGTGCGAATCTTGTAAGGATTGCATTATGTAAGCTTTTCAATTGGCGTCTATTCTATTCGCAGGATGGCGTGCTCAGCGTTAATCTGGGCCCAGCCAATGGCATGTATGTGATCAATCGCCAAAAGCCCAACAAACAGATATGGCTGAGCTCTCCGATTAGCGGACCCAAACGCTTCGATTACGTTGTTCAGCCGGGCGAGGTCAACGGCCGATGGGTCTACAAGCATACCGGGGTGACGCTGCACGAGATGCTCCAGGAGGAAATAGGTCAAATCTTTAGAGAGCAGCCGGTTAACTTCCTGAAGCTGCCCTAATTTGCCACCAATCAGTTTTAGTTAGTTTATCTAGTTAGATTTTCACTCTGTTCATTGTGGGCAATTCTACACGAGCTGGCGGGTATCATGTTATTTGTTAATTATACATATAAACAAAAACAAAAAATTAAAGTATAGCAAAAAAACGAAACTATACTGATTTTCATTAAATGTAGTCACGTGCTTGTAAGGTATACACAAAACGAAGATAGACTACCCGACATGCGGATTCCCAGCTGCGAGAGACGCCCACTAAGGTAATCTTACCTCTAATTGTTATCTTTGCTCAATCACATTTCATTGTAATTACATATCTGCAATCTTTCACTTCAGTTCAGAACGAGTCCAGCGACCACACAGAAACGGGCAGAGCTTTCGGGAATTTCAAACCCTCCAATTATATGATCAGGATTATATATACACACAATATGTATCTATGACTCGATCTTTAGAGGGATTTCTCAGCAGTCGATCTGTCTAAATTTGATAACTTCAGTTTTGATATATTTCTATGATCTCGATTTTCGGGTGGGTGAACAGAGACGAGTAAAAGTGAACATTGCACAAAACCTATATGGTCATATCCAAATCCTGATCAATTCATCATTACAAACTATAATAAAACAAAGAGTAGGCATATTTTTTACTGTCCAGACGACGCCCAATGCCTGTGCCCAGCTGGCATCTCACAGGGGCAGTTAGCTCTCAGCACTAGTCGAAGGCAGAACTAAAAAGTATATATGTTTATATGTATATTTTTTTACAAGTAACAACTATTTCGGCCATTGTGATATGAATCGCATTCGTCTCTATCTACGCGTCGCGGAAGCATTAAGTAATAGTAATTATCAACGAGGTGTCGCCGGACCATATCATCTTTCCGATCCAGCGGATTCACTTGGCAGCAGCATCAGAAACAACAACAACGACAACATGGATATATGCGTTTTTTGCGGAAATCCGATCGATGCTGATTACATCGTAGACGATGCCACATACGATCGTGCGTGCGCCGAGACATTGGATACACTATCCGATTACTTTGACGATCTAATCGACAGTGCTGTTAACCTGCCCGACTACGATGTGGTCTATGGCGTAAGTAGACGGATCTTTAAATCAAGGCTGCAAACCCGAACCGGCACCAACTTAATCTAACCATGAACCGAACCTTAAACCAAAAGTTTCCCCAACCGAACCAATATTTGGTAGATGCAATATTTTCACTAGAACGGGCAATTATCAATAAACTCATTTAAATATAAAAAATATATGTGTCTATAGCCAAATCATATAGATCTGTTGGTTTTGTGCAGCCTTGTTTAAGATATCCACACGCATTCTTCGAATCTTCTAAATTTGTGACCTTATGCATTTGCAGGATGGGGTGCTCAGCGTGGATCTGGGCCCAGTGAATGGCATGTATGTGATCAATCGCCAGAAGCCCAGCAAACAGATTTGGCTGAGCTCTCCGATCAGTGGACAGAAGCGCTATGATTACATTCTGCCGCCAGGCCATGGCACCGGCCATTGGATCGATCAGGAAACGGGCGAAACGCTGCACGAGATACTGCAAGAGGAGATGGGTCAGAAGTTTCGGGGTCAATCCGTCAACTTTCTGATGCTGCCCTATACTAGCCACAACTAAAAGGATCTGAGTTTTGCGAATTTCATTGGATAAGTTATCGTAGGTTAGGCTTAGGTTACGCTCATTAAAACAGCGGAGCAAGACTTAATGCTAAGAGGACAATAAAAATGAGAAATAAACTATTTAAAACCTAATTAAACTGCGTTCATTTTATTTTATTTTGCATATATAGACAAATGTTTGCTGCGCGATTTGTAATTCTAGAAAAAAAAAAAGAATGTTGGTTTTATTTTAAATATCCGATGCTAGGGCTGTGTGTGCTTTAAAATTAAATATACATTATTATAATATATAAATATATAGAGAGATATTTCGGCTCCAAATCAAAATATTCAACACACGCTGTATATGCTGTCCTACAGCTAAAGAGAGTTGCTTAGAATTAACATTTCATTTATTTATTATTATGAACTGCGGGCAATACAGAAAGTTGCCCATTTTTACTGATGGTTGCCGTACACGTTGTTGTAGTGCGGCGGCTGCTGCTGCTGTTGGGGCATATAGTTCTGGGGCACATTATTGTACGGTGGTTGCGGCGGTCCGTTATTGGCCCAGGGATTGATTTGGCCAGGATAACCAGCGCCGCCGCCGCCGCCCATGGGCGGACCATAGGCATTGTAGTTGCCCATATTGTAAGGCTGCTGCTGCTGTTGTTGTTGTTGTGGTTGTTGTGGCTGTTGTTGTGGCATGCTTGGATAGTTGCTGGGACCGCTGGACAGCTGATCGCCGCCATAGCTATAGTAGCTGCCGTTGCCGCCGCCGCCGACGCCGACGCCTCCATTATTAGGCCCATATTGTGGCTGTGCCGGCGGCTGCGGCTGTTGTTGTTGCTGTTGTTGTTGTTGTTGTGGGCGCTGCTGTGCGAGGTTGGGCATGTTGCGCATCTGCTGCTGCTGGAGTTGTTGCTGCTGCTGCTGCGCCTTGGCCGCGCTGCTTGCCTGATTGCTGTTGTTGGTCAGCGTGCCCATTAGATTGGCAATTATGTTCTCTGTATCCTTTAGGGAGATCTTTGGGGCCGCCGGCTTAAAGGTCAGCGAATTGGGCGACATTGTTGCCGCCACAACATTGGGCATTGTTGTTGTTTTCTTGCCATTGGAATCGTTCGCCCTCATCACCAGATCATCGAAATTGTAATCGTCATCGTCATCATCGTCCAGCATAAAGTTGGGTGAATTGCGCGACCCAATGCCACGTCGCTGTTGCTTGGCCGCTGTTGGCATTTCGCGCTCCACGCTCTTGCGGCGCATGGCAGACACGAGTTCGGCTGCCGCGGCAGTTGTTGAGTATGACGACATGCGTGTATTGCTGCTGGCCGCGCGTTCGTTTTGGCCGGGCCGACCGATGGCGACGACACGTGACAGATAATCGCTGCAGGACTCACCATCGCTGCTGAGCTCCGCAATGTTAACATATTTGCGCAAGCGTTCGACCCGCGGCGGCTCCAGTTTCTCCAGTTTGCGCAAATGTCCAATGAGATGCACCTGCTCCTCGTTGGAGAGAAACTTAAAGTTCTGCAAGAGCGTTTGCAGATCGGAATCGGTAAGCGATTCCATGCTGTTGCCAGCATCGTTGGAATTCGACTTGGGCGTCAGCTCGCTGTTGCTAGCCTCCTTGGCCAGCTGATGCTCCACCTCCTTCATGAGCTCACAGATATCAATGTCCAGGACACCGCCATCGTCGTCGTTGCTTGTGCTGGCCGCCGCCGCCGCCAGGCCCATTCGGTTCGGCACCTCGGCAAAGCTTAGCCCGCCGCTGTTCCGGTCGCTCTGGCGACGCACATGATTCGTCTTCACCAGCAGCGTGTAGAAGTGCAGCAATTTGTTCATATCATCGGTGCTCAAATTGTCCAGGCCATTCATAACCAAAGCGCCAGCCAGTTTCGAGGAAACGAGCTGTCTATCGAAGGGCAGCTGGTATTCCTTCTTCTTGGCCAAATCCGTGTGCTTTGGCTCCTGTTGCGCCGTCTCCTTAGCACCTGGTGTGTGTGTGTGTGTGTGGAAAAGGAAGGAAGCAACACAAAATGTACAATTAATTCGATTATTAATACAAGCATATAATCATCTGTTCGCATCGTATAAAAAAAAATAATAATAATTAAGAACAACTAAAGTATTACATACAATTCGAACTTGGCGGCCGTTGAGAGGAGGAGGTGCGGCATATGCGACGCTTCCAGCTGTTTGCGACAGGGCACTTAACCAGGACATTTTTCCTTTTCTTTTTTTATGCGTTTTTTTTTTATTATTATTTTTGGTTTTTTTTTTTTTTTAATATTTTTATTGGCACTTTGAGCACTAACCTGAGCACGCACCGAGAGCCCACAAAACGCACCCGAAACACAGAACCAGTAAAACGAAAAATGACGGATCACAGGCAGATTGTATATAGTTCAGATAGTACATATGTATATATGTATATGAAATGTATACAACCGTTTGCTTTAAATTCTATGTACTATCAAAACCAAAGAGTAACAGCTTTTAAAAAATAAATTATTTAATATTTCAGAGACTTTCAATTGAAGGATGGACAATTGTTTTATATATATATATATATATAAAACAAATCTGAAAGAAAATCAAAAATCATATTTTGATTTAAAAAAAAAAAACAGCCAAGACACACATCTTACACATCTTACTTACTACTCAGATTATATATAGCTTTTATCTTAACAAATTCTCAACTCAAGCTATCGAGGAGATGCGTACACATACCCAAAAATTGTATGTCAGTCAAAAAAATAATGACTGCTGGGACAGTTTTTATAGATAAGACACAATTTTAAATCAATTGCAGAGTTTATCGATTTTCTTATTATTACGCGATGAAATAATATTTTAAAAAATTGATACTTAACGATGCAAAAGTGATCAAGTTGTTCTTAAATGCAAGCTGAAGACCAGAATAACTCGGAAACAGCTCAAGATAAAGATCGGCTGTTTAAGGATAGATAAGTCGGCATTTCAACGCAAATCGCATAAAGGACGTTCAACACAATATTTCTTATAGATAACGAACCAAAGACCTCAATAACAAGTTTCGCAATGGAAACAATTTCAAGCACGAACCGGATAAGTTTTAGACATAAGATACTGGAATCCCCCCGCCCGTTATAACTAGTGCACGAAATCCGAAACGTTTGGCAACCCTGGTAGCGCGAAATCACAACACAAATAAACGGAAAAAAAAAGAAGGAAGAAGAAGAATGCACAGATAAACTAGAGTTCAGCAGGGTTGAGCAGGTCAAACAGATCGCATCGAAAGGATTGAATATTTGCGCCTTTGCCAAGAATTGTGACTGGTTGCAGGATTCGACCATTTGAATATGTTTTTTTTGCAGTTTGCAGTCCTTGGTGGCAAAAATATTTACCCAAAAATATGCGCAACTGTCTGAGCGACCCTTTCCCCGCCCACCCCCGCCTCCCGTCACGCCGATAACGAGCAATATGCTTACCTTTCGGATTTTTGGGACACGCTTTGGGATTCTGTAAAATGAAAGGATTGATTTTGGTATCGTCTGAAACTTACCTTTGGAGGTCACCTGGAAGATGATGGTCGCTATATTGCTGATTAACTTTTTCACAACGCGCACTTTTTGTGGATCATCGAGCACTTCGGCAATGAGTATACCCTTTAGCTTCTCCTTGGTGGTCTCCATGAAGACGCAATTGTCCTCGTTTAATAGCAAATCATCGGCTGCATTCGGTTTGATCTTCTCCATGGCCAGCGCCTTGCTAAGCAAATTCAGCGCCTTGGGGCCCAGACTGCCCAACTGATCCTCCAGTGCGGACAGCATGCGCAGCACACTGACCACGGTCAGCGGACCCTCGGGCTCCTCAATTGACTCCAGATCCTTGTTGGCAGCGGACATTGATGTACCCGTTGGCGATGTGGAACGCTGTCTCGGCTGGCTGTACTCCGGATAGACTCGCGAATCCAACACACGGAACGTCTCCATGGGCTCATAGGTGCGCGATGAGCGCGAATAACTATCGCCCCTCTCCCTGTAGTAATCACCGCTTCGCTCACGGCCCCTCTCAGCGTAATCGTCGTGGCCGCGCGAATGCATCGATCTATCCCGACCCCGGCTGTAGGGTGAGCGTGAGCGCCGGTGCGGCGACCGAGATCTAGACCGAGATCGCGGCCGGCGCCTGGAGACGACCGGCGAGCGAGTGCGCGAGCGCCGTCCCATGCGGGGCGGCGGTGGCCGTCCACGTTTGGGCGACAAGGAGCGCGACACAGAGCGCGGATAGGCTGGACGGCGATTGGGGCGTGCCGATGGCGCAGCAGGTGCCTGCTGATCGTCATCGCTAATATCAATGACTGCATCGCTGGCAAGCGAGCCATTTCCGGTGCGATTGTTGGCACCACGATAGTTGGGCTTGCGACGCACAGCATTGGCGGTGGCGGCAGCAGCAGAGGCTGCAGCCGGAGCGGCAGTGTTTTTGGGACTGTTGACGCGTATTTTGTAGCGCTCCATTAGTTCCTTGGTGTTTTCTTCGTCCTCGTCGCCGAGCTTAAACTTGTCCTTGAGCTCCTTTTTGATCTTATTGACGGCTATGTTGAAGAGCTCGACACGCCTGTCCTTCCAATAAGTGATCCATTCGGGCTTGTAGTCATAGCTATTCGGATCGCATTTCTTCTCTTCCTGCAGCTGCTTGTAGCGGCGATTCCAGAACAGTTTCCACTCTTCGGAATAATCGGGATGCTTCTCCGGATTCGATTCATACGTTTCGGTCTCGTCGCGCAGCTGCTTTAGCTGCAGCTCCAGCAGACAGCGAAACTTCTCCCACTTGTAGCGCTCCTGTGCAATATGTGATGCTTGTAGCGATAGCTCCTTGGGCGTCGGCAGCTGCACGGGTGCTGCAACCTTGGCGCCAACTGTGGCTGCCTTATCGGAGCTGCCAGCGGGTGGTGAACGATTGGCGGCACGATATGCCGGCTGCTGTTCCGCCTGCTTTTTGCGTGCTGCCTTCTTTGCCAGCTGCTGCGGCGTCTGATGCCCTGCTGCGGGCGTAAAGTTCTCATCGTCCTCACTGGAAATGGCGTCCAGTGCAATTGGCATGTTCTCTGTGTTGCGCGACCCTTTTAAAGACTCTGTAGGCTTTAGGGACTGTATCGTTTGACGCACCTCGTCTAGAAAGTCGGGACCGGCACATTCATCAAAATGAAACTTATCGCGTACCTGTGAACAGATTTTAGCACGAAAGCGACGAAAGTCATCGCCGGCAACGGCCAGGACCTGCACGCTGCGGCCATAATGTTGCTCAATAAGCTGCACCAGCTTTGTGGTGGCATTCAGCACCAGCTCGTTGGAGTTGCTGGACGAGCGACGCAATTGCTGGAGCACATCGAACGCCTTCTGAAAGTGCGTCTTCAAATAGTTGGAGCGATGTGTCACCGATGTCCAGTGCGTAAATATCGAGTGGCTGTCGTTGCACGTGTTGCACAGCACACAAAAATAATCGGGACGGCCCTGGCCCTCCTCGTGCAGCTCCACTACGTACTCGGTGCCAATTAGGGAGCCACCTTTAAAACTGTCAATTTGCTTTTGTATAACCGCTATGCGCGCCATTTCATCCTCAAAGCCGGGCGGTACCGGCTCGCCCGTTAGGTAGCTCATTTTTGGATGCAATCTGCAAGAAGGCAGCGATTGGTCTCTAGATTTTAACCGGCAGAGCTGGGTGCATGTCGTGACACGAAAACCAAAATACACGATTCAACAAGGATCTGGGCCCAACACGACCATCCCAAGCCGGAGCTAAAACTATGCAAAGTTCCAAGCCATATCGATATGCATTGGTTGCTGTCGCCAAGTAATTGAATTTATTGCCACTAAATAAGCTTAGGCTACGTTGTTATCGATGCTGTATTTGTTGCATTTATTTATGCTCTATTTACATGAGTGCATCGACTTCATTAGCAATCAGCTGTTAACCCCATAATCACAACATATGCGCATTTAATATTGCGTGGTGAAAATTAATTGGAATGTTTTGCATAGCTTCATAGCCCAGACTTCAAGTTATCTTTCATTTTTTTTTTTATTTTCATACATAAATCCGACATGCGCCCATCTCTAATAGCAAAACAATGGCGCCGACTGGCAATTACCTGGTCAGCACTTGGGAAGTGTCCCCCTTCTTTTGATCACACTATCTATCTAGTTATTTGTGTATTGTATGCACTGGATTTGGACACGAGAAGAAATAAGACAAATATGCACGCGGACGCACACACAAACACACACGCACATTCACATATACATGCACAATTTCACAGTAGCGGCTCGTTCTTCTTTCTTTTCTTTTTTGCCACAACAAAACGTCGACGTCGTTTCGCACGCTCCGCGAAAAGCGATTTGTTGTTAATTTCTTACTTACAGTGCTAATTATAGAGTTGTTTGTTCACTTACAATGTGCATAATGTTAAACGTATTGGTAACACACTTTTTTTGTTCACAATTTTTCCCAAATAATTTTAAGCATGCACACAAAATTAGGAATAGAAATGAAGAAAAATGAACGCAATTTGAGTGTAGTCAAATGTCGCATAAACACTGGCACAGTGTTGGCGACTGTGTGTAGGAATTGTTGATTTACAAACTATCGCATAGTCGCAATTTCGATTACACAGTCGTGTTGGCGGGTAGAATAGAAATTCAAATGAATTATGTATCGATTGCTTTGCACATAATAAGCAGTTTAATTTGAAGAAGTATGTAAGATTTGTTATATTTATTGGAAGAGTGTGAAATATTTGCGAGGCTTTCTAAATAAATAAAAAAAAATAAAAATAATGAAACGAGATTATATGCAAATTTAGTGGGCATATGTATAATATACCTAAAAGATATGCTATTTGAACGAATCCTACTATCTGCAAGTGAGAAAGACATTGACTACACTTCATGCACATCCTATACAGGCTTACGATTTAAGTTGAACAGTTGGTTCGTTAATTCATTAATCAATTTACAAGAAATCTGTCACATGTTGTTCATTAAATTCCCCTGTGGCTGGCCCGCACCTTGCTACTGGCTATATCTAATTTTTGTAATCATAGCCCTATGACATTTTGATGAAGCTGCTGCACTTGAGCTGAAGCTTAACGCACATTGCCTTTGAAAATGCGTTAATGCCTTCGGGCATCCAGTATTATGTGCATGGGTGTACATATATAATTACATGCTCGTATATTATTGAGTCACCACCACCACCAGCAGCAGCGGCGCCAGCGGCGGACAAATGGCAGTGTGCCGGGTCCACGTCCCAAAACAATTTCGCACCCACCCTCCCCTCTTTAAAAAGTTCGTCGACGTGTGCTGTGATAGATGTATCACGTACATTCATATCTGGAATAGAAGAGCCGCATTAATCGCTACATGATGATGATAATGGCAATATAAGCGACTATACAATGAGCTGACCATATGCGCACATAGACAATAAAATGTGAAGAGGATGCCACCCGAACTGGCACAACTGGTGCAACTGGCACGCTGGCTGGAGTACGAGGAGCAGGGGAAGGAGCAACAGCAGCAGCAGGACCAGACGGTTGGGCAGACAGTCAGTTCACATTTAATGAACACAACGGTGACATGAGTTATGGGCCATTTTTTTTTTTGACAACGAAAAATTGCGAATCAGCACAGCTGTTGGCTCTGCGGTGAGGTTTGCGCAAAATGCGCTGGCTATAGGGCAGCCAGGGGGGAGGGGGAAGGGGGAGAAGGGTAGCAACAGCGACGGCATCTCGACATCGGCATCATGAATGCAAATGCTATTTTGCATTAACATTGCGAATGAACATGGGGCATCCCGTCGTAGCCGAACAAAAACATGAAGTCCGTACGCGATCCATTCACGCGCCACGCACATGAAGATGAGCGCATTCCGATTACGGTGAGCACAGACAGAGGGAAGACACAAGACAGAAGACAGTGACACCCCTTCAAATACGGAATCGAAATCAGCTTCAGATGTGCACGATATGGGAGTGTAATGTGTTTTAGACAAAGTCGCAGACGCAGACAGATCGCATGCTGATGCTCTTCACACAGTCCAATCAAATTTTGCAATTCACTTTGCGACCCTCTATCTGTATATGTATCTATATATGCATCTGTATCTATTTATATTATTATAGTATTTGTATCTGTATCTGTATCTATACACGTATTTGTATCTGTATCTGTATCTGTATCTGTATCTGTATCTGTATCTGTATCTGTATCTGTATCTGTATCTGTATCTGTATCTGTATCTGTATCTGTATCTGTATCTGTATCTGTATCTGTATCTGTATCTGTATCTGTATCTGTATCTGTATCTGTATCTGTATCTGTATCTGTATCTGTATCTGTATCTGTATCTGTATCTGTATCTGTATCTGTATCTGTATCTGTATCTGTATCTGTATCTGTATCTCTATCTGTATCTGTATCTGTATCTGTATCTGTATCTGTATCTGTATCTGTATCTGTATCTGTATCTGTATCTGTATCTGTATCTGTATTTGTATCTGTATCTGTATCTGTATCTGTATCTGTATCTGTATCTGTATCTGTATCTGTATCTGTATCTGTATCTGTATCTGTATCTGTATCTGTATATGTATCTGTATTTGTATCTGTATCTGTATCTGTATCTGTATCTGTATCTGTATCTGTATCTGTATCTGTATCTGTATCTGTATCTGTATCTGTATCTGTATCTGTATCTGTATCTGTATCTGTATCTGTATCTGTATCTGTATCTGTATCTGTATCTGTATCTGTATCTGTATCTGTATCTGTATCTGTATCTGTATCTGTATCTGTATCTGTATCTGTATCTGTATCTGTATCTGTATCTGTATCTGTATCTGTATCTGTATCTGTATCTCTATCACTATATCTATCCGGGTCAAGTGGAAGTTTGAGATAGGATGAAAAAACATAAAAGTTGCATGTAACAGTTATCCGTCCATTTTCCAACCTTATGGCTAGATTTAATGAATTACCTAAGCACGTGTTTGTTAACTTTTTATGTAACGCTTTGAAACGAGATTTGAAGCCAATCGAATGAAACTTAAAACTTTTCACACACACAACCCAGGAGGCGTGGTTATATAACACAGGTGGCGTGCAACGAGCAGTGTTGGTAATGAAACAAAATACATCCTGAGATTGGCAGCTAACAACTAGTTGGAATTAATTATGGAAGGAACAGATAAATCATTTCGGAGGGTATCAAACTAACTTTGAGCATCAGTTAAATGTTTAAAGTCCAATTAGTTTATTCTTAAGTATTCATAATTATAATTTCAAAATATCTGAAAATGTGTATTTAACGAACATAAATAAATAAAATTAAAAGAAAAGCCTTGCATCTAGAATTTTAAGAAATTTTTCAACATTTTTTATTAGTAAGAATATGCAATAACAAATAAAAAACGAACCGCTGGACTTATTGAATTTAGCCCGCAATTTCCATATAAAAATATCGATGCATGCAATATTTTCAGCAGAACGGGCAACTATATAACTGAAAAATTTATTTTTTGCGCTAAAATGTTGAAAATGTATATGAAAATATGTGATTTGAACCAAGAAATTCGGTTCAAAGATGCGTATGATCAAAAGCGGGGATTTGTTTTGAACTGTAAATTCAATTAGTCTATGCACGCCCGAATTTTAAATTAAAGCATATACAATCTTCGGCATGACGGCAATTAAATTTGCTTTGTTGGAAGTTTTTGTGGTATGTCTTTTATTTTTTCGTTTTTAATGCTACAAAAGAAATTTCTTGGCAAGTTGTGCGCAATTCATTAAGCGAAATCTGCCCGAATGCGAATAATGCAAATTGCTCTATTTCGGGCCAACTGCAAACAGCAAAACGACGACAAATTTATTTGCGGCCCATGTGGCAGGCCAAAGGAGCCATCGCCAATGCAATCTACTCTCCATCAATGAAATGAAATGAAATGAATGCCGTGTGTTATGCAGACTTCAGCATTTGCACCAAAAGTTCAAAAATTCCATTAATTACTCTGTGCAGTTTTCCCTGGCCCCTCTCTTCTCTCTTTTATTTCGCATGCTAATTTTTAAGAATTTCGAATTTCTTAATGGATTCGCTGTGTCGCTGTTGCTCAGCTGCCCCGGCGATAGTTTGCCTATTGGCAAGGGAAAATATGAAATGAAAATGAAAAAACAAAAAAATAAAAGAGTTTTTGACTTTGGTACGGTTTTTAACCCTAGCCTATTGTGCGCCGGGCTGCTACTTTAATTCCCATGCGCCTCGGCCCACCCCTCGCGCTGCTGCTGGACCGGATGTGCTCATTGTGCGTCATTTCCACTTATCACCCAGGGGAATTTGCAGCTTGCCGGAAGCACTCCATTGCCCAGCTGCAGCTGGTGTCAGTCCCAATCCCAATTCCAATCGCAATCCCAAACCCAATCCCAATCCCAATACCAATCCCAGCCGCACTCTCGGTCCCAGCTTCGAGACCGAGTCCAAACTTTGTCGCATGCTTCAAAAATGCGTAAATCAAACTAAAAACAAACGGCAACGGCTTGCCATGAATTAGTATTAGTGTAAAACGGCTTTTAATAAGTCGGACAGGCCCGCATCTCCACGGCCATTGCATGCATGTTGGACGCCATTAAGCGGACAGCGGACCTCGGACAGCGGACACTGAAGAGTGGACGGCGGTGGGCCTTGGCCGGACGGGCTGGCCAGCCGCAACGACAAAGTCAATTGCGGTAGCCGCAAAATGGAATTTTGTTTTAAAAACTTCTGCACTGCAAAATGGCTCGCTATGGGCGCATAAATTTCAAAGCTCTTGTGTACTTTGTATACCCTTGCTGAGGGTATTCTAATTTTGTCAAGTAAGACGTAACGCATCTATCTAGTATCTAATATCTAGTATATAGTATTTAATATCTAGTATCTAAAATCTAGTATCTAATATCGAGTATCTAGTATCTAATATCTAATATCTAGTATATAGTATTTAATATCTAGTATCTAGTATCTAGCATCTAGCATCTAGTATCTAGTATCTAGTATCTAGTATCTAGTATCTAGCATCTAGTATCTAGTATATAGTATTTGTATTTAACATCTAGTATCTAGTATATAGTATCTAGTATGTAATATCTAGTATCTAGTATCTAATATCGAATATCTAGTACCTAGTATCTAGTATATAGTATCTAATATCTAGTATCTAATATCTAGTATATAGTATTTAATATATAGTATCTAATATCTAAAATCTAGTATCTTATATCGAGTATCTAGTATCTAATATCTAATATCTAATATCTAGTACATATATAGTATTTAATATCTAGTATCTAGTATCTAATATCGAATATCTAGTACCTAGTATCTAGTATATAGTATCTAATATCTAGTATCTAATATCTACTATATAGTATTTAATATCTAGTATCTAAAATCTAGTATATAATATCGAGTATCTAGTATCTAATATCTAGTATATAGTATTTAATATCTAGTATCTAGTATCTAGTATCTAGTATCTAGTATCCAGTATGTAGTATGTAGTGTATCTGACAGTGCATTTAATCATACAAGTCTACCGCCTTCATATTGGCTTTACGTAGTGTGGGGTATCCAATAACTTTACCGAACAAGCTGCCCACGCAGTGACATATGTAGAAATGAGTGTTGTAAAACTACTAATTATAAATAAATACTGTACATGTAAATGTAAGCGATTTAAAATGTTGCTTCGAAGGTGGTTTAAAAATGTTACAAAAGTGTTTCAGCAGTGATAATTCAAAAAGCATTTAAACCATGTTGCAGGGCATTTGGTACAATTCTAGTTGCTATATAAATATGTGCTATATAAATATGTTCATGAGCAGTGCCATCAATGAATTAACATATTCCTGGATTTTAGCGCATAAAAGTTGAAAAACAAATTATGAGCCCTATGTAAAATGTTTTCAAAGTATTTACGAGCCTGTCCGACTTCTGGGCTCTGCATGCTTTGATAACTGATCTATGTATTCCTGTTCTTGTTTTTTTTTTTTTTTAGCAATTTCAAACATGCAACATGTTGCAATGGAGTTATAAACCAGCCCCAAAATTTCAAACTTTGCAGACGACTTATATAAGGAATGTACATAGCCGGCACGGAGGGCAGCGGCACGGAGGGCCGGAAGGTCCGCGCGTGTGAGGGCAGCATGCCAAATGGAAAAAAGTTTTTGCCTTAATTTTTGGCGCTTTTTTTTTGTTTATTTTTTTTGTACTTTGTATACTCTGACGCTTTATTAACGTTGCCCTGTTTTAGGAGAGGGTGACCTGTTGGCAGGGCAGGGGAGGGCAGGGGAGGGCGTGGGGCCTGTGGAGGGGTTGTTTGTTTGCTGGCAGCAGCGCAGCAAGTAATATTTTTGCCGCATAAAAGTCAAAATATGCAAATAAAGCAGGCTCTTCTTGTTGCCGCTGCTGCTGCTGCTGCTGCTGCTGCTAAGGAGCAGGTGGGGCAAGAAGGGGAAGTGGGGGAAATGGGGGCTAATACACCAGCAGTCAGACACAGAGACAAACAGACACAAACGATAGCCTCAGCTAGAACAATGTGCATATAGATGCGAGGGGATGGGTGGCGAAGGTGGGAGGGGGGGGGGGATAAGGGGCTCGACTGGGCGAAAGAGAGAGTGAGAACAGCGTGGCTTAAATAATAAATGTAGTACACGCTTTGAAAGAATTTACTATGCTTTGGCAAATGGAAGTTATAAAAACCAAACACATACACACACACATGCACACACACACACACACACATGCACACACACACAAGCACATGTGCATGGCATATAAATAAACAATGCCCCTATATAACCCGAGGCAAGCCGGAGCAGTGGAGAGGTAGCGGCATTTCCATATTGTTGCTATAATCAGCGGCTGCTTTGATTCATCTGCATGCACGCGCGATGCCGGGACATTGTTGTGAAGGGAGGGAGGGGGGTGCCCACCATTACCACCACCACCAAGTCAAAGGCAAAGCCATTGCCATAGCCAAAGCTAAATCCATAGCCAAAGCCTTAGCCTGGGTGCCGCCGCCACCCCAACAACATCATCATCAAAGTCAACCCAAACGGGCGAAGCAACCACCAAACGGTCTCTCCACACACACAGACTCCGTTGACTCCGTTGGCCCAACTTCAACTCCGACTTTTTGCTGTGCCCTGCAATTTAGTGCCGGCATCGGGCTCAACAACTTCAAATCACGACACGACTTAAGCACGACTCTGCTGGCGCACATTTAGTCAGCTAATAATTTAATAACGATTTAATAGCATACCTATTTGTGCTAGTTTTGAAATAGTTTCATTGCATGTGCTCATTATTATTCCAATTCTGTTTTTATGCATATTTATTTGATTTGTTTATTGTACTGTCTGACAACGATAAATAATCACGACCCGCTCGCATTACTAATGCTGTTCAAATTTCGTCTCGAACATGTTCGTGTTCGGTGTTGGGCATCATGTTCGAGCAACAACCACTGACTGACGCCCCTTTTCAGTATGAGCGGCAAGTGTTGCATAAACTCGCGGTGGCCTTGCCAACAAATTTAGCCGAAAAAAGGCTAGCTGTGAATGTAATGCAACTAACATGTGGCCAGCCGTATGCCAAGGATATATACATTTTAAATAGGCTTGTCTTTCTACATTTGGGTCGTTGTTAATTAAAACAAATCAACAACAAAAGGTATTGCATGATTTTAAAAGCCAAATAAATAATCTAAATGCAGCCCAACTGCGTTTATTTGGTTAGCTTGGAGTTGTATATATGTACGGTACATACGTTTTATAATACACTTTAAGTAAAAGTGAAAATATGTTAATATATGAGTTTTTTGCGATTTTTTTTAAAGTTCTATTAATTTCTTTACTTTCGAAATTAATTAACTTTAGCTTGCATAATTTATATAACTAACTAACTAATTGAGTGGACCATACATATAAATAATAAATAAATATAAACAAACGTTTATAAATATCGAAATGCAGTTGTAATTGCAAAAAGTCGCAGAAAAAAGCTAAATTGTAGCCATTTTACGGCTGTATCAGCTGCGTGAAGCAGCCCTTTCTTTTACTCTGCTCTCCGGGGCGCTGTGTGCGTTCGTGTGCATGAGTGTGCCTGTGTGTGCCTGTGTGTCTGTGTGTGTGTGTGTACTTGTGTGTTATCTCGCAGCCTGGTTCTGGTTCAGTTTTCGTTTTCCGTTAGTGCAGCATTTATCCTCGACGACGTTGGTTGGTTTCGCCTTCGCCCTCAGTCATTGTCACTGTCGCTGTCGCAGTCGAAGTCGAAGTCGAAGTCGCAGTCGTTTCTCGCCTTGTCCGTTGGTGTTGTTATTTATTTATTTATTTTTTTGCTGCTGCTGCTGCTGCTTCTGCTGCTGCTCTTGTTGTGTGTGCACGTTTTATTTATTGTTGTCGTGTGTTATTTGTTTGTTTGTGCTCTATTTTTTTTTATGGTGCCAGTGCCAACTTACCTGATATAAAAAACTCAAACAAGGTGCGCAGACCCGGAGTCAGGGCCACGGCACATGTTGTTAGTTAAACCAGCGCCCCAAAACGGCTGTCCCACAGACCGGGACACTTACCAATAAGTAAACCCAAAAAAAAAACAAAAAACAGAACGGAGAAAAGAAAAACTGAAACAACTGAAACGAAACGATACTAAACGACGTAAACGACAGCCCCCACTTCAGAGAACTTGAGCTAAAGTTACAGTTACTCTCTGCGTGTAACATTCGCAGCATGCTTTTAGCTTCAGCCCAGTTATTGGTGCTGCAATAAGCAATCGCCAAATCACACACACACACACACAGAACAACAACAGTATAAGGAACAACAAAAACAAACAGAAATACACAAAACGTGCTGCGTGCGCTGCTTCGCTAAATGCAGTCGACGTCAACGTTGACGTCGCTGTCGTCACAGTCATCGCGTATTATGGGCCTAACCAAACAGCAACAACAACAACAACAACAGCAACAACAGGAAGAAGAAGAAGAACATCAACAGCACTTGATACAAAAATAAACAAACAAAATCAATCAATTAATCAATCTGTGAACGCCCACGCTCACGCCCACGCCCACGCGCACTTCAAACTGCAACAGCAACAACAAGGACAACAACAACAACAACAACAACAGCAAAAACAACAAAAAGCAACAACCATGTTCCAGTCAATTGCACTAGCACTAGTTCTGGTCACCGCCCAATCTCTGGCACAGCTACCGAAGGATGCGAATGCGAACGCTGCCCTCCAGCTGCAGGCAACCGAAACGCAGGCAGCCGCTGCCGCTGCCGCCGCCGCCGCAGCAGCAGCGACGCCATTCGGCAGCAAGCAGCTAACCAGATGCCGCCAAAGCTGCTATCAGCAGGTAAGTCCAGCTCAGGCCACTAGAGATAAGACGCACTTGATGGACACTTGTATGTGTAGTTTATACGCTACGAGAGACTCTCGAGCGCGACTTCAAGGTTAGAGGCTCAGCAGCAGCGGCAGCGGCAGCCCAAAACGCAGCCCCGTTTGTCCAGTTGGGCAATGACAATGGGCCTGACAGACAGACAGCACAGGCAAAGGGCAGGGCGGGGCAGGGCACAGCACGGCAGGGCAAACGGCGACGGGAAAACGTTTTGTTTACTCTATTCGTAAACGTGAGCAAGAGTCTATTGGTTCATGTGCTGTATTTGACGCTTAGCTAGGGTTTTTCCCAAATTTTGTGTAAATACTCGCACCTTCGATAAAGTGTGAAAAGTATTACAGCCACGCCTGTTAGTGGGCGGACTGTTTATGGAGGACAGTTTAGCAGGCAGTTAGATAATATTGCGACCACGCCCACTAACGCCTCTTCGAACACAACGATTTCTAAAGCCACAGTTTAAGAATCACTGATCGATCAGTTGCTACTGTTTAAGAGTGACCAGCTTAGTCGAAGATTCCTTTCGACTGTTTCAAGCTTTCACAACACTGGAAGTACTCATAAATTCCTCCTCTCTCCTCTTTTTGTCGTTTACCAACAATGGACCTCCATAATTTTGGGCTTGAAACTGAATTTTTGCTTGTTCTCCCTTTGAACTCAACTAAAATTGAAGTTTTCCTTGCTTTTCTTTAACCTAGAATTGCGCATATTATCATCCAGACATCTTAAAGAGATCTCGCTGCTGTTTCTATCATCTCTTGTTCTTGCTCTATCATCTTTGGACTCGTTTCTGTTGGGGAAGCAGAGTATTGCGCAGTCGTTATCATGCGACAACAATGTTCTTAGTTGTTTTTTATGCGGCTGCTCGCCTTTATCTGCTCGCTGACATCGCTGCCGCTGCTTCTCAGGTAGCTGCCGCTGTCAGTTGACAATGTCAGCTGGGTGGTCCACGCCAGTCATAGCGCAGCTAATAGAGATTAGGCAACTGGGAGGGAGATCGAGAAAGGAGCCACAATGCCGCAGGGCCATTGGGTGTGTTTCCGCGTGTTCCATACTGGAGTTACCGGGCAGAGGTGGCGGGTTCGAGCAGGGAGGGTCGCGAACAAATTCATTTTATTGAATGACTGTGAAAACAAGTATTCAAATCTACTTTAAAGAACAAATGAAAGAATGGAGAAAAACGGGTCCAACATTATACAATTAATTGATTGTAAGAACAAGAACGGGGTCTCTCTGAATGCCTAGACAAAAGCGAGGAGGAGAGGGGGAAGACAGAGGGTAGCTAAATTTGATTTATAATCTTAACATATTTCTGGATCAAAAAGACAAGCTCGATTCGATCTGGATTCCAAAAACATTTCGGAATAATATAGATATATCTGAATGCAAAGAAAAGCCGAATTCGATGTAAAATGGAGAAATATTTCTGGAGGATGTAGAAAAGCTAAATTTCATGTATAACCCAGAAGTAGTTCTGGATAATATAAGAAACTTCAATTTGATTTACATTTCAGAATTATTTCTGGAGAAAATAGAAAAGTTTAATTTGATTTATAATCAAGAAACATTTCTGGATAATTCAGAAATGCTCAATAAGAAATATTTTTGGATAACATAGAAGAGCTCAATTTTATATTTAATCCAGATACATTTCAGAATAATATAGAAAAGCCCAATTTTATTTATAATTCAGAAATACTTCTGAATAATTAAGAAAAGTTCAATTTGATTTATAATCAGGAAATATTTCTGGCTTAATTTGATCTTTAATCCAGAAATATGTTTTGCTGCCTAAGAAAAACTCAATTCGAGTATAATCCAGAAATATTTCTGGATAATATATAAAAGTTCAATTTAGTTTATAATCCAGAAATATTTCTGAATAATAAAGAAATGCTCAATTTAGTTTATAATCTAGAATTTTAAAAGATCAATTTGGTTTAAAATCAGGAAATATTTAGGGATCATAACGATAAACTTAGTTTGATCTATAATCAGGAAATATTTCTGATTCAATTCGATCTACAATCCAGAAACATTTCTTCTTGATAAAGAAAAGCCCATTTTGATTATATTTTGTAAATATTTCTGGAGAACTTGATTTAAATCCAGAAGTATTTCCGGATAATATAAGTAGAAAAGTTTTGCTCGATTTATCAATCAGAAATGTTTCTGGATCATAAAGAGAAGACCAACTCTATTTATAATCCCGAAATATTTCGCGACAATAAAGAAAAGCTCAGCTGGATTTACATTCCAGAAATACTTCTGGATAATATTTTAATAGCCGTATTTTTAGTGCTAATTGTGGTAGCTGTCGAAATTGTGCTACCAATTTATAAACAATAATTAAAACTTGTTACGTGACTGAAAAACTGGTTTTCGTCTGCGTCTATCAAAAAACGCCAAATTATCCGGCAAGTGACTGATTTAATTAATGCAATTATTTTTACAAAATGCGACAGAATGTTATTATTAAAACATAATTGTGTTTATTTTTTTTGTTTCTGTTCTCTTCATGCTAACGTGTTAAACGGTACGTGACACACGTTGCGTGACGTATTATTTTTTAATTATAATTTATAAATTTTTCAAGCATTTAAATGGCGTTTGATCCAATGGGTTTTGCTCCTGTTGTATTCGGTTTAAGTTAATCAGGGTTTTTTTTCAGAGAAAATGCCACAAAAAAAGTGTTGAAAAACGCGTAAACAAATGAATTTCCTCTGGCAGTCAGATTTCATTTTAATTATGTTGATAAAGTTTCGTCATTTGAGTAGATATTCATTGAGTATTAGGGAAAAAATATATGTAAGTTGTTGCTGTATGAAAATATCTACAGCTTACAATATTTTCAGTAGAACGGGCAATTAAACTCTAGCAAACAATTTTGAAAATTTATGTACGATTAACTGAAGTTTGAGTCAAAACTTGAACTTACCGATTTTATAGGTGTATGGAAAACCAGTTTAACGAACGGAACCTCAAGACAGGCAGTTGGTTTGAACCGTTAGCCGTAGCATCCAATATATTTTGGTGTTTGCAACACTGGTCAAAACTGTTCCAGTGTTCAATCGTACAGAATGATTTCTGTGAAAACCCTAATTAACAAATTTTATATATATGTTATGATATGATATGATGAGGATATATGATATGATATGATGTGATGGGATATATGATATAAGATATGACATGATATAAGATATGATATGATAATAGATATAAAACTGTTTTCACCCATTATAAAGTCAAAAGAATCTATGAATCAGTATATGAATTATATGAATTAAACAATTTATAAGTATATGAAATGCATTTCAATAGAAATCGGTATTTTTTTAATCGAAAACTTTAACCGTTTTTTATAATGCTGAACGTTTTCAACTGAAACGTAAAGTGGTGGCTACATTGAAAGTCTGTTAGAAATCGATGGCGTTTCCCTTAATGTGAACGTGGTAAACTTTGTGCTTTGATCCAACTGGCATCGCAGATGCAATCCGTTGACCTTTAAGGGTTGCCTGCAAGCGGCGGCCGTATGCACTGTGGCTAATTTCACGCCTGTCCGGCTCTAATCCCCGGCACAGGCCACCAGCCCACGAACGACCCACAATCAGCGCCAAATTAACACCATAAAAGTTGGCAGCATCCGAAGACTTTGTTCCTTGAATTTGGGTGACTTTTTTGCTTTCGGGGGTGTGTGTCTGCGTTAAGAAATCGTCGCAAGCTGTCTCCGTCGCAGACACAGTTCAATTCGTAATGCCAGTTGGGTATGCCGGGCACGTAGCCTTTCCGGCTGGTGGTGGAATCTGTTCCGACAGGGCTTCAATAATTGACAAGCGCAGCATTTGGCGACTACGTGCCACTGAAACTGGTCAATGGGCAGCTCATAAAACTGCTCAAAACTGACCTGGATGGGTAATTTATGTGGCCTGGGTGTGAAGCGATGTCCAATTCCGTGGGCAATTGCATGTAAAAGTTGTTCGCTGCCTGCGTTTAATTTATATGGGCCAACAACTATGCCAGGTAGGCCGGGCCGCAAGACGGCCTGGAACGGACTTGCCTGCTCAGCGTTTTCATTGAGCGTGCGGTGAGTTTGGTTTTCATTGCCAACTAAAGATGACAACGTGACACGCACGACAATTGTAATTTTGCAAATATTGACTGACTCATGGCAATTTACAACCGACTTTTAAATATTGCAATGAAGAATGTATGACATAAATCATAAGAATACATAGGGAAATCGTATAAATTAAGCAGCTCAGATATTGAATACTCACGAAGAATATTACCAAATATTTTAACCGAATTGGCCACAATGTTTATTTAATCAAAAACTAATATCAATGCAACATATAGCCAACTTCCTGTTCTCCCTTCAGTAACATAACCTCAACTAAAGCGCACATTGATGCACATATATCTACATATGTATATAAACGCATGCCAAGAAAGCATATACATACGTATTTATATACATTTGTATCAAATGGCCAATTAACTGTCATATTTTGTATATCTCATAACCTCACATAAAGCACATGTATGTAATGTTGCAATTACAATTACAATTATGTTAACGATTCGATGGGCAATCAAATCACGCTGCCATCTCTAATTGGTATTGCCAGTGCCATACACACACACACAGACACACACACACACACACACGCACGCACATTCATCCATTCATTCGTTCATTCATTTGCCGCCTTATTGTTGTTACTTATCGCCCAAGTTGTTTCGCAAAGGCCAAAAATTCAATTGAGCGGAAATTTTTTTCCGCTTTGGCATTTTCCTTTTGGCATGCTCGTTTATCTGGCCGCCTTATTGTGTAATGATGACAAAGTGCTCCTGCTGCTGATGCCGCTCCAGAATGCTGGTTGCTGATGCCCGCCATCTCGTTCCAGTCGGCAGAGTCACAGTCATAGTCAAAGTCCCTCTGTCCCTCTCCCTCTCCCCGTCCCTGTCCCTATCCCTATCTTGATCTCCTTCTCATTCTCAGTTCGCATCAGCACATTCATTCATTTGTCTGCGTGCTCATTCATAAACTAAACGGACAGGCACTGGGAACCGGGCTCTGCTGCTGTGCCTTAGAACTCATTGCTTTGCTACCCAGAGCGTTGTCCAGCTGTCGCTGCTGCGTATCTAAAGCGACAGTTGACAAAGGCTAAGCAGGCAGAGGCATTCAACACACACACACACACACACACCGCAGTCACAGTCGCAGTCGCAGTCGCCATGTCCAGTTAGTTCACAGTTTCATCTCCTGCCGACAGCGTGAAAATTTCAATTCGCCATACAACTTTGCGGTCATTTATACAAACAGACACACGCACTCTCTCTCTCTCACACACACACACACACACTCACACAAACTGCTAGTCTTTTATCTGTGTGCTTTGGCCTTTTTTGCTTATTTTTTGCATGCAGGCCTTTTCATATTACAGTTACAAATTTGCGTCTATTGTTGGTAATGGCAATGCTGTGGCGTTGTCCTCGGCCAGTTGCCTGCGGCGCTGTGCCTGATTACTTTTTCTAGCTTACTTAAAATTCGATTAGGCCACGCCCACTAACTAACTTTTTTGTTTGTGTCGTTCTGGTTTTTGCTTCATCTCTTAAAATACTTCTTCTTTTTTTGCAGTTTGCGAGGGATTGGCATTATTGCACGGATTTCGTTGATTGCAAAAACGTAAGTACAGCCGCGACCCCCTGCTCCCCACTCCCCACTCCCCAATCCCCACTCTATATAATGATTATACAGCGGTTAGATGCGATAACAGCAGCCCGAATAGCTCTAAGCCATGGCTATCTAAACAGTCCGGCAACAGTTAATAACTTTTATGGTTCCTCTTAACCCATTATTGTGCTCGCTGACAACATTTTGCTTGCCCCATCAATATCAATAATCACTCGAAAATGGGAATACTTTGGTTTCAGCTAATAGAATTTACATTCAATTATACTATGAAAATTTTCGCATACTTACAACAGTTTTTAGAAACAGATTAGAACAATACACTTGCAAAAAGAAAAGGAAAAGAAAAACAATACATATGAAATTTATAGACATGCTGCTATATTTTATTACAAACAAATTACAACATTCATTTACTAAATAATGAAAATGTTGTCAGTTTATTAATTAAGAGCTGTTCATTTATTTCTTACTTGAAACCGAATACCTTCGCATCACAAGCTCTGTGTGCATAGCGCAAACATTTTTCGTAAATCAAGTATTCAATTTGAGGAGCATTCCATTTCAGTTGTTAGTCAAATTTAAACGAGAATTCATCAAACAATAAACTGGCACTGGCACTGGCACTGTTTCAATAAAACAAAAACAATTTAGCTGGCATAGCTTGCGGTACACACTGGCCAAAAACAAAAAACAACAACAAAAACACGAAAATTGCAAAATTGCCCAATACTAGCGCATCAAATTTCAGTCAAAGCAAACTTATCGATACTAGCGCATCAAATTTCAGTCAAAGCAAACTTATCGATAACAATAAATACTCGCGCGATGGCCAGTGTTTAAATGGCGCGTAGAAAAATCGTATTGTAACTATTAAAGCCCGTAAAATTAGTTTTCAAATGAAACATGCTTCAATTTTTGTGGAATTTTGATGGAATTACCTTTGAGAATGTCGTGTGCGTTTTCGAGTACGTGGGCACGTTAATGGGTTAAATGTTTTTGCTGTTGATTGCTGCGGGCGGCTGGCGAAATTGCGTTGCCAATTTGCGGGCACCGCAATTGTGACTGCTCTCAGCGCTTAAAGCTGTATGTTGTATGTATTTAACGATGCTACCGAATGCCCTGGTTCAAATGCTAACTTTCCTACCTTAACCCGTGCGCTTACCTTCGACAGTGCTGGCAAAACTGCCAAAGGCAGCTGGCGCCCTTTGAGCTGCGCGTACACCACGCCCAGCGTCAGGGTGCTCTGGTGCTGACCGACATCGGTTGGGACGAGCTGATTGCGAACGCATCCCGTCAATGCCTGATCACCTGGGAGGTATCCGGCGGCGGCCTCATGGGCAACCTGCTCACAGACACAGCACGCGCCGAGCTATCCCTCTGGCCGGATACGGTCTACAACATACAGGTGACCTGTAAGCATAAGGTAAGCCAGTCCAGCAAACGCTTTGACCGCGTCCGAATTGTCATCCATACTGTTTCGCAGCTAACGGGTCTGATGCGTCGCTCACTGAAGCTCAATGTGGACACACATCAGCTGCTGTCGGCGGCAGCGGCAGCCAATCGTTGGACAAATCCAAGCCTGTTGCCCTTCGTGCCCGTGACAGCACCAGTTACAACAACAACCACAACAACAACAACAACATCTACAACAAAAAGACCAACAACAATTTTGCAACGTTCTCGACCCACGGACCGTGTGTACATAATCAGTGCGCTGCCCACGGCCAGCCAGTTGAGCGGCGTTGTGTATCCGGCATTTGGTGCGTTGGCCTTCTTCCTGGCACTGCTGGTCATGTTCCTGTTTCTGCGTCCACAGCGCAAGCGGGCGTCTGATGGGGATGCGGACACCGCCTCGCTGCTAAGCGGACGTCGCTCGCGGCTCTCCATGGACAACTCCACGCTGCATGTGTAGGCGGTCAAAAAGCGATGTGAGCAAAGAAAATACAAAACTGAAAAACAACAACAGCAAAAACAACAAAAAAAGAAAAGAGAACTTGTAGTCGTATATGTCTGACTATGTGATATTCTGCACCCAAATTGTACATAGAATAGACAACACACACCCAAACACACACACACACACACACACACACACACACACACACACACACACATACACACACAACATATATGTAACCTACAACAACTACATCATATACTTAACATACATATACGTATTAAACCATATGTAGTTATCGAAACAAGTATCTTACATCAAGTCCAAAAAGCATAGAAAAAGAGGAGATAAAACAAGTTCGCTCAATCGTATGTTTAAGTTTTACCTTTTTAGTGTTTAGGCCAAAAACAAAACAGTCATAAATATATATATATATACATATATGTAATACCTATATACATTAACGCGTACACTATATACATACATATATCATAGTTATATATATATATATATATACATATTACATACGCGTATTTAGACATAATCTAGGGGCCTCGGCCAACCAACTAAATACACCAAACTAAATGCAACAAATTGCTACAAATTTTTATGCAACATACAATTTTTTTCTCGTCGCGTCGCTTTTTCAAAACTAAAATGAAGAAAACAAATATTTCAAAAGAAAAAAAATAAATAAAAAAAACTTAAAGATCGCATGCCGTTTTCAATTCGTCGTCTATATAATATATGAAAACAAAAAAAAAACACTTAAAAATAAAATCATAACAAAGCTAAAATTAAACTAAAATCAAAATGGAATATTTTTCAAAATTTTTTTATGTGTATACCTAGCTAAAATGCATTACAAATTAAAAGCAAAACCTAAACTACATATATTATAATGAAAATGAATTAAGTACTTGAGCATGTCAACAACAAAAACAACAACAAAAAAAACAACAAAAAAGCAAAAAAGCTTCGCTACGCAAAATGCCTGTAAATATTTAAGCGTCATTAAGAGAATTTGTTTATATATTTTATTTATTAAAAATTTTTTTTGTATAATGATAATCTTAAACGTATCTAGCTCTTTTCCAGGTCAAAGTTTCCTATATACTTAGTTTAAGCACCAGTAAGAGCAGAAGAGGCTATACAATCAACTGGTTTAATATAAATATCTGTTTGTCTGATCTATTTATAAATACAAATATATATATATATATATAGATGTAGTATTTTATCTAAGGCTAGCAACTGATTGCTTTTGAAAATCGGACCAACCTGCAGTTGTTCTTCGTTTTAGTATATGTACTATTACTTTTTTTTTTGTTGTTGACTAAAAGCACAGTTATTATCACTTGGTCTGGCAAAAGTCAAAGTTCAACTAAACATAGCTATAGATAGGTACTTCAATAGAGTTCAGCATTGAATAAACTAAACAGAAAACCTAGATAACAATAGAATTTAACACATAAACCATACTAACATACCTATACATATATGGATGGGCGTAGCTAGAAGAAGAAAAGGAGTACACTTTCGTTGAGTCTGAAACATAGATTAGCTATAACTTGTCAATATACATATATATTTAAATCGAAATCAACTGATTAGCCGGAAAAGAGCATACAAAATTCGGTGCGTACCGAAATTACTAACATAAATATATACATAATTATATACATATATATATATAAAGTACAAGCATATATTTCCTGATTCAATTTGTTGCTATCATCGGCCACATTGGACATTTGATCAACATAAATTTTAATTATTCTAGTGAATAGTTTAAGTTTAACCTTTTTTTTATTAAATTTTTTTTTTCTGCGTGTCGTTTATGTAAACTTTGTTTGTATAACTATTATTTTGATTTGTTTATGTAAATATAGTTTGATTTGTTATTGCAGCGCTCTTTGGGTTTTATTTGCTGGGGTTGGCATGGGAATATATATATACATATATGTATATATATATATAGCCCAACTAACCCATCGATTTTTGTGCGGCGTACGGCTTTGGATGTTGATAAAAACAAAATGGATAACCACTTACCATATAAATTGGGAGCCGCAAAATATGCCAACGATAAAAAAGACGAAAAATAAAAAAAAAAAAAAAAACATATAGAAGCAGCTTTTGTCGGAGGTGTGTGTGTGTCGTCCCCTCGCCACCCCCCCGCCCTGCCCCGCTCCGCCGAACCGCAACCGTTTGTTGATGGCGAGGCGTTGTCCTTTATCCAATTGGCTTGCTTTCCCGCCGGGTTCCACCTAGTTATGGAGCTGGGATTCGACACCGACATCGCCGCCCCGCTTATTGTGCTGCAACATTTACATTTATGTATTTGTATGGGGTTTCTTCTTCTTCTTCTAGCTGCTTGTTGTTTTTGGTATTGTTTGCCATAAATTTCTTCACTGTGCCGGAGCATGAATAATTCTGGCCCACTTTAGCTTTTTTCAAACTTGTTTATTTAACCCAAAACTTTGGCAGGCAAGCAAATGCATCAGTGTGTTTTTTCTTTCTCATAGTAAACTCAAAGTTTTGACAAGATTTCTTTAATTGCCTGCTAATAGTCTTTAAAAGATTCCTAATGCATTTATCTGTGTTTTCTTTTGGTTTCTTGAGCCCTCAGCCAGTTGTCCGCTGACATCCAAATGATCTTCTCTATTTATCCAAGTGTGCTAGATGTTCTATTATCTACATATATAGCATTTCTGCCATTTCTGCCTTCTGGCGGCATCCCCCCCCCCCCTCCCCCCGACAAGAGCAGCTCTTCATATCTCGACGCAATTACATGATTTGTTTTACAATGTAACACTTTTTCTTTTTGTTTGTTTGTTTTTTTTTCTTTTATCTTGAGTTGCCGTTACCTAAGCCCCAACATCGTTACAGATTTTTCCACTTGAGGATTTGTTTTGAATTTCAATACAACAACAAAAAAGGGTGAGGGGGGGTTTGGGGGCGAAACATGTTGGGGCTTATACCCAACAAGCGGGGACACCCGCACACTAAACAAGAAAAATCTCAAGTTGCATTATCTCAAGTTCCATTTGGAGTTAGCTAACGGGGTTGACTTCACCTACAATCGAGCCCACCCATCACCCACCCACTCGCTATCTCGCTATCTCGCTCGCTCTCGCATGCGGCACTTGGTGGCTGGTATTTGTTGGTTGGCTGGCCACTTGGCTTTCCAGCTGGGTCTCTCGTCATTCTACTCGTTCTCAAGCACTTTTTATAAACCAAATTAAATTTATATGGCCCCCCCCCGGCTACCCCGGCAACCCCGGCACCCGCCCCCGTTCCCACAGCAAGCTCATACAATCCCCATTCCCGTTCCCATGCTCTCAACGCTGTCAACTGCCAATTAGCTGAGCATTTTTCAACATTTTAAATTGTCTTGCCGAGTGCGTGGCCCCAGCTCTGCTCTGGGGCGCAACACTTGAGTGAGTCGTTTTATGCGACACAGCCTCAGATTTGACTCTTATTTGCTGGCGCTGCTTCCGCTTGCTGCTGCTTGTTTGTTCTAGTTGTTGTTGTTGTTGCCGTCAGCTGTGCAGCGCGTGCTTCATTTATCAAAAAGCAATTACAATGTTATGGGCAATTCGATGCCTGATGCTTGATTTTCCATGCCCCACGGGCTCTCCAGATACTGCTGGCTGCCGCTTCGCTACCTTCTATTGGCCCAGCAGCCACCTGCCAAAGCAAAACAAAGCGAAATACAGGCATACATAGATATAAAACAAAAAAGTATAACGGAAGGGAAGAGGAAGAAATGCTGCACAGTGCAACTGAACAGCTTCATTACATTTGTGTTTACATTCTTGTTGATTTTGTGTGTTTTACTCATTTGTTCAAACATAGCTGATATTAATATATATATATATATATTTAAATAAATTGAAAAGTACAGATGAAAATTCAACTTGAACCGAAAAGCATATAGCGCGTACCTACAAACATATTGTATTACAATAACAACACAAATTATTAACTTTAAGTAGACAAAAAAAAAACAACAACTAGAGAAGAAGCTGCAGAAAAGCAACATCAAAAAATAAAATTAGACTACAAAACTCAAAACAAGCGAAATACTAGAAACACTAGACAACTGAAGAGGTGGGGGAGGTGAGTAAGAGAAGCAGAAGAAGAAGAAGAAGCAGCAGCCGCAGCCGCAACGGATGAGCAAGAACAAGCACAAGCACAAGAAGATAAAAAGCGAGCATGTGTTTGTGCCATAAAAGGTTTCTCATTACAATTTTTGGCCAAGGGTCGCATCGTTGCACAAAATTACTTTTTTTTTTTTTTTCATTTTTTTTTTGTTTTTTTTTTTTTGGTGCTGTTTTTGTTTTTGCTGCCGCTCTCAACGCCAGCGGCGCTGTCAGAGACTGTGGTGGGAGTGCAAGGGGCGGCGGGCGCAGTAGGTGTTTGGCTGACTGAAGTGCTAGGGGACGACGGTAGCGGGGCGGTCGGGGCACAGTCAGGCAGCCGCCCAAAGGGCGATTGATATACAACACACAGCCGCGCTGCCATAGATACACACATACATACGCACAAGCCCACACAAATCTATACATATAAACACATACATATATGTATGTGTATAAAGTATATAGCGCAGATAGAGATGCTTATGCTGTTTATAGCCAGCAGTTGCTGTGCCGCAAACAAGCACACCCACACACACACACACACACACACACAGGCACACACACAGAGCACGTAGCTGTCGCTGGCTAGGTTGCACGTGACAAGGCCAAACATGTTTGAGGCTGCGAAGCCAGCGCTAGGTTCGATGCAAAGGATAAAACATATCCAAATCCAAAATACCAGTACAGGCAAGTGCCAGTGCGTCGGCGCTTTAGTTCGCCTCGCTCGCTCACACACACACACACACGCACACACACAGACACAATGGGCAGGAAACGGGCAACGAGCGCTACACAATGAAGCCTTGCCTTTTGCCTTGCTCTTGATGCTGTTGCTCCCGCTGCCGCTGCCGCTGCCGCTGCCGCTGCTGCTCTTGGCGTGGCACAATTCGCGGGCGCTGTGCTCACATTTAACCTTACCAAAGGTTACGCGACGACGACGTTAGCCGACGACAGCTGGCAGGCAGGCCGAGGAGCTGTAGAAGTTTTGCCCCGTCACAGCTGTCTGTGCAGATATGGAGATGACGATGAGCTGATACTCTGCTAGCTTGGCTTGCTGCTGCCGCTGCTCCCACTGCTGCTGCCGCTGCTGCTGCTGCTGCTGCTGCCGTTGCAATTGACAGCTGTGACGGGCGGTAACATGTTGATGCGGGGCCGCATTGTTGTTATATCTGAGAGATTTCATCTAATTCGCTTTGCGTTACACTTGATTTTTCGGGCTTGTCTTATTAAAAGACAATCAGATTGGGCTTTTGCTATATTAAGGGCATGTGTCATTGTTAATCTTCTCAAGCATTTGCCAGCGGCAGCTCCCAGTCACAGCCACACTTGATTCCTTCTCTCTCTCTCTCGCTCTCTCTCTGTTCTTTTAAATAGCACGCTCGTATATCACTGCATCCCGGCTGACAATATCGAATCACTGTGACTAATCACGTCACTGCGGATCCGGATGTTGCTCGACAGGCGGCTTATTAAGTATACGTTAGTTAATCTATGGTAAGTACTTCGAACGGTTCTGTCAGTGAACCATATTTCGAATGCTTCTCGCGTTTATCATTTATCATTTCACTTTTCAATTTAGCAGCTTTTGCTGAATATAGCAGAAGCTATGATATGGCTTCTTGAAGACATATTGCTTACTTTTTAAATCAAAATTGTATTTGATTAGCAACTAGTTTTAAGAATGAAATACATTAATACATAAAAATGCAAAAAAAAAAAAATGCAATTTATAGGACTCTGTAGCTCTTATACTTAATAGCTCTATGCCTCATTTGATATCCAATAATAAGCTCATTTTTAATATATTTATTAAGCTAAAAGCTTAATTTTGTGACTTTATCCCTTGAAACATAAGGACGGACAGACGGACAGCCAGACGAACGGACAGGCGAACGGACAGGCAGACAGACAGACGGACATAGCTAGATCGACTCTGCTATTGTTGCTGATCAAGAGTATATATACTTTATAGACTCAGAAATGCTGCCTTCTGCCTGTTACATACATTTTCACAAATACATTATACCTTTTTTACCCTTTTTTCATAGGTTCAGGTATATATATTTAGACTAAAAAAATCCGATCTAATTCACGGCTTAAATTAATATACTATCCAGGTCTTAGTCGCTCTGGTAAAGACTCAAATTTAGATTCTTACAAGGAACCAGCAGACAACAGCCCTGTGGATCCGAGAGGTCAGTATTGACCGATGTTCATATAGGATATTTGAGGGTATCATTTTTACATGAATTTCGACCGAGAAATATGTTTCCAGATTCAGATGCCAAATTGATCTAGACCCCAAACCACGAACAAAGCGCCAAACCTCGTGAAAATCGGATGAGATTTAACCGAGTTATGGGGTGGGAAATTTTGACCAATGTCTATATAGAATATTTGAGGGTAACATTTTGAGATGAATTTCAATCAAAAATAATGTTGCCAGATTTAGATGCCAAATTGATTTAAAGGCCAAGCCATGAAGAAAGACCCAAACCTCGCGAAAATCGGATGCGATTTAAGCAAGTTATGGGGGTGGGAAATTTTGACCTATGTTTATATAGGATATTTGAGATTAACATAAATTTCGACCGAGAAATATGTTTCCAGATTCAGATGCCAAATTGATTTAGACCCCAAACCACGAACAAAGCGCCAAACCTCGTGAAAATCAGATAAGATTTAAGCATGTTTTGGAGGTGGGATATTTTGACCTATGTCTATATAGGATATTTGAGGGTACAATTTTCAGATGAATTTTGACCAGAAGTAATGTTGCCAGATTTAGATGGCAAATTGATGTAGAGGCCAAACCATGAAGAAAGACTTAAACCTCGTGAAAATCCGATGAGATTTCAGCAAGTTGTGGGAGTGGGAAATTTGGACCGATTTCTATATAGAATAATTGCGGGTATACCCAGGCCTTGCTCGTGGCACGGTTAAAATGAATTCTCTCAAAGATTTTCATACAATGTTAAATGAAAAAGTTTCATACAAACGTTTTTGACGATTTTTCCACACATGCGGGTGGAATTCCCCGAAACCCCGTCTTAACGGGCACCGTCATCACTTAAGGTAACTACAGTAAAAGTTTTAGCTTCTTAGCTGGTGTGCGTGTGCGTAGATCCCCAATCGGTCAGTCAATAAGTCAGACAGTCAGGATAAACAGTTTTATAAAGAGACATTTCTGTCTAAATGTCTGTATGTACATATATATAAGTAGGCACTTACCCAAAACTTATTTGATTGCCATCTATTAGTATGATAGAACCAGATTTTTATACACACAAGTCGCTAAAAAGAAATTGTCAACATACGAGTTATAAGATCAGATAAGCAAGAAAATAGTAAGGCTAGCCTTCTTTTTAAATTTTTCGCGCAGCTGGAACCCAACTTGGTCTGCGTTTGGTATACATACATCTGTAGAGCCTACTTGAATTCTTGAGAATCGCAGAGTAGGGCAGCTTTTAAAAATAAGGCACTTTCTAACTAACAATTCAACGGCCTGCGTTTAGTATATGTACTCCTTGTTATGCCATTGCAGATGGTAATAAATTGTATTACCAAATGCTTGACGCATAGGGGATATCTCTCACACCATAAATAATATATATTGGTAATCAGAATCAGCCGAGTCGTTATAGCCAGGTTCGTCTGTAAATTTGTATTTCCTCAAACTCTGATCTCAGTCTAAGAGCTCTTGTCACGAAACTTTGCACAAGACTGTCTTTTTATTACGGACAATAATTAGATCAGGCTACGAACCGAACCGCTTTATCAACCATGAACAGCAGAACCTTAACTTAAAACGAGTCTTTTTTTTTTTTCTCAAAATGATCTGAGAAATACAATTTTTTTGTATACCCTGAACCCATAAAAAATGGGTAATATTTGTGCAAATGTATGTAACAGGCAGAAGGAAGCATCTCCGACCCCATAAAGCATATATATTCTTGATCAGCATCAATAGCCGAGTCGATCTAGCTATGTCCGTCTGTCTGTCCGTCCGTCCGCCTGTCCGTCCGTCTGTCCGTATGTATGAACGCAAGGATATCAGAACCTATAAGAGCTAGAGACTTGAAATTGAAGCTACATGTCAAGTTTGGTGACTCTAGCTCATATTATTTACCAAAATTGCTCAAAAAACAGGATTTCGATATCGATTTTTATCGATTACTTGGAAACGGGACAAGTTATCGAATATCGGAAACAAACTCGATCTGCGCGGGCACTAGGAGGACCTCCAGCTAAAAGTCTCTAGCTCTTACCGGTTCTGAGATCCTTGCGTTCATACATACGGACGGATGGACAGACGGACGGACGGACAGTCGGACTTGGCTAGATCGACTCGGCTGTTGATGCTGATCAAGAATATATATACGTTATGGGGTCGGAGATGCTTCCCTCTGCCTGTTACATACATTTGCACAAATACATAATACCCTTTTTACCCATTTTCAATGGGTTCAGGGCATAAAAAGTAAATGTAATACTATATCGTAGAGCAACCCAGTAGGCATCGAGGTACGCGTAGCCTCGCAGGCCGATGTCTAGGTAACTGGGCCAGTCAATATATTTCTTACAAACGGAACAGATCGACAACAGACACAACAGTAAAAATAATATATATATATATCTCTATTTTTCGGTAATTTATATAAAATTTTGTTTTTCGTGAGAGATCATTTGATTAAAAATAAAAGAAAATATACAAAAAAAAAAAAAAGGAAAAAGGAAAAAAAACAATAACAACAACAACAACAACCTACCAATGGACAAGTTGAGCAAAGCCAAGAAGGCGGAAATGTGCAATACATTTGCCATATTGGACGTGGACGGAAGTGGACTCCTGACCGCCAGCGAGCTGCGCGGAATGATGCGTGTTTTTGGCTATGAGAACAGCGAGGAGGATGTGCAGCGCATGATCGACGCCGTGGATACCGATGGAACGGGCAAAATGGACTGTGCCAAGTTCTGTGCAGCATTGCTATGGAATCTGAAGCCCGAGGAGAAGCTGTGCGATGTGTGCAAGCAGCCGAAGGGCGACGGAGTCGATGGTCCCAACAACTCATAGTTCGAAATTGAAAAGGAATTGTTATTTAGTTAGATTTAGGCTGTACCCAAATAGTTTTTCGTTTATATTTGTTATGCAATTGTGCCCCATATGGCATACATATGTTATTGAAATTTATGAAAAGAACTTATCTCCAAGCGATGGATCTTTAATTTCCTGAAAAACACGAGCTGAAAATGAAAAAAAAAAAAAACAAAAAAAATTATGTGTTATATTGAAGAGTAAATAAAAAGCGTTAAATAAACACCAATCTTTAACAACACTTGTACAATTTCCAGTTATACGAAGATATATACTTACTGTTACGCAACACTGACAGCATCTGCATGAGAACATTTAACATTCGCATAAGTCGGCTATACTTTCGGATAATTAGCTGGGTCCGCACAGCTGGACTGGTTCATTCGGCCGACAACAGCTCCTCCTTGAGAGCCTGGTAGGGGTATCTATAAACCAGTTCAGTTTATGCAACATTTTCGAAGCGCAGCAGCAAATTGGGAGGCGAGCTAGCTTGTGGTCATTATCCGGTTAGTATAGCATACTTTTTAGGGCACGCGAATGCGGCATTTCTTATGCTTTTCTTTGGCCCAAATGCAGGCTTCTAGAAATTTTGATAATTTTTCAAGAGTTGTTAAACACGTTCACTTGGATTTATGGTAATTTTTTGACAAATTTTACGTATGTACATTGAAATGTATGCATATCATAAATATGTATAGCTCGTGAGTTTCTGCAGCAAACAAGTTTTTTGGAATTTTTTTAGAATTGATTGCAGAATTGTTGAAAGAAAAAAACTTGATCGCAAAGTGCAAATGGCCAACTGTCTTCTATCTTCGGATGAAACAAAATTTCGGTGTTTATTTCAGCTCAAAGTTTTGAATGAATACAAAAAAAAATATATATATATATTTATACGATATTGTACAATATGTTAATGCTGCTTTTATATTATTAGTATTAGTTGTTGTTGCTGTTTTTGTGTTACTCATTCTTGCTGCGAGACATATTTATAATTGTTGTTTAATTATACATACATAATAATAGTACATAAATCTGGATTTTCGGTTTTAATTACCCCCCTCCCCAAATATTAAACATAATACGCATTGACCCGCAAACTAATCTTTACCAGTTACTAAATAGTTGTTGTTGTTGTTGTTTTTTGTTTCTTGTTTTTAGGTATATATTTTGTTAAATTTATTAATATGTATATTATAATTATCTAGTTTTCCACAGTGCTGTCTGCTATTGCAGTTTCTTATTTGCTGTTGCAGTTGTCTGTCGAATCGCTTTTAAGTACGTGCGCACAGGAAATAACAATTTATCGAGTGATAGGTTGTGGAAATGTAGGCCACACGGTGTGCTGAGCTAATGTGCCGGCTTCCAACACTGCGCTCGTGTCTATGTCTATGTGTGTGTGTGTGTTGTGTGTTGTGTGTCACCGGCCATTATGTGACGTCACAGAGTGCAGGTTAATCCTGGGAATTGTGCCTGCACGCTGCCAGTCACACGTGTCTGAAGCCTTAATTAGTTTCAATCAAAAAAAAAAAATTGTTTAATACATATTACATACATACATAAGTATAACAAATTATGTTTTTTTTTTTTTTATATATAATAATAACTGCGATGTCTGCAATCTCAATCGATAGACGAACGTGTGTAACGATCGATTGACATTATCGATATACTGCTGTTTTTAATCGGCAAATGCTAAGCTTGAATAAATGCGCTGCGTTTTTTGCTATACACAATTTGTCACATTTTTAGTTGCGTTTTTGAGTTTGTTTCTTTTTTTTTTTTTTTTTTGATTTGATTTGTTGTTTTGTTATGGTATAACAAAATAAATTTCCTGCTATTGTTAATTGTTGCAATTTACAATTTAGTGTAGTGGCTATATAATGTAGCTTGACGCTTTTAAATGACTTTATTGTCTTACATTAAAACTGAATGTTGTCTTTTACACAAAAAACATGTACACACACATGAAGGCAAATCATATTCATAATAATAATATTAATAATAGTAATCAAGAATTGCATACACGCAACGCGGACATTAATCAAAGATGTTTTCACAAAAATCATATGGGCATAGGTTTACATATAAATATATATATATATATATATAAATTATGGTTTGCGGTTTAGTTTGTTGTTCTTGTTTTAAAGCAACTGGATACGCGCACACATGTCCACCATTCGCTGCGACAGTCTGGCATCGCTGTGCAATGCTCCCATCTTTCATTCTCCTGCACACGGACTTTCAGCTGGGTCTCTTTTTTTTTATATGAGTGAATGTGTGTGTTTGTGTGTGTATGTGTGTGTTCGTAGGTGTTTTTTAATTTATTTTACAGTATATGCGTGTGGCAACCTCTGTATTTAGCTGTGCTCGGTATGTGTGTGTGTGTGTGTGTTGTCTTTAGACTTTAAGCTTAGACGCTTGCTATTAAACACATTTATTCGTTCGATGGCTGCTGATCCGGAAAGCCGCTAACCTCCGTCTGCTCCACCAGTTGCTGGCCATCGAGCGTGTATTGAATGCGCAGACGCATGCGCAGTACAGCCTGTGGTACAGAGAAAGAAGCAGAGCATTAGGATTCATTAGATATAAAAACAGAAGAAAGAAAGGAGATATAATGCTTTTACAGTCTCGCAATTAAGTCGGATATTAAGTAGTCTGATATAATAATAATGTATGGGGCATAGTAAACCTCGTTAAGGCTAAGTTTGATCAACATATGTTGGAAAACAAAAAAAGATTTGCATGTTAACTCGTGAAGCTGGGCTCTAGTCAAGAGTGCTCTGAATGTCCCAAATGTATGTTCGTATTTCGCCTTTCTTGGCGATTCTCATGCAGTACAAAAGTTTGTGTTTGTGAGAAATAATGGAGAGGTGAAAGCGAGAGATAGAGTCAAAGCTATACCAGCTATAAGACAGTGAACTGTATATCTAAACTAAAAAGAATATCCAAATCCTGTTAAGAAAGCCCAAGTGTCCTTGTCAAATTCTAGGGTTGGAAGCACGACGCCCTGTTGAGCTACTTACATTGGACGTAGCCACAACGCGCATTTCCTGCGTGATGACGCCACCTGGAGGCAGCACAGAGCCCGACGGCGTCAGCATTTGCAGTTTAAAACTCTTCTGCACCGCCGCCTGTTTGAAACACGTAGAACAAATAAGTAAGAATCTCATGAACAGTAAATCAATAAGGCTACACACCTGCAGCACATACTGCTCCAATGTATTGTCTGAGCTATTTGTGGTTGTCATAAAGATCTTCATGCAGTCACTGCCCGGCACCGGCACCAGCTGCACTAGCAGTCCGTTCTTGTCCAGGGCCGTTAGCTTGGGACCCTGTGGAGGCTGCAATCCAAGAAATGTTTAGATTAAAATGCAAAGTGTTGGGGTAATTTATGCAATTATATACCACTGTCACATTGTTGGATGCCGCCGTGGGATTCAGTTCACCCAGCAGGCTGCTGCTGTTGACATCGCTGCCGCCGCCGGCAACGTTTAGGCGACCCAGCATGCCCGCCAGATCATTGCCATTCGTGGGTATGCTGTTGGGCATAGCGTCGATGGCACCACCAAAGCCGCTCAGATCGAGGCCACCGAGCATATTGTTCATGTTGGCGGCACTGCTAGGATCAGCGGCCATATTGATGCCCATGACGGGCGTTGTGGTTGGCGCCGACATGTCCAAGTCGAGTAAATCAAGCAGATCCTGATTGTTGGACACTGTCGCATCGTTGTTTGCGTTGCGTGTGTTCTTTTTATGCACCGCATTTGATAAATCTGTGGCCATGGCCAAGTCGCTGGCACCCGCCGACAAATCTGTGCTACCCAATAAGTCCAATAGGATATTCTACAAAATTATATATGTATATATATAGGTTTATTATGATGCAGGATCGTGTATATTGTCTGGTAACTTACCGTATTGTCACCCATTGTATTCATATTGCTTTCGATTAAAGGATGCGTACTGCTGCCGCCAAGCTCGACGCCATTCTCGATGACATCCGGACTGTTGTCATCGAACGAGCCGCCGCTTTCGCCATTTTGCGAACTAATGCGACTAATCTGCATGGCGGGCATCTTTTCCAGTAGCGGCGGACGCAGGTGCTTATAGCTGCCAAAGAGCTGCGTAAACTCTACGCCCCGCTGCTGCAGATCCACATTCAGATGGCTGCCAAACGAGGTAATCAATGCCTGGATTTCTCTGCAATCGAGCAAGATTATTATTAGCCGATCGCCGCCAGTCGATTTGCCTTGGGAATTGGATACTTACTCCACGCATTGTTGCAGGCGCGTGCTCAACTTGGCCAGGGAGACGAGCGCATATTGCTTGCTTGTGGTCGACACTTGAGCAGAGGTTAAAAACTTATGATACACAGCGATCAGATCGCTTTCCGTGGGACGTTCAAACTCTGTCAAGGTAAAGTAAAATTATTTTTAACCAATCGATATTGTGTTTTTAGTCTACTCACCATCTTCGTTAGCGCCATACATGAACAGATCACCGTACTCGCCTATGGCCCAGACGGCAACCTGGAGCAGCGGCTGCTTGTCCTCACAGTGATTGGATACTTGAAGCGATTCCCAGAACCGATTCGTGATATATGTCTGCTCTGGCACGGGACTGCTGGACACCAGCTGTATGGTGGAAGACACCACATCGTCGCGTACATAATTGCCAGCAGCTATCAAAACGCTCAATTGCGTATCCAGATGCCAGCGTGAATTGGGCGAATAGCGTTCGGCAGCGAGAATCATGCCCGAGCTGCACTGCGCCTTGAACTCGGCATCGGCCTTCTCGAGGAACAGCAACAGCTCCTTGGTCATTGTACGTATATTTTGTGCATTGATCAGCGCAAACGATAGCTCCATCGCTCGTCGCCGTATCGATACATCCGGATCCTTGAGGCACTCCAATATGGTTGTGCGATGCCGCTGCACCGCCGACGTGTCCGCGTGCACCGTTCGCAGCAGCGTATTCAACGCCACATACCGTATATTCTTGTCCGAGTTGAGTAGGAAACGTCCCAGAATGTTCACAGCCAAGACGCGCAGGCCGCCTTCCGAACTGCAAACCAAGGATATATGTATATCATAAATTTAGAAATAACATTTACTTTGTACTTGTTGAGTCTTAAAGTTGGGAGTTCATTTACTAAAGCTAAAGCGATACAGTTGCTATCATGTTTTTCCAAATCCTCATGTTTATTTAAATGCTATCGCTCATGAAACTAGATAGTTAACAAAGACGTTGAATGCTAACATGAGGTATAC
Organism: Drosophila lacicola; assembly: GCA_035045355.1. Taxonomy (NCBI): domain Eukaryota; kingdom Metazoa; phylum Arthropoda; class Insecta; order Diptera; family Drosophilidae; genus Drosophila; species Drosophila lacicola. The sequence goes on from JAWNPB010000148.1 coordinate 29,463,054, forward strand.
TGAATTTATCATGATTTTAATTTAAGTATCGACGACCTCTGATTATTGTTTGCCAGCAAAAACATGAATTTAACGAAGCCTAATGTTAAAGTTCCCTGTATTCTAAATGTTTATAAAATATATACAAAATGGATTCTATTTTGAAATCGAGTTCTTTTAGCTGTGAACTATTTGGAAACGCGTTGCTATTACCGTATATCCATAATGGATAGCACCGTCTCATAGAGAATGGTGTTGCCGACATTCTTGCTGGTCTCCGTGTTGGTTGCCACCTGCGCCAATATATCGTTCATGGCCTCCGAGGCATCCGGATCATTATGGCCGAGTATGCGCAATAGGCGCAGGATTTTCACCTGCAGGAACGGATCACTGACGCCGCTGACATCGTGTTCGGGCGAATAGCCGCCCAAAATAAGGCTCTTCAAAATGCGCACCAGATTCGGCACGATCTGTGATGAGAAAGAGAGAGAAAGAGCGTTAAAGTCAGACACTAGCAGCACATTTGCATGAGTAAGAAAGAGAGAGAAGGTAGCAATCTAATGTGTGTGTGTGTGTGTGTGTGTGTGTGTATGTGTGTGTGTGTGTGAGCCAAAGCGAGTCAGCGCTAGCTTGTGCATTGCTTTTGTGCGTGTGCGGGATAGAGCGAAAGTAGGTGGTTGGAAAGTGCATTAAATATGTTAACTAATTACAAAAACCAAACTAAAAATATATAGAAAACATGTGCCAGTCCTTCAGACGAACACAACAATAAGAGCTCTACGAGAAGTAGGCACACTTTTAGAGAATATTGCTTTTGTGTTTTCGGTTTTGAAGGAAAATAGATCAAAACTAAACTATCAACAATGTGTAGAACAGATCACAAAAGAACGATAACAACAATAAGTACAACAACAAGAATATCTATCAACAGGTAAATAGAGTTTAGTTTAAAGCACAAACAGCAATTCATACCTCTCGATTTCCGCTATCCTGGCAAGCAAATAACAACAAATTTCATTTTGTGTTTGCGCGGTATTCGATCAAAAACAAACAAGCGTTAATTTGTAATTACAAAATGTCGTTGGGTGTCAAAAATAGTACGTGGCAAAGCGATATAAACAATAGCGATAACAATGGAAACTTGAATAATAACAATTTCTTTAGCAGAAGGCGCAAATCAAAAGGGCAGCAAAATTAAAAAAAAAAAAAAACTAAATGAAATACCACAATATCAATACACAATTATACGGGCCGCCCACATAACTAAAATGGAGGGGGGAATGGAATCGAAACGCAAAACGTAGCCTGGGCCTGGGTAGCCGTTGAAGCTCTACAAATTCACTTTCCATTGGCTGTTCTGATAGCCTGTCTGTCTGTCAGCCTGTTTGCCTGCCCGCCTGTCAGTACCAGGCTGGGTTAGCCAAAAACTTACCTTCTTGAAATGCATCAACGTATCCGAGCTGTTCTCGCACATTTCCGTAATTAGCGTTACGCCGGTAATAAGGATGCCTGTAAAAATACATGATAGTTAATACAGATATGATTGGATAAGGATAGCATTTCAAACTAACCGTGATTCTTTTCGCTGAGCAGCGAACGTGTGGCCGGCAGAAAGATCTCCATCAGTTCGGGCACACGGCGTATGACTCGAAATGCGCACAGTGTCGCCTTTTTCCGGATGTACGTGTTGGGCGATTTCATCAGGCGCTCCACCTCGCTAGCCAGATCACGTGCCATCTCCGGCGACGCAATGGCGCCCAGGGTGCACAGCGCCAATCCAACCACAAACTGCGTCGAGCTGTTCAAGTCGCTGCAAAAAGTATAAATACAAATAACGTTATTTATAGTTGAGCGTGCTAATAAATAATTAAATGAATCAATAGTTTAAGACTAATTTGTTTTAATTGGAGCTACGCTTTTTTTTAGAAGTTTAGTTCGATCAGAATAATAATTTAACAAGCATGTTTTTTCTCTACAATTCGTAAATACTATTTTTAACGCAAATAACCAAATTGTAAAGTTTTACGAATCGCCTTAGCCTTAAGGTTTGTTCCGCGGATTTGGTTTTGCACAGCTATGAACCTTGGTCTTGGTTTGAGCCTTGATTCTCACCTTTATAACAATTTGAACAGATTAGAAAATAAATTTGTTAGGTTTAAAAGAAGATGTAGTCGTGCATAATAAATAATTACTGTCTCACAATGAATTGTTAAAAATTTTTTTTACTAGTTTTAGGTCATGTAGAGTTTAAATGGACGCCAAAGCTTGGCGAGGTTAAAGCTTCACGTATTATTGTATATATTTCGAATTATTATCATTTTCGGAAGGGGAATCACCTAGAAGCAATACACTAGAGTTGCACGTGCAGCGAATGGGCATAAGAGATGTACGACCTTCCTTTTAAAGGTCATTTTATCTCTCGTCGAGAATTTTCCAATCTACGCAGCAGTTGTAATATTTGCTGCCTAACAATAACAGGTGCTTTTTAGCCTCTTGCTTGGCCTATTTATAAGTTGAGCTTGCCAGGGATAATCGCATGATATATTAGCTAATACTAATATTTATATTATAATACTAATTGTAAGCTGCGGCAGAATATTCTAAGCATCTGCTCGGGGCTGTCCTCTTTGTATGAAGCACTTACTTTTTCAAACAATTCGTAATAAGCAAATGAACATCTTGACGCTCATCCAGCAGCAGCATGGCACCCAGATAGCCAATTCGTTTATCTGTAAAGCGTGTGCTGGCCGTCAGTTTGAGGCACTCGAGCTGTCCAAAGTGCGCCGGATAGCCGAGCATGTGTATATACAGCAGCTTGGCAATGTTGCGACAGCTGCAGGCGAGCGAGCAGTGTAGAGAGCGGGAAGAGCGTGAAAGAAAACGGGTTAAAATTGTTGAAAATATTATTAATGCAATTTACTGCCCACTCACCGCCAGACGGAGTCCTCCTCTCGGAATGTGCTGCGTATGTAGGCGCACTCTTTGTTAACCACGGCGCGCTCCTCGGCTGCGGTGCGGGCGGCGCGTATCTGTCGTATAAGATCACGCAATCGTGTGGGCGTCGGCATTCTGACTGCATGTGGGCGAGGTAGAAAAAGAAAAATAAAAGGCAGAGACAGTTACTTGGTGATGGCCAAACAATTGCTGGGGATGCGGCTTACCTCTTTCGACAGCCTCTGTGAATGCCTGACGTATGGTGGCCATATTGAAGGCTGGATTGAATCTATTGAGCATAAAAATGAAATAATAGCAGGCTGATTAGACAGGAGTGTATAATGTGCACAAATGTATGCATATATGTATACATATATTTTTATATAGATATATGTGCATGTATAATATGTAATTGTAATAAGGCTGCATACCCATGCTCGGAATTCATATCGAGGCGTTGCGGCTGCTGCTTCTGCTTCTGCGGCTCTGAAGCAATTTGGTTGTGGCACGCAGACTAACTGCTTTTTGTTGATGGTTGTTTATCTTGGTCTGCTTCTTCTTCTACTACTTGCCGGCCTATGCTTTTATGTTTGCATTCAGTTATTGTTGTTGTTTTTTCCTTTTATTATTACAGCTGCGTCGGCGAGGTGGCAACACAAACAATTTTCGATCGTAAGCCGCGTTTTGCCTATTTTGCAACACTCGCTGCACAGCACATGAATAACAATAGTAACAACAACAACAATAACAAAAACGTTGACAGCCGGCCGCTATTAAATTGCAGTTACTGTTCCACTTGTCGCACTCTCTCACTCTGTCTCACTCGCACTCTCCCAGACATATTTGCTGCGCTCTCTTTGCAAAACTGTTAACACTGCACATCGAACTTTTGCTCTCTGTCTATCACTGGATGTTGCTGGTGTTTATTATTATTAACACAAATCGCAGTGCACAAACAATATCAGTAATGAACTTACTGCTGTTATAAAACGTTATGTACATAAATGATGCGTGTGCATGTGTCCGTGTGCCGAGGCTTAAACAAATATGCATACGTATATACATGTACAGAGGTACACATGATCTGTCGCCGCTCAATGCAAACAAAAAGCTCTACGCTTACTCACACAGGCACACACATACATATGTATAGTACATATGCATGGACATTGAAGTACCTTTTAACTGGCATCAGTTTCATACGTTCGTACATACATATGTATGTATTTATGTAGCTGCCAGTGCTGGCCAACGAAGCGCAGCACAGCACAAACTGAAAAAACTAGGCTAGGTGTGTAGGGTGTTAATTAAGACGACAAAAAGGTGGAGGCTCACAAATGCAAAACCATTTGCGGCTGCTGCTGATGAAAATGAAATGATTAATTCAGTTGTATGAATAATGCGAAACCCGCACTTCAAGCATGAGCCGAACCGAATAGACGATTAGCGCGCATTGAGCTGACAGTAACACACACACACTCACACACACGCGCGACAAGCAAACAGCAAGAGGCGTATTTAAATCCAATTGGAATGTGAACACAAATTCTAATTACATTCTCCCTTAAACTATTTCAAATACGAATAATAAACAATCTAAGTTGCCACATTAATCGTTAACAACTGATTCAGCTTTTGCCTAAAGGCCGTCACAGTCACCAGTTATGGCTAAAACCAAAACAGCTGCCGTCATTGCTGGCTTATATCGATATTCGATATCGATATGCCACAATGGGCCATTTATCGAGTGCATTGCATGCGTTGCAAAAAAAAATGTTATAAATCACAGGAAATACACGTATGTGCTTGTGTTTCTGGCTGCAGTCTCACTGTAACCTAACACGTATTATTGCAAAATATTGCATTACTTTCTGCGCTTGTCGATTAATGAACTTTCATTGGAAAGCCCAAGCACATAGACACATCACACACACGCAGAGATACATGGCACAAACACACACACACGCACACAAGCGCCCACTGAGTTAAGCGTATGCTTCTTTTTGGCCACAGGAAAAACTAAACATAAATCTATTGTGTGTTTGCCACAAACAAAGCAAGTCGCTTTTCTTTCTTGTTTAAACTTTTGCTCGCACTATATATAAACGTTTGCTTTATAGCCACCTGCCGCCTCCGACTTCCAATGCAAATTTTAACAACGCGACAAAAATGCTCGTAGAATGTTGATGATGAGCGCAACAGTAGTAGTAATAGTAGTTGTAACAGCAGTGAGAGCGAGAGAGCGAGAGCAAGCGGTTGACATTTCGTTTTGACATTAGCAGCACTGCTATCGCAGGCCGCTGTAATCGATAGTTCTCTTGGCCAAGACGATGAATACGCGCATAACGTCATTTTTGAATTAAAAACTCAGCGTTTGCCGTTGGCAATTTGCAACTCACCTGCGATTGTTTTCCGGTGGCAAGACACTCCAATCCTGCTCGTAGTACGGATACATGATGGCTGCGTAACTTTCTCGTTGGTCCCACTAGCATACACAAGTGGACACTAACTAAATACACAAACTCTTACACACACCTAAACTCCGCACAGGTACTGACACTGGAATAATGATAAGCGGCTACGGTGCTCCACATAGGCAGTATGCGTACGTGTTATCTAATGTACATTTATAGGTAATTACGATTCCAATCCCCGCACCACACATACACACATACACACACACACACACCCGCACTGCTACCGCTCGATGCGCTCTTTGTGTGCCTTTAGTTTAAACCACCTTGGGTAACCATATTCTGCTGGTAAGCAATTGATATAACGTGTTCACTGCGAGACGGATATATCGTCAGGTCATCATCAGAGTTAGTTGTGGTTAACCAAAACAGACAACGAGGGCGACGCGCATTTGAAAAAAAAAAAAAAATTAAACAATAATAATGAGCAGCCCGCGCGACTGAAACTCTGGCAAAAGACTGAAATCATCAAGTTCTGATCCCTCAGTATTCATCGACGCCTGCAGCACACCTATGGCCAACGCCACGGGGTGAGCGTGTGCATTTGGCGGCACATAGATATAGTTATCATACTAGACGCTCACATTGGTGGCATGGCAGTCATGGACATGGCTCACTCAGAGCCCGTTGAATACACAGAAACTATACTAACTTATCTCTGAGCAATGCGCGCGCTGATAACAAACAAAATCGTGAGAACGCCGTTGTACCTGTTTATGCCATAATAAAAATAAAAAGTGTTTCGTTATGGATAAGCGAAGTCGTCACCGACTGTGCTGGCTGATAAGTCAATGACAGGTGAAAGCCTTTGCTCGCGGCACACATACATATATACATATACAAAGTTGTGTGTGTGCTTTGATTATCCTTTGATTAAAATGTGTGTTATGTATTTGATACATGCTTAATGCTATCGTCTACCTAAAGCCAAGAAGCTATTGTACAACGTTTGTCACTGTTCTGTGTTCTGTTCTGGAATTAATTCGTTGCATTTCGTTCTCGTTCCATGCAGCTCAATCGTTTTCGCGCGGCGGACGCACTAACGAATGCCGCTTAATGGCCTCCACCAGCCATTTGATGCCCTCGTCGACGCCTTCGCCTGTCAGCGCTGAGACTGGTATCGTAAGGCAATCACGGCGTCCAATTAGCGCACCAGCCTGTTGGAATACAGGCTTGATTTCGCGTACGCCCATCACATCGGGCAGATCCTGCTTGTTGGCCAGTATCAGAAGCGGCACGCCCGACAGCAGATCATTTTTGATCATTTTATCTGGAAAAGCAAAAGTTTGTTATCCTGAGGGAATCTTCGGAAGGATGGGTATTTACCGAAAATGATTTTGGACTCGTCCATGCGTTCGCGATCGTTGGAGTCTATCACATAAATAACGCCATGCGACTCTTGATAGTATTTGTCCCACAGCGACTGCAACTCCTGTTGGCCACCAAGGTCCCAGAAATTCAGACGCACGCCCTGCACATCGATGGTGCCAATGTTGAGACCCACTGTCGTTGTGATTTTAGCTGGATTCAGACCCTTGTAGTTCTTGGTGAATTTCGTTTTGGCCGCCTCCAAATAGGTCTGCGTGTGCCAACAAAATAGTCATTTGCAGACGTGTATCATAATGCCGGAGCCGCTTACCGTTTTGCCCGCATTGTCCAGGCCCAGAATGACGACGCAGTACTCATCTTTCTGTGTGAGATATTTGTAAAAGCCGTGCAGCAATGTGTACATATTGCAGTTTGCTTAGCTTTTTGAGAAATGTTAATGTTGCATTGCACAAATAAACAAGCAACAGCAGGTAAATAAAATAAAAACACGATCTAGGGTTGTCCTCTCCAAAAATGGGCAAACATATGTATGAGATTGCGATCCAGGTTTTGCTACATGCATCCACGTCACAATAAGACGTACACAAATATTCTATTTGGTCTGCTCCATCAATGAACGCCAGTTTGTATTTATAGTTTTGTTTTAATACTATGGTAAGTCATTATTTTTGTAAATTAACTATTTTATATTGCTTTCATTAAGAATTGCTTGCCATCATCGACAATCTTATCGATAGTTGGTCAAAGTGTAACCTTGTGAGTTTAGTATTGTGGCTTGCAAACAGCTGACATTGGCTGCTCTATTGCTTTGTTTACATTAACACTGGGCAGTCTGGCAACGCTGTCCAGCACTATTACAAATATTTAGTGTTTTAAAACAGGGCAACGTTTTTTTTTACTGAATAGAATTATTTTTATTGCATCATCATCACTTTTGTCACGTTTTCTATTATATTCTATTCATCATTTGTCCTAAAATATCTCATTTATAATTCAACGGTTATTTGTAGGGCTTCAGAAGTGTGTGCCATATTTGTATGGAAATTGAATATACATCAATAATTATTTATTTCGTTACCAATTTGTTTGTTGACAAAGTTAAAAAGATTTTTAGCTATGGAAAAAGAAATGGCTTACGGAATAATAATTATGTGGGCCAATCGGAACCTTCTGGATGCTTATTTCAGAATCATTTGTTCTTTCCCGGAAAATCTGATAAACAAAAAGATTTCCAATGTATGAACTACGAAATATATATAAATATATACTAAGGTGCTTACACTACTTACATAAAAATCTACTTCAGGCTAACAATGATCGAGAAATAGACGTACCCTATGGCAAGATCTCGTCCAGGTGCATCAAAAGTAACTGTGGGAAACGAGCGTTGAGTGTTAACCGTTAGGATCCTCCGCGTTGTTATCGATAAGCTCGATAGTTTTTCTTATTCTAAATCGATAGGATGCGATAACAAAGGATTCCTGTGCACTGAGTGCAGCAAATTCTTAACGGGTTTTAAAGCCAGTCGTTGGTTATTTAAAATGCTTTTATTTAAGAAAATTCGAGTATCTCATTTCCATTGGCTTCGCTCTAAACGGCATCATAAGCTGATAAGCTGACACCGACAGAGCCACCAGCAGCGGCAAGCGGCAGGCGGCAGGGGGCCAAGGTTAGTACGCTTTTGCGTGCATTTAATTGGCCAACTAATAAGACGCAAAAAAGATCATAACACATTATTGACAGCTGCGCGTTTCTTAGACTTACGCCATAGAGTTTTTTTCAGGGGCACTTACTTACGTGTGCCATGCTAATAAGCCAGTACATTGATAAATTAAATTGGGATGGATTCGAGTGTTGACAAACGAAAAAAAAAAGCGAAGCCAAAGCAAACCCTTGCACCTGAACTAGTTCTGTTCTTGGGTGAGACTGTCTACATTATTTTTTGCGGACTTGTCCTTCACTTGATTTTTATATATGTACATACATATATGGACAAATTGGCCAAATACAAATCGGCTTACAAAGCAGTCAACACAAGAACAACAACAATGCCAACAAAACGGAACTAGTTCAATGACTGTTTGCTGCACGGCCAATGCATTAGTTTTTTTTTGTATATTTTTTATTATTGTATTACAGTTGTAATTGCCTAAAGCTGCTAATTAACGTACTACATGCTGCAAATGTATTGACTTTGAATTGAAATTAAAAAAAAGACAATTGATATTGTCTGTTGCATTACTATAATAATTAAGCTGTAATTGTTCGTCATTAGCGAGTGCAGGCTGTAAGTATTGTTACATATACAATTATGTGTGAATATTTGAGCAAATTGTATTTGGTGTTGTCATTGAATTGACAACTTGCAACGCGAGCGGCAACAAAAAAGAAAAAAGAATCCAACAAAATCGACACGCAACGCAACGGCGTGCAACGACTTTGGCATTAGCTTCACCGTTAGAATGTTCAAGTTGAAGTTTGCTGGCACCACCCCCACAAACCAATTAACTTATATTTTTAAAATTTTTTTGCTGTATTTTTTGTTGATAATGAAAACAATTATGCATTTGTATTTGTTTAAATGGCCACTTAATTGTTAACAGCTGTCAATTCGTGGCCAGCTGAACGATGTGGCCTACTAATTGGCAACTGACTAACGGCTTAACGGCTGGTCTCTAATCACAACAAAGATTGCTCACCTTATGGAAGTCCACCTCGGCTCCAGCGGCCACGCTCTTTAATTCGCGCGTGAACTGCGAAAAGCTGCATTTGAACGTTTTCAGTGTAAATACCCATAAGATGGTTCAGTTCAGTTCAGAGAGCTAGAATTAAGGTTAACCTAGTATTCAAGGGATGATATAATTTATATATACCTAGGATTGTAGGGGTCAATAATTATAGAGCTACTCTGAATTTGCCATTAAATTTTGTAGCTGACTGTGAACCAAAAACTAGCTGCTTGCCATGTACATACAGAAAGTTGATGTAGAAGAAATGAATATTTCTTTAATACAAGAGAGTTTATAAATTCTTCAATTTGCCAGCTCAAAATATCTTTGTTTTTTCCAGTCTTGCTATGAATATGAAATGGAGCGGTCTAAGCATTAAATAACTTATCAACTTTTGTATAATTTGCGTGTGTAAATACTTTCGTGGTTGTATTTTCGTTTGTAGGTTAAAATTCGTTATAACAGTAAAATAACGGTAAAGTGTTTGTCCACTGACGATAACGCCCCCCAACACTGTGTCCGGCTGTCTGGCAGCATTGTCCAGTGCTGGTAGGACTTATAAAACCGCACATTTGAAACACATTTTAAGTTAAAACTTCTTTAATTAGGCATATATAAACTTCTGCTAAGACCAAAAAAAAAAACATATATATATTTATAGTAGTATATAGAGATATATAGCTTTTGAAATATATGATAATAACTGATCCCCAATGGTTTAAATTTTAGCTACACGCACAAACAAAGAGTTCTGCTATTTTTTTTCATAACAAATAAGTACAAGCTTTTTTTTATATATTATTTGTACAACTATTTGTAAAGCAGGGGCAACGTGCAGTGTGGCTCGGTGAGACTCGGATTATCGGAGTAGAGTGAAAAGGTTTTGGCATTCAAATCGAACAGGCCAACAGATATTGTTTTGACCACTTCATCGCATCTGCCATTGTCGCGCCACACGCAAAAGCAGCCGCCAGTGACATCTCCCAGCATATTGCGAACATCATGCTCGCTGGCCGGCGGCTTGTATTTACTAAAGGCATGCATCCGCGAGACGCTGGACTCCAGCATCAGCTCATTGGCCTGGTCCAAGTGTATGCGCTCAAATCTGTGCAAATCAAATACCACAGTTACGCATATATCAGGTGCCTAATGGGGCGCTACGTACTGATTGGCATGGTAGTTATGCGCGCCCAGCGGTACCTCCTTGACGCTCAGGTGTGACTCATTCTTCCGGTCCGGATTTGGTGCCATTTCCACGTTGTAAAACATTTGACGCGGATCGCTGCAACAGGCAGGCATGATATCATATATAATTGATCGACTGACTTACAAAAAAGCCGCCAACTTACGCCAAAAATGAAAAGTTAATGGAACAGGCATCGGCAGCGCCCACGCCGGCATCCGTAAGCACCCTGAAGGCATCGTCCACGTTGCTAGCGGCGAGCAAGGCCCGTGTCAGAAAATGACGAGCTGCAAGCAATTATCGAACAAATATAAAAACCATAAAGCGAACCAGGCTCTAATCCACTTACGTGTCTTGCCGCTGCGCAACAGCTCGGCGCTGATTGTGTTGATGCTAAACACCAGACCATGATGATTATGGCTCATGGTATAGCCCGGCAGATGTCCGGCGTAGCAGAGCGACATGAAATGCTCCTCCTTGACATTATATTTGCCCTGCGGCTTGTCACTGACGATGTGCGCCACCACAAAGTAGTAATGATTAAGCGTCTCCGTCAGCGCGTCCTCCGTGTGGCCCAGCAGACGCTGCAGACAACGGCCCATATATTCAGATCACGTTAAGATATCCATAAACATATTCATACATATGTATGTACTTACGCAATGCTTATGGTTAACAATAATCGAGGAGCAGCCGGTCGGTTGGTTTTTGCTGCGTGGCTGATGTTTTACAGCCTGCGGCAAGATCTCGTCCAGGTGCAGCAAGAACAACTGTTGACAAGAAGCGTTGAGCGTTGCCCATAACCGTTAATATTATTGTTATCGATAGGTTCAATCGCCTTGACGATTAATCAACAGGATTAAGCGATAGGCAATTATAGTAATCGACATTTGAATATCTTTGACCGTTGACAGAGTGATTCATTTGTTTTTTTATTTTTGTTTTTTTCGTTCAATGATTAATTTCATTTGGCTTTGTTGTTGGCTGTTGTTTTTGGTAAGCTGAGGTTTAAAGACCATTTAATGGTGCTCAAAATATGGCAAATAAAATAATAAATGATTAATTATTATGAAAAGCACGTACGGGGCGGGGCGTTCACTGACCAGGCTTTCAAAAATTTGATATTCTACAGTATTTGCAAGGGGAAAGTAATTTTGGGATGTTATTCTATGAGAAGGCAAAATCTTGGCGCACTTGAAACTTGATTTTTCAATATGAATATGCAAAACAATTCTATTGGCAGTGTAATTGAAAATATGCTAAACGACCAATAATTATTGCTAATTCGATATGTAATTAATTATGCAATTCGAGCAATTCTAAACGGCATCATAAGCTGATAAGCTGACATCGACAGAGCCACCAGCAGCGGTAGGCGGCCAAGGTTGCTACGGGTTTGCATGCATTTAATTGGCCAACTGCTTAGATGCAATAAAAAAAAATTTAAAAAATAAATACAATTTATAGCACATAAAGTGCAGCAACGCATTCCTTGGGTCATAGCAACCGCATTTGCCTTGCTAATGAGCACATACATAAATCGATGGCTTAAAGCTGGAGACCAATGAAACAGCGCAGAAACCAAAGCAAGCCCTTGCACCTGAACTTGTTCTGGGCCTGTCCAAGACTAGCTAATCTCATTTATTTTTTCAATTCGCAATTGATTTTCCATCACTTGATGGGGTTTCGCGTATTTGGACAAATTGGCTTACCAAATAGTCAATGCAAGCACATTCAACAATGCCAAGAAAACGGAACTAGTTCAATGACTAATTTCGACTATTTATATTACAGTTTCTAGTTCTGTGAATGTATTGTCTTCTTCTTCCTATTACAGTGTAATGTAATGTGAAAAGAAAGTAATCGTTTAGACAAATTTCAAATGTACTTTTATACCCTTGCAGAGGATATTAAACTTTTGTCATGAAATTTGTAACGCATAGAAGAAGACATCTCTGATCCCACAAATATATATATATATATATATATATATATATATTCTAGATCATTATATAAGCATGTGCGTCTATCCTTCAGTCTGTTTCTATGCGAACTATTCTCTCAGTTGTAAAGCTACCTTCTTGAAACTTTGCATAGGTTCGTCTTTCTGTTGCAGGCAGTACAGATCGGACCACTATATCATATGGCTGCCATTTAAAAGATCGGTCAACAATTAGGTTCTCATGTGGTAAACTGTTTTGTTTACTAAGGTATCTTGATATGCAAAATCTTATCAGCATCGGACCACAATATCATTTAGCAGCGATTGGACCGATCTGTCGAAATGTAGATTCTTCTATAAGAAACTTCTTTATCTTATCAAGATCGCAATGCGATATTATATAGCTCCATGATATCCAAGATATATCACATATCTGCAAAAGGGAAATGTCTGGAAGGGTATTCAATCGACGGCTTGCCGAAGATATCTTTGCTTTCGCGTTTAACTTTCAGCTTTTTTGCTTTTTTCTTTTTGGTAAAAATCTTTGAAAGGTGTGAAAATATTATACAAAAGAAGCTCAAATATTTATTTTTAATTAAAAATGAAATGAAAACAATTGCAGCTGTTTGCCGTTTTAACATATCATAAAAAAATTATATATTATATTATGCGTTATAGTCGAGTGCAAATTGTAATTATTTTTAAATATATATATATATATATATATATATATATATATACTTATATTCTTGTGTACAATTATGTGTGAATATTTGAGCTAATTATATTTGGTGTTGTCATTGAATTGACAACTTGCAACAGCAAAAAACAAAAGAATCCAACAAACTCGACACGCAACGAATATGGCATTAGCTTCACCGTTAGAATGTTCAAGTTGAGGTTTGCCGGCGCCGCCCCCGCAAACCAATAGTTTTGTATAACAATAGAAAAGAAAAACAAAAAAAACAATTAAGCAATTATGCATTTGTGCTTTTGTTTTAATGGCCACTTAATTGTCCGCGGCAGGGGCTAGTGCTAATTATTACACAATTCGCAGGGCATTGGGGTGAAGGGGTGGTAGGGGTAGGGGGGGGTTGCAGGTATTAGCTAGAGAGAGATAGAGACAGCTCACCTTATGGAACTCCACCTCGGCGCCATCGGCCACGCCCTCCAATTCGCGTATGTACTGCGGAAAGCTGCCTTTGACCGATTCGAGCGTCTCGTTGTAGATTTGCCCTGCAACACAAAATATATATGGGAGAAGAAAAAAAAGAATAGAAAATGAACACGAATGATTCACAGCCAGGTGGTGAAGAGCACTTTGGTCCGTGGAGTACTCACTGCCTTTTGCGGTGCCATAGAGCGGCAAGTAGGTCTCGTTCAGCGGCTGCGATAAGATCAGAAAGTTCTTGATCATCGAGCCAAAAGTGCGACCCTGCAAAGCAATTATGTATGTATGTATATTTATGTTTAATGTCCATTATTATGATTAATTATAAATATTGAATTGAATTCCGAGCGGCTTTCTAAATATTTGATTCGAGCGCCGTTTGCAAATTGCCCTCTTTTAACGTATTGTATGCTAATATGCTGCTGCTGAACAAAAAATATATAATAAAAATATATTTTAAAAATAATACAACAAAAAATAAGTAAAAAAAAAAACCATAATCGATCACGACTGATCGACAGGGCAAACAAACAAAACGATACGCTAAAAACAACATTATGAATAATGGTTTATTGTTAGTCGATATTGTTGCCAGCTTGTTAATTATGTGCGGGGACGTCGAGAAGGAGTAGGTCCAGAGCCCGGACGACGACCGACCACACGACTATGCTGGCAGCACTTGGTTGGGCCAACCCAACCCCTCAACCTGCCCCAACTCCAAAACTCCCTCTCTCTCAATTGACTGACTGACAGTTCAATTCCGGGCCAATTATTGCTGTCTGCTACGCCCTTGATATTGGCCATTTTTTTTTGCCACCGATTCCGGCTCAAAGCGAACAAGTGAGTGATTGTTATAGTTGAGTGTGAGTGTGAGTGTGAGTGTGAGTGAGTGTTAGTTTTGAGTGAAGGTTAAACAGGAACTGGGTCACGAAATGGAAAAAAAAAACAAGTAAGAGGTTCGAGTCGAGAGCGTCCGACTAGGGGATACCCTGAACCCTCTTCTTCCAACAGGCGATAGCTATAAAATTAAAGATACTTGATATATATATACTATACTAGAAGCTACATGTCAAGTTTGGTGACAATTGCTCAAAAACAGGATGTCGATATCGATTTTTATCGATTACTTGGAAACGGGGCAAGTTACCGAATATTAGAAACAAACTCGATCTGCGCGGGCACTAGGAGGACCTACAGCTAAAATTTCAAGTCTCTAGCTCTTATAGGTTCTGAGATCCTTACTTTCGTACATACGGACAGACTGACGGACGGACGGACGGACAGACGGACGGACAGACGGACAGACGGACGGACGGACAAACGGACAGACAGACAGACAGTCCGTCTAAATCGACTCGGCTGTTGATGCTGATCAAGAATATATATACTTTATGGGGTCGGAGATGCTTCCTTCTGCCTGTTACATACATTTGCACAAATACATTATACCCCTTTTTACCCATTTTCAATGGGTTTAGGGTATAAAAAAAAAAAGGAAATATACTAGTCCAATCGTATAAACGCTTATCAGGACCATTTTATCTTTATGTGCTCAGGCCTATGTGTCGACTATATATAGCTGTAATTGCACCTACTGATAACCGAGAGAGAGAGAGAGAGAGAGAGAGAGAGAGAGAGGGAGAGTGAATTAAACAAAGTTCACACACAGAAAGATGCAAATCTAGAAAGATTCTTATATAAAAGTCAGCGTCAGAATCTCTCGTAAAACCCATCGAATTCATGTTCATAAAATATAGAGCACAGCGGCTGATTAAATATATATAAATAATGACATGATAAACGTTACTAACGGGTTCCGAGATCTTTTACAGCAAAACTATTATAATATATTGCCTGCTATATGTATATATACAAGGGTTATGGAGGGTATTATAATCTTGTCATGGAATGTGTAACGCTTAGAAGGGAACATCTCCGACTCCATAAGGTATATATATACATGATCAGGACCTAGGATAGGCTATAGATATAAATAGATATAGCTGGATATAGCCATGTCCATCTGTCTGTTTCTCTGAGATCTAGTCTTTCAGTCTTGAAATTCTGCATAGGTCTGTCTTTTTGTTGCAGGAATATTTGTGTAGGACCGGAACCCTATATCATATAGCTGCCATAGAAAAGATCGGTCGAAAAGTAGGTTCTCGTGTGGAAAACTTTGTTTTTATCAAGATATATCGTTTACTATTTAAACTATGCTGCTTAAATATAAGCCAAATCTAATATTACACGACTATATATATATAGATAGATCAATATATATAGATCAATAGAAAGAATCGGTCGAAAAAAGAGTTTATGTATGACAAAATATTCCGTTTTGCGCATTATTTTCAACAAACTCAGCATTTACAAGCTTTACTATGCTTCCATATCTGCAAAAAGGGAAATGTCTGGTAGGGTATTTAATTTTCGGCGTGCCGAAAATATCATCACTTTCTCGCTTTATTTTTTTAGCTTATATATTTTGTTTTAGAATTCGTTTAAATAAATTGCATGCGCGATTTTAAGTATATACATATGCCTAATATTAATTGGAAATTTCACAGTTTATTTAAATTTTCAGCTTGAATGACAATTTCCAATTAGATGAGCACAAAAACAATTTCCCTCACAGAGCTCCCGACTAGAACCTCTTACTTGTTTGTTTTGTAATGCACTAAAAAGCTAAGCAAGTGGCATGGCTTAATAATTAGTTAATATTTAATTAGATACATCAATAATTCCGCTCATTATCGCTATAGCCGAGCGCTACCCATCAATTTTGCTGCTTAACTTATAATTTCAGTTCACTTCCACCCAATTGTCGTCATAGCCAAGTAAAACTACTCAAAAAAAAAAGACAAACAAAAAAAAACAACAAAACAAACTATAAAAAAAAAAAAAAAATCAAAATAGTAAAATTTTCAGTTTAGATCAAAACAACTAAACTTATAAATTCAGTTAATTTTCTTCTTCAATGAAGATAGCGTGACATTGCCAACGGTCTGTTATTGTTGTTGTTGTTGTTGTTGGGGGTTGATTGAAAGGTCAAAGGACTAAGTAAGGAGCTGTTGCTTACCATATCGAAGCCGACCTCATAGTGAGTACCACGTGTGTAGAGTACGGGTATCGCCTGGCGACGGGGCAATATCTTGCCGGAGGACATGCTGGATGACATTTGGTGGGCCACCGGGGAGGTGCACATGGCTTCCTGGGCTTTCGTTTTGGTCTATGTGCTCTGGACCGTTTATCGCTCTTCGCGCTATTTGGCTCTGAAATTTGAGCAGGATGAGCAATAACAATATACTCCTGGTGTTTGCTGTGGTGTATCTATTTTTCTTTCCTTCATTATTTTTATATTTTTTCGGGTTCACGATCACAAAATGTAAATAGAAAGACAGAAACAAACACAAAAAAAACAACAGCAAAATAATATATAATAATTCAGTGGAAATTAGCTATGCGCTAAATTAAAATTGCAAATGCAACTCTCTGGAAAAGTAAATTACAACAAAAAAAAATCAGCAAGAACAAAACAAAATTGACAAAATGAATAATAAAGAAACAACAACTGAGTTAATAATTTCTTTAAACAAACTTTACCAACACTCAAACACACGCACGAACACACAGAGACAGAAAGAGAGTGAGAGAGAGAGAATTTCAGTGTAAACAAATTGTATAAAGATAATTCAAGCCAAGTTTATATATGATTGTTCTAAAGCGCTTGAAGGCAGAATTCAAACTGAATTGGCTATGTTTTGGCGGCAGCAATTCGAGGTGCCGAACAAACACCCAGCAAAATCCACAACAACAACAACAACAACAGCCACTAAGTGCAGGCAACACACGAAGACAGCTGATGACGACGACGACGACGACGTCGACGTCGACGACCGACAATCGCTGCGATAACGGAGCAAGCAACGCGCATAGAAACAGCAACAACAAAGACGCCGCGACGCCAGCAGCGAAGGCGACTGCGACTGCGACGCTGACGCTTATCCAGAGTTGGAAAGCAATCGAAAACGAATTCGAATTCAAATTTAATGTTCAATATCAGTTGCGGTTCGTTTAACATTAGCGAATCACACGATCTAATTTATTTAATATAGGGAAATCATACTTTGATATTAACAAATTTTCAGCACATAAATGAATATGCATATGTATCTTAATTATATGAGCTCAAACCAAATCGAATCTAGGCAAACAATAGCCCTGTTGCTGGTAAGAGTTGAGTAAATCGATTCTTTATGTAATTTAATTTGAGATTTTCAATCATTTTTTTTTTACTTTCAAATTAATATTTATAAGTTCATTTTTATTGTTTGGTTCATTGAAGAGCGGCGTAGCCCTGGTTATATTCTGCAACGTTTGCATTTATTTTCTATATCTTAGCTGTTTCTAAGTCGATTAGACAGCTAATAGGCTTTTCCCCTAACATATATTGTCTTCCCTTTCTATGCGCTATTTATAGTCATTGACTTTTGTGCTTTTTATACCCTGCAGAGCCTAGCTGCTCGCGGGGTATTTTGTTTGAACTGAATTTGTATAACACCGAAAAATGTGACTCGCGAAAAGCTAAAGATGTGCTAACTGCACAGTTACATATAGCCACAAAGAATCCAGTTTCAGTTGGGTTCTTTTTAAAAAACAAAACAAACAAAAAACAGAAAGGGAAAAAAAAAACCATTTGAATAACCTGTATGAATGGGGAAGCCCTAAAACTGTTGATTGCTTGAGTTAGGTAAGTAACACACACTAAATATTTAGTCTAAAGCAGTTCGAAACTGGAAACCAGAACCAAGCGCTGATACATTTGTCCAAAACAAAGATTTACTATAACAAACAGTTTTGATGAGTACACTTTTTGTTTTATTATTATATAATTATCTTGAATGCCTTGCTCGAGTATTTCACAATGCTTTGTCTCTGTTCTTTATGTTGTTCCTGTGATGCGTTTCGTTTACGTATACGTAATTTGTTATACATATGCACATACTTATATATACACATAGTTTTAAACAACTGACCCTGACAAAAATGATTATTGTTATGTATTTCTGCTTTCCATGGAAACACGTTTCTTGGTGCCGCCCGCCGTGGCTGCCACACACCTTTCTTGCCGTCATTTTGATTGGTCATTCTTTTTTCAATTTTAATTTATTCCTTTCTTTATATAAATAATCATTGAAATGGGTTTTGGTTTTTTGCATACAGAGACCTGGCATATGGCAGCTGGGCCTTACTGTCAACGATCGCAGTCAGTGCCAAGGATAGCCGGTTAATACATTTCTGACTGCAAAGCCAACCCAATGATTAATTTCTGAAAATTGGCTCATCTCGTATATCAAAACAAGGTCTATTAGTTCGGACATAAAGTGTATGAGATACGCATGCTTAAACCAGCTTGAATGGCTTCTGTGCTCATCATTCGGTCATTAGAAAAGTATCAAAACATTAGACTAGACGACTGGCTAATAGAACGAGTAGCCAAAGTCAAGGCTAAATATTTTTTTATTGATATGCTTGTTCACTTAACATATATATTATTATTATTATAATTACTAGTGTGGGACTAGAGAATACTAATTCCGATTCGAGCCGCATCCTTGTTGTCCTTAAAGACTGGCTCACTTAGACAACTCATTAAACTATCATTGCCCAATAGAAAAAAAAATATTTATATTTTGATTAATATTTAGTATATTGACATATATTTCAAAAGGGACTATCACACTATATTGATTGTATTGATAATTATTAATTTTTACAAATTTTAATTAATAATTTAATAAAAGCGAAAGTTTCTGTTCGATCCTTCATTTAATTTAATTCTTTAATCTCAACTAAAACAAAATACTTTCGCCATTTTGAATTTAACAGCTGCAATTTGTTAGCATCGTGCTAGTTTTTCGCGCATAATTTGAATCGGTCATTTGGATTAATGCATATTTATACTGTTGGACTTGTTTTTAAGTGATCTGCGATCATCACATTCGCAAATTAAAAACAACACATGTAATCAGAAAGAATTTACGAATTCTAATAGAGAAGCAATTACGAATTCTAGTCTCGGCGGCTGTGGATGCCGAGACGCATCGGGTCAGGTGACTTATGCACACGGTCACAATATCATATATTTTCGATAATAATGTGCATATAATTGCTGTTTATGTCAATGCCCATATGCAAAATCAGGCTGTTTGAAGGCCTGAATGGTAATTTTATTGAAAGTGTAATAATTGAATTTAAATTATGTCAATTAGTGCGCACAAGCACACGCGCCGCCGATAGTTGTCCAACACAGACAACTGTTATCGATATATATATATATATATATGGCCATGCGATAAATTGGAACGCTGTGTAATCGCAGAATTGTTCTTACCCTGCGCGCAAAAGTCGCACACGCAAAGCGTCACAACGAAAATTAACACACATGCTGGCTGCCAGCGTTATTTTATTTTAATACAATAATTATGCGTTACTCTCGAATTATGCTGCGAATTGCCTGCAATCTGTGCGCCAATGATGTGCTGTGTGCGGCGCCGTTGAATTGACCAGGGGGATGCATTAAATTTGGGTTTGCGTCTGGTTTTTGATGTTGTCGCAACATCATGTATTTTTGATAATAATGTGCATATAATTACAGTTTATGTCAAGATCCATATGACAAGCGTTAACTGCAAAATCAGGCTGTTTGAAGGCCTGAATAGTTATTTTATTGAAAGTGTAAAAATTGAATTCAAATTATGTGAAGTAGTGCGCACAAGCACACGCGCTACCGATAGTTGTCCAACACAGGCAATTATTATCGATATATATATAGGTGGCCATGCGATTAATTGGAACGCTGCGTAATCGCAAAAGTGTTCTTACCCTGCGCGCAAAAGTCGCAAACGCAAAGCGTCACAACGAAAATTCACACACATGCTGGCTGCCAGCGTTATTTTATTTTAATACAACAATAATGCGTTGCTCTCGAATTATGGTCGAATTGTCTGTAATCTGTGCGCCAATGATGTGCTGTGTGCGACGCCGTTGAATTGACCACTGGGATGCATTAAATTTGGGTTTGGGTCTGGTTTTTGATGTTGTTGGTTTCTTTCTTTTTTTTTTTTTCTGTTGGCCACACACGGCATTTGGCCAAACCACGCGATTAGCCATACGGCCGGTATAGAAGTGTACGCAAAGTGTGTTTTATATATACATAAGTTGTATATATAACAATGGAGGAGCCAGCGATACCTGTGCGAAGAGGCGCAAAGAATGACGAGAGAAATCCACTGGAGATTTTGGGTGAGCTGCTCTTGAGATACACAGCATGCCGTACAGATCGAAAGCATTATTGTATTTATAGATATAACCGAAGAGACGCAAACATCTGAATTAGATGAGGAGATCATGGACTTTGCCATAAGTCCGGTAATGCACTTTCCGCGCAGCGGTAGCGATGATGTCGCCTCCTATGCCAGCAGAACGCCCGCCTACAATCTGGAAGCGTATCTGTCGGAACGCCGGCTCATACGGCTGGTGCGCAAACAACCTGCCCTCTATAATAGACGCCATCGGCGCTTCAACGATGACGTTTTCAAGGAGCAGTTGTGGCAAAATATTGCGCGAGAATTGTCTTTAGAACTGACCAAATGCATGAGTACCTGGGCGGAGCTGCGCTATAAATATCAGCGCCATGTGCGCCGCATGCGCCGATATCGCCGGCAAGTGCAGGCGTGTCGCAGTCTAACGCGTCCACGTCCCACCATGCTGCACGAGGAGGATATGCTGTTCCTCTACACGCACGTGGCACGGCAACCGCTGCAGTGCGAGCAGCCCGGCGAGGTATTAAATGTAGAGCAGTCAAGTGTGGACGATGATGTGACCATCGTGCCAACACAGCCCGCTGATATTATAGATCTTGATGCGGATTATTGCGAACAGTATAAGATAAGCCCCGATCAGGATCGTCTCGTTGATGCCGTGCGCGCCTATCCACAGCTGTATGATACGCAGCATGAGGGCTATAACAACTATCGTCATCGCGGACTCATTTGGGGAGCCATCTCCAATGAGCTGCACGAGAAGGCAACGAAGCTAATGAAGATCTGGCTGCAGCTAAAGACGCGCTACGAGTGGGAGGTGACGCACTCCACTGGCACCAGTCCACAGCTGAAGAAGCAGCTCAGCTTTCTGTCGCCGCACATACAGAATACACACGGCACCGTATGCAAGATGTCGATGTATCTGCAGGACGCGTGGTTTGATCCAATTGAGCATTTTCGCAGCGTCATGAATCTGATAAATGTGCTAAAAACAATGCCCGAGCTTGGACAGATGGTGGATGATTACCAGGATAGCGCACTGAAGCCAGCGCGATATCATGAGCTCTGGCTGCGCGTCTCGTCGCAGGTGAATTGCAGCCATCAACGCTGCGAGGTTACTTGGCTGGTGTTGCGCAACTTTTACCTGGAACTGGCCGAGATGCGTAAAGTTGGCTATCAGCTGCAGGACAAATGGTTCTTTGAGAACATCATTGGTTGCCTGTACAAGCTGTTGGCCGCACGCTCGACGCGACGTGGCCAAAAACGTGCCGCCCCCATTGTGCCCACTGGTGCCACACCGCCCAAGTTGATGTCAACCGCGCCCGTGAGCGTTAAGCCCAGTGCTTCCAGTGCTTCCAGTGCGCCCAGTGCTCGCGACTGGCAGAGATTGGCGTCGAAGCCTGCGTATGGTCCGCCACAGGCACAGGCGCCACCGCTGCCACTGGCCATTGTCTATCCGGCGACCACGAGGGCAACCTCCACCATTACGGCCATTCCCATCAGCAGCAGCAGCAACATCACGACGAGCATCGTCAGCAACAGCATCACGACAAGCATCACCAGCAGCAACAGCAGCACCAGCAGCAACAGCTGCAGCCCCAGTACCTCCGGCTTCGCCATTCCCCGCATCACAGCGGCCATTAGCGTGGTGCCCAAGCCCCCAATGCCAGCAACAGCACCAACGACAGCGCTGCCAGCTGCTAATGCGCCGAACGGCAGCTTTGTGAGCATAATGCCCAAGCCGTTGCCGTTGCCGTTGCCGTTGCCGATGCCGTTGCCGATGCCGTTGCCGTTGCCATTGCCAATACCGGCCACGGTGCAGCTGGCGACTGTGTCCGGCGTGCGGCCGAGTCCACTGCGAACCGGCCTGCAGGTAATGGTCCGCCCGAAAATGCGTCTGCCACTGACGCCAATTATGACGCCCGGCATCCCGACGAACACCATCAGCGGCAACAGCATCGGCGGCACCACCATCAGCGGCACCACCATACGACCCGTAACACCTGTCGCGGCAGTTGCCACAGCACCGCCACCGGCACAGGCAGCACTCACCACCAAGGTGACCAATGTGACCAATGTGACCAATGTGACCAATGTGCCCGGCATGCTGGCAACACTATCGACAACGAGCGCGTTGCCGCAGCTGGTGCCGCCATTGCCCAAGCTGGTGCCGCTGACCGTGCGCAACGACAAGGTGGCATTGCCATCGGTGAGCATGCTGCCCAAGCCGTGGGGCACATCAATGCCGCTGCCAGCACTGACGCCAACAACGCTCGTCAGAAAGCATCACACCGCGCTGAATAGCGGCTGGGATGATATTCGCAGCCCGACCCAGCCCCAGCCCCAGCCCAGCAATAGCATTAAAATCACTGTCAGCTGTCCATCGAATGTGATCGTCCCAAATGACAAGCAGCCGATGTCGCCGATGCCCAAAATCAAGATCGAGTTCCGCGATTGTGCCCAAACTGGACGCATTCTGCATGCGGAGGGCACCGCGGTGCCCTATTCCCCGAATCTGACTATGGCGCGCACCGCGGTTTTTATACGTGAGGTGATGGCCATACCGCAGCTGCACTCCGCGGATGACCCGCTGTCGGGCAAAAACTCAGTTATCTGGCAGCAAATAGCCAAAAGGTTTCACATGTCAGGCAAGTGTTATTTTTTCCCCATTTTTCTCTATTCCTGCATACCCAATAAAAATGGTTTAGTAGAGGGTATCGTTTAGCTGTGCGAAGGCATCTCCATCAATAGCCATACCGTTTCTCTGTGTTGGCTTAGGGTGCTATGCTCACTTTTTTTTTTTCTTCTTCTAAATAATCGATAGCTGCCGCCGATCCTCCGAATTCGATTAATATCGATTTGCAGCTACTACTTTTTGATAACTTTTTCATATTTCCCAACATTGATAAATATCGATTGTCACTAATTGTTTTTGAGATTTTTCACTAAATCGATAAATATCAATTTTAACGCGTTTTTTAAATCGATAAATATCGATCAATTAATATGGCATTAAGATCAACGATATCTCACTTGCCTAAATATCACCTTGTAATGGGTATCTCCCAGCCGAGCATGCTCAATTAAAATTGATGTCCTTTGCATATTACAGAGCAATTATGTCGCGCAATCTGGCAGTTTCTTGCGAATAACATGAACCAGTTTCCGACAATAGCGCCCATGGAGGAGCTGATGCGTCCCTTCAAGGGCGGCATGAGGGTGTGGGAGAAGTCGCATCGTTTGTTCAGCAAATTTGACGAAATAGCGCGCAAATATAATTGGATGCTGCACAAGGATCAACTGCCGGCGCTGATGAATCATTTTGAAAAGTACGATTTTTTGTACTGGGATATGCGCCGACCACGACCAGGAGAGTCCAATCCAGGTCGACCGCCGCGCCAATACACCGACCAGGAGCGTCAGGAGGTGTGGCGTGTGGCGCGTGAACGTTTTCCGCACAGTAGGTATACCAGTTGGCCAGTATTGGGGCGTTAATTTTAATTATTTTTCTTGCTTTCGGATTGACAGTGAACCATCGGGACGTTTGGTCCATGTTTAAGTTTGCCTTCAAAACGTATATGGAGGATTTGGAGCGCGGCATTGAGAATCCCTGGCCGCAGAACTGGTGGCATGCACTGGAGCAGCTGAAGTTTCTTGTGAATGTGCGCTATCATCCCTTGGAGCCGTACTACTACATTGTGCACAACAAGTTCATGGAGGAGGTGAAACGCTGCAGCATGTACGAGGCGCTAATGCAGCCAAATGTCGACAGTTCACTGGGCAAAATGGTGGTAAACAATGCGCCAATGCCCTGGGAGACAGAGGAGGCGAAGCGGCTGCTAAATGGCGAGAACAAAGTTCAAGAGATATTGGTTTTCTTCAACAAAGGACCGCAGCAATCAGAGCAGCAGCAGCAGCAGCAACAGCAGCAGCTGCAGCAGCTCCAGCAGCAGCAGCAGCAGGAGGAACAGCAAGAGCAGTTGCAGCTGGAGAGGATGGAGGAACAACCACTGCCAGATGAATCGGACAATGCACTGGAAACACAGCCAACTGTTAACGAACTGGTCAAGCATTTGGCCGGCGAGCCACGCAAGTTACCGAACATGGATGCGTATCACCTGACACGTCTGTTGCGCTGCCATCCGAAAACCTATGGCAAGTCGAGCACCATGGAGAAGCGCAGTGCCTGGCTGCATGTTGCCAAGCAGCTTAATGCCACCGGTAAGCAGCTAAATATGTCAAGCACAAAGCAGCCGACTCTAATAAATTCCCAATTGCTTGCCACACAGTCACCGAGTGCCGCTTGAGCCTGCAGCATGCGCTGCGCGAACTGCGCATCTTGAAGATCAGCGATATCAATTGCCGTTGCTCGCTGTCGCATAAGTATTATCGCCACATGAGCGAGATCTACAAGCAGGTGAAGGCCGGCGGCCAGGTGGTGGTGCGTACACCGCATCAGCTCAACCAAATGCTAATGGAGCCCACCGACACAATTTATCCGGAGCGTTATTTGCCCGAAATCAATATGATAACGTGCAAGCCCAGTCTGGTGGTCAAGAATTGGTCATACGCGGCCATCAATTTGCCGACAATCAGTCAAGAGGGCTTGTACCTACGCCTTAGGCAAGTCTTTGCCAAATACGCGAGCCTGGCGAATATCGATTGGCCCAAAGCTGTTGCAGCCCAGCGCAGCAATGGTGCACTGCATCCGCAGCCGGAGCAGCCGCCGGAGCAGCAGCCGGAGCAGCAGCCGGAGCAGCAGCCGGAGCAGCAGCCGGAGCAGCAGCCGGAGCAGCAGCAGGAGCACGATGAAAAGCAATCTAAGCTAGACTAGAACACGTAGTTTTATTTACTGTTAATGCCTAACATTTATTACTGTAAATGGCTGGATGTTAAGTTCAGCAATTAGTTGGAACCCAATCCTCGCCCAAATTACCATTTAACATACGTTTCATCACACGATTCACTTGCAATGCTTTTGCTAGTAGCTTAGCCAAATGCGGCGCATGTTGATTATTATTATTATTGTATAAATGATGTATTATTATTATGTATTATGATATGGTATGCTTAGATCAGCTGTAGTTACGTCCGGCTTTCCAATAATCTGCCACAAGCAATTTAACAAAGAAAGAAAACGTTCATGCAACTTTAGCTGGAATATACACATACATATACATATACATATACACATACATACACTGCAAAATGATGGACACCAACGATTGCAGTTGCTCATGTATTTTTACTAACGATTATTAATTTTTTTATATACAACTCAATACACATAAGTTTGAGTTAAGCAAGCTGTTAAAAATAAAACAAATTATATATAAATAATACTGGCCACTTAAGGAACGCTTTGACCAAACTGTAGACAAATATAAATAGTTTGTGACCCACACGGATTAACGAGCTGCTGGGCGAGCAGGCCGGTGGGGCGGGGGGCGGGGGGCGGGGGGAGGGGGGGGTCAGGACATCAAAGTAAGCCCAAGCAAATTGTTGCCAGGCAATTGGCGCATGATTTGATTGCCTTTGCCGAAACAGGGGCAGTTTTTGGTTGTGCGGGGTGTGACATGCAATTTCAATGTAATAAAAGCAAAAGAGAGAAGAGCATAATTGAAGCTTAGCAACAGAAATCGCGTATTCCAGTGGCTTGTTTAAGAGTAACAGCATCCTTGTCTTCAGCCGGAAAGACTGTGCCCGGCCGATTGCGTTCCACGTGTGTATCGAATATATTGACCGCCAGATTGGCAAACAGACGCTCCACATTGGCGCCGGTGACGGCAGAGGCCTCCACATAGGCGACGCCCAGGCTTTCGGCATAGATGGCCGCCGACTGTTGGCACACCTGACGGAGCTGGAATGCGTCGCATTTGTTGCCCACCAGCAGGACGCGCACATTTGTCGCCGCATGCTTGTCAATCTCCTTGAGCCAGTAGTCGACGCTCTGATAGCTGCGGCGCCGCGTTGTATCGAACACCAAAATGATGCCCTGAACGTGTCGGTAATAGGAGCTCATCATCGAACGGTAGCGCTCCTCGCCGGCCGTATCCCAGATCTGTAGCTTCACCTTGTGCCCGGAGATTTCGACGGTCCGTATCTTCGAGTCCACGCCCACCGTGCACTTGTAATTGCCGGTAAAACGATTCTCCACAAAGCGCTGCAGCAGACACGTCTTGCCCACACCCGCATCGCCCAGCATCAGAATCTTGAAGACATAACGCTCATCCATATTCAAAATGCGGCAGTAGGTATTTTTCTGGTTTTCTTTATCGAATTGGGATTTTTTTTATGTAACAGCTGAGCTAATGAATGAGGCCAACTGTTAACAAGGTCTACTTGGTTTTACAATGGGGCCAGTCGGCTTTAATGTGCCCAAAACTCAAATGAGTCTGTCTGTCCGTCCGTATGCATGAACCCGTCGATCTCAGACCCATATGAGCCACAAACCTAAAACTTTGAATAGGGCCCAACTAGTGTCCGGGCAGTACGAGTTTTTACCGAAGAATCGATATAAAACTGTTTTTGACTATAGCAATGCGCTATTTCAGTTATATTTTATCTTATATTTAATTATTAATTATTATTATAATAGATATATTTGTAATTACGTACTTACCTGTTAATCCACACGCACGATTATTGTATAGTCATCTATCAGGATGCGGGAGTTGAACTTCTATATAAGCACATCACCGAAAAAATACAGAAAACCAGAGATTATGCTTATTAGCCTTTCTTGAATTAGTGAGAATCGCGTAGAAGAGCAATATTTATAAATGCGTTACATAGTTATATTAACAATACTTACCAATTTTTTTCAACGTCTTCTCCATATTAATGCATAGTTGAAGCCATCTCCTCCAATATTAAAGGCGCCGTCTCTTGCATAGGTGAAGCTGTCTCCTCCATTGTTTAAGCCGCCTCCTCCAATATTAAAGCCGACTCCTCAAATGTAAAAGCCGCCCTCTCCTGCATATTTGAAGCCGTTTCCTCAACAGTTGAAGCCGCCTCCTCCACTAATAAAGCTGCCGCCAGCCTTTGTGACTTACTTGAATTCATGAGAATCGAGTAGAAGGGAGTTCGCTTGAATACGTTTTATTTGAATTTGCAGCGCAGCCTGAGGTAAACTTGGTTATGCATTTAAGCATACATACATTTAAATTTACATATATATATATATACTCGCATAATATATACATACGTACACACATCAATACATACAGACATGCACACACACATATATATGTATACATACGTACATATGTATATTCATATTCATATATATTCATATGCATCCACATACATATATAGGTACATACATACATACGTATTCATAAATACTTACATACATACATATACACACCCACACATACTTATATACTTACATACATGCTTTCACACATACATACATACATACATACACACATATACACACACACACTCACACACACAAACAAAAACATACATACAAATATAAACACATACACATACATACATCTATACATGCATACATACATCCATACATACCTACATACATATACATACATTGCCCGTGGCATGTTTAGTGCTATATTATTTTAATTACAACTTTTTCATCCAGTTCCTGCCCGGGAAACTGTCAATCTGTCCGTACTATCTTGAGTTCCCCGTTTATTTTAAAATCAGTTCAAAATCCGTCAAATTAAGAACGAAAAGTTGGAACCAACTGTTTGTGGCAAATGCTTATCATCATCGGATTACTAACTATATTATATATGTAGAGCTGTTATAGAAAAAAACTGCCAAAAATATTTATTTTGCTTTTCAGAATAACTTGGCCGAGTTTGGCTGTAACGAGTTTCAAAAGGCGTCCAACTTATGAACAAACAACTTATAAACAATCTAGGAACAATTTGTGAAAAGTAAAGCTTGTGCATAATCCGTCAGACTTCCGACTTCAGACTTCCGCTTGGCGTGGATATTAGTGATATCTTAAAGGAATACCCAGGTTAACTGGTTGTATCTTAAAGTGAGACATAAACTCCACGGCTAATGACCCCAAAATGATACTTTTGTCCAGCTGCGCTGGAAGACACATCAAATTAACATTCTAATGTGAAGAGCTCCTGGTCCTGGTCCTGCTCCCGCAGCTGCTGCCGGGCCAGGCGGGCGAGGAGAGTCGCTTTAAGGTCCATTGCACATCATCAGGCGGAACAGCTAGGCAACGGTGATGGGAATAATGTTTGCTCCCGGTGATTAACGCAATTAAACAGGTGCTCAAAATGATGTTTCCAGTGGATTAGCCAGCAACAAGGACTGGAATTGCTCCACGCCCGCTAATAAGCGCCACATTAGCAACATGCGCCACATTCTCATCCACATCCACATTCGCATTCGCATTAATTCAATGTGGATTTTGAGCATCAGCCAGCGCGCCCATTTTATCTGGGGTTGGGACACCCTGCAATTCGAGGGGATGTCTGGGTGGCGGGGGGGGGGGGGCGGGTGTATTATCCACGACGTCTGACGTTAAAATTCCATTAGCCTTACAATGGACTGCTGCTGGGGTTGGGCAGGCAAGTTGTAGGCCAATAATAGCTGTGCCCCCTTATGATTTGTAGGTGTTGTTGCCATGAGATAAAACCTGTAATTGTGCAACCTCCAGACTTGGGCTCGGAAGTTTTAAGTGCTGCTGCGACTCAGCCGGGCCAAAGCTGGTCAAGTTCCCAGTAAACAGGCCAACAAGCACCTGATATCAAACTTTTCCTAATAGGCCAACTTTTCGAAAACATTTTAAAAAACATTGCTTATTTAATATGTAAGCTGGACTTTAATATTTGTGCCCTTTTGTTCGTGTTCCTGTCAATGTTAACAAGCATTTTGGCAAGAGCTTGACACAAAAAAAAAACAACTGCGAGTTTTACTACTCGTACATAATGGGCCAACTTTTAAGAAACATTTCGAAAACATTGCTCGCTTAAAATGTAAGCTGCAGTTTAATATTTGTGCCTTTTTGTTCATGTTCCTGTCAAGGCTAACAAGCATTTTGGCAAGAGCTTGACACAAAAATATAACGCTTTACTTCACGTGCATACACATATGTATATAGATATATACATATATACATATGTATATAGATACATACAAGCACACAATATAAAGTCCCAAAATAAATACACAAAGCATGTCACTCATAAACTCAAGCATGAAAACCTGTATGCCTTACTTAAACTCATGAGAATCGCATAGAGGGGCAATAAAAATATGTTTTACATGTCTGAAAATAGGATCTGAAACCGATCGAACGAGACTTGAAAATTCGCTCCTAACAACATTTGACCCTCATTTTCCATCCATCAGGTGGATTTTGAGAAAAACGCGAAATACGTCTCCAACGAATGTTCACAGAGTTATGTGAAAACTGACTTTCAACTAAATTTCATGCATGGAATGCGGCGTTACATCACGTACGATACATCATAGATAAAAGAAACGTTTGACAGTTAATTTCCGCATTTCCGATTGCAAAATCAGAAAACTAACATAAGGTAGCTACAGCTGCAAATTGCAGCCCCTAGCTCCAACAGTTTGGGCTGTACGTCAGCAATCAGTCAGTCAGTCGGTCAATCAGTCGGTCAGTCAGTCGGTCAGTCAGTCGGTCAATCAGTCAGTCGAACACCTGATCTAAGCAGCTGCTTACCAAGATGAGGTTAAGCAGGAATATGAGAATATGTTCTTAAGTTGATAATGCGAAGTGCTGCCCAAAAGATGTTAATGGGTCAACTAAAGAAACCGCTTCGTTTCTTCGGGAGATTTAAGAGCGAGGCTGTGACAATTACCCAGCTCACATTGTTGGAGCTGGCCAACTTGGCCCTCGAGTGCAATTGTGTTTGTCCAACTGGTTCACATGACCTCCAATGGATCTGAGCGTAATGAGACGCCAGTCTCATGATGGGCTGGCGTCTGTTCACATGGCATTTAAGCCCGAATTCCCAAAAACCCAGCCAGCAGAAGATGATTTTTTCGTTTTTACATACAAAATCGAACAGAAAGACACTGAAACTTTTTATTGTTATTTATTTTTTGTGCAGCAAACTTGCTAATTGAACGGTTTTTGTTTTTGCTTTTGTCATTTAAACATTTTTATTGTTAAAAAAGAGGAGAAATGAGCCAAGCGAACTATTTAATGACTGTCGCACAGCCGACAATTGTGCCGGGTCAGGGAAAGCGTGGGCTTGCGGCGGGGCAACCGGAGTCCAGAATCGGCTTAGTTCAGTTCAGGGCAGAACAAAGAACCAGCCCCGCTCGACTGAAAAACCATTAACTCATACAAAATGAAAAAAAAAAAACAACTTGTTGTTGTTGCCGCTGAATTGTGCATAAAAAACAATAACAAATTCGCAAACAAAGATAATTTGCGAACGAGATCGACGACACGATATAATGACGACTGCAGCGACAATGACGCTGACAACCGACAACCGTCAACCGCCTCCCGACGTGATCCCAGAGGGGCAATTGGGGGGCGGGGCTGGCCAGGTTAGGTATTCCATTTAATGGACAATCACATCGAGATGAACGACAAGAACACGCCGCATATCAAAATAATTTAGATGGAGTGTTATTTACCTTCAGGCAGGTATTCCCAGAAATGAGACCCAACGAACAGCGGGGCAGGGTTGCCATCTCTGCGCACTCTTATTCACAGCTGATTTGGGCTAGTCTCCGTTCGACACTCTAGCCACAAGAGCTCGCTCCACATAAACGCTTGAAATAAAAATGCAAAAAAAGTTACTTTAACGAAAGCAAGAAAACGCGCAGACCGTACTTGAACTTATGAGAATCGCATAGAAAGGCAATATTTAAAATACGTTATGTTGAACTAAGCAGCGCAGCGGGAACAACACTAAGTTAGGTTTTGGTAAACAAACACGTACACAGTAGAGTTAAAAGACTTTTCGACCATTAAAAAAAGTAAAAGAAACAAAATTTGTTTTGAAAATATCTAAGCTAATTGTTTATACAATGGTTTGTTAAAAGTGAAAATGCAGATAATGATTTTTATGATCCATAAAGCAACAGCTTCCCCGCTGACCCACTAAATGTAATCGTGCGTAATCCACACAACAATCAAGCAAAGATCTGGATTGCGACGTGAATTGTTTATTACGCCTAATGAACTTTCTATGCTGGGGCACTTGGCACTTGCATAATCGACCCCCCCGACTCCCCGACCCCCTTCGATGACGTTGCATTTAGCGGGCCGCGAGGTAATCAATGTGGCATCTGCTCTGATTGCATCGGGGAAAGCACGAGAAGTACCTTTCATGCACAAATAAATTATAAGTATTTGTCACATTTAACTTGTCTTCATGTTGGGATTTAAAAAGAAAGTGCTAGACCTCAATGTATAAAACTGTTTTTTCTGACGCACTAGGGTTACCTTATGTGATGGAGGTGCATGTTAAACGGGGTTTGGCAAGTTCCACCTGCAAGTGTGGAAAAACCGTGAATAACGGTTTTTTGCTTACCATACGATTGGAAAACGTGTATCATCGAATTTTGAAATTATTTACAAATATATTTTTTTGTGCATGTGTGTGTGTATGTGTGTATGTATGTATTCTAACAAACTCTCTTCTACTCGATTCTCATGAATTAAATTAAGCCACAAAAGCTGGCGGCAGCTTTAATATTGGTGGAGACGGGTTCAACTATGCAGGAGACGGCGCCACAATATTGGAGGAGACGACGGCTTTCATATTTTGAGGAGGAGCCTTCAACTATGCAGGAGATGGCGTGTTCAGTTACTGAGGATGTGGCGACTTGAGCCAAGGAGGATGCGGCGATGTTTTTAATATTACTGGAGACGGTCTCTATGGTTTTGGCAAAGGAGGCGGCATCAATTTCAAATGTGGCCATTGAAAAATTGGTAAGTATTATTAATATAACTATGTAACGCATTTAAAAATATAGCTCTACTACGCGATTTTCACTAATTCAAGTAAGGCTAATAAGCATAATCTCTGGTTTTCTGTACTTTCAGTGATGTGTTTATATAGAAGTTCAACTCCCGCCTCCTGATAGAAGTCAATAATAATTACAAATGCATATTAATGTATTTCCACAAAGCGAATATAATATTAAAGATATAAACAAAAAGCTAAAACTCGCGGAAATAGGATGAGTTTTAACCGATTAATGGGGCTGGGATATTTTGTCCATATAGGATATTTGAGGAGTGGTACCCTACATGAATTTTGACTAAAAAAAAAAGGTTGCCACATTTTGATGGCAAATTGATCAGGAGGCCAAACCATGAACAAAAAGCCAAACCCTTTGGAGATCGGTTGAGTTTTGACCGAGTTATTGGAGTGGGAAATTTCCACCTAAGTTTATATAGGATAACTAACGGGTATACCCAGCCTTGCCCGTGGGACGTTTAAAATAAATGCTCGCAAAGATATATATGTATGCTACTAGCGGGTATAACCCGGCCTTGCCCGTGGCACGTATGTTATAAAATCAATGTTCTCAAACAAATTTGAAATGATTTTGAAACTGATCGGACGGTAAACAAATAACTTTCATACAAACGTTTTCCGCCAATTTTCCACTGTTGCGAGTGGAATTTCCCAAATCGCTGAAACACGTTTTTATTGAATTCTTATGTAGAGCTTTGAAAATAAGTTTGAAGCAAATCGAACACAACTTAAAACTTCGCACAAAAAATCTTTAAGTCGCATTCCACCCGAAAAAGTTTGGATTCTGCGAAAAGTGTGAAACACGTCTTAATTGATTTTTCTTATAGATCTTTGGAAACGAATTTGAGCGCGAAAGTCACCCACCAAATCTTTGACCTCCATTTCCACCAAGGAGGAACGGATTTTCCTAAAAGTGTGAAACACCCCTCAAATGAATTTGAACAAAGATCTTTGAAAATAAGTTTGAGGCCGATCGGATGGTAAACAAAAAAGTTACATAGAAACGTTTTTCGCGATTATTCCACACTTGCGGGTGGAATTTCCCGAAACCCCGTCTTAACGTGCACCTACATCACATAAGGTAACTACAGTGAAAATTTCAGCTTCCTAGCTCTTACGGTTTGGGCTGTGCGTTGATCACCAATCAGTCAGTCAGGACAAACAGTTTTATATATAGAGATATAGGATCAATGTTGTTATAAATTATAGTTAGGTATTTTTTAGGCTTGTGATATAGGTATAAATTCTACATTAAATATAAAATGGCTTAAATAAATTATTTAATATTTTGTTATATCCCATTTTGAACTTTGGCGCCCTTTGCTACTGAGATTGGCCAAAAAATATCGATAAATAATGATCGTTTTTGAATTCGTGGTAAAAACAATTCCGACAGCAGAAGTAAACTGCTGTCATAATAAAACAATAAATAACACAAAAATTTGTTGTTCATATATTAGTTTAGTTTATAGTAAAGTTGAATATTTACATAGAATATGAAGAATAATTTTTATTCATTACCAATTCTTTTTAATATACGTAACGTACACTGACAGTTTTGATTCGTTTTTATGTACAAAATGAAATTTTCTTTATTTTCTTGGGAATTTTACTCATATAAAAATGCTTTTTATGTTTTAAGCCGTTAAACTGGCCTCGGCTGATTAAAGACATATTCAAATACGTTTCGGGGCGAATGGTAGAGCAAAATAATTTGATCGATTGTGGCGGCAAACAGATTTGTTGCTATCGATAAGTGGCATCGATTGGTGTCGCAAGATTAGTCTGTTTGGCGCAATTGTAACGCGAAGATCGTGTGTCTCTCTCTCAGTGTAGCGGAGAAACGGTCGCGAGTTTAAGTTCTCCGGCTAAAAGGCAGCTTAATACATTTGATTGCGATTGTTAATCACGCTCCTACGATTAAGTACGAAATTATTTTGGCTAATCTAAGTAGTTGCTGGCATTGTTGTTGTGCGTGTCTACACTGGGCAATTGCTGGCCGGTGCCGGGGCAGACGAAGTCGCGGCAACGGATTCGTCGTATTCGTTACAGCGCTGCTGTTTTTATACAATTTTTTTGTTTTATATTTTGTTTTGTTCGAAATGTGTCGTAATTAAATCATATACATACAAACATAATTATTATTATTTATATTTAATTGTTAAAATAAAAACAACACCAGCGACAGCTGCCAAGCAAGTGAAGTGCGAGAACGGAAAAAAGCGCGATACGCGAATTAAAGTGTGTGGAGAGTGCGTGCAATTTGGAATTGGAGCAACAACAACCGCACGGACAACGCCGCCGCCAATTGTCGAACTCTTCACAATCTTTGCACCGTAAGTGTTAGCGCAGCCCCACTCAAAGTCCAGGGTCGATGCTGCGATCAGTCTCCCTTCCCATTCCTTTTCCGTGCCCCTATTACTGTTCATGTAACTGCTACTGTTTCCTCTTCCTTGTTGTTCGTCCACGTTGCACACAAGTTCAAGTTCAGCTTTAGCCTGCGGCTACTTAGCCGGCGAAAATTAGCAACGTTGTCGCCCACAACTTGAACTTACACGCAACAGGCGCGCTCTCACAACTTTTACACACATACTCTCACTCTCTCGCTCTCTTTGGCTGTGCTGCTCTCCTGCATTTTGTTGCGTGCATTGCACCTTTGCCTGTCTGTTCCTTAGGCCTTGGTTGTTGTCTTGCTTTTTCGCTTTCGATGCGTTTTGACAGCGAATTGCTAATCGCCGCGGCATTTCGCACTCACACACACGCACACACGCACACACACACACACACGCCTGCGCCACCCACTACACTAACAGAGAGAGAGAGAGATCTCGTCATCGTTCTTTTACCTCTCGCTGCCTGCGAGAGCGCTTCACCGCGCTCACTCACCTCGCTCGCCCTGGCGCTCGCATTCTTTGCGTTTTTTGTCATTTCCTTCGCCGCAGCAGCAGCAGCAGCAGCAACAAATTTCTTAGATAAACAACATTTGATAAGTAATTTGTGTATATTTTATGTTTCTTTTTTTTTGGCGAATTGACTATTGGTTGCTTTCGGCTTGTCGCCCGCGTGTCTTGCTTTTACCTTCTTTTTTTTTTTTTTGCATTGTTCTCGACGCGTTAGATAAGCGCCTCGGGCTAAGTCAACGATTTCTGCTTATCGCTATTCCTTTCGCCATGACAAAAAGGTAACCAACAAATTTATTGTCTCCGAGAAATGCCAGTCCATTACCTCACTCCAGATTTGCCAAATCGTGTACCTACCATGGGGTATCGACTGGCAGATACATTCATATATGTATCTTCCTAGTGCCCATTCACATGCAATTTACCGTCTCTATTAGCTTTAGATAGACGGCGCAGTCTTATCAGCGGATCCTTACTCTACGTACCGCTGGTCAATCAGGTACAATTCCGAGTGTTTGCTCAGGGATTTGCCGGTTAATGGGAAAACTGAACTAGTCCACCCCGAACACTGTACAACATGTTGCTGACTCCATTTGTAAAGTTCGCAGCTAATTGTGCATTTAAAACATTTGATTTATGAGCAGCTTAAAGAAACATCTTTCAAGTTTCAGTTAATCATAAGGTTTTGAGATGGATTACAAATATAAAAGATACACAACAAAAAAATAAAAGTTGTGAAAAACAAGCAACACGAACGAAGGCTTTGAAAAGAAAACCATAGACTGATCCAACGATTTATTAACATGAATTACATAATAATTATGTGAAAGAAGATCCAAAGAGAAAGTCGTGTTGCAAATAAAATGATTATCACTTGATCATGAAGAATGGAAGCTAATAGATTATAAAGCATAACAAATAGAATATTTATTGTAATTTTTTTTTAGAAAGATAAGAAGAACAGCTCAGCATGCAAAAAAGTATTCTAAAGTTTTATTAGAGCAGCGGAGGCAGAAATAAATGACAGATATATAATATAATCAACCTGAAAGACGTACTGATTACGGTTATATATGTATATACTAGCGGGTATTGCCCGGCCTTGCCCGTGAAACGTTTAGTGCTAAAAATTGTAGATATTACGTGTATACGCTCGTGAAAAATTGAAATATACCCATCTTGATCGACACGTTTATTTAAAAATATGTTTTAAATGCCTCGAATAAAGAACTAAGTTTTGGAATCAAAGGTTTCCGCCCATGTTACACTTGCTGAAGAATAAACTTTTGTTTATTAAACCTTTGAACCTCAGTTGCTATCAAATAAATTCTCACAAATATCTGTGAAAATGATTTGGAAGCCGATCGGCTGGTAAGCAAAAAACTTTCATACAAACGTTTTTCGCGAGTTTTCCACACATTCAATTGGAAGGCCTTCTGCCAGAGCATAGGAATCCCAACCTTAGCTGATATACATTACAATAGCAATTGTTTACACCTCTAGAGTTTTTATTTACGATCGTTTTACTCTAGTCGGCTGTTCGAAGGTATTTAAACAATCGAGTTGACTGTGTACAATGTGAAGTGTCTCAGGTTTAGCAAACTTCTCGATATTGAATGGATCCCATGACATCGCCTTCACTTGTTTATACACGGCCCTAATACACGATCGATCCGCGGAACTTGCCACAGTGATCTACACTTGCGACACCCACTTGATTGGCTTTCAAATGAATCACATAAAGTGGCAAATTTGTTGGCCAAATATGCCAGCCTCAACCATTAGGTCGAATTGCGATCACTTCGCTCGATCAGTTGGCGATCAGCTTACGTGTGGGCAGCGGCCCGAAAAGAAAAAAAAACGTTGACAGACTCGTGTTTACGCTCTCTGGCGGCCAACTGTTTCAATAGAAAGCCGCGAACGCGAACGCGATCGTGCTCGAGGTCAGGCCTGAAGATGATCACAAAAAATGTATATCTATATATATATATATAAACCGAATACGAGTCGCTCTCGTTCGATCGTCAGCGTCTAAATATAGATTTCGACCATATTTGATGATAAATATTGGCAATGAGTGGCTCCGAGTGCTTAACCGGACCTACCTCAACCTGCCCAGCCAGCCATAAGTATCTGCGGCTGCGGCTGTCGCTGCGGCTGCTGCACGTGCCTCTTGTGGTGTGCGTTAAACCACGCGCAACAGACGCGACAACATGTCAGACGGCAGCCCCCACGCGACATGCGACATTTTTGCAGCGACTGCGCTGCCGCCGCTGCTGCTTCTGCTGCTGCTGCCTTAATAAGTTTTAATCTATTTGTCAATATTTCCTTGTTTAGTTCTCAAACATTGCACATGTCTATCTGCATCTGCATCTGTATTTGTATCTTTATCTGTATCTGTATTTGTATTCTGTGCTCTTGCCACTCATGTCTGCGTATCTGTTGGGCTCTCCGCCTCGTCGCCTTGCCACACAATGCCCGCGTATTCATAAACAAGGCGATTCCGACTTCGACTCCGACTTCGACTCTGATTCAGTTTTTGACTCCTTAGCTGCCGCAGGCCCTCATCTAGTTGGAGCGTTGCTGCTGCCGGTGCCACTTTGCCACTTCCACAGGGCTGCCATGCTATTTCTTTATATACGCTATAGATATTCCCATACTTATATATTATAAATTCACGATCATTTTGCGCATTTGCCTTGGAAATTATCGATCAAAATATAAGTTCTTTTACAACATTTTTTAAGACTTTTAAATAAGTCTTGGGAAGTTTTTGAACTAATCTGAGTTTTATAATGGTTCACAGAATCTGCGAAAATCTTTTCAACATCGGGCAACTATATCTTATAGCTCCCCTTATTCTCAAGAATTTGATTCTCAAGGGAAAAACTTCTTTAATAAACAAACATTTTGTTAAATTTACTTTGTCAGAAATTAGGTTCTTAAATAAAAAACGTTTTTTGAAAGTATGTTTTAAAAAATGATCAATTACTCAAATTTGTATTAAGCTTATTTCTTAGCACCAGATTAGAATATTATATAGTTTCCATAGGAACAATAGTCCTAAGTTTGGCACTACTTAAAGAAAACATTCGTCCTTTTAAGATATCTCGAATATACTTACCCATAATTTTTTTAATAGGGTTCCTAACACTTAGGGAACATCTTTTTATGATCGGAGAACCATATCAGTGGAATAATCGGTCAGCAGCAAAGCTATATGTAACTTATCGTATAGCCTCTATAGGAACAATTGAGAGCTTAATTTATGTTTGAAGAGAATATCTACTTAAACCCAAACTCTCGGATATCAACTAGTTAACCTAAGATTGGAATATTATATGCTGCATATCTTTGTCAAAAAGGGTATTTCAAGTTCGGCTAAGCGTAGTTCATTCTTGTCCATGTGCGTTTTTTTTTCTCGTGCGTTTTGTTTGTCTTCGCTGATATGTACGAATGTGTTCCCGTTGATCTCGCCTGTTCCCCCCTCCCGCTCTCGTTTGTTGGCGTTCGTGCAAACTGTCGTCATTGTATTGTCATATTTGTGTTGCATGTGTCCCTCAGAGAAGAACCCAACCCCACCCTGCCCCGCCCCAAGCAATCGTATACTCTATGCGTCTGTCTGTCGCTTTGTCTCTGCCTGTTTGCCTGTTTGTCTGTCTGTCTGTCTGTTTGTTTGTTTGTTTGTTTGTCGTTGCGAGTAGTTTCTGTTTCTGTGTCTGTTTCCTTAGCTGTTGCCAGCGCGCTGAAAGTAAAAGTTGCATCTTCTGTGTGGCCTAATAGAGTTGCAAGAAGATGCTAGTTCATGTCTGTGCCAAGAATTTTCCAACATCATCTTCTAAGCATGACACTCCTTTTGGACTCCAAATTTCCCATTGCAAGCATTTTTCATTTCTTTCGTTTCTTTTTGTCTGGTAGCTTAAATTAAATTGATGCCTTTTGAAATATTTTGCATATTTCTTTTTATGAGTTTTTCTTCGATCTATTATTTGTTTGGCTTTTAATAATACGTTATTTTAAAATAATATGTAAATTGGATTGCTCAAAGTCCAAATTTATGTAAAAAGTTAAAAGGAATCGGGAAAGTAAGGATAGAGAACTGAGATGCAAGTTCTTATAGAAAGAGATAGATGGACAGACGAACATGTCCTATATCAACTTGGCTCTTGATGGTGATCTAGCTAAATCTAACAAAATTATAATACCCTCTACAAGGGTATAAAAATTGACCTGTTCCCAACAACCTTTTCAATATAATTATAGGGTATATAATTAGACTCAATTTTTTCTCTCTAATTTTATTCCTTTTCAATTAATTTTTTTTTTAAATCTCATTCTTTTAAATCTTTGTTAAGCATTTAATGTGCAATACCTTTTTTAAAAATGGTTAATAAATTATTATTTGGTTGTTTCGTTTTTAGGAATGTCGTTTAGTTTCGTTTTTAGTTTTTAGGTTGTTACGGTTTTAGGAACGTCTTCCAATTATGTATATTTATTTATTTATTTATTTATTGATCTTTTGTTTGTCGCAGCTTTTGTTTGTAAAGAATTTGTGTGTTGAAATAGTTTTCTGCGTGATTCGTTAGGCTCCATAAATTTAAGTATTAAATAACAATTATTTAGCATACATATATGCATGAATCTATATACATATATATATATATCCATGTATATATAATGAGCATGACTTGCTGACAGATAGATTTCCATATGGAAAAATACCAGTTCAGTTGGGCCTGATTGAGTTGGAAACGTGTCGGAAAGTGTGTCAAAAGTATCTTAAACATGTCGCCAACCAATTGGAACACTGACCTTGCGCACGCTAATTTGCATTGTAGCTGGCTGGAAAGTATCATAGATACACTATCTGAAAGATACGTGCGGCAAGGGTGCAAGCAGCCATATCGGCCCTCAATTGATTGGCAGGCACTTGAGACTTGTTAAGATACCAAAAATACGTATGTGCAACAATTTTTTGCAAAGGACACTTGTTCTTGTTGTTCTTCTTGTTGTTGTTTTCTAGTGGTGCAGAGTGTGGAGGGAGGGGTGGGCTGCATGTTATATGCATTTCAATTGTGGCAAATCGACACGCTTATCGCACAGAAATTTCAATTGATTTATTGAGGAATCAATTGACAGAATGCGAAGAATGCGATCGCCTTGGCGACACTCGAGATGCGGACGCAAGTTCACCTTCAGCCTCAATTTACAGCGTCGTACGACGCCAGCAGCAACGCCGGCAGCAACAGCTCTGCCCGTGCGTGCCGTCGCTTATCAACAGCGAGAGCTGAGCGTTTATCACAGCGCAAAGCTGCTCGAAACAAAGGCGAGAACCCGGTTCTGTCTTAGATAAGCGGCCCAAGCGAACGTATTTCAGTATTCACAAAACTACAAATGAGCGTCTGCGCTTTCAATGTATCTGTAACTGTATTTGCTCAGTATCTGTATCTGCATTTGTGTATCTCGAGCCGTGCCTCAACTCTAGCTGTCAGCTGTGAGCAGCTGGCGTGTTGCTGCCGTATTTGTCAATCTGTATCTCTAGATATATACATATAAACAATAAACAATATATCTGTATCTGTATCTGTATCTGTATCTGTATCTGTATCTGTATCTGTATCTGTATCTGTATCTGTATCTGTATCTGTATCTGTATCTGTATCTGTATCTGTATCTGTATCTGTATCTGTATCTGTATCTGTATCTGTATCTGTATCTGTATCTGTATCTGTATCTGTATCTGTATCTGTATCTGTATCTGTATCTGTATCTGTATCTGTATCTGTATCTGTATCTGTATCTGTATCTGTATCTGTATCTGTATCTGTATCTGTATCTGTATCTGTATCTGTATCTGTATCTGTATCTGTATCTGTATCTGTATCTGTATCTGTATCTGTATCTGTATCTGTATCTGTATCTGTATCTGTATCTGTATCTGTATCTGTATCTGTATCTGTATCTGTATCTGTATCTGTATCTGTATCTGTATCTGTATCTGTATCTGTATCTGTATCTGTATCTGTATCTGTATC
Source organism: Drosophila lacicola (assembly GCA_035045355.1). Lineage (NCBI taxonomy): Eukaryota > Metazoa > Arthropoda > Insecta > Diptera > Drosophilidae > Drosophila > Drosophila lacicola. The sequence goes on from JAWNPB010000148.1 coordinate 29,505,024, forward strand.
TGTATCTGTATCTGTATCTGTATCTGTATCTGTATCTGTATCTGTATCTGTATCTGTATCTGTATCTGTATCTGTATCTGTATCTGTATCTGTATCTGTATCTGTATCTGTATCTGTATCTGTATCTGTATCTGTATCTGTATCTGTATCTGTATCTGTATCTGTATCTGTATCTGTATCTGTATCTGTATCTGTATCTGTATCTGTATCTGTATCTGTATCTGTATCTGTATCTGTATCTGTATCTGTATCTGTATCTGTATCTGTATCTGTATCTGTATCTGTATCTGTATCTGTATCTGTATCTGTATCTGTATCTGTATCTGTATCTGTATCTGTATCTGTATCTGTATCTGTATCTGTATCTGTATCTGTATCTGTATCTGTATCTGTATCTGTATCTGTATCTGTATCTGTATCTGTATCTGTATCTGTATCTGTATCTGTAACTGTATCTGTATCTGTATCTGTATCTGTATCTGTATCTGTATCTGTATCTGTATCTGTATCTGTATCTGTATTTGTATCTGTATCTGTATCTGTATCTGTATCTGTATCTGTATCTGTATCTGTATCTGTATCTGTATCTGTATCTGTATCTGTATCTGTATCTGTATCTGTATCTGTATCTGTATCTGTATCTGTATCTGTATCTGTATCTGTATCTGTATCTGTATCTGTATCTGTATCTGTATCTGTATCTGTATCTGTATCTGTATCTGTATCTGTATCTGTATCTGTATCTGTATCTGTATCTGTATCTGTATCTGTATCTGTATCTGTATCTGTATCTGTATCTGTATCTGTATCTGTATCTGTATCTGTATCTGTATCTGTATCTGTATCTGTATCTGTATCTGTATCTGTATCTGTATCTGTATCTGTATCTGTATCTGTATCTGTATCTGTATCTGTATCTGTATCTGTATCTGTATCTGTATCTGTATCTGTATCTGTATCTGTATCTGTATCTGTATCTGTATCTGTATCTGTATCTGTATCTGTATCTGTATCTGTATCTGTATCTGTATCTGTATCTGTATCTGTATCTGTATCTGTATCTGTATCTGTATCTGTATCTGTATCTGTATCTGTATCTGTATCTGTATCTGTATCTGTATCTGTATCTGTATCTGTATCTGTATCTGTATCTGTATCTGTATCTGTATCTGTATCTGTATCTGTATCTGTATCTGTATCTGTATCTGTATCTGTATCTGTATCTGTATCTGTATCTGTATCTGTATCTGTATCTGTATCTGTATCTGTATCTGTATCTGTATCTGTATCTGTATCTGTATCTGTATCTGTATCTGTATCTGTATCTGTATCTGTATCTGTATCTGTATCTGTATCTGTATCTGTATCTGTATCTGTATCTGTATCTGTATCTGTATCTGTATCTGTATCTGTATCTGTATCTGTATCTGTATCTGTATCTGTATCTGTATCTGTATCTGTATCTGTATCTGTATCTGTATCTGTATCTGTATCTGTATCTGTATCTGTATCTGTATCTGTATCTGTATCTGTATCTGTATCTGTATCTGTATCTGTATCTGTATCTGTATCTGTATCTGTATCTGTATCTGTATCTGTATCTGTATCTGTATCTGTATCTGTATCTGTATCTGTATCTGTATCTGTATCTGTATCTGTATCTGTATCTGTATCTGTATCTGTATCTGTATCTGTATCTGTATCTGTATCTGTATCTGTATCTGTATCTGTATCTGTATCTGTATCTGTATCTGTATCTGTATCTGTATCTGTATCTGTATCTGTATCTGTATCTGTATCTGTATCTGTATCTGTATCTGTATCTGTATCTGTATCTGTATCTGTATCTGTATCTGTATCTGTATCTGTATCTGTATCTGTATCTGTATCTGTATCTGTATCTGTATCTGTATCTGTATCTGTATCTGTATCTGTATCTGTATCTGTATCTGTATCTGTATCTGTATCTGTATCTGTATCTGTATCTGTATCTGTGTCTGTATCAGTATCTGTATCTGTATCTGTATCTGTATCTGTATCTGTATCTGTATCTGTATCTGTATCTGTATCTGTATCTGTATCTGTATCTGTATCTGTATCTGTATCTGTATCTGTATCTGTATCTGTATCTGTATCTGTATCTGTATCTGTATCTGTATCTGTATCTGTATCTGTATTTGTATCTGTATCTGTATCTGTATCTGGATGGTGGACAACGCGCAATGCCGTCTTCAATTTATGGCTCAATATCATTTAATTAACTTCAATTTAACGCCGCTTTAACCTCTTTTTTTCTTGTGGTCTTGTTTTGTTACCTTAACATAAATAATAGCCCAACTTTGCGTATTGCATAAAAGCAAAATTAATAAACAATCGTTCAGATTGTGTATTAACAACTTTGAGCTGCGTGGCTGGGCAGGCGGGCGGGGGCAGTTGGCAACTGGGCAATTGGAACTTGGTCTGAAATTTCATGACATACAAAACTCTTTTGTCACAGAGCTCTTATTGTTGTTGCTGCTGCTGTCTCATGTGTCGCTTTTGCTAATGAGCCGGTCCACAAAATGGTAAATATAAACAAGCGACATCAACAAGTTGGGAAAACTTGATGCCCAGTGCGAAGCACAAATGCTCTTTGGCTTATAAATATTTAGATTGTTCAAAAACTGTTGAAATATTGAGAAATATTGAGACGATGGCGGTGTGTTTTTTACAAGGCATATCAATAGTTAAAGTCTGTCTTAAATATTTATTGCTTACTTTATGACTAACAGGGAATGTACTAGAAGCATTCGATTAGCCTAATGTTCTAGTTGCAAGCGGGTTCAAAGCTGTACTGAAACTGTATTTACTGTGAAGTGCACCATTTTAAAATGAAAAGCATGGTTAACAAAATTTTTTGCAAGAAATAATCAAAATAAACATAAAATAAATAATTTTTTGGTATACATCAAAAAAATTTTATTAATTTTTCTGTTTTTTAATTGGGTTAAATCAGCATGCTATGCTTTGCTTTGAACCATTAACTGAACCAGCTGCACTATTTATTTATTTTTTATAAGTATTTATTTAGTACTTACTTAATTCTGGTTTTCGTGACCTTTCCATTTTAAATTCTTAATTAGCTTGCTCAATATTTATATATTTATTTATATAAGTAACACAGATTCTAGTTATATTTTGATTTATTGATTTATATGCATTGACGCTATTCGCTTAGTATTGTTCCATTCCATTTGTTACACCAAACACTGTTTCCCATTCCATCTGTTGCACAAGTCAAATTCACGTTCTTTTAGTTTCAAATTTTCTACTGTATATTTATTTATTTATTGTTCGACATTCATCTCTTTACATAAAAATGTATAAAGTATTGCATTCTATTGATCTACATTCATCCATTTCATATCAAACTGTTCCACGTTCTTACTGCTCATTTATACGATTCAGCCCGTTTTGTTCCACATGATTTTGATTCCACATTGTTTTCCTGCTTGGTGTTCTATATGTTATACATTTTTCAAATTGATCCAAAGTATTATAGGGCAATGGTACATATCGCAAACATCTGCTATTCATTGCTATGATTCACTTTCCATTGTCTCACATTTTATTAAGTTCCGCATTCCATAACGTTTATATTCGTATTTGGTCTTAAATACCATTTTGGCTAGTTCTAGACCATATTCATTTTGACTAAATATAGAAATAAAATATTGTGGCTAAGAATTGTAAATTGCTTGTTTCACTTTTCATTTAGATAGATAATATTTCGCTCTCTCTCTCTCTCTCTCTCTCTCTCTCTCTCTCTCTCTCTCTCTCTCTCTCTCTTGTCAGTGTCGATTTGAATGCGCCTCATGACAAATTCAAAGCACTCGGCACTGTGCATAGTGTGTAAATCATATAATAAACAATTTATATATACAATGAAGCTTAAATAAATACAACTCCCGAGACAAAATCTCATTTCGTATGCATTTAAGCTTGAGTAATGAGCTGCGACTGCGGCTGCGCAGCGACAGCGACTCGACGTTAACTGCGTCGATTTCACGCGTTCCTTTTTTTCACGCGTTTTTCGTGTCACACAATTTTTTATTGTTTTTGTATCTTTTTGTGTTTAATTCACGTTTTATTTGGTTGTATTTTATTACCCTGTAAAGGGGGTTAGTAAGGTAACACAGAGCCGTGGATAATGTATGTAAGGTATATTTAATATATATAAATTCCACAACGATCGGATGGAAGACTGAAACCGGCTTTAAACCGAACCGGTTTTTGATTCACTCTGAACCGAAAATTGAAGTTGGATAATGGTATAAAGATCAGTTAATCTTAAACTTGAATTGAAACGGCTTTAAAGCTGCATATTTGGTTTTTGGTTGGATATTTGTGAAGAGATCAGCTAAACTTAAACTCGACCCGAACCGGTTTTTTATTCTCTTTGAACCGAAACCAAATGCTGAATATTTAAATAAAGTTCAGCTGAACTTAAACTTTAACCGATTCGGTTATGGTTCACTTTGAACCGAATCCTAAAGCCGAATATTTATGGATAAAAATCAGCTGAATTTTAACTTGAACCGATCCGGATTTTGATTGACTCTGAACCGAAACTTAAAGCCGAATATTTTGATAGAGATCAGCGTAACTCTATGTTAAACCGAACCGAATATTTGAATTAAGATTAACTGAGCTTGAAGTTGAACCGAAAAAATCTCTAAAAATGGCTTGGAATGGTTCAAAGAGCAAATTTTTTTGATATTTAACGATCTGAATATGAAAAGTCAATTGATTTTTGAAACATTAAAATATGTAAATGTTTAAAATTTAATTATTTTATTGGCAAAAGTAAAAAATATGAGTTCAAAACTGGCTTCCGAAATGTGGAAATCGAATCGTAAGCCGGATATAGTTCAGGAAAATATATTATTTCTTCGAGTGAAATTGAAGAGCTCTTCTTTGCTGGGTATTTATTCGTCGAGCACAGTTGATAATATAATTTTTACTGCTTTTCTTGTTTGCTTTTTTTTTTGTTGGTTGAGCTTAAATTGTGCGTAGTTCGAATGCAGTTCAAGTTGCTTTTGGCTGTTGTTTGTTATCAAATCGTATAAATCGCTGGCACTTTAATTTGCAATTCAACTTCCGTCAACTGCTGTGGAATTTTGAGCAGGCTGCTGACTTTTCTGAGCCAGTTAAGCAAACAAAAAATGATTATCAATAAAAAGAAGAAAATTAAATCAAATAAAATAAGGCATTAAGCAGCCGACACACAAGAAATGGTTATGTAAATGCAAATGGAAATGGAAATGAAAATGTAATTAATGAGCATATAAATGCGGAAAATTGTGAAAAATACGTGAAACAAGTTTTTATTTTCATGCGTCGCGCAATGCGGTTAGGACAACCAGACACACTCATACTCAGACATCCACACATCCAGACATCCAGCCAGACATACGGACAGACATATGGACATATAGACATATTGCCGCGGTCGAGCGGACGGACATCATCATCGTCAAACATCTCGGCAATGTTTGGACAGCGCGATTGCTCCGTTAGCCATGGCGCAGTTTTTAATTAAAAGTACGACTATCCGCAAAATACATTCACTTTTTATTTGGCTTATTGCGCTCCGTGTGAGAGTACCAATTGCCATTTGGCATCGCCGCCGGCTCACACTCAACTGGGCAGCAGTTGGACATTCATAATGAGCATATGGTCTTCATAAATCGAATTTATCAATTTGTCTGCCAATCACCAACTAATACGCTCTGTGTGTTACTTCTTTCTTCACCGAATCGATGGCATCGCATTCGAACATTTTCATTTTATTTCTTTTCATATCATTTCGATAATAAGCGATTATTTTGCATAATTATTTGAAGAGAAAACTTCTTTCAATTAAAGAGAGTTGTTGTTTTTTTTAATGCAAAATATTATGATGAAAAAAATCAAAAAAAAAATATGTTATTGATATTTTTCTATGAGCTTAATAGATAAAGTAAAAATTGTGCTAGACTAAAAAAGAATTTAGTTTTTTGAAAGTGCTTTTTAAAGATATGCAAAAGTATGTCAACAAAATATGAGAAATATGATCCTAATTTTAACTATTCCGAACTGCTGTCAGTAAAGAATGGGAGATCGATTTTTTTGTTCTATACTTTGAAGATCTAAACAAATATGAAACAAAAATATTAGAATTTTACTCCCAAAAAACAGAAGGTAAAATTTTCTTTTATATTGTATATTATATTATGTATATCATACTTGATTGGTTGTCTTGACAAATCCTGAACACAAATCTTTTATGTTGAGGCCAAAATTAGCAATTTCAATAAAAATGTAATTAAAAAGCGACTGACTGAAGAGAACATTTCTGTAGAGTATTTTTCATGTTCCCATATAAGAATAGGCCCTCATTAGTGAACATATTTGATGAATTTCGGCTCATATTTGATAATATTTTGTGATCTCATCTTGTAAGCATGCATGCGGTTTTAATATAAATTTGCATTCAAAAGTAAAGCTAGAAAGACTGTTAACTCTGTTAAATTAGCTGCACAAATGGAAGATATGTATGACAAAAAGAAGCCAATAAACGATAAAATGATCCTTAGCTACAAATCAACTTTTAACTACAAGCAGCTCCCATTATTATTAATGTTCTTTGTCAGAGCTGGCAACTGGTTCGCTTTGGCAGACAGTCCTTTTAACGCTCACTCTGCACCTATTAACAGCTTGAGGTACTTATAAACCCAGCACTAACTCGTTGTCAATCTTTTATCCACAGTTGCCCAGCACGTTTCAATCATGTATGTGTGAGTGTGTGTGCGTGTGTGTGTGTGCTGTACGAGCTGCCCACCTGCCGCATAGGCAAATCGAGCACGTTAATTAAATGTCAACAGTTTTCAAGCTGAGAAGCGCGCGGGACGCGAACGGACGCGGAGTTCAGACCGAAACTGAAACCGAGGCGGAGGCAGAAGCTGAACCTGAAGCTGAACCTGAAGCTGAAGAGGAAGAGGAAACAGCAGCAGCAGCAAATACGGAGGCTGAAATAAAAGACGACGGCAACGAATTGAAATTGTGCAAAATGTTTGCATGACTGTCAAATAAATCATAAGAAGCGCAACAACAACAACAACAACAACAACAGCAGCAAATACAGCAACAACAACAACAACAAGAACAACAAGAAACATGGTTAATGCTGTGATGGATGCCATTGCGGTAAGTGTCCAATGTCCACTATCAACTGTCCACTGTCCACTGTCCACTGGGCACCGTCCAGTTGTCCCATATCCAGTGTCGTTCCAATAAGTCCCCAAGCTCGTTTAATTTAATTTTATAATAAATACACGAACAAATTTTCATTTTCATTTGTATACCCTTCTAGAGGGCATCATGATTTTGTCATAAAATGTGTAACGCTTAGCAACAGGCATCAACTCACTGTGCGACCGACTTTTTCTATATATATTTGATACGTAGTCGCACAATGAGTTTTTTTCATTTAGCAAATAGAAATATCCCAATATTTTTCTTACTATCTATATGAATCCGTATGAAATCGGACAACTATATTAGAGGATGCCAATAAAAACAATCTTTGATAAATACAATTTTTATATGTCATATAGTTCTGTTATAGGATAAATCAGTGGAAAAACTAGTTTTTCTTTAAAGTCAAATTTTTGAATATTTCAAGGCGTGTTTCGATTCCCCAATATTCGGCTAACAAATTTGCCAATCCGTATTAAATCCGACCATTATAGGCCGAAACAATCTGTCAAATATAAAGTTTTTCTATGTCATATAACTCTAGATGCTACAATCAAAAAAGTTTCCTAAATGTTAGTTAATCAATATACATTTTTCTAAATTTCTTTTAATACCCTTGCTGACGATTTTATAATTTTGTCATGGAACGTGTTACATCATATAAACTAGTTTGCAATTTTTGGAAAACTTTACTGAAATTAAGAACATTTTGCTTTTCATGGCGAGTTTCTAAAATTGAGATACAAATATTTTTGTAGTGTAGGATAAATTGGTCGAAAACCAAGTTTTTAATGGATTTTTTTTATTTATTTTCAAGACATGTATATTCCCTGATAGTCTGCTCACATATCTGTCAATCCCTATCAAATCGTATTACTATATTATGGGGCTCCCTTGAGAACAATCTGTTGGAAATAAAGTTTGTGTATCGCGCCACTTCTGAGCCTTATTGCTGCAAGGGCATCTAATATTCGGCGTGCCGCAGTGAGCCGTTCTTTCTTGTTTTCAAATTTTATGATTCCTAAATTGAAATTGCAGTCGCAGCCAATTGAAGTTTTGTTTGTACTTCAAACAAGAAACTCGGTGATTGTCGTTTATACATTTTTCTCTCTCGCTCTTTTTACTCATTTTTTTCTCTCCGTTTTATTTCAGTTTTTTTTGTGCTTTTTTGCGCTGCTTTGCCCACATTTTCAATTTGAATTTGTTTGCTGTGGCAATTGCTCAATTGGCTGGCCTGTCTACATACCGAGTGTGTGTGTGTGTGTGTGTGTGTGTGTGTGATTGTGTGTGTGCTTAAGTGCTTGAGTGTGTGTTGCACATTATACGCTAAGCCATGTGTTTAAGGCCTTTTTCTCCTTTTGAATTTACATATTACACACAAAACGACACTGCACGCTGCACATTAAGTGTGCAATGAGGCGTATGCGTGTTCTGCTGCAGCTTGCAACACGTGTGCCATTTAAATGGATCGCTAAAAACCTGCGCAAATTAGTGACACGCTTTGTTTAGTTAGCATGGAGCTTATATTTATGGGCCATGTTTGGGCCGAGAAAAATGCTTAAGAAAAATATAAGATATAGATAATAGACCAACTTTTGCTGCAATTTTTTCACATATGTGTATTATAGACTGCAAGAAATTACCCGGCGTTGTTTGGGCCTTAAATCGCCAGCTTAATCGCACACACAAATCGACAGCAGTTTAGTTGACAAGTTAAACAAAACAATAGAAAGTTTTTTTTAAAGCCTATTTTCCCATTCCTGCTAGATTTGAGCCAGCGACCTCTCGCATGCTAGTTCAACGCTCAGACACCTAAGTTAGATGGGCTCATGAGCTCACGTTTGCAAAGCTCCCATACTTTGATCATCGTATTCCCTCAATAGGGAATCGAATTTGGTCAACTCCGTCGTAGTGCTCACTTTTGAGCCGGCAAAAATGTCTGTCTCGTAGCCAAGAAAATCAAAAATCAACTAAAATTTCATTTGTTTTGATTTCATATTTAACTTATTTAATGCTGTTACCTTAAAATTCAGCTTGTAGCGCACTTCAGTTTCTGGTAAATGCGATCCATTTGCTCGCTTCAGTTTTTAGCGCATAAAATTTGCATAGAGCCCGCAACGTTTGCGAAGTTTGGGCCAAAAACTGTAGAAATATTTATAAATACCAACAGCAACAACAAAGTGAAACAAAACAACAAATAACAAAAAATATAAATAAATAAAAACCAAAATAAATGCGCAGAGTCGAAAAAAACGGCAACTGAGACCGAACAAAAAAGAAAAGAAGAAAAAAAAAACAGAAGTGGAGCTCAAATTAGCACAGAGCGTGGGAGCCGGTTCGCTGTCGAATAAATTTTTTTGTTTTTTTTTTTTGTTGGTATTAAGCATTGCACGTTGCACGTTGCATGCGTTTTGTTGTCTTGTTTTTGGGCAACCCGACCCCAGCCACGGCCTACCCATAAACCCGTTATTATTAGCCGCATTTGTCGAGACAGTGGCGCGTAATTATTTGAGGCGTTGCCTTATCGTCAGCCTCGTCAGCGCCGTCAGCGCCGTCAGCCTGGTCAGCCTGTTCAGCCTCGTCAGCCCCGTCAAGGCCTCCCCACACTCGATGCCAGCGATGGCCGGAAGTCAAGACCAGTTCGGGCCAGGTCCAGCAGCGGCTCCAAATGCCGCCAGTTGCAGGCCTTTTGGCGCTTTGTTTGTGTAACGGAAATTCCTCGCGGAGGCCGACTCCAAACTGCCTAGACTCTGGGGCATGATTTGGCAAGAAATACACAGCACATGAAATATGAGAAAAAGCCATAAAAGCTGAAAGAAAACTCAACGGCAGCCACAGCGTTTCTCATGGCCAGCCCCGGCCAGTCGAGGCGTCAGCACTTGATTGTCTGTGTCAAGTCGATGGCTGGTTGAGACATCCGTTCATTAACCCACAAACCTGACAGATTTGCATAGAACTTGATTACCCATCGATTCTGATAGCTATTGCAATTTTCCAGCGAATCGCTTTTCTTTTTCTTCTTTGTTTTTTGTTTAGCTCAATCAAATATTTGTAAATATTTCGCAAAAAAAGCTAACCCAAGTGGATCACTTCTACAGAAACAATTGTATATTCGATATGCATCAGATATATAAATAAATAAATGAATACAGCTATTATACTATTATTTCGATTTGCAATTGTCTAAAGGCTAAGTAGAAGGGCAATAAATGAGAATTGCTTAAACACTTAAAGACTGGATCAAAAAGAAATTACAGCTAGTCAATCTGTAGAATCTTCTACAACTACATTTATCAGCTTTTAATTGGCCAAAGAATATTCTCACCAATAAGGAAGCTAAAGTTTTAACTGTATTTAGTTTCTGTTACAGTAAGACAGGATTTTTGCTAAATCCACCCACAAGTGTGGAAAATTCGCGGAAATCAGTTGTATTCAATTTGTTTTGTGATTACCATCCAGCCTCTTTAATTTCTTTGTGTCTTTGAAAATACATTTTTGAGTTATTTCACATCTTTCACAAAATCGTTGGTGGAAAATGAGAATCAAATCTTAGGTGGGCGAGGTTACTGGTTCAAACTCATATACAACTAGCTGCATGAAAATTCATTAGAAATGTGTGAATGACAAATGGGTATCAAATGTTTTATGGGAAAAGTTTCTAGTCTGATTTTTTTATTTTTGCCTAAAGCTAGGCGAAGTTACTGGTTCAAATACATACACAAGCAGCTATATTTTCATACATTTGTATCTTTTTTGAAAATTAATTTAAGAGTTATTTCACATCTTTTGCAAAATCGTGCTAAATGAGGATCAAAGCTTAGGTTGGTGAAGTTACTGGTTCAAACTCATACACAAATTGCTGCATGAGAATTCATTTGAGATGTCTGAATGAAAAATGGGAATCGAAAGTTGTATCTGCGATGTTTCTGGTCTTATTTTTTTCCTTTAATTATTATCTCCCAAAATTCGACTCGTCTTGATGTTGTGTGAGATTTGCAGATTTTGTGGCTCTATATTATTTCATTTTTTGTTTGATCTTTGCAGCTGCTCAGTTCGCTGGCCAGCGATTTGGATGTGATGCTGAATGATTTGCGTTCAGCGCCCAATCATGGTACGACAACAACAACAACGGCAACAGCAACAGCGGCAACAGCAGCAACAGCAGCAACAGCGGCAACAGCAACAGCAATGACAGCAGCAACTATTAACCAACAGCAGCAACAACAATATCAACAGCATCAGCAGCAACAACAACAACTGCAGCATTCAAGGCAATTGCAGCTACAACATTGGCAAAGCATAAGCAACAACAACAGCAGCAACAATAACAACAACAAGCACAACAACAACAACATTAACAACATCAGCAACAACAACAGCTACAGCTACAGCTACAACAACAATAAGTACAATAGCAGCAACAACAACAATATACAGCTGCCACGCCCACAATGGTTAAGTGATATCAAATTGAGGCCCGTGAAAACGGGTCGACTAACAACAACAACAACAACATCAGCAACGACAACAACAACGCAGCAACAGCAACAGCAACCGCAACAACAACAAGCGAACGGCTTGCAGCGTCGTCGCTTGGCCCCAAAAACAACGCCGCCGCCGCCGCAGCGTCGTTCAACGCGGCGACTGCGCAGCGAGCAGCAGCAACATCAGCAGCAGCAGCAGCAGCTTGAGGCCGATGCTGATACGGATGCCAGCGATTTGGCCAACATGACGTCACCGCTGAGTGCCAGTGCCGCTGCCACGCGCATCATTGGCCTCTCGCCGGACGTGAAGAAGCTGCAGAAGCTTCCCCTTTGGTGCCGCAACAACAGCAACAGCAACAACAACAACAACAACAACAGCAGCAGCAGCAGCGCAGTCAGTGGGCTAACGGCGCAGCGTCGACTAACAACAACACGCCAGATCCAGCTACACAATGTGCATCATAGGTAAGTGACGAAGCGTGCTAAAGTTCTGCTCTAGACTGTAAGCCATAAGGAAGTGGCCAATGCCAGCCTGCAAGCCCTGCTACCGTGCTGGCCAATCCTTGGCCACAGCTAATGGCCGCGTCATGCTAAATTGACATTGGGGCAATTGTTGTGGCCAGGCCAAATACTTGGAACCCGGATGAGCATTGGCCTTGGCCCGTGCATAGACCCAGGAAGGTGTTGCGCCGTGGGTGTGCCAGCCATGACTCAGGCGTACAAACATACATACATATATATATATATATATATATATATGTGTGTGTGTGTGTGCGTGTGTGTGCCACAGTCGCAGTCGCAGTCACAGAGTCACAGTTCGTCTGCAGAATGGTTCATGCATCGTTGAGCGCTTCATGCGAATGGCAAATGCATGAATGCCTACAAGGTGCCTGCTACCTAGGCAGTCAGTCAGTCTGAAATTGCCGGGGAATTGCCGTTTGTGCGAACAGTGCATAAAATAAACAAACAAACAAACATACATAAGTAAGCGCTGGCAGATACCCTGTAAGCAGCCATGTCACAGCGACTGTGCGCCCTCTGTCTGCTGCTTCATATTTTGAAAAAAATATTCTTCAATTACTGCAGATCGTTGTTCAGCTTTGAGCACATGAAGCTAATAATCAAATAGGTGCATATTTCAAAAATTAGGGCTGTAGCTCGATTTTGTTTGCTAATTTTGGGGCGTAGATCATGAAAGGTATCTGAGATATCTGTATAAAGGTTCAGCTTATGTGGCTATAATTTTAGGCGCTCGAAATTCTAGCAACGATATTTATGCTACCTAATATAAAATCGATATCGATAACAGAAACTGTAGCAACGATATTTATCGATATCGATAACAAAAAATAAAATACATAATCTACAACTCCCGTGGTTGTCTCCAACTGTTATAAACAGACGAACAGCTTTTACTTATAAAGAATATAACTATATGCCATATCTTTTATAAACCATATCTATGACAGATGTTCTAGGATTACTGATATTATAAAAGATCTTAGCTATTTTCCTTTACGCCTTACATTTGGACACAAACGTTATACCCTTCCTTTATAAACAGTTTTTCATCGGCATAGGGTATACATTAAAAATAAAACAATCGAGTATGGGACAATGGAGAATTCATCATATAATTACAAGAATTGCATGTAGTATTTACTTAAATGTTTAGCCAAGATTGCCTATGTTCGAGTATAATGACAGTTGAAGTTCCACCTTGAACTAACTTTTGAGTTCTTTGTGTTTCTTTTTCGCTATGTCAAATTTGACTCAAAGGGAGAGAAAAAGAGTTGAAAAAATGAGCATAAAGATGTTGCCCTTTAGCTTAAGAAAAGATATGTGCCTTTAAATAGCTTTTAGTTAACTTACTTTCCACAACAATTTTAGGCCTTTTTCGACGGCCTGTCCGTCTGTATAAGCTATTTGATCTTAGAGACTTTAAACGCCAGCAACTTCCTTTTGTCCATGCCGTTCAAATTTATTTCAAATCATCGATAGCTTACTCTCTTGTTCATGATATCAATGAATATCGATAATTATCGATTTGCACATAATGTTTTGTAATCATAGCTCAGAGTCAATAAGAGCTACATATGCCTAATTTGGTCTGCAGGACACCTTACCCTCTCTAATACGATATCGATAATTATCGATTTTCACATTCGTTTTTTTTAATCATAACTCGGAGCTTATAAGAGCTACATATGCTTAATTTGGTCTTTAGGGCAGGCCTACCCACTTTTTTACGATGTCGATAAGTACCGATAACTATCGATTTTCACATTCTGGGTTTTGATCATATCTCGGAGCTTATAAGAGCTACATATGCCCAATTATGTCTGTAGGGTCTTGTACTGAGTCGGATTCAAAGTGTTTGTGTTATATTTATGCGCTGCAGATGCTAAAAAAGATCGGAGTGAAAGAATCAAAGTTATTCAAGAATGTACATATATAATAGAGTGGGGAATTGAAGGAATTAGAAGTAGACCATAAAATGGTTTAGAAAAGGCCGTCATCTTATAATTTATGTGCAAGGTATATTTTTGTATCTACTTTAAGTTATTATATATATTTTATATGATATAAATTATAAGATTGTGCTAATGAATATATCTTATAACCTAGTTGTCATTCCGCAATCATTTTCACATTCTTCAATGTAAAATATTGTGTTTAACCCCAAATTGAATATACTATTCATAACTGAATTCTCCTTAAAAGCATTAAAGCACTGCGGCTTGCATTTTAACTCGGCTTTTCAATGTGCCTATGCAAATGTAATTAAAAATTTCAAAAGGTAGCGACCTTTACATAAGTTGTCTCAATTGAAACTCAATTTTGTTTTGAAAGGTCAAAGGCAACTGCATTTGACAGCCAACTAGTTCTGTGCTCTCCGCCGAGCGGGTTGGGCCAATAAGGCCAAAAGCAAAATCTGTGTCTGCTTAGGCCAAGCCCCGGCACACCCTCCTCTCCTCCCTCTCCCTGCCCTCCTGTACATACTGCGCCATGTCAAAAACTAAACACAGAAATATTTTTGTAATCCATATAAGCGCAATATGTTTAGCATATAAATTATGGGGCCAGTCAGCGGCAGACGTTGCTCTTGCAAAACTACCAAAACGGCCACCGAAATCCCAGAATTCCATACCGACCCCTCCCCCTCTCCCTCTGGCTCTTTCTCGCCCGAACTCGAGACCCTCGTCGCGGTTAGTAGAAGCTGTTGTTGTTGTTATTGTTGTTCTTTCGTAATCGTCGTAGGCGTCACATGAATTTGGCTCAAGACTTTTGGCCAACAACAAAACAACGGCCAACAAATGAGGGGCGGGGCCCCGGCAAATATGTTAAAATGAAGTGTTATATATTTTATGTGGCTGGCCGCAAAAGCAAATGCGGACACACAACAACAGCAGCAGCAGCAGCAGCAACAACAACCAATAACAATTTACAACAATATATCCCTGACAAGAACAAATACAACGAGCCATAAACTTAAGTAAATATGAATATGGACATGGCCAGGATGACGATGGCTTCTTCAGTTTCAACTGCGTCGCTGCCTTTCGGCTGTTGACAGACGCCCAACCGAGCAGAACCAACCAAAGAGCAACCCCCTCCCCCACCCACTCAACACCCGGCGGAGTGGGAGGGGGCTAAGCGGAAGGGGCTGGTGCGTGGAAGTTTGCCATTACAAAGGGTTGTGACTTTTGTGTCTTTAGCTATTTATTAAATTTGTTTGCCAACACACAAACACACACACACGCTCAAGCTTTATGTGTGCGTGAAAAGGGACGGGTCAGGGCATGGGAAGGGGGGGGGGGTGGGGCTGGCAGGAACAGCAAACAGGACCAGCAAACATGAGCTGCGTAACTAATTTGCTTAAAGTGCACGATGGCTCATCAGCGCGACAATGATTGCACAGTGGCTCGAAACCATACGAAATTGAGGACAATTTTCCAACAGGGTTTTTAAATGCATACACAAGTTCCAAGAGCCACAGCTTAAGATAGATATATAGTTAAGGATAGATATATGGGTAAAGATCTAAGTTGATTGAGAGAAAGATATATGCATGCGTTTGATATAGCTCGCAAATGAAATATTCTTGCCTACATATGGCTTTAAAGGTTTTTTTTATGTAATAAATAAAATACTTATAATAAATATATAAGTTTTCTATACAAAAAATTATATTTTTGCATCCGACCGATTCTGAAACGATTTATAAAACTTCTAACTTTTGCGATATTTTTTTTTTTATATTTTTAAGCATTTTTAATAATCCAAATTTTTTCTGTTTTTTTTTTTAAATTATTTTCAATCGATTTCTAACACTAAACTTTAAATTTAAATTTTAAATTATTTTCAAGCAATTTTTAACATTAAACTTTGTTGTGTTAGTTTTTGCAATCTCATATATTTTTGGCCAAATACTTTATTTAACATATTTTAAGCCACTGTAAGACTGACACACACTTCCTCCCACACACACACATATATATAAATAAATAAATTTATATATATAGATATATACATATATTTTTATATAGAAATATGTGTATATATTTATATATGCCGCAGCCGCAGAAAACTTTTTGCTTCAAAGTGTTTTGTGGTTCACATGCAATGAGCCAAATAAACCCACTAAGAAAGCTTAAGATGGGTGTGCTCGACTTTTAGATGCCCTGAACGCAGAACAGGCTCAACAATAGCCTCAATAAATATATAAAAAAAAATTATATTTAGTAATGCTCCAGAAAACGAGTGTATTTTATATATAAGAATAGAAAGATTAAAAGCCAAAATCCCAATCAAAATATAAATATTTCTAATAATTCGAATATATGTATATAATAAAATTAAATAATTTATTGTGCGTAATATTCTGGATAAACTTTACGAGAAGCCTGCTACAAACTTTTGCATATCTAGATCTTGTACTTTTCGAGCTATGCTCAAGAAACCATGCCTCAAAATCGATATTTATCATTGTTAAGAAAAGAAAGAGAAGTTATCGAAGAAAAGTAAATTTATGAAAAACAAATTGTTTGGGAGGATACATATGTCAAATTTGTAGTCGTTGATAGATACACAGACATATACACAGATAGAGAGATAGAGACAGAGAGAGACAGAAAGACAGACAGACCGAGAGAGATACAGACAGACAGACGGACATGGCTAGATCGATTAAGTTCGTCTTCCTGATCAAAAATATATATACTTAAGGGGCTTGAGATGCTTTTTTCTGTCTGTTACATACCAATGCACAAAACATCATACCCCTCTTAAGCCAAATGCCCTGGGTACAGGGTATAAAAAGGAGTGAGCGTTGTGCTGGAGCGTGTAGCGGGGGCCCGGCTTGTAGGGAGTTCGCTGCTGCTTGGCAACCAAATTGATGATGTCTTAGACGAGCTGACAGATACGCTCGTCTACATCATCATCATGTGCATCATGGGCATCATGGGCATCATCATCATGATTCACGCTTGGCCCATGATTGTCAAAAACTTTGGAGCAATTTGCGCGTTTCGAGTTGTTGCCCACTTTTGGCGGGTTCAACGATGCGTATGAGCAACAAATGGATGGTATGGAATCCCAATCTCGAAGCCAGCCGCTCGAAAGGTGCGACAGGTGTTTGCTTTATTAACTTGAAGTGCAGCCACCCGCCCCTAGCCAGGCAGCTCATGTGGTTTTTAGAGCTCGTTGACATGTAAACAGATTAACATAATTAATTTATTTGCATTGTTGTGGTTGTTGTTCTTGTTGTTGTTGTTGGGCGGGCCTAATCTAGCAGCAGTTTTTTTTGCTTTGATGACACTCTCACATTGTTGTTGTCGCATTGTTAGCAAACTAATTTGAACTTTTTGTCGTCGCCTAATCAAATTAATTAGCGTTGCAAGCGCCCATTAATCAAAATGCATAAATATTTAAGTAGCTCGTGCTTGGGTGTGTGTGTGTGTGTGAGAGAGAGAGAGAGAGAGTGTGTGTGTGCGTGTGTGAGTGTATGTTTAATTGGTGGCACTTTGTCTCGCAGATTCTGGAAACAGTTGGCTGAGTTTTCCTAGGATCTATGTACATATAAATTATCTTAAAAAATATTATTTGTAATATATTTTTTTTACTTTTTCTTATTGCAAATAAATGTCTATAGAGGAATTAAGCAGAAGAATTCCGAGTTGAATCTCAAAATATTTGAGGCGAAAAAATATGTTGTACATAAAGTTAATTGGAACCAAATTGCTGTTAAGACTGTTAAGATTTAAACGAATAGACCTTGGTCACAATCTGTGGTTGGCTAACAAAAAGGGTTTATACCCTAAACCCATTTGAAAGGGTATACTGGTCTTATGCATAGGCATGTAACAGGCAGAAGGAAGCAAACTCCAATCGCATAAAGTAGACATTTCCGAATATTTAATCTCTTCGATACTTGCACCATTTTCCGCCGAAATTGAAAAAATATGCTCAAAAGATGAAGTTTGGCAATTTTTCAAATTAAAAAATATTTTGTTTTTACAAGAGGAGTACACCGCGAATCGACTGTCCTCCTTGTCCTCCCTCCAAGTTGGCAATCTGACTCCGATCATGAATTCAAAAAAATATTCGTTATTTTCTCGTATCAAGCGATTGTTTTGTATCTCTAAGTGAGTTGCTTGTGTTGACCATTGGAATGCATTTGAAAGAACTGTATAATACCAAGGCAAGCCAAACCCTTGAAATTTCGGGCAAGCAGACAGCCTCAGTGGGCTGTAATCAATGCCAAGCTTGTTGGCGAGCTACAGACTCGAATGTTATTCAAATCCAAATGCCAATCAAAAGTCACTAGCTGCCTGGCTGACTGGCTGCCTGGCTGGCTGCATGATGATATCGAAATTCGTGGCATTAGCGCAGAGCACATACAGCAGACAATCGTATCAATCATATTTAGCATACAACTGTCAGTCGCTCAATGAGTCAGTTAGTCAATTCGTATCGAGGTTACAACTTCACCAATTCGAACAACAATATGTGAAATTCAAGCGAAATTGACAAGCGATTTTAATGTTTCGAAAGCTCGAATTTCGCAATTATGCAAGAGGGCCAGAAAGGGTTGAGTGGGCAGTGTGAGGGGAAGGTGTAAGGGGGGGGGGGGGTGTATTGGAACTGTCGAACTGACAGCTGTAAAATGGACAGCAGCAGGGGGCAGCCGCACTGAAGCGTCTCATTAGCCACAAGGTTCTGATTCGCTCGCCCATTCATACACACTCACAGACACATTAATGGGCGGCTCTCACACCTTGGGCACAGCACGAAATTTCCCCTGACAATAGACCGCAAGACCAAAAGTCCAAAAGAATGACCAAAGACATATATTAAAAAAAAAAAAGGAAAAACAACTGCAGCCTTCAGAGTGTAAACATTAAAAGCCAAAGCAGAAAAAAGCAGGAAATATGCAAATTGAAAGGACAACCAAGAATAGAACTGGCCGCCGACAGCTGAGAACTGGGCATGGACTCCCCACAGGCAGGAGCAAAGACTGCCCAAGAACTACAAGAAAAAAAAACCATAAAGAAAACGTCAACTGCGGCTAGACGAAGTTTAAATGCCCTATATATGCCTGATTTTGTGCTCATCAGGCTGGTTCGGTTCACGGTTCACGGTTCGCATTAACTGGCTGTGTTTTTATCTTGAACCAAACCAGCTGTTTGAAAAAAAAGGCTAGACGAAGTGTAAATACACTTGCTGAAGATATTGTGCCCTTTATCTGCCAGATTGTGTTCATCAGGCTGGTTCGGTTCACGGTTCACGATCCGCATTAACTGGCTGTCTTTGAGCTTGCGGCTCGTATGGTTCATGAACGCTTTAGCCCAGCTATTGGTCCAGACCTAGTGACAAGTGTTTTTATCTTGATTCAAACCAGCTATTTACACTTGCTGAAGTAATTCTGGCTTATATCTGCCTAATTTTGTGTTCATCAGGCTGGTTCGGTTCATGGTTCACGATTCGCAAGAACTGGCTATCTTTGGGCTGTCGTTTCATATGGTTCATAAGCGCTTTAGCCCAACTGTTAGTTCAGACCTAGTGACAAGTGTTTTTATCTTGAATCAAACCAGATATTTAAAAAAAAAAAGGTTCAGTTTAACTGATTTTAGCTTAGGCATCGGTTCATTATACAAAAAAATGGTTTGCGAACCGGTTCAGTTACAACCTTCATTTGCTTCGTTTGTTACGACTGTATATATATATTTATATAAAAGAATACTTATACGTTTTCATATTCAAAAGATCCTCAAAAGGAAAACAGCGAATTGTTCCAATCTAATGTCTCGTTGGTAGTTATTTTATATAGTCAACCGATGCTGTTCAGATATCTGCTCAAACATATGTTAAGAATACAGTGGAGCGTGTGTTATAGGTGGAATACCCTATGGAAGGGTATTAAAAACTTTGAGCTGACGTAAATGGCATATTAAATTTTACATTTTTCATATTTATGCAGCCGGCGATGCGGCACACTCATAAAGTGAAAGTGACTCAAAAGCCGTTTAAACAGGCCAGGGAAGGATGTGGGGTGTGCTTTCTGGGCTCGGACTGGGACTGGGGCTGGGACTGGGACTGGGACTGGGTTGGATGTGACGGGAGAACAAGAACAACATTTCAATTTAGCAAAATATTCATTATGCTCAAGTGTAGACTACAGGCAAATGGCGCTAAACGGAAGCGGAAACGTGCCAGGCAAAAGTTGACCCCACAGTTACTCACGGCCCAAGCAAAACATTCGACTGCCACACACACACACACACACACACACACACACATATAGCTAGCCGCCACTCATTTGGCCATTGTCAGGGAACGTCTTCATTGTCGTTGCTCAGCCTCATCCTTGCCGTCGTCCTCGTCGTCCTCTACGCTGCATTGTGCAAACTTTTATAAAGTTATGAAAAGTCATTCAAGTGCGTGGCTCTAAAGGAGACAGCAAGACGGCGAGACAGAGACAGGCAGTAAAAGAGAGAGAGACAGAGAGGGAGAGAGAGAGAGAGAGAGAGAGAGCTGACTAGTTGTAGAGTGTGAGATTTTATGAGACGACTTGGCGACATTTTGGAGCACTTTGTGCTCATTTTCAGCGTTCTTTTTGCTTTGCAAAAACTAAAGACAGCTTCGACAAGGAGCCCGACCAGGTGGCCAGGTTTGGGGTACTGGAACTTTTGCTGACAATAAAGCCGTCAGAAACGTGCATGTCGACACAAGTATGTTGTCCTTAAATGTGCTCAATGTCCTCGATGTCGGCGCCGTTGTCGTAGTCGCAGTCATCTGAAGCGACAATCCCCAAGTAGTTAGATACCGTAAATAAATATGAAATAATGGCAATAGCATTTTGAGCTTACCCTGCATAGTATTCTATTATATTGTAAGCAAGCGCAAGACAAATGGGGCTTTATATAATTTAATGCCAGAGCAGGTTGAATAGCTAAGCAAGTGGAAATGGAAGCTGGCAAATACGCAAATTTTTTAGATTCTTATAACGAATTTTAAACTATAATTCCCAATCGGTTCTCGCTAATATTGTATGCTATACATTTACAGGACTATACTTTTTATATTATACTACAATTTTCCAGCAAAAAATAACAATTTAATCTATAATTCCCAAACGGTTTTAGCTAATTATATATGTTATACATTTATTAAAAAATTAGTTGAAAGGTTTTGTAATAATAATTAAAACAGCTTATAAAAGTTTTTCACAAATTTTCCAGTTCATGAAATGAAATTTCATGTAGTATTTTTAGGACTGAAATTGAATTTCTTTGAATAAATAAATTTGAAGTTAAAGTGTGGCAAACTAGCTGAGAAAAGTAACTAAGTTAGATATTAAACAAATGCTAAACAATTTTTCTACATTTATTTGAATAAGTTTCGATATAAAATTTATTCGCCTAATGTCAAAATAGTGCTTGGGAATTTGATTAAAAGTGGCATACCATTTTACTAACAGTTACTTAACTGTGCTACGCTTAACGTAGCTCAGGCATATAACACAAATTGCATACACTAATTTGTCAAGTAGTTCTGGCTCGAAAGCAATGAAACATTTTCCTGATGCTCAATGCAAATGAAGTTATTTTTTTATGAAAATTCTATGTTAGTCAACTTATAGCCAATTAATAACTATTATGCTTTATTTTAATCGTTTTTTTATTTTATTTTTAATGTGCAAGTTGAAGTCTGAAAAACCAAAAGAAATGCTTATTATTATTAAGTATATGATTTTTACCATGTCAAAAGTAGCTATTTTTTTGTATTAAGTTTCAAAAACCTTTTTTGCTTTGAACATGAACTACATCAATTAGTTGGACAAAACTTAAGCTGATACAAGCAATTGTTCCCTCTATCAAAAATGGTTTGAGTTTAAAAACTTTTGAAAGCTCAATAAATATGCAATTTTCAGCCTTTCTGATAAGCAAAACTATCTAAAAGAAATAAATTTGATTGTATTGAACTCTTCTATTACAAATTTTGTTGCAATCTCGGCCTTGAATTTCCTATGTAAGTGTTATATTACTGCAGCTTCACTTATAATCAAGTTTTTCTTTGATGTTTCAAAACAGAAACAGGCAGCACAATGTGAATGATATTTAGCTTAAGATCAGCAACCGACTCCTTAGCAGTAGATGTCCCAGTGTCTAGGCCAGGCCTTGGCCAGGTTGTCTGCATTCCCTTTAGCCAAGCTTGGTTAGAGCATTAAGGCTGCGTTGTGAGTGGGCAAAAGTTGTGTTCTTGTCCTTTGGCTGGCAGCTTAAGTGAGCTTTGCCATTAGGTTTGGTTGCCACGCAGCTGCTGCTGCTGCTGCTGCTGCTGCTGCTGCTGCTGCTGCTGCTGCTGCTGCTGCTGCTGCTGCTGCTGCTGCTGCTGCTGCCGGCTACCTGTCCGCTGGGCTGGGCGGGGCTGGGGCTGGGGTTGCACTTTGAGTGCTGCTGCCAAAACTCATTAACCACACGCGTTGGCCACGTTCAAAGTGGCAAGTGGCAAATGGCAAGTGGCAGGCGCAGCCACGCAGCTTGCAACATTCCAGTTGGATGTCACTCACGCTTGGGGCATGCCCCAAGCTAGGTTGGGGACCATGCCACAACAGGCTGTCGCATTTCATGTGCTCAGAATTGCGTGTTCGGTGCGCAGCAGTAAATAATTTTTGCCAAAAGGTTGTTGAAACATTTAATAAAACCGATATAAATCATAACAAACACTTAGCACGACAACAACAACAGCAGCACACACACACACACACACACACACACGCACGCACAGACAGGAGAGGCAACAAAGCGTAGCTAAAATTCCAAAGCGTTGCCCATTTTGGCCGCAAAAACTTCTGCCGCAGTCGCCGTTGCCGTGCACAAAAATACCGAGCAGGCCTCGGACCGGCAAATGACAAACTTGTGTGTGTGTGCGTGTGTGTGAGTGTGAGTGTGAGTGTGTGTCTATGCCCCGGTTCGGGGCAGTGTGCTGTAAGGGGCATTAAATTCTGCATTGCAACGCGTGAACGCACCTTGCCTTGCGTCTGTCTGTCTGGCTGTCGCTCTGTCTCTGTCTGACGCACACTTATGTGCATGTGTGCATGTGTGTGTGTGCGTGTGTGTGTGGTGTGTGTGCGTTTAAACTCATGCCGTTCCATGCTATGTCGCCTCTTGCATAGTTCCATGTCCATGTCGCCGTCGTTGGCCACGCCAGCTTCCCCGTGGCAACATTCAGCCGCAGCAGCAGCAGGAACAACAGCAGCAACAACAGCAGCACGACTAGCAAATACCCTACACCATTTGTGTTTTTAGTTAGCGTAACATAGAGTCTTTTTTGAAACAAATTTCAATATTAAATCATGATAATCAATGATAAATCTGTTATGTGGGACCAAACTTTGATCTGATTAACAGTTGCAATACTCTGTAAATTTAAGTCTATGACGAGTAACTAAAGCGAAATTCATTAATTCTTTGCTAAGATATGTCAAAAGGTAAAGATATATCAAGAGATAATGCACAAGCGTAAACCCTCTTAACATGTGCTAAATACCCTGTAGATTTTTATATTTATTCATACAAAAAAAGTTGAAAATAACTTATATTCAAAATTAATTGCTATTATGTGCCAAATACCCTGTAGTTTTTATATTTACCGTAGGTACACAAGCAATGCGGCTTTACATTTAAAAGTGCTTCCATCTCTTGATTTCACAGTGAAATTCTAGTGAAAAGTCACGCTTTTTATTAGTTACATTTGTAAAAATCACATCTAAACAGCTCTATAAAAAAAAATAAGCATTCTCTTTGGCCAACCAATATACCCGCCTTGCTGCTGCTGTTACAGGGTAGCAAAATGTGCAAAAAATTAATTGCTGCGCATAAATCAAAAGACTTTTGCTCTCACTGTGCTCAGTCTGTGAGCGACTCCCTCTGCTAGCACAAGCATCCAACCCCTCCCCCCCTCCCCCCATACTCAAGCTGCCCCTAACCCCCCTCTGTCGAACACACACACACACACACGCATGACATTTGGCATCGCTCCGCACTTGTAACTATTTCTATTTTGGCCAACATGGTTGAGTCGTTGAGTTCGCAGAAAGTGCAACATTTTGTTTACTTTGAAGCGCCATCAAGGCCACATTTGATGAGGTCCATGCACGCCAACTCATTAAAGCTGGCAAGATGTTGTTGACCGAATTGTCGAGCATTGTTAGCAATTATTGCATGCTGCACAACAAACAACATTAAGGCATTGATGACCGGAAGTTTTGCCATAAAACTGAGCCTCATTGCCCGTGACAGCGGGCATAAACAAGCGCAGAGTTCAGACTGCCCGGTGAATGGTTTTTTTTTATGAATGTCAACTGGATAAACATAAACTTGATATGTGTTAACAAATTGACTAATTACGGCTATTTATTGTTGCTTCAATAGGCCATAAGCACATCAAGTTGGTTTTGTTAATGCGAGATTTGTATTTAGTTATCAACGTGAATCAGATTTTTATCTAAATTCGATCGGGTCAAAAGCCAAATCTGCAGGCCGATTCTTGGCAAAACAAAGCAAAAACAAG
Organism: Drosophila lacicola; assembly: GCA_035045355.1. Taxonomy (NCBI): domain Eukaryota; kingdom Metazoa; phylum Arthropoda; class Insecta; order Diptera; family Drosophilidae; genus Drosophila; species Drosophila lacicola. Next base: position 29,529,863 of record JAWNPB010000148.1, read on the forward strand.
TACGAGGTTCTAGTCGGGAGCTCCCGACTAGGGGATACCCTGAACCCTTTTATATTCATATATACTATTCTAGAAGCTACATGTCAAGTTTGGTGATTTTAGCTCTTATTATTTACCAAAATTGCTCAAAAAACAGGATTTCGATATCGATTTTTATCGATTACTTGGAAATCGATCTGCGCGGGCACCAGAAGCACCTACAGCTAAAATTTCAAGTCTCTAGCTCTTATAGGTTCTGAGATCCTTCCGTTCATACATACGGACGGACGGACGGACGGACAGACAGAGAGACGGCTGTTGATGCTGATCAAGAATATATATACTTTATGGGGTTGGAGATGCTTCCTTCTGCCTGTTACATACATTTGCACAAATATATAATACCCTTTTTACCCATTTTCAATGGGTTTAGGGTATATATTTATATATCTACATATATATATAAAATGTGATCACCGAACAGGGCGTGTTCTCAACTCATATATTTGTCATATAATTTAATAATAAATGAATATAATAATAATAAAACGTATATAAAACAAATAGATAGTTTTTCCCAAATAGCGAACAATTCTTGCCAAATAGAACATAATAATCAGATTTCATTCTAAAATGTATTTGTTTCATCTAAATTTTCTAAATTGCAGAAAATATTTTGTACAAGTTTATATGTTGGAGTCTTTAACTATAGTTTTTATAGCCTTGTAGAGGGTATCATAATTTTGTCAGGAATTGAAGGAGACATCTCCGACCTCACAAAATATATATATTCTCGATCAGGATCAGCAGCCTCAAAGCTATCATCTTGAAACTTGGCACATGTCCATATGGCATTTGTTAACAAGGGTATTTAATCTTCGTTATGCCGAAAATATGCTTACTTTCTCGTTTCCAACTAAGGATGAGGCCCTTGAGTGGTCTCTGATCTAGCTACAAGTCTTCGAATTGTAATTATAGCGGGCTATATTATGCATGCAGCTATAAACACAATCACAGAAAAATTTCCACAACTTTCTCATGCCATAAACAGTTATATTGAAGTACCTATTTTCCGTTCATTTCGCTGTGGCTGCAGCTTGTCGCACGCATACACTGGAAATTTAAATGCATTCATAATTTACAACAATAGTTGTGTTTTTTTTTTTTTTGCCAAGGCCGTTTCACAATTGTTGACGGCGTCTTAAACAAATGTCCAAGCAGCAGACAGTTGCCTCGACTGCGACAGCGACTGCGGCAGCGGCAGCGGCAGCGGCAGCGGCTGCTGGGAGCGCCACATCACGCATACGTCATGGGTGCCGGCTATAAAAAGTAACCATGCATAAAATACACACGTCAAAAGCGACCCAACTAAAAAAATGAAGAAAAACGCTCGTAAATAATGCACAAGCGATTTATCAGCGAGACAGTTGCAGTTGCAGTTGCAGCAGTTGCGGCAGTTGCGGCAGTTGCAGCAGTCATCAGCTGTTGGTGGGAACCCTCGACCCTCGACCCACAGAGTGCAAGCCTCGCGACTATTCAAATGGCAATTTGGCAATAGTTGTACAAAAACACAAAATCCATGCAGAACCCACATGCAGAAACTGTTCGCTTTTGTGGGTTTCTTTGCGATTGGGTTTGGGTCTGCGTCTGGGTCTCGGGTCTCGGGCCTCGGGCCTCGGGTTTTGGCCCACGCGCGCGGACAGTTTGTTTAGCCCCGTTAAGCCTCACACTAATTACACTTGCGCTTTTTACAAATCCACACACAACATTTTTCTTAGTCTCGCCACAAAAATACGCAAACAAAAAATGTATGAGCTATGCACAACTCGAACATATTTTCATTTTCATGGTCAAAATGACAGTGTCCGTCCGTCTGGCTGGGCCGGGCCAGGGTCTACAGCAGCGACAAATATGCAAATATCTCGGCTGCAATTTCCCTTTTTTCCTTTGTTTTTTTTTTTTTTTTTTTTGCCAGCTGGCATTTCACTTTTTCCGTTTCCGTTTTTGTGTAGCACGCAAATCTTGATTTAATTTCCGACTATTAAGGCTTAAATGGCAGCCAGCCAAAAATATTTGCGGCTTTTATGCATACCAAAAGAGATTTGTGCTTTAGCATGACTTAAAGCTCATTAGTAGAATGAATGTAAAAAGTTTCCTTGAGCTATGTTATTAGCAAATGTTGCGATACTTTGAAAACTATTTAATTTACAAGCATTCTTTGCCCTGTTGCCTAACTTCACTACATTTGTTAGTGTTAAGCTTGTTATTTAAGTATTTAAATCTCGCGTTGAGCTTTGGATTGACATAATGCTCATTAGTATAATGAATGTGAAAAGTTTCCTTGAGCTGTTCTATTAGCAATTGTTGGAATACATTTAAAACTATTTCTATTTCATCTAAATTGAGTAAACACTGTTTGTCTTGTTGCCAAACTTCATCACATTTAGTAGTGCTGCCAAACTTATTTTGAAGAAGCAAATGTCGAGACATTGCTCTTTAATAGAGTAAATGTGCAAGATTAATTTAAAAAGAGTTCGTGATACTCTTGTCAAGCTATATAGCAGTATACATTGTTCTGAAACTTATCGTTTAAAAGTAAAATATGCAAGTATATTATGTTTGTAAGGATCGTGCTATCATTATATCTAGCTTTTCGCCTTCGTACATTGTTGCTAGGCTTCACATTATCACATTGTCTGAAGTTTTCAATAGTAAAGACAATACATACAACCCCTTTAGTCAGCTAGAAAGCTTTGCAGCACTCGCCTTGTTGCCAAACTTCACCACATGAAGACTCATTATCCAAATAATATCGTGCCTTAGTCAACAGTTTAAAGTACACATACTCAACATAAAAGACTGCGCACAGCTGCTCATGTTCATGGAGCTGTTCAAATTTATGGCTGCGCTGTTGCCAAACTTCAGAGGAACTTTTGCCACACGCTTTAGCAACACTGTAAATGTTCATGTTTGTCAAACAATGTCACTTTTACTACAGTTTAGTTAGTAGCTATCAGCGTTTAGTTTAGTTACGAACGTAACTCAATCTGCTAACGCACCGTGCATTGTTGCCAAACTTCATTTTGGCACATTTGCCTGACAGTTTATGAGCCACCCGTAAATACGCCCCCTACGATAGACAAAGAGTTAACCTTTGACACCCAAGCTGGTCACACTATTAGTTATTTATATGCACTTTGCACCGGTGGATGACATCGGTTTTTGCCACTCGATCTGACAAATGAATTTGGGTCAAAAGTTGTGAAAATTAAAAAGGGCTCAAACCGGAATCGGAGGCGCTAGAGCGTACTCGAACTTGAACTCAGCGTGATGTAGCCAAAGTTGGCCGCAAACATTTGCACGTCTCAGATTCGGGCACGTTATCATGGACTTGCTTTTCGGTTTTGGACGGGGACATTGGAAAGTTGGTGTCACGGGACAAAAGGGCTGACCGGCGATTCGCTACGGTTTTGCGGACTAAAATGACATTCAACTGGTCTGTCGAATTGCAATTTTATTTCCGTTTCCGCATCGACGTGCCACATATGCCGCACGTACCAGACACGGCCTGGCCCCAGCACGGGACCATTCAATTGAACGTTCGGTTCGGTTCTTTTTGTTTTGTTTTGTTTTTTTTTTTTCTGGAGCTCATCTGCCGACCAACAACGAAACTAACCAAAACCAACAACAAAAGGGACACTAAAACGTTACAAAAGATTTACGCCGCTTTTGGTTGCTGCAAACCCCGTCTAAGCCCCCAACTACAACTACATCCCTCTCCGGCTGGGTCCGACCATTACTTTTGCTTTTGCGGGTTTGAGTAATGGATTAGATTTTTACTCACTTGTTGGGTTCGCTGGCTGCTCCATTGGTTCACGTGACTCTTTGCCGCTTCCTTTTTTTATTTTCGCACCCGCCTTTGATAGTGGTTTTCATACCCTTTCCCAGCGCAGTGCATACTATCAAAATATCACGCAGCTTGTCATAGAGGGTAGAAGAAGAACGTTTTTGTTATTTTAAGTTAGGAAGATAAATACCCTTGTAGTCAATTGCCTTACGGCTTAGTTTATATGTGGGAAATGCGAAATATCTTGAAATCAAAATATTTTTATCGATTTTTCTCTTAGTGCTATATAATATAGTATTGTGATCTTGATATTATTTGGCTCATATTTAAGCATGATAGTTAAACAATATATCTTGATAAACATAAAAGTTTTCTATAGAAGAACCTTCTTTGTGATCGTCGATCCTATGAGAGGTATATGATATAGTTTTCCGATCTGGCTGGGTCCGACAAATGCACTGACGGATATATCAAAACGGCTGTGGATGCTGATCTAGAATATTTATACTTTATGGAAATGTCGGAAATGTTTCCTTCTATGCGTTACACATTTTATGACAAATTTATAATATCCTTTACAGGAGCATGAAAGAAAACAAATTTCTTCAATCTCATAAAATCATTTTTTAAGATTTGTGGGTCATTTTGAACAATTCAATTATTTATTTCAAAAATGCTTCAACAGGCTTTCTAAATTTTGATCGACAGTAAAAAAAAATACACAAATATTGCCAAACTACTCGATCTCGACGATCTGGCAGCACCAACACTGTAAATTGCAGCACTAAGTTGGCTGCGAATGGTGTGAATTCTAGCCAGATTTGTTTCATTTTCTGTTGTATTGCTCAATTGACCTGTAGTACCTGAACTCATAAATCAGCTGGTAAGCGCATTCAGCATTCGTTATCTAATAAATTCTGTTCGAATTTGGTTAAGGGATTTTGTCTGTTTTGGGCAGACTGGCGTGAGGCGTTGCGGTAACCCCTTTTCGACCACAATGCTGGCACATTAAAGCGCATTCCTTTTGCTCTTTACGCACTGTGTACTCTTGTGTGAACTGTGGTTTTTTTTTTTTTGATCAGACCATCAGACCCACCTGGGGTTAACCCCAAAGCAAGTGGAATTTCTTATTTTGTTATACCCTATAAAACTAAAATGGGTGAAAGTAAATGATAGAATAAAGTTGCGATAGTGTAGTTTTAAAGGTACAAGTTTATGTGTAATAAGTATATGGATAGCCGAATTCAAGCTAAATGTCTTATCCACTGAGCCTTAGATATTAGAAGTTGTCAATAAATTTGATATATTTAAATATCTATCTGGCGTATTTCAATATGATCTTAGTATTTTTTTTTATATGCTAAAAATATCGTAGAACTCATAAAAGCTGCCGAAATGTTCTTACTTATCTTACTTAGGAGATTTGTGAGTTTTGTAGATGTGAAGAGGCGGACTCACGAATTGAACCATAGGAAAGAGCGCTGGCTCAAACCACAAAAGCTAGTTATTGCCTGTTTACAGGATATCCGCAAGTCTCGCATTCTCACTTGGTTTTTTGTTCTCAAATGATATCCTGTGAAATTTTCGTCAGTTGATTTTTAATATTTCGTTTTTCGTGTGCGCTTAGCACAGCAAAAGCACAGCAAAAAAAGAAAAATTACCAAAAAATAAAAAAACAGGTCATATTCTTTAGCTAATGAAGTTGGCCAAAATGTTCAGCACATTGATGGCACGCACTGCTGCGATAACAGTGGCCATTTACTTTACAAATCGTGTCGGTGTTTGGGGTAATACAGAAACGGCCGATCAACTATATCAGCGCATAGCCAAGGGCCTCGAGCCGATGCGTCAACTGTTGCCGGTCAAGGTGCCAGCCCAGAGCGAGCTGAGCCTGAGGGCGCGTCAGTATTACGATCGCAGCATTAAGGAGGGTATACAATTGATGCGCCAGTTGCCCAACTATGCGAGCCAACTGCTCGAATTGGCCCGAATCACCTGTGTGGAGCGGCTCAATAAGCAGCCAAAAACTGGGCAACAAATGCCGTCCACCAATGATACCGATGGTAGCGATGATACCGATGATAAATACAACTGGTCGCCAGTTACATCTGTTGCTGTTGATAGCGAAGTAGCCGCAGTTACTGCCGCCAGCAAACAGCAGAAGTAGCCGACGTCCAGTTATATACATATGTATATATATATATATATATATATATAGTGTATATAGTGCAGCATACGATCCACATCTAGTTGTTGCAACCCACAAATTTCTCATCGATTAGCACGGCCCAAAGGCCCAAAGTGTTTTGAAATTAATCATTTATGTATTTAACGCGGTGTCGTCAAAATATAATGTGGCGATTTATTCACTTATTCACATAGCAAAGATCGGTCCGCTTAGTATAAAAAACCAACTCATTTTATAGGGTGTAGGATACATGTACATGCCAGATTTAAGTTCCTTTTTATACCCTGAACCCATTAAAAAGGGCATAATGTATTTGTGTGTATTTGTATGTAACAGGCAGAAGGAAGCATCTCCGACTCCATAAAGTATATATATTCTGTCTGTCCGTCCGTCTATCCGTCTGTTCGTGTGTATGCACGCAAGGATCTCAGAACCTATAAGAGCTAGAGAAATTATAGCTAAAGGTCCTCCTAGTTTCCGCGCAGTTCGAGTTTGTTTCCGATATTCGATAACCTGTTCCGTTTCCAAGTAATCGATATCGAAATCCTGTTGTTAGGGCAATTTCGGTAAATAATATGAGCCAGAGTCACCAAACTTGACATGTGGCTTCAAGAATAGTATATATACATATATCAAGTATTTTTCATTTTATACCTATCGCCTGTCGGAAGAAGAGGGTTCAGGGTATCCAATAGTCGGGAGCTCCCGACTAGAACCTCTTACTTGTTTTGTATTTGCTTAAGTTGCAGTTCATGTTAAAGTGCATGGTAAAACATGCCAAACTTTATCATCAGCGCTTGTCACCGAATGGAGCTGAGTTTCTTGTTTCTTAGCTCTTTTCGAGAACGCTTTACTATATAACTTACAGCTCAGAAATTGAAGAAAACTTTTAACCAAGCTTACAGCTTGGCTTACAGTTAATGTTAAGAAAATCGAACCCTCTATTATTCACCCCAGATATCCATCCTAGCGTGTAAAAGGACTTGATTTCTGTGCTGAAAACTCAGGTGTTTCTTAAAGGCTCAACATGTGAGAGACAAAATATTGCATCCACCTCCTCTAAGTCCTTTGGGATTGATTTAATAATGGGAATAATAACTAGTTCCTGGGACTTGCATATTTCTCTAGGTTCAAGCCAAAGCCCAGTAAAACTCCTTAGATAAGTTTATGCCCAGCCCATTTTAATTGCTAATAGTAAAGGCATTATGTGCAACCAACTCCAGTCTAAGCACAAAATCCTGCAAGCCTACATTCCAGTGCGGCAGCAGGACGCATGCCAAGGCCAGCAACTACCTGTGGCCCTTTCCCGGTTGGAATCCAAATCTACCACCAATCTCATGCTCCATGTTGTTTGTTGTTCATTTGCCGTATCAAAATCAATCGAAGCTTACAGAAAAACAACAGCATCAAAATAAAAGCAACAGAAAAAAGGGAAAAAGGTAGCCAGGGAAAGGTGGACTACGGGTAAAACCATCAAAGAAACGTTGAAATTTTATGAGCCCGCAAGGGTCACATTAAAACGCATGTTAAGGCAACAACAACTGAAACATCGGGAACAACAACAAACAGAAAATAAAAAAAAAAGAAAAACAGAAAGAAAGAAAGTAGAAAAAGCGTTTGGCTAGGAAACATTTTGGCAGGGTGGTTGGGTTTGGTTTTTTGGTAGAGGTTACGGGAATTGGCGCATTTCTCTGTGATAAGGTCGCACGGCTTGGTACGCAATGCCTCGACTGGCATTTTAATAGACTGTTGATATTGACGGTGTTTACAATGTGTCTGGGTTCAGCTTCGAACTGACAATGACTCGGCGCCGGAGTGTGGCCAAGTAGAGCGTGACAAAAAGTGCGACCACGTAGCAGGACCAAAAGGGATAGCTGGCCGGGGGGTTAAACAACAGCCTGACAATGTCAGCTCAGACAAGTCATCAAGGCATCTTTAAGCTGGCCAAGAAACTCAACTGTCAACTCTTTACAAATCGTTTATCGCTCTCAAGTAAATCAAATCTAAAGTCGGGCGAGAAACTAAGAGCAGGTAAGCGACCTTCTCCTTAAGACTGATCTACGCCAAAAAATCGACCGTTAAGTGGTGTAAAAAAGCTTCTGTGACTTGGGTTTCCGAGCGTCGGACCAAAAAGCGGTTCAAACCCTGCAACACGCTAAAGAAATTTATTTTTAGTGCAAAGTTGACCTTAAAGTTATTTAATATATAATATTGAATAAAACAGATGAAAATATTGGGTCAAATCAAACTACAGTGAAAACTCTGTTGGGCGACAGTCGGCAATTTTTATCCGGTCAAGAGGAGTGTACGCCAAATAATATGGCCTGATCAAGGCTAAAGAGAAAGTGTCCGCTCAAGAAGGCTGTTCGCCTAAGAGACGTGCTCGTTCGGAGAGTTTTCACTGTACTTACAATTTTCATTTTTTCATTTTAGAATTTAATGGCAACTACTTAAATCATTTTGCTGTCATTTCCATGCTCGAAATTATTTATTTGACCGTGCAACGCCGGGTTATATACCCTCTTGTTTCAAATAAAACAAAGATATTTTAGGACTTCAAATCGAATTCTTTAATTAAAATCTGGTAAAAAGCGTAAAAATTGGAATAAAGACTTGTGCTCATGTTATGTTAAAACTTGACTTAAGCTTTTTTTTTCCCAGCTTTTTAAGTGCTTGCTTCTTTTTAGGTTCCAGAAATATTGTATCCCAACCCGATTGGGCCCTTCTATCAACGTGTCCTGTGTTTCGCTTGTCCGTCTGAGCTTTGAATACTTTGTTTCCTATTCATACTTTATGTGAATACTTACACATATCATTGCCTCGCCACACGAATCAAAAGTTCGCTGAGAAATACTCGTTCCTGTGGCGCCTTTTTATGTTGCGTACTCCTTACTTTTGTAGAGGGTATTTTAATTTTTTCATGCAATATGTAACGAACGGAAGAAAGACATCTCTGAGCCCATTAAGTATATATATTCCAGATCGGATTTCTATGCGAACCAGTCTCTATATATACAAAATGTCATCAACATCGGAACACTATATCATATAGCTGGCAAAATATTCTGTCTTTTATCAAATATCTGCAAAAATGTCAGGCAAATGCCTGCAAGGGTATTAAATCTGCGGTGTGCTTTCTCGTTCTTATTTTATTTCATTTTTTTTTTGTACATCAAGTGTAAAATACTTTTCACTTTTGTTGTCGAAACATAATCCAAGTTGTATCTATTTACATATTTATCTGCATTTTGCGGTATTCGTTGCCAGCTAAGGGTTGGGGCTGAGCCTTTTTTTTTCTTTTTTTTTTCTTTTTGGTTTTTGATGGAAGGAGGAATCCTACGTGCCGCATCTTGGGGCTGACTCTTTAACTGCTTATGGGTTAGATTTATAGTCACGGCTTTTATTTATGTCACTTTTGCCGTTGTTCTACAGCAGAGACACCATTTTTCTTGTGGTTTTAGCATACTGTCTGTCCGTCTGTCTGTCTGTCTGTGTGTCTGTCTGTGTGTCTCTCGTCCGGCAGATCCTTGCAGGGATAGCTTCTGGCCGTTGCATAAAATCAATTTCCTTGGCTTTTGTTTTCGCCTGCTTTCCGGGCGTTCGTTCCGCACGTTGATGCCGAGCTAAAAGTGTTGCAAGTTTATGTTTTACGCCAAAGACGCCGAGACGACACGCAGTCGACGCCTGCCACGCCTGCCACAGCTGCCACAGCCGGGGGGTTGGGGCACATTTGGCGCCCAGCCGCGCGCTGTCTTGCATATTTAAGTTGCCTCCTGCTGCTGCTGCCACCTTGCCCCGTTGCCCCCTTGCCACTGCTGCCCCCAAATTTCCGTTTGGCTCCACCTGCTACTGGTGCTTCATTAGATGCTCAGCTCCTTGTTGGCTGCTTGGCGTTATCTAAACCTATATTTTCATGCATTCATTTGGCTGCAGCACTCATTTCCGCTTCGCTTTTCCTGTTTTATGAACTCGACTCTCCTTTATTAATGAAGTGGCCCCAGCTACTATCTCTGCCGCTCTCCTTTGCAATTAGCCAAATGTGTGAATATATATATTTTGTGTTAATTTCCGTTTAATTGTTTAATATGTTGTTTGCATTTTCTATTAGCATCTTTCCGTCTCGCATTGTTTCAACAATTATTGCCTCATCCGTCCCTACGCCACCTTCACCCGTCACCTTCAGCTCCTCACTTTGCTAATTGGCTGAAGTGTGCTGTTGAAGTGCGCCCTGTCAGCTTTTTCAAGGGTTGTGGCTATCCAAGCATTCTTGAATGGGCTATTTGCCGACTGTGCTTAAGGGTTAGCCACTGGCATAAACACCTGGAATTAGCCGTTCACATTCGGACAGGTGGGCGAACAGCTCGTTTAGCAACTAGCTAAGGTGGTCAAGTAGCCACTTTCAGCTCAACGGACAGAACCTCAAATACACTCAACCCATATTAAGTGGGCGCTTTTTTAGATCCCTGTAAAAAGGTATCAAAGTGATATACTTGCGATATACAGTCGAATTTGAAGAAACCAGCTGTACCTGGGAATGTTATGTATCTAGCGTCGTTAACTGAGTTAACTAAGAAGCATATTCTCGATAGGCATCAATAAAGATCTGTAGCTCCTTTCAAACACAAAGCCAAATTAAATTTATATTCTTATGCATCGCATATTAATGTGTACAAAGCGTATAAAATGAGCTTGTGCAAACTCCAGATGGAAACTCCAATCCAAACTATATATATTCTTGATCAGTTGGACGAGCTGAATCCATATATTGAACGATCGTTCTAGAATGAAAGCCAGAGTATGAAATTTAATCCATGTATATCATATATACCATACCCAGAGCTCCTTATCATGTTTCCCATTGCGCCCAACTCCCATTTCCAATAAATCGATAAATATCGATTCGACTCGATAGCTTTAAGAGCCAAATAGACTGAATTTGGCGTGGGGTATATACTTATCATGGCCTGAAAACTGAAAAACTCTTTGTTTTCAAGGGAGAGCCTTACGACTTGATATGCACACACTTTTCTATGACATGTTTAATACCCGAAAATGTTATATAGATCGGACTTTAGGCACCGAACTAAGCCAAGAATGCATTTCCCATGCAGAGCATGGACCCTAACCATACAACATATGTATGTATATATATCATATATATATATGATATTTATTGCTACAAATTCGTATATTTTGTAAAGAAAGTGAACGTTGTTTTGCCTACCTGCCTGCCTGCCTACCTGCAGGTTACTCAAAAGTTCCTCAACTTAGCCGCTTGATTATGAATTTAAAATGGCCTTAGGCGTGCTTTATTGGCTGCCTCGCAGGGTTAGCTGCGCGCTAGTTAATTGGCTTAGCTGATTTAGATGGCGGCATGCTCGAGCGAATGCCGCAGCTGCCGCATCGCTAATACGCCATGGTGCACACACATACACACACACACACACAGAACCGAACGCCTAACTAATTTAAATCATTTTAATGCCTGCGTCACCCAACCTATGCGAACTTAACTAATTCCCGCGCAACTCTTAAGCTCCATGCAAATCCCGAATGCCATAAATGTGGCGCTCAGCGCACACCTCAGCTTCTCCTTTCCCTTTCCTTTCCTTTCCTTTCCTTTCCTCCGCTGGGGAAAGCTACTGGCAACAGACAATGCCAAACCGCAGCCACCAACTTGGCCAAGACTTGGCAACTTTCAATTGTGCCCTGTTTGTGTTTGTTCGCAAGTCGTAATAGAATAAAGTTTGCCGCCATGGGAATTCCAACTGTTGTTTTTCAAACGTTGCTCGTTGCTAAACCACCTGACCGCCACCCCCCGTCCCCGTCCCCGTCCCCGCCCCGCTCCCCGCCCACTCAAGAGTGCGGCATTCCCTTCTGGAGAACGCCAACTCGTGCCCAGGTTCCCAAGGACGACAACATAAAAAGCACATAGATCTCACTCGCGACATCTTTAGCTTGTTCTGTGCGTGTAATCCACTCAGCCCCCAACCGCCAACCCCCAAGCCGCCCCCCCCCCTCGCATTGAGCTGTGCGTACATATGACAGTTGGCCGCCATTTTGCTCGAATTCGTAGTCTAAAGCTAGCAAAAAGATGTTTATTGCCTTCTGTTGAGAGCGCTGCGAACGATATGAAAATTGTTTGCAATACACTTGACATTTTAATATACCTCTCACTCGTTCTGTCCCTCACTTTATATATAAATATATGTATATCTATATATAAATTCATGTAAAATATCCTATATAGACATAGGTCAAAATTTTCCACTCCCATAACTCGGTTAAAACTCAAACGATATTCATATGGTTTGGCTTTTTGTTCATAGTTTAGGCTTTATATCAATTTGGCGTTTTTTCTTGGTCAAAGTTCATGTAAAAATGTTAGCCTCAAATATCCTATATAGACACGGTTCGGTTTTAAATGAGAAAATTTATGTAAAGGTTGAAATTATAAGGAAATTCTAATAATTTAATTAATTTAAAGTAAGAACCAAAAAGTTAGAAACAAAAAATCTCGTAAAGTTGCACACAAGGTTTACGAAATTAAGCTGATTGAGAATTAAAATTTCGGAATAGTTCTTTTTATCTCTTAAAAGACTTTTGGCACTCAGAAATTGTTCCGGAAATTGTAGATTAAATTAGATTGTGCACTTGCCTAAATGATTCGTGCCGTTGGCATCTTTGGAGCTATCATTGTATGGCTTACATTTCAAATTATATACACGCCATATGCTTTGCCATATCATTAAGCGCTTGGTAAACTGATCCCAGTTTTATCTATAGGCAATCTGTGTCATAATACAAAAATCGTATATGACTTAAATGGCATAAGCAACTGAATTGGATCACATTATATATGCCACTTGTGTTCAGTCAAGCATTCAAAGCGTTCATTAGAAATCCTAGACGAGCGTATGGCATAACTGAATGTTTGCTCATATATATACACATATGCATAGCATATAGATATATATGTATATCACTAGACGGGCATTATTTCATATGGCAAAATTGGTTTGACAAACTTTCAAGGGCGCATCGAGTTGAATTTTAAAGGAAGAAGCTAATTTTGCCGGGTTTTTGCTCAAATGATGTAGATGACAGATATGTATGTAAATAAATATGTACATGTATGACATGCATGCGGATATATATGTATATTGATGTATGCGTGTGTGTGTGTGTGTGTGTGTGTGTGTGTGTGTGTAGCTCACCTACTTAAGGCGCCTGCTGCTGACTGTCGTCTGTTGTCTGTTTATTGCTTTTATTTATTTACTAGACATAACTGCCAGCACATACACACACACACACACATTGACAGAAACACACACTCACACCCTTCCAGTTTTTAGTCGTGCTTTTGATTTGTTGTTGCCCGGCAATTGCTGTTGACGCTGGCATCGGCGTCGCAGGTGTTGCGACGTTCCATTTTGTGGTGTTTATGTCAAAAAAGTGGAGTTTTATGTGCGCGCTTAAAAGTATGCAAAATGTTTTTTGTCATCTCGCGCCGCTGCGGACGCTGTGTCTTGGCTGCTGCTTAGGCCGGGTGGGGCGGGGGTGCTTTTCTCGGCTAGGCCATAAAACAGCGCGCGCTCAAAAGCAGGCAACATAAAGTTTAATGCACGCCCGCTGTCGCGACGCGGTCCTTGCCCGCCAAGTGGGTGGGGCGAGGCGCACAGCGTTTTGTATTGAGCGGGGGCGTGGTAATCAATATGCCAACTGTCCATTGATTGGATTTTGATTTGCTTGGCAGGCGTCGCACGCGGCGGACAGTGATTAGGAATTGCGTGTGGCAGGGCAACCCTGCCTGGCATCGGGACCCATAAAACTAATCAAGTTTAAATGCGAGTTGGACATCAATGTTAAGCTGCATTAATGGACAACAGACCAACACACACACACACACATACGTAGAGAAAGAGAGAGTCACTAATTAAGTAATTACTTTTCGCTCATTAAACGCAACGCAAGAAATTCAACTTCAATTTAACTTGATGTTGTCTGCCCCAACACCCTGTCGTCTTGTCCATCAAGTGCGCACTTAGCAGATACAAAATACACATATATACCACACTCACACACACACACACACACACATACAGTTGGCAAGTTTTTGCGCACTTTATGCTGCTTTTGGTCCTTGCTCGCCTCTCATCCCCCCTAAAACTAATGCCGTTCGCCTCGTCCTCGTCCCCGTCCTCGTTCTCGGCATCAATCGATTGAATCGACGACGCTTAAATATTAATGATAAAATGAAGCAAACGGTGGCAGCTCCCTGCTGCCCCATGCCCCTCAGCCAATCGCCAACCAATGTAGCGGAGCCTGCAAACGCATTTCATAAGCAGCATCAAAAGTTTTGCGCAGTTTCCCGGATGACTCATGCGGCCAATGTGATGCTGACAACCGGCTATGGTTGCCAGCGAAATCACCAACAATTGTCAAGTTTGCAGAAAGCTTTCAAAGAGCTTTCCAGTCAAAAGCAGTCGACAACCTTGTCCCTTGTTTAATCTTAAAGCTCTGTTTGATTGAGAACATTCAAAGAACTTACAAAAAGTTTCCTTTTTGAGCTTTTTCTTAAAGCTTTTTATGATGTTTAAGTGCAGATCGCTGGTAGGAAAAACCTAACTGAAAATCAGTCAAGCTGCAGCTTAAACGTAAAGCTCAATTCAAGTGGCTGGAACGCTTTAATATTACCCGCCCTTGTAAGCTTTAAGTTCCCCTGCTTTCCTATAAGTTTAAAGCATTTAGACAATGAATTTGCAGCTTGTTCAGCTTAATCTGCAGCTCGTAGCTAATATGCCCCAACAAATTGAGTGCAGCGTCAATGCGAAGAGCCAAAGTTAAACTCAAAATGCGAAAAGTGTAAGAAAAATATCAGACGCCATAATTAACTAGCTCGGAACGCCGCCGACCCAAACAAAGGACCAAAACGATGACAAGGACAAGGACGATCGGCGGCTGCGACTGCTGCACTTGTGGCACATGCAGACGCCGCTGTCGCTGCCACAGTCTAAAAACAACAACGCAAAAAGGCCAACTTTCGCTTCGAGCCGCATGCCGCATTCTGCATGCGGCAAGCCGCTGGTGTGGGCGTGGCACTTACATGGAATCATTTTTTGGGCAACAGACGCGTCAACGATTTTTTGCATACCCATTGATAGTAGCTCAAAAGGATACGACCTCATGGAGTGTATATACATACATATATTCTTGATCAGAACGACGAGCTTGGAGGCTAATACACAAATGAAGAAGATTTCCCTTCTTGAATACCTTCGTCCATTCCCCCCCACCCGAAATTGGAAAATACCCCTATCTTTAGCTTTGGTGTATATTCCCTTTGTATGCCATAATAAAGAAAATTACATAGAGATCGGACTATAAGCACCGAGGTTAATCAAGAATGCATTTCCCACGCATATATGCACATTATAATGTGCTTTCGTGTCTGTGTCTGTGTGTTTTTTGTATGTATTTATAGCAAAAGGCGTTGAATGCTTGCAGCAGTATCTTGCCGCTGGGCTCAGGGTATTTGTCAGGTCGGGCACTCCCGACCAGGGCTCTTTTAGCTGTTTATTTTCAAACTTATATGAACAATTTTCAAAGCCGTGCACTGAAGTGCTTTAAAAAGATAAAAGCCATTTATCATGCATGTACACACTCTCTCACACACACTCTCACACACACACACACACTCACACACACACACAGGTGGCGAAGGACATGGAATCCAGAGGGCAGACACGCGTGCCGCAGCACATTCTCATTGAACTGAGTAATCCTCAGCCGAAAGTGAAGGCAAAAACATAAATTGTAGTATTACATGCTACACCACGACGCTTGAATGCCCTTAACTATGCATTTGATTGACAAAAGCTGGATGCTACACAGAATGCAGCATGCATATGAAGAGTTTTGGCGTCGGCTCGAGTTATAAGTTATAAGTAAATCGCATTCAAATGGAGTTTTGTCATTAATTAATATAATTCCGCTGGCATAAGTGGAATATAAGTGGAAAGTTTAAATCTTAGAGAGGAGCACTTGACACAATCAAAGTTTTTATAGCTTTATACTCTCTACTCTCATTCAAATAGAGTTTGAATAACATGCAAGCGTGTCATTAATTATTAAAAATCCGCTGCTAATGGGGGAAAATGGGTGGAAAGCTTAAACCTTATGAAAAAACACTTGACACATTCAAAGTTTTTATTGGCTTACACTCTTATCAATGAATAAATGCATTTCATTCCAATGGAATTTTGAAAATATTTGAGCATAACACGTGTGTCTTTGATTTTTATAAACCCGCTGCCATGAGTGGAAAATAGGTGTAAAGCTTAGGGAAAACCACTTGGCGCAATTAAAGATGCTTTGGGATAGATGGGATAGATGCTTTCTTGAAAATACATTTAAAATACCAACTTTTAAGGCATACACTTGGGTAAACCAAATTTTTTGTCTTGATTCTTTTTTCTGAGTGTATATAAAATTTCCTTATGTGCATCTACTTTGTACTCATGCATATCTGTAAGAATATAGAATTTCCCACTTCTATATATAGTTTCCACTTATCCAAGCGACGCAAGCCGAACGACATAGTCATCATAGTCCAAGCTATGGTAATACACTAACGCCACGAGGCAAATATTAAGCTAAGGCGGCGCATTTTGCTGGTTCTCAAGCTTAGCCACCCACACACCCCGCCCCACGCCCCGCCCACATGCTGCTAAGCCGCTTAGGCGATCAGCTTGTGCCATTTGGCACAGGCCAAGTGACCACCGCACCCCTAATACACTAACCCGCATACAACCAATGCCGAATAATCTATGCAGGCTAAAAAATTCTCAGCCTAAAAGCATGCAACAGTTTATTTTGGCGTTTCGATTTTCAGTGCACGTAGCTAATGTTAGCCAAGTCATAAACCAGTTTTTCAATTTCAAATGCAAACGGCCCGAAAAAAAAGGCGATAAGTTAAAGAAAAGGTTTTCGCTACTTACAAAGTGTATTGGAAAATGTGTACACCAAGTGGGGCTGGTGGTGTTGCGGGCGGCTCAGGGATCGAGCCGTGTCGTAAATAAGCAGCAGCAGCAACAACAACAACAACAACAACAAAGCTAGAGTTACATTTGCGCTTGTTTCCTGCTTTTGGCTCGTTGAATGCAACGGCTGCCACTAAATTTTCCACGCTGCCGCCGTCGACGACACAGCCGGCAACAGTTTTTATCGCATTCGCGTGTCTGGCATGCATGCTTCACTTATGCCAATACCCAGAGTCTTAACCAGACCCCCCCACCCTCCGTCGCAGCCTCCCCCGACAACACACAAGACTCAGCCTGCCCCTGCCA
This sequence comes from Drosophila lacicola, assembly GCA_035045355.1. Classification (NCBI taxonomy): domain Eukaryota; kingdom Metazoa; phylum Arthropoda; class Insecta; order Diptera; family Drosophilidae; genus Drosophila; species Drosophila lacicola. Next base: position 29,547,225 of record JAWNPB010000148.1, read on the forward strand.
CAAAGCGCCGCCCACACGCAACAAAGCTGAAAATTGCTACTTTGTTCGTCGTCGCCGTCAAGCACCAGACCAGCCCCCCCCCCCCCCCCCCTGCCCTCGTCGTGGTCGTGCCCGTTGAGCTAGAGAAATGTGGAGTACTGGGTTAATATGTCTATCACTTTTATGGCTAGTTGGCTCTGCTAAGCACATATTAATTTTGATAGTTATTATTGTTGTTATTGCCGCTTTCCGTTGCCAACTTGCTAATTATTGTTGCAACTTTCGCATTTATTTATTTATACCTCTTCTTTTTTTCTTTTGCGCCTTAATCGATGGGCGTGTCAGTTGCGCAATCTACAAAACTGACTGTGTGCTTATGAATCAACTCATTTACAGATCATTTGATTTGTTGTCTATTAACAGTTAAAAAATTATTGCTAACATAGAAAACAATTGCAAAACTAATCTCCCATTTTTAACTTAGCACATCTGAAAGAATATAAAAACAATGGATTTAATAATGAAACTTAGCAATAAAAAAAAAAACCATTTCTATTTCTTAAAAATTTTGCTTTTAAGTACACCCAAATTTGTTTACAATTCGCAACCAGTTCTAGCTTTCTTAGCATGGCTTTCAATATTAATTTTACTTTCATTTGTTTTTTTAAATATATACATATTTATATATTTGTTCTTCATGAACAGTTTTTTAGATTCTTGTATATATAGAAAACGGTTCCCAAACCTATTTTCGATTTTTAACTTATTTAACAAAATTTAAAGATCACATTGTCAAACTAAAAACTCAATAATGAAACTCAGAAAAAAATTAAAGACTTTTTTTTAACATTTGCTTTGAGCTAGTAATTGCTATCAAAAGAAAATCGTTTACAATTCGCAACCAGTTCTAGCTTTTTTGGCATGGCTCTCATTATAAAGCTTTTATAAGTATATTTTACAGACTCTCTGACTATACATCTTAACCTTGGTTATGTCTCAGCAATGATCCTTTTGGCCTATAAATTCCGCTCAATTTCCCATATTTTTTTAAAGCCTAAACAGTTTTAGCGTTTTTGTCAAGAGTTTTCATAACGGTGGCAAATGACGCAGTTGGCGTCAAGTTCTTGTTGCATTCAACACTTTGCACAGGGGATTTGCATTTGAATTCGGTTGCAGTCGCCAGTTCCAGTTACGCTTCAGCGCTCAGTTAAACGCTCTCGATCAATGTCTCGCTCTCTCGCTCTCCCGCTCTCCCGCTCTCCCGCTCTCGCCTAGCTGTTTATTTCCTTGTGAGACCGCAACGGGTTTCACCTTACCACATGCACATGCCTCAGGGCTGCTGCACTTGTTGTCAACTATTTTATCAAGGCAACAACAACAGCAAGAAAACCTTTAACGCCTGCTGCTTTCTGTGTTGTTGTTGTTGGCTTTGTGTTGCTTTTATTGGATTATGCGCTTTCTCTTTCACACATTTCCGCATGCGGCCGCAGTAACGGCTATTGGCAACGCGAGTCGCGGAAAAACCAGACCGCCATACAGCGGCCCGGCCCCCTGGTGAAAAGCGCGTCAAGCCAACATCAAGAGAAAATCGCTGCCAAGCCGGTCAAGCTGGACAGGTGTGCTGGCAGCGCAGCTCCGTGGCTGGAAACTGGAACTGATTCAACTAAACATTGCGAAATTACATTTTCCATTTGTGCTGCACATGCGGCGGCTAATTAATTTGCGTTTCGCTTATCGATTTGATTGCCACACAGCTAAATTGCAGTTGATTGAACCTGCCACCAGTTGCGTGAGTCAGCCAGCGGGCGGCCGGGCGGGCGGTCGGCAAATGGCTTCCTTGCCGTTGTTCTTGTTCTTGTTGCTCTGGCCAAAAATGGTATATTCATATTCCATTTTCCAATTCTTTTGACAACCTCCTCCTTCTCGCACGCATGCGGCAATCGCTTTGCGCACACATCTTGCGCTCATTCCAGTGTGCTCTGCTCTCGCTGCTGCTTTCACGGCCTTTCCTGCTCTCTCTCTCTCTCTCTCTCTCTCTCTCTCGCTGTGTGTTGAGTGCGCCATTGGCTCTGGGGGCGCCGCATCAGCGTCCACGTCGCGTCGTCGCCTTCAGTCACAGCTAAACTTTCAATGTGAACGCGCGCGCGGCCTTCTTTTCGGTCTTCGGTCGTCGTCGTTAAGCGCTGCTGCGCGGCTCTTTTCTTAGTCGCCGCGTAAACGAAGTGTGTGTGTGTTTTTAAGGTGTGTGTGTGTGTGTGCGTATGTGTGAGTGTGCCTGCACCCCTGCCCCCAAACGGACTCCCGCGCAGATCGTTTGTGATTCATTCAAATCAAGCGAAATTCGCCAGCCTCAAATATCTTCCAGCTTGCTGTTGTTGTCGTTGTTGTTGTTGTCATTGCATTTGTCTTCTTCTCTTTTTTTGCTCTCGTGCTGTAACCCGTAGCCTAACGGTAACGCTCAACTGCGCAAATAGCTTAAGAAACAACAAAAAGAGATATTTTTTTTTATTGTATCTCTTTCTTTTTTGCCAAGCGACAAAGTGAAGAAGCAGCAGCAAAAATAACAACAACAAAAACGAAGCTCAGTAAATGAAATTCGCAATTTATGTAATGTTTGTTTTATTGCCGCTTGTTTTTTGTTTTTACTTCTTTTTCTTACATTTTAAGCAAAGTTCAAACCAAAAGTTCAGAACAGTTGAGAAGTTGGCACGAGTGTAGAATTATTCCTTAGTGAGCTGAGTGAGAGAGAGAGAGAGAGGGAGAGAGAGAAAATAAGAATAGCTGAGTTTTTTAAAGGATAGCAAAGGGTTAAAAATAGTTTATGAAGATCCGTTTGCATAGAGTCGGGCTCAACAGAGAAGCAGAAGAATCAGCGTAAACTGTAAATGATTTTCTTCTGGAATATTTATGATTAGTTTGTGTTTAAATAATACTCACAAAAAGATCGAAATAACTTGAAACTAGCTGCAGTTTTTAATGAAATTCGGATTTGAATTCTGAGCTAAGTCTCCAAAAGCTGAGAACAGATTCTCATCAAAACTGGGCCAGCTATAACTGTCCTTACATGATTTGAATTTGTAAAAAAATCCTTATTTCAAAAATAATAAGAATTAAATATTCTCTATTTTCAATTTATTAATGTATAATTTAAATATAAAAATAATAAATACATAAATAAACTACAAATAAATCAAAATAAAGATCTCAAAAACTAGAATTATAGATTCAAAGCATTATATACTTAATTTCTGGCAGATCTTTTATAATGTATTATCATAAAAACATCAAAAAGTACTAAACAATAACAATTTCTGGCAGATCTTTTATAATGTATTATCATAAGAACATATAAAAGAGTTCGCTTTGGCTTAAAGTAAGAACAAGCTTTAAAATTAAATGCAAAATTTGTTAAAAAAAAAGGCGATAAAAGACAAAAAAATCAATTTCAAAGAAAACTGATCTACTGGGAATTCCACTATAACTCTGCCCTGGTACTCCTTAATCTATGTTGTTCTTGGAGAATAGTTGGGCATTCCCAACCCTATCCCATCCATATTTATATGAAAAAACTTAAGACTTGTGCATGCTTGAAAAAGATAAATCTGTCAATTCCTAAAGCCAAACGTATCTTTGTTTCGGATTAGTCACTCTGGAAACGGTCGCGGCCCACGCCATATGCACTATATACTTATGTTTATATATGGTATATCACTCGGGTTCGGGCGACTGGAAGAAATTTCGTGCGAGCAAAAACACGTGCAAATCGCTAGCGAAACGCGTCGTCGGCTTACGCGATTCTCAACTAAATGTTTTTGTTTATTGTTTTTTTCTTATATATTTTTTTTCGTTGGTGAAAATTTTGCATTTAATGAAAAGTTCTTGAAAGAAGCCCATTAAAATTTATGTACAACAAAGCTTCTGCAGCTGTGTGTATGTGTGTGTGTGTGTGTGTGTGGGCGTCTGTTGTGTATTTGGTGTATATGTATATATATTATGGTGTATATATAACGTCTGATTAGTTTAATTAAAGCGTATTTTCAATTGCATTGTGCGCAGTTTACAGCGAAGCATTTCCTGCGAGGCGCGCACACACACAGATACACACACACACACACTAATAAAGAGACAAGGCCGAAAGTCCATAAGCAAAAGTGCAGTTAAGTGATCGTCTTGGGCGTCGCCCGCCTACAGCCCCTACACCCCCCTCCCCCCTCCACATGATGACAACGAGCAGCCTGGGACGACATTTTCTGGAAAAGTTCTTTCCATTTCGGTGAGTGGGAAAGCAAAAGCAGAAACTAACTTAAAAATATGCAAAATACCAATGCCAAAAATAAATATGGGTCAGGCGATGCGCAAAAAAGATCGACAATGCGCAACTAGAGGCAGCTTGCCACTTGCAACATGCGTCAAGTGCCTGTTAGCTATTTTTGGTGCGCCTCAACTCAAGCTGTGTCACTGACTGCAAGTTGCCGCAAATTGTGGCAGCAACTGTGGCAGCAACGATCGATCAGCAGCACCAACTGCTACACTTTTTCTCTTCCAGTGTAGACTAAGATGCATCGGCTTTCATTGACCGAACGATCGATCAACCGATGCGCCTCCAGAAAGTGTCCACGTTCAGTTGCCCTTTCCCCATGCATGCAACATCACAACTATGCACGTTCTAGCTACATGTATCGCAAGTATAACCCGGCTAAAAACGGGTCCAAAATGTATCTAACAGGCAGAAGAAAGCATCTCCGACTCCATAAAGTATATTTTTCATCATCGCACATTTCCCACCCGTGGCATATGTAATTCTCACCCTACGAACTTAAGCTCCAAGTCTCAATCTGCATTTTACACATGTAGATATTTGAAAATGAAAAGCAAGAAGCTTATAAATAATATATATATATAATCACAGTTTGCAGACCTATTAACTTCTATGAGCTGAGCTTATAAAGCTGGTGAATCCCGTTTCACCCACTTCTTCAGATTGGTCAGGAAACCTTCAGTATATATTATTATATCTTAGATCTTTGCGATTTCTTCTCTACTGTCCAACATGAAAAATGAATTTGAGGCCGATTTGACTATTCAATTTTTCACTAAGAAGGGTGGAATTGCCGAAAGGAGTGAAACACGTTTTTAAAATATATTTTGAAACTCGATCGAGTATTGATCGAGTATATTATATATTATATATTATATATTATATATTATATATTATATATTATATATTATATATTATATATTATATATTATATATTATATATTATATATTATATATTATATATTATATATTATATATTATATATATTATATATTATATATTATATATTATATATTATATATTATATATTATATATTATATATATTATATATTATATATTATATATTATATATTATATATTATATATATGAGTGGCATTTGGCAGTAGCCCTGAAACTGCGCACGATCCTTGATCCTCTCTCTGTGTGGTGCGGGGTGGTGCAGCTTGTCAGCCAATTGACATTTGTCGTATGCAGTTAGATCGAATGTTGCTACACAAGATGTTGCCGCAATGGAATGTGCTGTCGGTTGAAGATCATCCACGCTGCATGCTGCATGCTGCACGCTTCACGATCCCCACACGCTGGCTGCCTGTTAACAGCTGGTTGTTTCTTCTTCTTCTGTTGCTGTTGGGGGCAGGGGCGTGTTGCTGCGCGCAGCTGTTGGCGCCTCGTGAAGAGTCTGGGCTAAAATAAATAAATACTTCGCATCGATCGCTTCGGCTTTGATCAGCGTGGGGCAAAACAAAAAGAGAGATCAACAAAAAACAAAAAAAAAAAAAACGAGCTGAAAACGGCCAAAAGGTCGCAGCTGCTGGCTGCCAAGTGCCACAAGTCGTTATCCTTTTTGGCTAATAAACATATTTTCTCATTTGCCCAGGCTCATTATGAGCCAACCCTCGCCCCCCCTCGCCCGCCCCCAGACTCGCGCCCCTGCTTAACTAGCAGCTAAGCATTTTTATCGCCTGCTGTAATTGTCTGCATAACAATAACACTTTTGACATTAACAACCAGCAGCAGCAACAATTCCAACAACAACAACAACAATTGTCATAATTTTGCACAATAAAAAGTGTTTTTCTTGATTAAATGGCGCATGAGGGCGACCAAGAGGGGGGAACTGAGCTCGCCCCATCGAAGATGCAAAGATGTAAAAGCCACCAAAAGGAAACACAAAAACAAAAACTTTGGCGAAATTCGCGCTTTTTCCGTTTTTCCCGCTCTCAGCCACTTTTCTCGCCGACGCTTTCTCGGTGTGAAAAATACCAAAAATGGCATTGCCCATAATTTTATTGCTTTCATTTGTACAGCTGCGCGGTGGGGAGGGGGGCGGGGCTAAAGACTGCCATTAGTGGGGTGTGGAGAGGTCCATTGGCTGCCGAGCGGGTTAAAGGGCGGCGGCACGAAACTCTTTATGGATTGTCGCCACTTTCCGAAATGGGGCAACTCTGGCTGCTTTGAGTAGGCGAAAGTGTTTTGTTGCTCTATCTCTCTCTCTCTCTCTCTCTCTCTCTCTCTCTCTCTCTAAACACACACACATGTATTTACGGGAATGCAACTGCCAGGGTTGAAATCTTCAGCGAATCTTTTGATTAGCTTACAAAAAGTTTCTTAGACAACATTTCATTTCTTTTGTTTTATTAAACTTTTCTTAATAATTAATTATTGTTATTGTTGCTATTTTAAACAATTTCCTAAAGCAATTTAAAGTTGGCAAATAACAAAAAATAAAAGAGCAAACGAAATCCCTTTGTGGATATATGGAAAACGCTATTTGTGTTGAATGTATGTTTGCATGTATGTGTGCATATACATATGTATATGTGCCACATACATATGTATGCCTGTTAGTGTGCATATATGTATGTATATTTGCATGCATGTGTGCATGTATGTGTGCATGTTTAGGTGCTTGTATGTGTGAATGCTGCATGTATGTATATATCTACGCATATGTGCGTGCATGTATGTATGTATACATGTGAGTATGTATGCATGCACATATGTATATTATACCATATACATATATGTGCATGTATGTGTGCAGGTGTGTGTACATGCATGCATATATGTGCATGTATGTATGCAGGTATGTGTGCATGCATGTATTTGTGTATATGCATGTTTGTATATATGCATGCATGTGTGCATGTATGCTTATATGCATGTATATGTGCATATATGTATGTATTCAAATAAGTGTGCATGTATAAATATATGAATATATGTTTGCATGTTTGTGTACATGTAACTCTGCATGTATCCATATATGTATATATGCATGTATGTTCTGTTTTGCAAATATAACAAAACGTATTTTCAAATATTGCCCTTCTATGCAATTCTCATGAATTCAAGTAAGGACCACATCTTACATGCTTTGATTGTAATATTTACAACTTGTATTGGCAATCTAATAAAGTTAATTTCGTAAGCACGTAATGCATTTGTGCGTGTCCCTTCTATAATACTAATGGATGGCTATAAAATAATCGTGTGTGAATCAAATCAACTTCAGTGCCTACACATATCTATAGATTTGAACAATCGTTGGAATTTCCATACCTTAGCTCACTCAGGCTAAATTATAATGGATTTTATTTCTGTATTTAATTTGAAAAGCAAGCGATTCCTTGCGTTAATATCTCTTTAAACTCAGACAGATTGATGATGATGATTTTTATTGGCCATCATCCCTGGTGCATTCCTCGTTTAATGCGCCTGTCGCATATCGTTGTCCATGTGCGCGCATTTGATTGGAGAAAGTCCAAATTGTAATTGCCATTTGCCATATTTGATAATTTCTGAGTTGCTTGCAACGCAGCAAGCCAACCATAAATACACATACTTGTCGACAAATACACATCCATGTGCATACAAATATGTGCGAGATATGTGTGTGTGTGTGCAAACATACAATGTCGCATATGACCGGGCGTAGACTCCATCGTCATCATCATGATAATCATCATCATCATCATCACATTTGTGTCATTATGATCGTCAGGCATTCAGCATAAGTTTAATTCGTTTGGCTTCAGATAGAACCTAGCACAGGGCATGCCGACTTTTACGTTCATTTTGTAAGCCTTGGAAATGTCAAGTATCTGATATTTTATTCTTTTACAAAGCAAATAAAGGCAAATAAATTTAGGCATATATCATATATTAAATCTACTCAGAAAATTTAAATTTTGTTTTGTTCTCAATGTTAAGCTTTTAAATCTTTTCATGCATTTTATGTTCAATATTTAATGTGGAATATTTTGGAATCTTTGATTCATTTTTATGCATTTTAGGTTCAATATTTAAAATTTTTCCCATAAGAAATATTTTTGATGAATGCTTATGAATTTTTGGTCAATATTTAATATTTTTCTTATAAAAAATATAAAAAATTTGAACATGAACAGCATAAATATTCATCAAAAGATTCTAAAATATGCCAAGTAAATGCACTATTTGAAGATTTACCTAATATTTTATTTGATTTTATTGTTTAATTTCTAGTTCTGTTTCAGTAAGGGTATTCCAAATTCTTTGCCATTCAGCAAGATGAAAATTTTATACCCTAAACCCATTGAAAGTGGGTAAAAGGGGTATAATGTTTTTGAGCAAATGTATGTAACAGGCAGAAGGATACGTCTACGAGCTCATAAAGTATATATATACTTGATCAACAGCAATAGCCAGGTTGCCCTTCTGTCTGTCTGTCCCTCCGTCTGTCCCCTCGCTTATCTCTCCCCCCGTCTGTCCGTCCGTATATCTATGAACGCGTCGATTTGTAGCAGGGCGTTCCAGAGTATCCACTAGTCGCGACTCTTGTTTAGTTATTCTTTTTTTTAATCTTTACTTTTTTTTTTGCGCTGTTAGCCACGATTATTTGTTTATTTGTTGACTCCACTCTTGCCGTCCCTTCCTCACTCTCCCTCCCTTTCTCTCCCTCTCTCTCTCTCTCTCTCTCTCTCTCTCTCTCTCTCTCTCTCTCTCTCTCTCTCTCTCTCTCTCTCTCTCTCTCGCCCCTCTCCCTTTCGCTCGCCTGTGGCAACTTTCGCTTGAAAATTTATTAATTTATCCTAGGGGAGCAATAGTTTGGCGTGTGTTGCCCTCCCTCCCGCTGCTGCCGCTCTATTTGCCTCCTAGCTTTTTTTTTTATTTTGCGCTGTCCAGACAGCAAACAGCTTCCCTCTGCTCGCGTGCTGCTGCCGCACATACGTCTATATATATATTTTTGTTGCTACTTCAACTTCGAATGGCGCCGCATGCCGTTAAGATACTTTTGTATCTTTTTGCTGCTGCTGCTGTTGGCCGGAAGTAGGCATGGGCATTATTTAATTACAGGCTACAGTTGTCCTCTGCTGTCCGAGTCGAATACCCCCCACTCCCCCCTTCCACCATACCCCGCCTCGGGCGCTTTGTTGTTTTTGTTTACGGGGCGGCGGCGGGGCTTCATCGTCAAAATATATATTTTTTTAAGCCACAGCAGCCTTAAGGGTAGGTGGCCGGCCCTTAGAATGCCAATTTCTTGACCCCGTCAATGGCCTTTGGGAGCCTCAAAACAATTTTCAAAATGTTGCCGTAAAGTTTTTAATTATTTTCTCTCTCTCCCTCTCGCCCAATGTTATTGTTGTTGTTGTTGTTTAAGCACAAATTGCAATGCAACAAATTGAATTAATGTCATTTCTTTTGCCTTCTTTTCTTTCGCAGGTGAGTTTTGCATTCAAACTAATTTATGCCTGAGCCGTATTAGCGCGTAAGTACAAAGTTTGTATCTGTATCCGTATCTGTAAATGTATCTGTAAATGTATCTGTATCCGTATCTGTATCTGGTTGGCGATATAAAGTCGCGACATCTTTGCCCATCAAAACGCGTGTCCATGTCATGTTCCATAATGCGCTGCAAATCCACCCCCTCCCCCCTCCCCCATCCAACCCCTCAGCCCCACAACTCATCTTCATCTCCCCGAAACTGGTCTCCATATGCCTGCAGCCGCATTTGTCGATTTTCCTGTCGTTTTTCTTTTATTTGCAGCCGATTTTTGTTTTAGATTTCTGCTTTTATTTCCCCCGGCCTTTTTTCTTGATTTGACAGCTTGTTTACAGCATTGGGAAAATTGTTGTGCTGCAGCGTTGTCGGCTCAGATTGGCTGCCCCCGATATCGCATAAAATTCCACTCCCAGCCGAACTATCCAATTATGTCGGCTAAGAACTCAAATGCAGATGCGGTGACAGCGCAATTGGTATCAATCCTTAAACCTATCTCTCCGGGCAGGATTTGTTAGAGGCAAAGCCCTGAGATAATGCTGGCCACAAATCGGGAATAACAAATTCCCTAATTCCCAATTAGGCTTAAACCGATATGTTTATATACGGTTAAATACAGTGAAAACTCTATCGAAGAATAGTCGGTCAATTATATAGCTCCAATACTTTGTCATAAATGTATTTATTATAAATATAATATAATATATTTGATATGCTAAACAAAAATTTGATTCAAAGAGGAGAAAGAAACGATATAATGCGGCACGCCGAATACTTAATACACTTGTAGACATTTGCCTTACGCTATTGCAGATATGTAAGAAACGAAAGAAAACTCATTTTTCAATCGATTCTTCCCTTATATATAGTGCTATATAATATACCCCTGAGATCTTGATAAGATTTGGCTTATATATAAGCAACATGTTTTTTTATAGTAAATGCTGGGATTGGTAAGGATATCTTGATAAACAATGATGCGTGACATATTTCTAATTTCTAATACCCTGTAACAAACTTGAAAACAATCGAAGATCTGTGATCTTTCCTTTACCTGTATTATTTCATTTTGCCGTTTAACTCGACCTCAGACCTTAGAAGTTCGCTCAAGAGAGCTTTCTATAGACATGTGTGCATGCATATATGTTATTTATAGCTTAAATGAATGTTAAAAAAAAATATATTAAATTGAAGAGTCTATTTTGAGGTCCACTCTTCAGCTTGATGCTGTATTGTAAACAAGTTCACTTAAGCGGCTCCCAATGCTTCCTATTCAAGCTTTAATTGAAAGCTCGATGCGCTAATGCAAAAGCTGCTTTCAAGCTTTTGAGTAACGTTTTTCATGGTGCGCTTCCAGGCTTTTTATACTGTTGCTGCAGTTGTGCATACTTAAAAGATGCAAGCACATGCAGCCGAAAGCTTTAAGAGTTTGACTAAAATTCCCAACAGGTTCTAGAGCATGCAGAACAGTGTCTAGCAAAGGGAACTCAAAGCTTTCAACAAAATTTGTGCTTTTAAATGCATAAAATAAAAATAAAAAATGTTTATTTTTAAATAGTTATGAATTATAACATTTTGGCTTTTGGAACTGAGGAATTGAGAGGGGCGGGGAGGGGTAGCTACAAGTGGCCAGAGAACGTGAATCCTTTGTCCGTCGATAAGTAAGCAATCTGTCAAGGATTCCAGGCGACTTTAAGCGACGTCTCATTGGCTGGGGCCATTTAAATACTTTGCGGTCGCTGCCGGCGCTGCGCCCGTGGCTGTGCTTATTGTTTATTGCGAATTGTTGCCGTTTTAATAATTAATCATTTGGCCTTAAAAAGCAACGCAGCAGCAACCAGAAATATGCACATTATGTGGCCAACCGAGCAAGCAAACGGAGTCGAAGTCGGAGCAGGAGGCGGCAGGCGGGAGGCGGCAGGCGGGAGTCTGTTCACAGGATATGCGTTAGCCAATGGACCAGAAGGACTATGGGCCAAAGCCTCCAACCCGAAACCGAAACCGAGACCGAAACCGAAACCGATATAAATTGCATTATGGGCAAATTAATTGTTTTTACCGGAGCGATGGGGTCGACATTAATGGGCCAACCACCCCAACGCCCCGGCCAGCCCGACCAGCCCGACCAGACGGCATAAGGCCCAAGGACATTAATAAGGCCCAAAGGATGTGGTGACATTAATTGCGCGACGTTCGAGACAAAACGAAGCGACGTAGTGCAACAGAGAGAGAGAGAGAGAGGGGGAGGGGTAGTCATTACATTTCCATATAAATATTTATCGCATGTGATAATGCCGCAGGACCCGTCGTCAGCTGGCTAGATGGGGCGAGAGGGGGGAGAGCTGGTCGCTGGGCTTGTCAATAGTTTTTCAATTTGTGTACAATATATGCTCAAAGAGCGCGAGAGAAAGCGAGCGAGAGAGAGTAAGTGGAACAGGGACAGCACATGCACAATTGTGAGCACATGTTGTCGCTTTATGCTGCCCCCCTCCCCTCCCCTCCCCCCCACGACCACCCTGCATGTGTGTGTGCTGCTTATCGGCGGCGGGCTTTGCATATGTAATTAAAGGCGAAATCCCTCGCACTGGCTGCCATTGCCAAATGGCCAAGAATTGTGAATTATAATTGGCATCCCGCCAAACTGTGAATGGGGGGCAAAGCTCAAAGCTTTCTAAGCGCCAGTTCCCGAAGCTGGCACATTAATTATTTTAATTAATAATTGTGTGGCATTAATTTTGATTTATTTGTGAGTTACCTCTCATTCTCGTGCGGATAAATTGTTACATATGTATGTATATATGCCAGCTAAATAGCTGCCGACAATACGGTAACTCCTGTGCGCTCTCCCTCTCTCTCTCTCTGTATCTTCCCAACACTGCTGCTCTAGTCAAAACAAAGCAACAGCTGGTCGATCGCTTGCTCGCTTGATCGGTCGAGGCCACCGCAACAACAACAATAACAACGGCATGAACAAAGGCCGCAGCAAGAACAAAACTGTAAAGCAGCTTGGCGAAGGGCTCTCCCACGTTCAAGTTGCCAAGACAATGCTAAATACGAGCACACACATCCATGCATAGGCACGTCTGCTCGCTCGCTAGCACACACATGCTTCACTTCCTTGGCAGCCGCCTTCAGCGCCAAACAACGATCTTCATTGGCTCCCACTCTCTTGCGCGCTGCCGCTCTCTCGCTGCTGCGTCTGTGTATGCTGCTTCTGCTGCTGCTGCTTCTGCTTCGCACGCTTCGCTAAGCTTTTTGGCCAACAGCAGCGACGTCAGCAGAATTGGGCGCGTTTTACACAGCTCAACACGTAACATAATCAAAGCGATTTCAATGCTAAATACCATTTTTTAAAATGATTTCTACACTTGAATATATTAGTAGTCATTTCTTCATTTATTTAAAGGTACTTTGGGGATAAACTAATATAGGTAGTTAAAGAATGAACTGGTTTGTTCTTGGCTTGGCCTGTTGTTTCAACTGTATGTCTGAGAGTTAACAATATGTTGCTTGACAGTGTAACACTTAAGTAGGCACATACTTACACTTCTTTATGCATGCACAACTATGCACATACATATATGTATGTGCGTGTAGATATGTTTATGTGTACTTGAGTGTAGGAGGTTTACGGGGGCAACGGGCCGCAACGACGTGGCCGTCTGTTTTAGGCTGTGGGGAGCTTCACTTGCGCACAGTGCAGTTGGTCTTTTAATAGTCGTTTTTTTTTTTTTATAATTTTTCGCTCGCATGTGTTGTAAAACGCACGCGTTTTATGCGCGTCTGCAATGCGGTTGACCAAAAACAATGCGGACGCTTTGTTTGTTGTTTTGTGTTATTATTAGTTGCCTTTGTTTTTTGTTGATTTTGATCACACGACCTGCTGCAATGCGTGGCAAATTGTTTTTGCGGCTGCAGTTGCTTACGCGTTCCCTTACGCATATGGCACGCATACGCAATCAACGCGCAGCGATCTGCAGCTATTAAAAAACGCATGCGATTTGCGCAATTTGCTCACATGCAGCAGCAGCGGCAGCAACAACAGCAGTAGCAGCGACAGCGACAGCATCAGCGGCAGCGGCAGCGGCAGCGGCAGCGGTAGCAGCAGCAACAACAAGCAAAGCAGCAACTCTAACTCCAATGTGGGCAGCGCAGCCGCTGCCAACGCAGCGACAGCGATTGCGATGAACGCCAACGGCCAACTCGTTCCACACACGCACACTCGTTCGCTCACACAGCATCAAAAGAAGCACCAACAACAAGCGCGTCCCAGTGCACACTGGTCTAGAAGTCGTTTGATCGTAGCTGATTAAAGTCGCTAATAAGTTGGTTTGTTATTTTGTTAGTTAACCCATATGCACTTTATTATCGCAATATTTTGTTGACATTTCTAACTATTTTGCGACGAAATAAAGTATGATTAATCAAATGATCATTTTCTTAGTGGATTTTTGTATGTTGCCTGCTGATTTTTTGTATAAAAATTGATCAGGTAGACTATATTTCAAATAGATTACATTTGCATGCATATATGTAATGCCATTTGTTACTAAAGGCTTTAATATACAAAAAATACATTGCTGGGAGCAGCCCAGTGTGCATTGGACACTAAAGAGCGCACGAATATGAGCGCACGAGCACAAGCTTCGCTGGCTCTGCCTCTGCCGCAGTCGCTGCCGCTGCCGCTGCCACTGTGGCTGCTATCGGCCGGCCACAGCCGGCTTCGGTTAGCTCAGTTGTGTTTTACGTTCCACAGGCGACGGACGAAATTTTGTGAGCGCAGCGTGCGGTTGGTCTATTTTTTTTCTGTTGTTTTTGTGTTGTTGTTTTTCTTGTTGTTGCAGTTGTTTGTGTGTGCGTGTGTTGGCGATTCCGATCAAAATTAACGTTTGTGTGCAAAGCAAACAAAAATTAAAAATAAAATAAAATACAAAAACATAAAGCTAACTAAAAAGAAAACCCAAATACGATTTGTTACGTTGAGCAAAACTGTTTTAATAGCTTGTGCTTTACACATATTACATTTATTTCTTGCTGCTCAGTTTGTTTTAATTTGTGTTTTTTTTTTGGCAGCTTAATAATTAAATGACAATCAAATGTTATATAATATTATAAAACAATAATTAACTGAAATTGTCAAAGAGACCCAAAAAAAAAAAGAAAACCCAAAATAAGAAGGGAACGCGTTGTTGTTGTTGTTTTTGTTATTATTGCTGGTCGCAGCATTTGCGTTTTGCGCTTTGCTTATGCCGCTGGCAGCGCTGCCGCCGTCGCTGCCTGAAATTTGTTTTGTTTGTGTTTTATGTGCTGAATTCTGTGTGCGCTCGTATGTGTGTGTGTATTTTTGTTTCTCTTGCGTTTTGTTTTTCTTGCAATAAATGCAAAATTGATTGCACCAAATAAAAGTTCATGTCTTTGAATTTTATTAAAATTCCCAACTTGAAAATGTTTGTTGCTCGCCTAGTTTTAATGTGTGGTGTGCAGCGCGCAGTGAAGCGGATCAGCAGCAGGTTAGGCAAGCGGTAAGGGGGGGTGGGGAGGGGAGGGGGTGTACTCTACTGACAATGCCAACTCTCTGAGTCACGTTATTTAACCCGTTTGCGCCGCGTCGTGGTATCTCCCCTGCGACTCTCTGACTCAGTTAAGATTTGCTTTTAACAATCTCACACAGCCGATGCACAGATTGGCCAAAGCAAATTCTGGGCTTAATTTCCCATAAAGCGCCTCTTTTTTTAGTACATTTAATTTGGGTCCAAATGTGGCAAATGTGGTCAGCTTTTCAAGCCACATGAATTCCATGGCATCGATATCTGAAGATCTTCAAAAATGGATGCCAGGTGTGGCAGCTTTTAGCTCATATTATAAAGCCTATTTCAAGTGAAAACTTGACAGATCTTAACAGACAGGGATTTCTTGTAATGTGCCTTAGACATATGTTCAAAGATCGTATCAGTATTATTGGGGAAAAACTGAGATATTGGGAGAAATGCCTTTAGAAATATCTGTATTTTCATTTAGTAACAACTTAATATAAGAAGTCTTTAAAGATGGGCTCAAAGATTATTTAAAGTTTGACATTCTTAAGATTTCTTAACTACAACTTTCGAACTATATAATTTCTAGAACTCATGGAACTCGTTTACTACATAAGGAATTAAATGTAAATGAATTTATTTATTTTTTAAAGACTTGTGCCTGGCAGTTAAAAAACATAAATTTTGTAAAATGCCGATTAAGGTATTTAAACAATTCCAATTTCGCACAATTTTGCCGAGTAACCAGTCCGTTAGATAACTAATAGATAATATTTTGTTTAATAACTCAATCAGGTAGCAAGATAACGATTTGCAGCACCTGTGAAAGAATTGTGTTCACTTTTTTTTTTTTTTTTTTTGACTTAAAAGACTTTTAAGCACAGCCCAGAGACACGCCCCTAAAGAAAAAGCTGGGCCGGAAGTATGCGTGTGTGTGCGTTTTAGGACAGACAATTATCTACTAAATTAGTTAATGATTCTATTAAGTAAACTACCTGAAAGTTGTTTCTTAAGTGCGTGCCACGCACTCAAGATCTTACCGAATGCCCAGAAACTGTCCCGCGGGACGGCGAAGTGTTCGGCATGTGATTAACTTTCTAAAAATAAATGAAATGCCCAATACACACACATGCATAGAGGGGCGTGTGTGTGTGTGTGTGTGAAAATATCTGTATTGGGCCTCAGCTACATGTGTTGAATTTGTTCTACATTTTCCAACACTTTCGGCGCATAATTAATGTCATCTAAAATCATTAGCAAATCAATTTTACAACACATGCGACAACACAGCTGGAGCAGAGGGGTTGTGAAGGGGGGAAGGGAGAAGGGGGGGGGGGATCTCTCGACACTTGCAACAGAGTTGAAAGGCACCGTTAAAGGGGGCCAGCAGCGGGCCACTTGCGGTTAACGTTTATTAACTGTAAAATGAAGAGAACAAACCAAAGTCATAAGCAAATGCAGTTAGTGGCGCTGCTGACTGCGACGCCGACGGCAGCGGCGACGGCGACTGCGCTTCGCTTGCTTTCGGTGCCAATGCAAAAAAAAAAAAGGCGCTGCAAAAGTCGCCAGCAAAACGCGCATAAAATACCGCAAGATAAGCAAGCATGCACTTGTATGTGCACGACTAGGCGATGCCCTGTAAACGGGACTTGAATGTGTTAATACAAGGATGTACTCGGTCGTGTGTATGTATATATGTATATATATAAGTATGTATATATACATATATATTCGGAATTCTCAAATGTATTAAAAAATTGAAGTCCCGAATCGAATGTAAAAGCCTTGCAAACATATTTCCTACACTAGTTCTAGAAGAGAGTTATCAAGAGTCTCTAGTAAAAATTGTAATATTTTCGGAAATATCATTATAATCGATTCGGGGGAAGTGAGGAATGTTTTTAAGGATCCCAGCCTACCTTTCTAGCAAATCTGGTGTCTGTAGCTCTCATAGTTCCCGAGTTGGGCCTAAGGCCCAACGAAATACAGGGTATAAAGAAAATAAGAAGTCAGAAATTTCAAAAATGTTCTGCTATTATTAATATTATTTTTTTTTTTTACTTTTTTTTTTGTAAAGTTTTTCAATTTGTTTTGCATTGTGCGCTCGGCTGAATTTCATGTTATTTACACGAATACGTTGTGGGTGAACAGAAAGGGGGGCGTGGAGTGTGCGAAGGGAGGGGGGGGTGAGTGTGGGGCAGCTGTCATGACAACAGCTTGAGCGAGTTGTTAAATGAATGAATGACCGCCTGAACGAGTGCACGAATGATTGAGTGAGCGCCCGAGTGCATTATGCAAATGCCAGTGCCAAAAACAACAGCAACAACAACGAACTGAAATGAAAAGAGTTTTAATTTTCATAATATTTGTTTTTAAAACGAATCTGCATATTTAAAACGCCAGCGCTTTGAAAATGCAACTGCAACATTGCAAATTTATGCAGCAAGCTGCAATTTAAATAATTCACACAAAACGTCAACGAACTGCCCCATAAAAATAAAAGAAGCTAAATAAAATATAATAAACAGAGACAGAGAGAGCGAGAGCGAGAAACCAAATTTGCCGAGCTGTGCAATAAACAAAGAAAAGAAACGTTTTTTTTTCTACTCACGTAAGTATAAAAAATTTAAATAAAAAAAGCTTACCAAGTGGAAAATTTGATGCTACCAAAAAAAAAAAGAAGAAAAAAATGAAGAAAATCCAACAAAAACAATTTCTTGCAAACTGCGCTGAAAACAAAAGAATTCGTCTATAACCATATTTTTTTGTGGGTTGTAAATTCACAAAACAAAAGTGAAATCAAACGAGAGTCAAGAGCGTGTAATTATTGTTAAATGATGGCACTCTCGGGCTTTGCATTCAGGCAACTGAATTCTCCATTTAAATGCGTAATTACATAAGTTCGACTTGAAGCCGAAAGGCAATTACACGCAATGACGGGATTTACAAACATTTCCACCCGCCAGCGTGGAAAACAGGCGGGAAAAAGCTTGCCTGAAATATTTTTCCTATATACACTTGCAACGCGCCCAAAACTCATTTCAAAAAACCTCAGGGAAGCCGTGTTACATGCTTTACTCTAAATCCACTGCACTGCGTGGAAAATGGGCGGTTAATAGTTCAGGCTCGTTCGGCTCGAAATATAAGTATTTTCTAGGCTCTGCCTGAACTTACTTTAAAACCAAAATAAAAAATAATCAAAATAATATTTAGAAGTCTTGACAAATTTAAAATTTGGTTGTTAAATTTGAAGAAAATAAGTAAATGAATATTTAGAGCTTATAAAGAAAGAACTGCGGATAGCTTTTGCTGCAGTATGCAAATTAGCTTAAGCTATTTGCTATTTGACTGTAAGTCCTATGCATGGTTTTCTTTCTAGTTGCATGCAACACACGGCGTTGCAAGTGCGCCGGTGACTAGTTTAATGGCAATAGCTCAGTTTAGAGACAGAATCTCGCCCACAACTCAACCGAACTGTGGACTAGACAGCCGCATCTGGGGTCGACTTGTGCCGCACACCCAAACACACACACACACACGCACGCAGTGTCGTTTCCCTTATCAGCACCTTTGTCGATAACTCCAAACTTCGAACTCGCAATTACACTCAGCGAAATTAAGCCAAGAGTTTGATGCTCAAATAGGAAAAGAAAGGCAGAAAATTAAAATGTGAATGAAAATCTAGTTTTAGGAGAACTTCTTTTCCAATCCAAAACTTGCAAATGCAGCACTCAAAAGAAATTCATAGTTCGAGAAGGTTTTCTTGCAAAAATCTATCCAAAAATCTTCCATGTTGTACGAATAAAATGCAACATGCAAGATTTTTGAATAATTGAAAGAAAACCCTCTCAAAGTAGATTTGAATTCCTTGTTACGAAAACAAATATGTTCTTCAATGCAGAAAACTACATTGACTAATTGTGGGATATTTATGAAAAAAGCGAAATGAACACAACAATAATATTGCCGAAGCCCTACTCTTTTCTCCCAGTGTAGCATTTGTGGCGTCCATTTGGCCAGTGACCCATGCCTGTCACCTGCAAATGAATGTCGTCCAAGTCCCTAGCGATAAGCGCGGCGGGAAGAAGAGAGAAGCGACTCGAAAGTTTACCCGCAGAGTTGGGAGTGATGAGGGGGGGCGGGGCTGGGGGGGGGAGCCAATCGACAATGACAATTTGTTTGTAATTTGTTTGTCCATAGACCGCCCGACCCGCCCGACCCGCCCGGTCCGCTCAACGATTGCCTGTTTATCTGTGCGATGTACCGAATTGTATCTACACAAATCGTTTAGCAAACAGCGGACAGTCGAAGGGGGGAGTGGAGGGGGGTGTGGGGCGGGGTGTTTGCGGCAAGCGACGCAGCAAAAGTCAAATGAAATCGGTCGCCGCGGGCGCAAAATGTAAACAACAAACAACAAACACGCAGCAGCAACTAGACAACAACTGGAGGCAACAACAAATTGCCAGCAAATGCAATCCAAATAGGTGCCCCCTCCCCCCCCTCCCTCTCCCTCTCTATCCCCCTTCTCGACTGACTGGCGAACTCTTTGTGCCGCCTGTTAA
The DNA here is from genome assembly GCA_035045355.1 of Drosophila lacicola. Taxonomy (NCBI): domain Eukaryota; kingdom Metazoa; phylum Arthropoda; class Insecta; order Diptera; family Drosophilidae; genus Drosophila; species Drosophila lacicola. The sequence continues at coordinate 29,567,102 of JAWNPB010000148.1, forward strand.
AGTTTTATCAGCCGCAGGCAACGTTGACTTTCGTTTTCGTTATTTCCCAGCGCTTCGCAGCACCTGTCTTATCAATGCCCCCTCTCCCCCCCTCTCCCCCTCCCCCCTCTCGAAACCCAGTCGAACCTATTTGGTAAACGATTTGGTGGCGCGTCGCCGATTACAAAACGTTTTTTTTTTGGCCTGTGTTGTGGCTCAACACGATGTCAATTGCGTCGTTTATCATCAGAGGGGTAATTGGAGGTGGAGGAGCGGTGGATAGAGGGTTAGGGGGGGGAGGGGGGGGTAAATGTTTTGCTCGATTCGAGCTTCAAATACGCGTAACATGTGATATTTATTGACCCATTGATTAGGTTGCAACATTGCGGCAACGAAATTGTTGCAACAACAGTTTTTACAATCATTGAAAATAAATCAAAATAAATAAACGAAGAAAGTGAGGATATCTGCGGCACGCCGAAAACTTAATACCCTTTTGCAGATAGTATGTGAGAAAAGTGAAGCTCGTAAATGCGGAGTTTGATGAAATTTTTGACTCATGTTTTGACCGAGTGTTCCTATAGTGCTATATAATATAGTATTATAGTTCGTATAGAGGTTTGGTTTATATAAAGGCAGCATAGTTTGAATAACAAATGCTGGGACTGTTCAAGATATATTGGTAAACAAACGAGTTTTCCACACAAGAGCCTACTTTTCGACCGATCGTTCGTATGACAGCTACATATATGATATAGTGCCTCGATCCAGCCCATTCCGACATACATATGTACTGTCTGCAACAGAAAGATGGAGCTATGCAAGACTGAGAGACAGACAGACAGACGGACATGGCCATATCAGCTCGGCTGCTGATGCTGATCTAGAATATTTATACTAATATTTATACTAATTTATAACATTTCATGACATAGTTTTAATATCCTCTACAAGGGTATCAAAACGTTTCCAAAGCATAATCTACTTTTCGACCGATCGTTCCAATGGCAGCTATATAAATAATCAAATCAGGAAACACCAGAAATATATTTTTGTTGGTTCGAACCAGTGCCTCGCGCTATCTATCGATAAATATATCGATATGTATCGATTTTCCCAACTAGCGCAAAAGTAACTGAAATTTTAATGCGCGCTTGAAAAAGTGCAAAGATAATTTTTTTTTTCTATGACATGGTGGCACAGACTTGTGGCAAATATATCACGGGTGGCAAATCCCGCAGACGTTGAGGCAATTTACGGTGAGGTGGCAACGCTCGCAGCTGCGGATGAGCTGGGGACGGGGGGAACAGAGCTGAAGCCGCGCGGCAGCTTCTCAATATTTGGCAGCACTTCCGGCCGCGAATTTCGCTTTTATTTTTTTTTGTGCGTTTTGTTTAAAAATCTTGAGACTTTGACAACGACGACGACGACGAGCAATTGTGGTTGCCACGGGGCAAGGGGCATGGGGCAGGGCGACGCGACGCGACGTTCTTTCATATTTGAACTGGCAGACAGAAACTGATTGAGCTTCAAGTTCGTCGTCGTCGTTGGCAACATTTAATCAAGCCAAGAAGCCAAGTGGAAGACGCCGCCTACAAGCGACAGCAAGAGCGGCAGATGCTGGAGAAGGGCGGGTAGGGTGCAGGGGGGGGGGGTTCACTTTGGGAAACAAAGCAAACTTCTTGTTGCGATGCTAATGATAGTTCACGGCAAGCAGCTATCGTAGACGTGCGTGCGTGCGTATCTATAAGATACGCAGATACGATTCACTCGCATTCACAATCTCGACTGCCATTTGGCGGGGGCGCCGCCGTCGCCGTCGCAGTCGCAGTCGCAGTCGTAGTTGCTGGCGTCGAACTTAAAAGATTTATCACAACGAGGCAGCATTGTTTTTTTTTTTTTATTTTTTATTATTTATTTATTGTATGCCCTTTACCTATCGATACTGGCTAGAAAGGGTATCATAGTTTCGTGCATATGTATGTAACAGGCAGGGTATATATCACACAGGGTATATATCTATATATATACATATATATATATTCTTGATCGGCATCAGCCACTGAGTCGCTCATCACTGTTAGCTCATTTCGATACCACGAAATCGATAATTATCGATTTGCAGCTTAGGTTTCTGTTGAATTCAGATGCCCGTAGTATATTCAAATCTTTGGATTCTCTTCCATTTTGCGAGCTATAGACAAACTTTAATATGAGATTGATGAGGTTTATCATAATACAAATGTATAGAGAGTCTCATTAAGATATGTGTGCGGGAAGTACTGCGACCGAGACGATCTATTGTGCCTGGGGATTCCTAAGGAAGCCCTGCCCTGATCTGAACTGATCTAAGACAAACTCTTTATCCAGATGCTTTCTCCTTCTGCCCCAAACTGTGTTCCGGGAGGGGCCTGCCTTAGTTTATATAAACACTTTTGTACGTCATAATGGAGCACTGAAAATTTCAATTAGATCGGACTTCAAGCACCGAAGTTATGTTAGAATGCATTACCCAACGAGTGGGATCAAAGGGAAGAGGAAGGAGAAGAAGATGAAGAAGAAGATGGAGATGAAGAAGATGAAGAAGAAGAAGGAGAAGAAGTAGCAGAAGAAGAAGGAGAAGAAGTAGCAGAAGAAGTAGCAGAAGAAAAAGGAGAAAAAGAAGGAGAAGAAGATGGAGAAGAAGAAGGAGAAGAAGGAGAAGAAGAAGGAGAAGAAGGAGAAGAAGATGGAGAAGAAGAAGGAGAAGAAGAAGGAGAAGAAGAAGGAGAAGGAGAAGAAGAAGGAGATGAAGAAGAAGATGAAGAAGATGATGAAGAAGATGAAGTAGCAGAAGAAGAAGAAGAAGAAGATGAAGATGAAGAAGAAGAAGAAGAAGAAGAAGAAGAAGAAGAAGAAGAAGAAGAAGGAGAAGAAGAAGGAGAAGAAGAAGAAGAAGATAGAGAATAAAAATGAGAAGAAGAATAAGAAGGAGAAGAAGAAGATAAAGAAAATGGAGAAGAAACAGGAGGAGAAGAAGAAGAAGAAAAAGAAGAAGAAAAATAAGAAGGAGAAGAAGAAGAAGATTTCGAATAAAAATGAGAAGAAGAACAAGAAGGAGAAGAAGAAGTGTTGTATATGCTTAAACATGCAAGTACGGCAGCTCGGAGCTGGGTGCAGAGTATCTCTCAGTCGGGCACTTCCCACCAGAGCACTCTAGCTTGTTTTTGCGTTGGCGTTGTGCTCTCAAAGGAATAACAATAGCAACAACAACAACAACAACAATGCACCTGCATCGCTCGCAGATGCTGCTGCTCGACTCCAGTTTGTGGCCCTGACAGCGAATGGCCGCGCCCACGCGAACAGGTGTCTATATATAGGTATATATACGATTGACTGGTTTGCCATCATTACAAGCGATCTCTTCTCGGGGCCTCTTGGGCCAGCTAATGGCTTTTACAGTGCCAATATTGCGGCCAGGTGTGCCAGGTGTGCGGGACGCTGCCTGCCTTCGGGCTGCGGCGTGTCGAGTGGGCCGCTGGGCTGCGGCTGTATGAAAGTATTCAAAGTTTTCATGCTTGGCGCCGATATTGCTGCGGTGCAGACAGATTTAAAGGAGTGCGGAATGTGGCCAAGACCTAACCTCACAAGTGGGCGCAGTGTTGAGCAATTGCTGAATAAGTGTTGCGCTATGCAAATAGTTGCACGACGCAAATCGAGCCAAATCGCAGCTGAATATTGCTCTCGGCGCACCGCAGCAACATCTACCCTGCAAATGGGCGGGACAGCCAAGGGGCGTGGCAATTGCAAGGGACACTTCACCTGGCGAAGAAGACTGCCTGAAACTCTCCAAGAAGAGTTAACTTAACTTAACTCTGAAGTTAAGTTTGCAGCGGATGTTGCTGCTGTTGGCAAATGCAACAGTTGAGCTTTTGGGAAAAACAAACAATGAAAGGTACAGTTGTCGAAATGAAAAACAAACTGATATTCGGGTCTCGCATTCCTGGCTTAGATATGTAGTTTGTTGTGCCGTAGCATGTTGCAGCTGATTCTACCAAAAGTTATAAGAAGTATTGATATTTTTTATCATATGTATTCCCTCTTCGGTTGTCTAAATGAAAACTGAAACAAGCACAAGGAAAGTCGGAGCTGGTAAAGAGGTGAAGAGGTCATATATGAAATATGCAACGAGTTTATGCAATTTTTGGTTGTCTTTATCAAAATATAAATAGAAACAGGCAAATTATGAGTTCGAATCCTCGTCTGAAGGCATCTCTTTGAATATTTTGAGTTTCACAATCTGCCTCAGCTTCGCGGAGTCTCTTGCTAGAGTCTCCGAGGTTTTTGGATGGAGGTTCGTTCCCATGAATCGTCTGTCTAAAAACGCACATCAAAAAAGTCTTAAATATTCAATTGAAATATGAGTACAAATTCAATTTAAAATACAAAAATATATATAATATATTCAATTTGAATTGCAAAAAGGATCTCATTCTCGAGCTGCCCCCGTAATATTCTCAAACTTTTCCAGCTAGAACTCTACTTGGCTATAACATTAGAAAATATGCTCAAACTCTTCTGTTTTTATTTTATTTTTATTTAATTTGTAATTTCGAAAAATCTCGCAAATCTGTCAATTTTCAAATGTTAAGTGCTGTGTAATTTTACAAATTGCATTGAAACAGCTTAACACTAATTTATTTAATTTTTTTTTTTTTTTGGCTTTTTTCGGCTGACATTCAGGAGTGGGGCGTGTAGGCGTGGCAGCAGTCCATTAACAGCCGCAACGGCCACATAAAAATGGAGAATAAATATAAAAATTGATTATGTCGCGGGCTGCCAGTCAAATTGAAAATAAAAACAGTGTGGGGAAACGTGAAGAAAACTCAAAAAAAAAACTGAAGGAAAACCAAACAGAAATGTCAACGAGCGTGAAAGTGATGCACGCGGCACGGGCACGGGCATGGGATGGCGGTGGGCGTGGCAGCTGCGGGCTGTGCCGGCAATCAAAGTTGAAAATTAGGCAATAAAATTAAACGAACAGCAACGAAACGAGGCATGCGGCACTGTGGCAAGCAGGCGAGGCAAGCACGCGTAAAAGGAAACGCAGGCGAGCGGGGAGTTGTGTTGCGTTGTGTTAACCTTTTGGCCATACAATAAACAACAAACAAAAGAGCAAAATAAAATTGCCACAAATGGTGGCAACATTGCGCATATGGGGCAGCAGCAATTGTGGCAGCTACACGCATTGTTGCCACACTTCAGCCGGCATCAAATCAAATCGACTCGCGCGGAGTCATTATGCCGCGATGCGAAACAAACGAAAGTCCCATTTGGGTCATTACAGCGATTGATTTGCTGCAAGTTGGCGCTCTGGCCTGCCACACGGTGCGGCAAGTAACCTGGCAACAGTTGGTTTTGGCCACACAATTTCATGTGAAAGTCGCGTGCGCGACAAGTCCATAGACACGGGCCAAGGAGTTGTTTTCTTTTTGTTTGTATAAGTGGCATGAGAAAGTGTGTGTGTGTGTGTGTGTTTGTGTGTGTGTGTGTGTGTGTGTGTGTGTGTGTGTGTGTGTGTGTGTGTGTGTGCTTAATGCCTGAATATGCTCCTGTTACAAGAAAAGTTAAGATGAAGTTCGGCGCGTACTGTCCTCAAACCTTGGGCTAATCAAACATTTACCAGCACTCAATTTCAGTCAGCCATGAAGACAGTGTTGCACAGTGCTTTGCGATGCAAAGATGTGAAAGCAATGCTGTTATATAGTGTTGTTGTTTGCTTCAACTCTTGACAGTTCTATATACTTATGTTTGCATTGTTTGCAATTGCAGCTAGTCAGTGTTGTAAAGCGCCTTCTACTATTAGGCCCTAAAACATATAAAGTAGTGTTGAGAGCCTATGCTCTGGAACTGTAAAAACTATCTCTTGACAATAATCATTTATAGATCAGTGTTGTAAAGCGCGTTCTAATATTTATCCTGAAAATTAAATATGCAGTGTTGAGCTTCATAAACGATCTCTTAACGATAATCAATTGAGACGCATTAAGCGCAGTCTTCTATTAAATATTGACTAAGACTCTATGGACGATTATCAGTTATGAAGTAAGTGTTGTAAAGCGCATTTTACTATGAAACCTAAAAACTAAATAAGTACAACGCTGCCTTTGCTCTAGATACCTGATTAAATTGTTGCTTTAACCTTTATAAACTATCTCTCAATGATAATCAAGTACGAGGTTAGTGTTGTAAAGATCGTTGTCATACGGACTTTAAGTATAACCAAGTATTTCTTTTTAGACAGCTTATTTTGGTTTCTCTTTGATAACAAGTTAAAGAATGTGGCAACTTCTTAAATAATAATAAAGTAGTGTTGTGAAACAGTGTTCGACGGCCTATTTAAGTCATTGCAGTCCTTAAGCTATATAATCGCTCGAACTATGCGTAGACGTTGCTTTCTAAGCATTATAAATTATATTCATGAAGTTGCAGCTGTATATAAAATGCTTTTAAATCCTGTTTGCCAGTGTTGTAAAACTGCATAATGCTCGTTAAAACTTTGTCAACCAACTCAAAGAATTTGCGCTGGGTTTTCAATTGGAATTGCGCTGAAGGCTCAGGAGCACGCTTTAATCATTAAACCACGCCCACAAATCCAACGCTGCGCTCTAAATGACCACAAAAGTTGCAAGTTGCAAGTTGCAAGTTGCGCTGCTCTAGTTTGGCATTTGCAAATTGCAGCCGCAACAACAACAACAACAACTCGAGGTTTGCGCCTCATAATCAGCTAAATGCATCATTAAGGCTGAGGCATTGAGTTTGGGCGCAACGTGGGGCGAGGCGTGGCGTGGGAGGGGGGGGGGGTGGCGTGTGCCTAAAGAGAAATTTTGATGGAACGCAGTTTTGTTGCAAAATGCAATACATGGCACAGTTGCAGCCACAGCGGCGGGTACGAGGGTGTTGCTCATTAAATTTCCGCTCTCTTTGCAAAATGAAGTGGCCGCTGTCGACGTCGGCGTCGCAGTCGCCGTCGACTGCATTGGTTATGCTCTGCAAACTCATAAAATAACTGTAATTGTCGTAGTTTTTGCTTTGCGGCGCTGTTGCCGCACTTCAGCCATCAGGAGCTGATGCCCAGCCTGGCCTCGGCTCGGCTTTTACTTGTTGCCAGTCACGTTTTCATCGGCTGCTCTTGTTGTTGTTGTTGTTGTTCTCGTTGTTTTTGTTGGCTATCGCAAATCTTTGCCAGCTCTTGCACTTTTTTTTGCTGCTGCAGACAAAGCCAAGTGGACGACAAAGACAAAGACAGAGACAGAGGGCGCAAGGAAGGCGGTGGGGTGAGGGGGTGAGCTACAGTCAAAACTCCAGTGGCTGAGCACCTGTTTCGTTCCGTTTCGTACCGTTCCGCTGTCCGTTGTCCGGGCAAAGCATCCACCTGGTCTGGACTGCGGCCATTTGATGCGGCCGCAGCACAAACGAAACGGGGCACAAGGCAAATTTTCTGGTTCATTGCAAGCATTCAAACTGTAATCAGATACGAGCATCGGCAGCAACCCCAACCCCAACCCGCTAACTCCCTCCCCGCTAGCCAACTAACTAAAGCTTTAACTGTAACTGGCCCTGGGCTTGAGCTTGGGCGCCTGTGTAACTTGTGGATGCCATGTGGATTCCATTCTGCAAGCAATGCAGGTTGCCAGCTCAGTGTGTGTGTGTGTGTGTGTGTGTGTGTGTGTGTGTGTGTGTGTGTGTGTGTGTGTGTGTGTGTGTGTGTGTGTGTGTGTGTGTGTGTGTGTGTGTGTGTGTGTGTGTGGGTGACGGAGTTAATAAAGCTGCTCTTACTGATGTTTAATGGTTCCGCTTCCAGGAAATTGCTCCAATTGCAACATGTAATTTACTGGGAATTAAAAGAACATATTTTTGTGGAAGCTAAAAGATATTCCCAGAATCAAATTCATGAGTAATCAAATTAATGTTGAAGAGTTCAGGTAAATTTTTATCGAAATCGGAAAATAACCCTTTGAAAAATATTTGGAATACAACCAAAAATAAACTGTTTAGTTTCTAAAGTTATATCATGCAACATGCAACATGCGTTGATTACAACTGATTTTCATTTCATTAAATACATATGTCTCAGCTGCTGCTGCTTCTTCCTCTGCTGCTTCAACATTGATCTGCTGAACTGCACAATTAACGGTTAACCACTGATCAGCAGCTGATCGCTGCAACTGTTGCAGCTCCACGCAACCGCAGCTCCACGCAACCGCAGCTTGCTATATGGGGGACAGCTGACCCAACGACACCCTTTTCTGAAATGCAAAATGTGGGCAGAGAGGCAAGCGGATGAACGTGCCAACAAGAGAGCGAGCGCAGGAGAGCATGAGAGAAAGAGAGACTGAGTGAGCGCGCGGCGCTCTCGCACATTCCACACGCAGCATTGGCATTGCAAATGAATAACTTGTGGCGTCGTCGTCGACGTCGACGTCAACGTCATCCTCAGATATTTGAGTTGAACTTTTACAGTTTGCGTTCGCTAAGCAAAAGAAGAAGAGGAAGAGACAGAGAAGGAAACAGTGAGTGAGCGATGGGCTGACAGTGGGAGAGAAACGGGGGGCAGCTATAGCTGGGTTTTGATAATTATTGCAACATTGACTGGCCGCAGCATTAAGAAGCAGCAGCCTCTGTTGTTTTTTGTTGTTTGTGTGGATTCTATCTAATTGTGGGTCTATGTGTAATGTGTGCGTGCGTGTGTATGCCAGTGTGTGTGTGTGTGTGTGCATCATATTTCTTTCAAATTGCTTTTTATGCTCTGTTGTCGATGATTCAACAAGTCCAAGGCGTAAAAATAACAACAAGCATAAAAACACGAACAGCAACAAAAACCACTGAGTATTTTTTTTTTTGTTTTTTTCTTGTTGTAAGCTATGTAAAAACACTTATAAATATTGTAATAAAAATATTTTCCGTAAACGTTGCCAACGATCGAAATGAAAAGTTTTCATAGCGCACGCGATCTCCAAAATGTCTACAACAAATTTTTATTGTTATTATCATATTTTCTTTTATTTAAGTTTTTGTTTATATTTTGGTTTTGTTGTGGTTGTTGTTTCGGGCTTGTTTGGCTGGCGGGACGGCAAATTGAAAGCATTTTAATACCATTCCACAAGGTAGAGTGCTTAATTAATGCGCTATAGATAGCGAGCATGGGAGAGAGAGAGAGAGAGAGAAGGAGGGGGGGGATATTCTTAACGGTACTGCAACCTGACCCAGTGAACAAAAACTTGGGGAGAGTTAGTCGACTATCAGATGCTCTGCTCTTTTTACAGTTATTGGAGAGTTATAAAAAACGTAGACTGGCAGGGATATAAGAATAAAGTAAAGTTTTGCAATGAGGAAAAAAAAAACAACAGAACGAAGTTACAAAAGTATTTTGAATACTTCAGCTTTAAGTCTATACACACAATCAAATCATGTACTTAGAATAAAATATATATATTGTATATGTTATTTAATACAGTATCCAGTACAAATTAACCTTACGTTGACGTCAGTTATGTGCTAACTAATATGCCCGGCCATCGACTTGATTGCAGTGTACAGCCAAACAAATCTCAATCGTAGCGACTTTTTATGTTAATCTCCCACTCCGATTAAATGTTATACGGCATTTCATTTGTAATGGAATTCATATGCAAATCAAATGGCGCGAAAGTGTCAAGTTTATTGTAATAATAATAATAATACTTGGCTTAGTTCTAGCTGACAAGATCGGACAGCATGTTCACCAGATTACCACAGAAATGTTAATGTTCATCACTGTAAAAGATCTGGCAGTGCCAATTTGTGTAGAAACTCTGGCAACTCTTCGCCGCGCTGCTGATTGATATCTTTGAAATGATTAACATCACAAATTAAACCAACTTTTGCCTACTTCTATTTTTCATTAGTTTTTACTTTACTGTCTGTGTTACGACTGCTTCCCCTTCTTCTTCTTCTCCCCCCGCATCCAACTCCCCTTGCCTTTTAATACGCCACGGCTTCGGCTCTAATTAGAACTAGTTGCCATATTGAGATCTTAGCTTGAAATTCACACAACATTCCCCCTTCCCCGTTCCCCGTTCCCTCCGGAGCGGGCTATGCTTAATGACGTCAGCTTTGCTTTGCTGCTGCTGCTGCTTCTTCTTCTTTTTCATCTTACAAGTCTTATTGGTATATTAATTGACCGCTGCAAATGAGTGAGAAACTGCGTCGGGGGACAGCTGGCTCTTCGCTCTCTTTCCAACACACATGCTTGTCTGGCAGTCGCAGTCGTAGCTGACGTCGCAGCTGACGTCGCAGCTTTTGCAATGGGCTGCTGCATTTTGTTGTTGTTGCTGTTGTTGTTGTGCTTTGGGTGGGTACCGTTTGTCTGTCGCTGTCACAATGGCATCCACAATGCGTTCCACGTAAAAGTTGCTCAGCAGGTTTTTTTTCGAGTTGTTGCGCTTTTGATTTGTTGTTGTTGTTGCTGCTGTTGCTGCTGCACTTTCATATTTTGTTTTTGTTGCAGTTTTGTTGTTGTTCATTGTATGCAACGCTTTGTTGCAACAACAACAAATGCGCCTGAATTTTGTAGCTGACTTTTATCATAAATATTTCAACGCCTCTGATTAGTTGTTGCTGCAGCAGCATTTTCCAGCAGCGCCTTTCACCAATCGGCGAAATGGCCAAAATGTATCTGTTAGATACATACATAGAATTGTGTAAGCAGCCGCCGCGCCGCGCCATGAGGCAACACAATTAGTCACACACACACAGAAAGCCGCCCCGCCGCCCACTGGGCCACTTCTGCGCTAGATACAAACGTTATACGGTTTAGAAAACCATAAAAAAAAACAAACGTATCTTATAGCTACACGCCCAAATGTATCTCGCACAGCGCTTAGTTCACAAATCATACGAATTGCAGTCGCCGCCGGCAAACGCGGACAAATTAAAAATTCATAAAAAACTAAAATCAAAATTCTCCAAAAAGCATAACAATAAAAATAACAAAAAAGAAATCCCTAAATAATAAAATACAAAAATCCGATTTACATTTACACAATTTATGAACGCATGTCGCAGGCCATATATTTATTTAGATAACTTTGCTTATCGCCGATGTCGCAGTTGTTGTTGTTGTTGTTGTCGCAGTTGTTGAACGCCGCGCCGTCTGGCATTTTAATGTGGGCGCTGCGCGCTGGCGTGGGCGTGCCATAGAGCGCAGGCCTTGAGTTATATAGTGGAAGTCGTCGCATAGATGCGGGACGTTACGCTAGCGGCACGGCGATGCTGCCTCAATGCCAACAACAACAACAACAACAAGTATAACAACAACAACCAGCACAGCCTCAATGGGCATTGAAAGTCTGTCGAAATCAATTTGCTAATGTTGTCACCAGGCGGCCAGCTCGGCCGGATGGATCTGCAAATATGCCGCAGCCACACCTTGCAACGCCCGCCCCCTTTGCGCCCCTTGGGCGGGCAACTACAAAAGCCAAAGAGCAAAAACTCGAAACGTTAAGCGTGGCACGCAGCAATCGCATTCATTGCACAGCAACAGCAACAGCAACAATACGAAATCAATTACAGTAAAGCCCCGTGTGGGTGGCCGGGCGGCCGGGTGGCCCCGCCGGGGTGAGCGTCGCGCACGTGCCACGCGCAACGCCAATAATTTGTAGTAACAAGCAGAAACCACCCACCGAAAAGGTCACACTGCCAGCTCGCCCCTCACCTTGCCACAAGCCCCTTACCCCCTAAACGGACGCACACATTGAACACACGAGAGAATTGAAAAATTACTAAACACATAACGGCACAGCATAAACCATACAGTGTGCTACCCCTAAAACGAAAAAAAAAAAAATGATTTTTAAAATGCAAAAAAAATGTTGTAAAAACAAATAATCGCTTAGCCTTGGGCTGTGCCCGACTGCGCGCTACTCTGTTATCAGAGAAAGAGCTCAAATTTGTTTTAAAAAATAACCTTCCTAATGTTTCGAATGGAGTCCACAGTAATTCAATCTCACGGCGACTCTAAAACTGTGATTGTAGCCGCTCTAAAACTGTTCCTGTTCCCCAGCAATTAAAGAATCTTAATTTAGTGACTCGTCAACTGTGACTTAACAGATGTGAGTCTCAAACTGTCGTTTTAAGTCTGTGACTCTAAGACTGTTTTTTCATTTGGTGAGAATCGAGGCTCAACTACCTAAGGCTTATTCTGAAAAAGATTCGGCTAATGATCAAGCAATCTGCATTTAGTGACTCTCAAACGGTGACGTTTATTAATGTGAGTCTCAAACTGTGCATGAAACACTGTGACTCTAAAACTGTTTTCATTTAGACTCGAGCATCAACAACTTTGGACTGATATCTAAATGGAATCAATTTACAGTCAATCAATCTTTATTTTGTGACTCTAAAACTGTGACTATACATATACATACGTCTCAAACTTTGACGCTGTGGCTCTGAAACTGTTTTCCTTTGGAGTTGAGCCTCAAGTACTTTAGATTGAGTCGTAAAATGAATCAATTAATAATTAAACAATCTAATTTTATGAATTTAAACCCGACCTTTTAGCGAGAGTCTCAAACTGTGACTGAAACGCTATGTCTCTAGCTTCAATAGTTTTCAAAAGAATACTCAAAACCAATACACCCCATTTACTATTTAGATAGAGTAAAAAGTAAAAATAAGAAAAAAAAATGTGAAAATGGAAAATGTGAAAATATTTTGTATTGCAAGCTTCGAGCGCATAACTTTGGCTCTTTCGACTAAGCGAAACTCGAAAGTTTATTGCATTCCACTTATGCGGCGCTTAAGCTCCACGGAAGGGGAAAGGGTGCCTGACTGCCGGTGGGGCGAGGGGCAAACAGTCAATGGGGAATATCCCCCAGTGTGTGTATCTCTGTGTGTGTGTGTGTGTGCGTGTGTGTTTGTGCCATGTGAATATGTGCATACATTTGTGTAAATTTAAGCGATAATCATTCATTAATCATTCATACGCATATGAATCACATTCATAGATGTGTAAATGCGATTGCGAGTGCTTCGATTCATCGCAGCTGCGCCGAATGCACTCACAGATCAGCCTTAAAGAGGTTAAAGTCTGGCACTCACAATGCTCATGATTCACTTCAAATGAATAAATGCATTCATGAACAGCAGCCATTTGAATATTTGTCTCTACGCATAGAACGAATCACTTATGTGCAGCCAACTTTATGCTCAAACTTTCGATGGAGATGCATTGTGACTGGCAGATACCCTGTAATTAAAGTGTTTGGCTAATCAATTTGTTTTTGTATACAAAAGTTGATGCTGATCTCCTTCTATGCGTAACATGATTCGTGACAAAATTATTATACCCTCTACTAGGGCATAACAATAGTTCTATCTATCCACCAAGTTTTGTTATCTACCCCAATATTGGCATCTATTCAATATGGTTGGTTGAATCCAATTGCTGGTAATATTAGAACTAAGTCTCGAAAAGCTCGAAATTTGTAAACAAATAATTTTTGGGACCTTTAAAATGAAAGACACTTGATTTGTGTATCCTATTCTAGACTCTAGCTTTTAAAACCTAAGAGATTTATCGTTTGCTTGGAAACGGCGCAGATTATCGATTATCTGTTATCGATTATAGAAACTTAAGTCTCGCTAGGAGAACCTTTCAACTCCCTTGCTCTCACAGCACATGTCTATATCGACTCGGCTATTGATGCTGATCAAGAGTATACTTTATGGTGTCGCAGATGCCTTCTTCTGCCTGTTGCATACGTTTGCGCAAAACAATATCCCCTTTTTTTACCCATTTTCAATAGAGTTAACTTTTAATGCAGATCAAGAATGTATACAGACTTATGTATATTCATGTTATTCAGTTTCTAATTATTAGTCCACTTCTGCCAGTTTCCACTGGGCAAAGTCAATATAAAGTTAAATATAAAAAAATAAATAAATAATTATTCACAACGGATCAGTTAATTGAGCCAATTTATGGCGCCCATTAGGCTCCCCAATTGGGGCTGACTCTGACTATTCTGCCATAAGTGTGCGCCAATTGTCGGCATTCTCATTTAACGGTCCAAATATGCAAACGCCGACTGTCGCCTGCTGCCCACCTGGCCTTGAAATCGAACACTATCCGTCAACAACAACAACAACAACAACAACAACAACAACAGCAGCAACTTGGCGAAACTATAGCTGCCCCTCAAATGGGTATCATAAGTGAAATGCAAACTGGCCCCAAATGAAATGCGTATACGCGATTTGCACACACACAAAGCCCCCTCCCCCCCTCGTTGCCCCTTCAGAGTCAACTCTATTCTAGAAATTGTGCTCAACTAGCCCAAGTTTGGTTGACAATTTGTTGACAATTGCGTTTCACACTTTGCATAATAATCAGGCGTGCCGGCAAACAGAAATCGCAACTCTTCAGACTTCTATATATACTATATTCCTCCAGTGCGTATGAGCGATATACAGTGAGTGCCGTATGTCTGCGCACGCCTGCCAGTTTAGCAACAAGAAAAACTCGACTGGCAGATACCCTTGAGGGAAGGGAATCTCCAGCTAAAAGTGCTCGACTGGGAAATGGAAATGCCAGACAGTGAGCATTGTATGTATATGCACACGATGAATAGTATCAGACCTAATGATAATGGGAGACAGGATCTCACTAATTGATAACAGGCATAACCTACTGCCAGGCAGTCATATATAGTAAATAGTTTATTGGATACCCTGTAATCAGGTCCAAAGCGATTTCAGCCACGATATGTGTATTCGTGAATGTTTTTCATTCATTCATTAGAACAGTTTAGGGTTTATATTATTATTATTTTATTTCGCGATTTGGCTTATATTTTTACCTCACATATAAATCACATGTTGGCAATGCTTACAATATCCACCATGAGCAAATCATTGTCATGTTTTATTTTTATTTAAAGAGAGTTACCGCGTGCCTTAACCACAAATCAAGCAGATCCCTAAATAAATTATAAGTTATATATAATCCAAATCTCGTTTAAATGATTGGGCACAAACTTTTCACAGAACGAAACTCAATTGAGTTTGGCCACAAATAAAGAAAGCAAATAAAGCACTCGTTAAATCTTTTTATAATATAATTATTTTATTTAAATGTGCATTGAACCAAATTCGTATTAAGAAACTTGCGTTTTTTTATATACAATACTCTTCTTTGAAGTCCTCTATAGCTCGGTTTGATCTAGAGATCTTGAGAAACCAAAGAGTTCTAGTAATCCCATGTTAATAATATATTGTTTATTTGTAAGGAACATGGTAAAGCTTTTAAATGTCTAGTTTGTTCAAGAAATCGTGAGAAACAAAACAGTTGTTCAAAAGTCTTTCAATGGACCAGTCCTACATAAGCACCTACAAATATGGTTTAGTTAGTTCTCAGAGTTGTCTATATCGTATATCGTTTCATATCGTATGCCGTATCATATCGTATACCTACTATATGTTATGGGCTATGCCAAGTATCGATGGCTTATTGTTATTCCGCCTGTCAAATGCCTTGTGACAACTTTATGCTACCCATTTGCCGCCTCACTTGCGTTTACAGGGTATTACAAGCTGTCACGGCGTGCAGTTATTAGCAGAGTGCAGAGCTAGGAGATGTTTGAAGCTGAACTGCCAACTGGGCTGAACAAAAAAAACAAAAAAAGGAAAAGAAGAGAACAGAAAATGAAAATAATATTTATGCGGAATTCTGTTCCACGAATCGAATCGAATCGAACAGAGCGAGCGGCGAAATGAATCATGTTGTGAATGCGAATGAATATTTCGAAATCGATTCGAATGAAATGTCTAAAACACACCTCCGCATAGATTCACACACACACACACACACACACGATGATATACATAAGTAGTGTGTGTAATGTATACTGCATATATCGGGGCACGAACATTGCATTTGATTACAAATTGCAATTGTAATTGGATTTGGAATTGTTGTAATTGGCATTCGTTGTTTTTATTCCCGTTGTTGTTGTTGTTGCTTTTGTTGTGGTTACGATTCGAGTTACAACAAAAATGCGACATTAATTGCGAAATGCTCGCGATGTTTTCATGTCGCGTCTCAATTTACCACCCCCCCACACAACACACCCAACCCCACCCTGCTGCGACTCTGCGAACCCGTAACAGGCAACTGATAAATTGCCAGTGCACGACAAAGAACAACAACAACAACAAATACACTGAAAAGTCGTGAAAGTTACGAAACTGCAAAATGATAAGGAATGAACACGTGCGGGGAGAGGGAGAGGGAGAGGGAAAGGGAGAGAGTGGGAGAGGGAGAGAGTGTGTGGGAACAACCGAAACATCGCATGCATTTAGCCGATTGAATCACAAAAAATCGAGAACTGACCTTAAAATGAATAATGCTTGTGAAATGTCAAATAAGCAGCGCAAAGGAAACAACAAAGCAAAGCAAAAACAACAAGAAAAAACATCGAATGAAACAAGCAAAAAAACATAGAACACAATTTATTTGAAGAGCAAAAAAGTATCATGAAACATTTAATCCGAAAACAAAGACTAATTTCGAATGTTCATTAATAAACATAGAATGAATCTAAATATGTATGCTACATAACGTAAGGCTCAGAACATAATAAGCATAAAACATAGAAAAACATAGAATGAAACAGCGCAAACATTGAAAAAGAAACATATGAATTTTTTAAGAATATCTGTAGATATAACAACTAACTGTTGAGATAAACAAGAAAATATATAATAAAACATAGAATAAATAAATAGAAAACTATAAGCCAAAACATAGAACGACGGTAAATATGTTTGGTCTTCAACAATATACATATATGCACAAAATGTACAAGGAGTAGCTGACCTTAAAACATAGACAAAGAAAAAACACAGAATGCACTGGCCTAGATCTGTGGTATGTGCACGAAATCGCTTTGAACAACTTAAACATAGAATGCAATTGAAATTGAATAACATAAAACATAGAACCGGGAGAAACATAGACTTTTTTAAAGTAGAACATAGAAAACATAGAAAGCAATTGCTTTAATAGAAGACTGGGAAATCTTGGAACATATAAAACATAGAATACTTTTACCAATAACACAGAAAAACATAGAAAGTATCTTAAATAGTTTCTTTGTGCTTGCAAATATAAAGTATGGGAAATCTTGGGACATGAAACATAGAACCAGGAAAAACATAGAATATGTTCAGTCACAACCTAGAAAATCATAGAAATCTTAAAACATACAACTCATAGAATCATGAAGAACATAGAATATTTTCAAGTAGAACATAGAAAAACATAGAGCAAAATTTAATTAGTTTCTTGGACAGGCAAATATAAAATATGGAAAATTTGGAACATATAAAGAATCAGGAAAAACATAGAATATGTTCAGCCAAAACATAGAAACGTAATTAATCCATCTCTGATCCAATTGTGAACGCTTCTAATCAACCAAATGTGACACAATTTGCACAGCGTATTGTCATAAAAACAATGTAGGAACGATACGAACTCGTTTCGCCAGTGAATATTATTCGAATGCTATTCGGATTTATTCACAACTACGAATATGCATTTCGATTTATTGCTTATGAATGGGCCTTAACGATAAGCGGAAGCAAGGCCGCAAAAAAATCTACGAGCAGCATTTGGACAGCTCGTGACGAAACATATGTGTGTGTGTGTGTGTGTGTGTGTGTGTCGTATAAATAAATTAAAAATTCAGTGAAGCATAACGACGCAAAATGAAACCCACTTTGGTCTTGGCCTTAGAGATGACGCGACTCGACCCAGCGCTCCATCATATTTTATTTATTTTTTTCTCTTTGCTGGGGTTTCTTTTCAATTTCTTTTGATGTCAAAACATGGCAAGAAGCCGAGATGAGAGATGGAAAAAGAAAAAACAGTAGCAAATGTTTATAATTGCTTATCACTAGAAATTGTTGTTGTGCGCGAGTGTGCGAGTGTGCGAGTGTGTGTGCGCGAGTGTGTGTGTTTGTTTGTGGAATTATAAGTAGGGCATTCGCTGAGTGCTGACACATACCTAACTCGACCGAGTGGACTTCCCTTTGGGTGATTCAAATGATGTCCATGCCTATACAAAACGAAAAAGCAACAAAAACGTAAATAAATAAAAATGAAACATTTTTTCATATATTTTTGTATAAATTTTCAAGAAAATGAAACAGATACCACGCGCCGCTCTTGCCCCACACACACAAGCAAAATTATTGGTAAAAGTTCATAAAGCCGAACACAAAATATAAAAGACAATCATATTAAAATGCGACACAACGAATTTTAAATGCCCTAACAAATGTTTCTAGTAAGAAAGAGTCAGAAAAGCACTACTATCTGAGTCTTCGAGCTCTTGTGGAATTATACTTATTATAAAAGATAAAATGATTTATTTGTCACATTGCCTTCAGCTTGGAATAATTTGACAAGCAGTTAAATCGCGTAGCCTTTGCTTATCACACATAATATTTCAAATCCAATTGACTGCAAATTGTGCTGTCAAATTTGAGCATTAAAGTGAACTGCCTGTTAAATTTTGACATGAACAAGCTAAAGTGCTTGTTACCATTCGGCAAGCTCCGAAGCTCACTTTAAAAGTTTGCAGTTTGTTTTTAATATTCTCAAAACATTTGCCTCGATTGCGTACATTTTCAAGGAAATTCCACACGCAAGCGTGGAAAATTCGTGGAATTGTTTTGTGTAACGAACTGAACATTTCTGTAAAAATGTTTTTCTTTAAGTTCTTTAAGTAAATAAATATAAATATAAATAATTTTGGCGTTAAAGCTAAATCTGAGTTTCTAAGTTGCTGAGTTTCTAATGTGATATACACAAAAGTTGGGTTTATTAAAATGTAAGCTCTTTGCACTGAACTTAAGTGCCTGACAAACTGCCTGACAAAGTTGTTAAGCCCCACCAAGCGAGAGAAAGAGAGAGAGAGAGAGAGAGAGACAACGCAGAGAGCCAGTTGCAAACCCCCTTAAATCCAGCCACCCGATGGACGAGTGCTTGACAGGCATTCGACTTGGGGCGGGCAGTTGGTAGGTGTTGCCGCGCCGGGCTGTGAATCTATAAAAGCGTGTTGCATGGTGCGTCACATAATACGGTGCGACACAGCCCAGTCCCCTGTCCCCTGCCCCGCTCTGGTCCAACATTGTTTCGGCTTTGCCGCTTTTATTAGTAATAACATTTTGAAAGCCTCAACATGCTCGTTAAATTAAAATTCATGCTTTGAGTGCTGCGAGTGGTCGGATATGCGATATGCGATACCTAAACCCGGCGGCAGCCCACACACACTCGGATGGCAACGACCGACCGCAGCGGGGGGCGGTGGGCCGGTTGACGAGGGGCGGGGGTGGGGGTGGGGGTGGAGGCGTGTACTGCCCCGTGACAAATGATACGAAGACGTTGGTGCGAGTATTAAATATCGAATTCAATAAAACTGATTGACACATGTCTCGAGTGTTGAGTGTTGCGCCTCAATTCCCTCAATTGAGTTGCAAGTGGCAAGCAGCAAGTTGCAAGTTGTTGTTGTTGTTGTTGGTCTTCTTTTTGGTAGCATCATAAAAGTTTTTCCCGCACAGCAGCCAGTTACCAATCCAGATAAATTTACAGCATGTCGCAGGAGCTAACGAGCACAGTGATGGCCAGCAATGCGGCAATGGAGGACACCTCCAAGGTGGAGGTGATTGTGTACACCAAGTCGGACAAGACGCTCAAGCAGAATATGAATGCCAAGGACGAGACGCTGCGTAAGCGCACCTCGTTAATTATAGTGCCGCAGCAGGTGGACGACATGCTGGACACCGCCGTGGTGAAGCAGCAGCAGCAGGAGCAGCAGCAACAGCCGCCGGAGAATGGCAATCGCAATTCCATAGCCAGCATGGATAGCTGCGTCTCGACCAACACCAGCCAGAGCAATCAGTCGAGCGCCAGCTCCAGCGGCAGCTCCAGCAGCAGCAGCAGCAGCAGCTCTGAGGATGCGCATGCCGCCTATCAGGATCTACAGAATGGCAATGCTGGCGAGGATCTGGCTGCCATGCACTCGCATTCGCCCAGCTGCTCCAGCACTTCGGAGTCGACCTCCTGCTGCAGCTCGGTCGACTATTCGCTGCGCGAACAGCTGCAGAATTTTGCCAATCGCTCGGATGAGGAGCAAGTGAGCAAGTGTCTCAACGATTTGCCAACTGCCGCACAGCTGCTCAAGGGCATCGGCCTGCCCATGGACCAAAGGGCCAACAGTGTATCCGCACACTGTGATGCTCTGCTCAGTCCGCAGGAGGCGCCGCTGGGCCGGCGTTATGCCGAGGTGGCGCAGTTCAAGGCGCACGGCAAGCCCAGGTGAGTCCCATGGCCCGCAGGTGTTCAAAGGAATCTGTCAAATTGTCAGAGATATTTTATTTTATTTATCTTTAAAGGGTATCTGCCAGTCGGTTAGTCATCTGCAGGCTTGCCTGTCATATGTTTATTTACTGAAAACAAAATGCATTAAAAAAGTTTCTCCTTTTTGGGAAAGTCCTTCGTCAAATTCCTGTGGGAACACTTTCAGTGAATTATGTTTTTAATAAATCAAATTTTACCTAACCTGAGCTCTACCTTTTTTTAATTGTTGCCTCGTTCTAATTTCTGTACAACCCTCATGAAGTCTCAGCATTTCGTCTTGTGCTGTTTTTCACTTTTTAGTAAACATTTATATATTTTACTTTGACTATTATTTTATCTATATATTGTTGGTTTCTGAAACCAAGTTTTTACCATGTAACATATAAATATATATGTATATATATGTATATATTTCAACTTCTTATTGGCCGTACTTTAAATGCGACTCAACCAGCTAAAGTCTTAGTCTAAAAGCCTCCTCCTTCTTTTTTTTTTATATAATATTTGACCTTCTGAACCTATCCAAGCGACAGATTATTGGAAACATGATATACACCTGTAGCTGCTGCTTCCTTTTTTTTTTTTAAAGATTCTATTTGTTTTATTATGCGCTTTAAACAATCAGCTGCTTTTTATGTCTATCAAGCCAAACACTGTGATATAAAATATAGTTACAATGTCTTGCAGCTTATATGGTATTTATATTGAGGCTTATTTACAAGGAAGGGCATTGAGCACATAGGACATTGAGGACACCCAATACTGTAGGGTATACAAATGGTTCGCCTCGCCTATTTTGATCTTCAGCCTCTCTGTGGAGCCCATATTCCCTTTTTCCTTACTACATACTCTGGCCTAGAATCTTCCGGTCTCTGGCAGCCTAGACTCTTAAAAATGAATTAAGTTCCTTAGTTTTTTGCATCGTGAAATGCCATGAAAGTGCAAGGTTAGATCCTAGGTCGTTTAGTTGAGCCCAAAATCCTTTTTTTAACTAATACACACTCTAGCCTAGAATCTTCCGGCATCTTTGACAGCCAAGACTCTTATACATTAATTTCATTCCTTGGTTTTTTTTTTTTCAGAAAGTTTTAAAGCCCAATTAACTTATGACTTATGACTGTGTACTTCATGGCCAATTGAACTACTTCGATATGCCTCACTATTTTTAGTTCCTATTCTAGATTATTCCATTGGGAAACCTGTAATATTCCATATATGTATATATTAACCGAAGGTTAAGCTGGTTCCCATTGCCTGGCGACCAATCTTCGGCGACCTCATTGCGCTCAATAGCGAGCTAGCTAGTCTGTTGATCTAGACATCATTGTCCTTAGCAAGTTCTACTTGTTTCCTGTCTTCTTTCTATTTTAGTTTGTTAATTTAATGCCATGTCGCTTACCTGAGGCTCATTAGTGAGTCCTTTCGATTCGTCGCCCTTAGACAACTTGCTAGCACTTAATTCCACAGTTCCTTAGCTCCACTTTATAGCTGGCTATCTTTTAAATCAGTCTGCGCTGTGGTTTATTTCCCAGCCAGGTCCTCTGCCCTTTGACCTGTCTCCCTCTCTCTACCTCTACCTCGCCCTCTCCGTCTCTCGCTCTGGCTTCGAGCACTTTGCTGCCAACGCAGCGCATTGTTTCCGATACACTCGACGCGCTTGAACTAAACGATGTCAAATGCTCACTCAACTTGAGCGCTGCCAGCCACAAGCAGCGGCCCTTTTAAATAACTACACACACACACACACTGGCCACGCCCACTTGCCGCCCTGCCTCTCCGGCGTGCGTGTGTGTTGTCTTTCAACTCTTTCCTGCAGCCTGCTGGCTCCTTCGTCTTGCTGCACATGCATAATACACAACTTAATTAGTATTTCTACTTTATAGCACTCTCGACGAAGCAGCTTGTTGGGCGACACATCCCTTCTTCTTCTTCTTCTTCTGCTTGGGTTTACCCTTCTAGTCAGAGCTAGAGCTGGGGCCACACTAAGCCCGAAATCTAATAATGGCACATTCCATACACGCATTGCCATTGCCACATTACCATATCAAAAACGACTACGGCTTGTGCATGCCCCACGGGCACAGACGGGCGCCCCGACTCCCCGTATCCCCCGCCTCCCCCCACAGTCCGCCCGGGCATAGCTCAAAAATGCAACGAGCTTATATATGTATATACATGCGTGGAGTGTGTTGTTTATGAACTTTGAACATTTGTGTGCTCGAATTCTGTCAAAGCTCGCTCGACACCAGGCGGAGCTGCAGGAGCTGCAGGAGGAGTCCTGTCAGGAGGAGTCCTGTCAATGCAAAGGGTACTCTATGGATTAGTGCGGCACTCGAACTGCCTGCCACACCTTTCACCAGCGACCCAGCCTGGCCATTGACAACTATGTTGAACTTTTTGAAAGCTGTCACAACTAATTTGCATAGAACCCGCACACACTCGCACACACACGCTTGCCCAGTCGTGGCTTTGGCAAGCCCGCATAGCTTCTCTGTAAAAACTCTCGGATCTGCCCTGCGCCCGCACATATTGTTCCATATTTGCTTTTGCTGTTGTGCTTTTGGGCTTTGATTTGCGCCCAACTCCCTTTTTTTGTTTTCTCTTCGGTTTTTTTTTGACCAACAAATATTCATGGCATCAAAAAAGTTGTTTGCCACAAAGATTTTCTTTTTTGCAGCAAAGTGTGAGAGTTTCGAGTTGCTGTTCGGCAAATCCCGCAGATGCCATTTAAGCCATAACACGACTCAACTTGTGCATGTACCATGTACTATGTATTGACCAATAAGCGTGACGAAATTGCTCGACTAGCAGCTACCCTGTGCCCAGTTACATGCGGAAGTTGCTCGCCTAGCTGCACACACAAAAGAAATTTAACTCTTTCTTAACATCTGAAATCAGAAATCAGGACTAAGCCGTGAAGTCTGAGACGCCTATGATCAAGAATATATATATACATATACCTTAGACATGTTGGAGCTGTCTCTTGTTATATCATTTTTTTAATGGCATACAGAACCTGCTCAGCACTTAACATTGAATCTCGCGTTTATATTTATTCCCATCTGGCTTCATCTGGGTTTCTCATTTATCATTTGCTCAGTGCCCAAATGTCTAGACTCTCGCGGCACTTGTTCTCTAGCCCAATCGTCTTATCCCGAAAACCATATAACCATATAATCTGCTTGCTTTCAATTCGCTTGTCGCTTGTTCAACTTGACCCAGGCCCTAGTCCCCAATTTGCCCTAGTCCCAGCTCTACGGAAGTCGCCTCGATTCGCGCACACCTTCAACCACTCGCACACCCCTCACACACACCCCGCACACACACACCCCGCTAACTGCAGCACATTTGCCACATTTTATCTTAATTGCCATGCGTTGGCAATTTACATGCGGCGCCACAAAGTATTCGCCGCTCTTGGCAAACAGTTGCCACGCAATATCCTTCAACTTTTTATACCCTGTAATCACATGATTGTTTATTGGTTGGCTTTTCCGATGCAGTCTGTCTGTCTGTCTATATATCGTGGCAGCTAAAAATAATATATATAAAAAGTACATAGTAGTTATATATACATATATAGCATACTTTGCATTTTCGCCCACATATCTACAACTTAACTGCATAAATCCCCAATTTCATTGTAATTGTTCACTTGAATACAATTTTATTTAAGCAAAAACGTGTCCAATTACATCTTCTGGTTTAGTATAGGGTACTTCCAAGTCGTGCAGTCTAATTCGCAACGTTTTTCTTTATTGTTTACTCGCATATTTTATTTGCCCTTCAAAACTGCCTCGCAATTTATGCGTGCTTCAGTCTCTGATGTTGTATCTTATGGGTTTTTTTTTGTATACTCTTCTTAAGGGAACATTAGGAACATTTAAAATCAAATATGTTAAGTTGTTCAGTTGAGGCCTTAAAAGCATTCGGTAGTGCTAGTTGTTCAAATCCTAAATAAAATAAATATCAACTCGTTTTTTGGAAGAGATTGTTTTTTTTTTAATGGGCAAAAACCCTTTTATAAATCGGTCTAGATTTAGCTGAACTACCCTAAGCAAATATATATGCATAGTACATCTGAGTCTGGGCTTGATTACGATTGGCTAAAATGCTGAGCTGCTCTATAAAATATAGTTAGTTATTTTTTAAGTTAACTCTGACAGACTCTAGTTTACATTCTTCCCTTCTATTCTGAATCAGCTTACTATATTTATTTATTTATATATAATTGACAGACTGTTTGATTTGTGACTTTTTGCTGTAGTTACCGCATGTGTTCTTAGCTCAGGCCATTAAGAGGTTTTGGAAAGGGGTTTCCACTTGCAAGTGTGAAAAATTGGTGGAAAAGGCTTGTCTGACACTTTTCGGCCTGCGATCGGATGCGGCTGATGTATATAAAATTTCATTGGAGACAACTTCCCTGTGAATTCGGCATTTTCGATTGAAGGGTACTTTGATGCCATTTAACTTTAACTTATTTGTGTTTAAAAATTGTATTAATTTAATATTATCTTGGGTGAGAAACGGATGCAAAAGTAGCATTTAAAATAGAAGAAAAATAACTTAGCACGAGCAAGGCCGGGCAATACTTGCTAGTGTATATACAATGTATAGTATTTATGTAATTTTAGATCCATAAATATATATATACTTATAAACAGGAAATCTTTCGCAAAGCCTGGCTCCATGCGTTATCTAGTCGTATATAATATAAGGTTATATATATAAGAGTATTTAAATTTCGTGCATACTCTGCCAGTATGTTTTATTATTATTATTATTATTTCTGTTGTGTCCTTGGGCCTGCATACATTCTCGGCGACCCGACTAATTCCTCTAAGTGTTTTATTATCCGTTGCGTGTTGTTCTCGTTGTTCTCGTTGTTGTTGTTGCTCGTGTTGCTGCTTGTTTGTGTTAATTTGACATGATTATGTCAGAATGTTTGACAACTTGTCATATGGCGCAAAAATGCCTTGGCACAAGTATGGCTCGGCAACTTTCTTGCCCCAGCTGTGCCGCCCAGCCGGCGAAGACGTCCTGAGTCTCGTCGTCCCTTTGACACGTCCTTGAAGCGGGGCGTCTCACGAGCGGAAGCGGAAGCACATGCCAGGCCAAAGTTTCACTTGCCATTCGCATTTTTTTCTCTCTCGCTTTTTCCATTTTATTTTCTTTCTTTTGCGGCATTCTTGTGGCAAATTCATTAATAACATTTTGCCGCCCCTTGCCGGCCGGCCCTTGGCAGCGTCTAGAAATATTGTTAAAATGGCGTAAAATTGCCGCTTTTTGGGCGTCAGTTTGTGGAACACATCCTGCCAGACACTTTGGCGGCGCACAGAGCCTGTTTGTGTGTAAAAAAAATACAAAATAGAAGGAGGACAGAAAAAAATGTGTCGCAAATTAACCTTTTGACAGCTGAGCCTCGAGACGGCAAGCGCTGACAAATGGCACGGGACGCGCGTCTCGTTTGCAAGGACCAAATGAAGTGTGCGCCCAAAAAAATATATATTTAAAGCAGTTACCAATTTCTTTACTCACTTTTCTATTTATCTTTTTGCAGAACAAGTGAACAGCTGACGCCTGCAGCTGCTGCCGCTGGTGCTGCAGTTGGCGTTGCCACGCCCCAAACAGAGAAAACGGAGGCTGTTGTGAGTGCAGTCAAGAGCAACAACAACAATAACAACAACAACAATAATGGCAGCGGCAACAATGCGCAACAGTCACAAAAATCTCAGCAACAACCGAACAACAACAGCAACAAATTGAATGGCCAATCAAATGTCAGCCCGAACAACAAAAACAACAACAACAACAACAACATGACGCCCACCAGCCAGGTGGACGGCAAACACGGCGACTGTCGACGCAGCAGCAGCCTGGAACCGGATGCCGAAGACGTTGTCGACCTGGCACATGGCGGCGCCTTCGAGGACGACACACAGGCTCTGCTGCCCAAATGCACGCGCCGCTCAAGAGATGAGCTCAGTCAGGTGAGTCGAAAGCCAACCAAATTATCATGTTCAACTAGTGACAATGCAATACCCTGACCTAGACATATAGCTCAAAGGTGCTATGAAAAGTACCTTGCAGATAAGTTGGGAACATGATCAAGATCTTGAATGCAAAGTTTGCAGCAGATATCTTGAAAACCAAAAAAGTTTTCCCTACAAAAACTCATGTTTGAACGATTCTTCCTAGAGAGTTCTATATGATATAGTAATCTGATCTTGATAAGATATTGCTGCTATGTGCGGAGCTTTACAAATCCTGTAAATATCAAATTTTATTAAGATAAAAGACTTCGTTTTTGCTATGTCTGATATTGATAGGAATTTGCTTATATGTATATGGTAAGGATTTAGAGTATTTGTTTAGAGTATCTAAAATCCCATATTAGAGTTCCATGCACAAAATTATTATTTTCCAAGAGAGCTATTTGCATATTTTAGTCGTCCGATGTTGATAAGATTTCTCTGGTTGGAATATATTTATCGATTTGACTCTGGATACTGATCAGGAATTTATATATGTATCTCTGGGGTCGAAAAGGTCAACAAGAGCATTAAAATGTATTTTACTACTTAGTTGGATAAAATAGAAAGCTGGATATGCTACAAATAATAATGCTCGAATCGGAAGTGCCCGTCTAAGAGATGCCCTAGGCTCAGCGCCAAGCTATTGTTATGATTACAGGGTATACAAATGGACTTTACTTTATAGATTACATACATACATATATGCATAGCTGAAACTTAAGAATTGTTTTACTTGCATGCTAATGCTTATGCTGATGCTTATGTCAGTGCCGAGCTTTGGTTTTATGTGATTGGAAATCACTTGGCAACTGTGCCACAAAGAGAGGGAGAGAGTGGGGCAATTGTGTGTGGGCAACTGTTGAGCATATTGATGAGCTGAGTTTTGTATTTGTCGCACTATTCATATGGGTTTTGCCCGGCCCTCTGCCCAGCCCGGCCCGGCCCGGGCCGCGCTCGAACCGTAGGCAGCCTTTGTGGTGGCCGCTGCTTGCCGCACGCAGTCAGTCAGTGCCACAGTAAGTGGCAATTACGCAAGCTGCCAATGGGCCATCAGCAGCGGCAGCCAGCGCCAGTTACCACTCCTTTTGTCCCTTTGTCCTTTTGTCCTGTTGTCCTGTTGTCCTGTTGTATGTGGCACTCATTCATTCATAATTTGCTACGTGTTGCCATGCCAGCCATAATAATCATAATGCTGCTGCTGCTGCTGCTGCTGTCGTTGGTGCTGCCATAAAGTGTGCATCAAATGATGCCCATTTCGAGAGAAATAAAAATTACAATACACGTTCGCTGGTCTCACGTGATTCCCTTTGACATGTTTGAGACCCAACACTCGAATAGCCTTACCCCATTATGGCTTCATTATTTACATGCATTCGTGCGTGCTGTGTGCTGTTTTTCATTAATAATCCTGTGAATCCTTTTACCATCAACAACGGCATCATCGTCGTCATCATTAAAAGCGACGCCTCTTTTCTAATGTCTGACAGGAAATTACAGCCAAGGCGCCGCCTAATATGAATAATGAAGCACTCTACGCTCCACCCACAAAACTCTTTTTGACAAGTCAATTTACTAGTTAATTTGATATGCCAACACCGCCCCGCCCCGTCCCGACCATACCAGGCCCGAGCACAGCCGAGTAGAGCAGAAGAGACCGAAGCGATCCACCTTCCACAATCCAGAGTTTGCTCATGCGTTAAGCATGCAGCTGCATGCTGTCTATAATTGCTTAATAATGCGTTAGATTGCAAGCATATTGAAGCTGAGGGCATTGTTGCCAAACTTCTTTAACTATTCGCACGTTGCAAGGTTGCCAGACTGCTGAAAGCAACTACTTAAACAGCCAGTAAATCTGCCATCGTTGCCAAACTTCTGATACTACTAATACGATCGCATTTAAATTGCTCTCAATTTGTGCTCTAGTTTATGGGCGTTGTTGCCAAACTTCACAATGTTCACAAACATGCTTAATTGCAAGCATATTGAAGTCAGAGCGTTATTGCCAAACTTCTTTAAGTACTTTGACAGAGGTGAGCGTTGTGGTTAGACTTCGTATCTATGATATTCCTTTATAAAGGCAGCACAATGTCAATGTCAAGGTTAAATATCATGTACTAAATATATATATTAAGTGTTTGCTTTTAATAATTCGGTGATGTGTTGTTGCCAATCTTCTTAAAGTACCGAAATCGCAACGTTGCCATACTTCATGCACTGCAAAGTAAGCAATACATATTTAAAATATCTGCTTAACAAACAGATAAAACCAGTTGCGGCTTGGATGGCAAACTTCTAAGACTGCAATTGCTGCGTTGCCGAACTTCAGGCGCTGCAAAGTAGGCAATAAAAGGTCGTCGCTCAGGCAAATGTGCAAGTAAATTGAACTTGTCAACTACTAAAAAGAGATCGACACATA
Source organism: Drosophila lacicola (assembly GCA_035045355.1). NCBI lineage: Eukaryota > Metazoa > Arthropoda > Insecta > Diptera > Drosophilidae > Drosophila > Drosophila lacicola. The sequence continues at coordinate 29,595,981 of JAWNPB010000148.1, forward strand.
CAAAACTTTAACTTTGCAGCTAATGCGCTGTTGTCCAACTTCATAGAGTAGCTATAGAACCGGAACGTAAACATAATGCAACATATATATTTAAAATATCTACTTTAAACAATACTTAAATCAAGTTGCGGCCTTTTTATCAAACAGTTCTCAGACTGCAATTGCTGCGTTGCCAAACTTCAGGCGCTGCAAAGTAGGCAATATATTTGCCCTCTAGACCGCGTTGCAAGTAATTTAGCTCTGTCAATTTTGTCTTTGCGCTCGTTCGAGTGCCGTTGGCCAAGTTCAAAGTCAAAAACCAAATGAGAACTTACAAGCTATTAAGTTTCTATATACTGAATATATACATATGTATATGCATGTATGCGAGCTGGGCAACCACAAACGTGTGGACTGTCTGGACCGCTTTGAATACAAACCGAAGGCAGACACATGTTCACATTTTAATTTGTGTTGCATTTCCTGTTGCATTTGGCAAACGGCAACACACACACACACACACACAGAGAGAGAGAGAGAGGAGCAAGGACAAACATCTTCGTTGTCTCGACTGCCGCATAAAATATTGATTTCAATGGGCTTCAGTTGACCAGCCGAGACACAGGAAAAGCAACAGCAGCGGCAGCAGCAGCTGTGGCAGCTCTAGCCATGCCACAAGCGGCAGCCAGCCAACAATTTTGCTCTGCGTTTTTCGGCCATTTATGAATATTCAATAAAAACAACAACAACAACAACGGCAACAAGCGTTGCCGATAAAAGTGTCTGCTGCGCGTTGCCATAACCACAGACAGCTTCAGTGCAACAACAACAACAACTCGAACAACAACAACTTGCAACACATGAGCCGCTTGCCGCCGCTGCTGCTGCACGTTGTGTCTGCCTGTGGAAAGTTTTTATCGCTAGCCTGTGGCACTTGGAGCCTGTAGGGGAGGGCTGCTCAACTTTATTACTTTCATTATGCTTCAACCCTGCTGCTGGCATGTTGCCCATGCCCCAACCTGCCCGCCCGCCCAGCCGCTGGCCCACCTTTAATGGAGCTAACCAACCCCTCCAGGCAGAGTCCATAAACAAGTTTCGAGTCTAATCTGCAGCTGCGGGCCATGTCCAGGTGCACGTGTACTAATTGCAGCGGTATTAGTGGCGCTTTGTCAGGCGGCTTACAGCCACGCCCCCGGCCACAAAAGGCGCCCCTTTTGGTCAGCTTCATGTTGAGCTTGTCATGTCAGTCGTTGTCCTGGCTTTGACTGTGACTCTTGGCATTCCTTTCTTTCTTTTTTTTTTGCTGTTGTCCAGGCAACATGTTTACTGATGCCAGCCGCAGGATATGAAAGCCAGCAGCAGACAGGCAGAGACAGGACTGCAGCCAGCTCGGACGCAGCTTTAAAGCAGCCTCTAATGAAGTGCGGCCCACCCAAAAAAAAAAACAAAAATAGAAGCAGAGCAAAACAGTTCATATTTGGTTTTTCAGTACAACTCCGGCTCCATTTCCATTGCTGGCCGAACTCAGCTCCCAATTCGAAAGACGCGTCTGGCCAGCTGGAAGTTTGTCACTCCATTTGATGCGATGTGTTGTGGCCTTGTGGTGGGTCGCACAGCCCCGGTGTCATGTGGCAGACTACTCGACTCCACGACTCCACGACTCCACGACTCCACGACTCCTTGACTCCTTGATGATGCCTTCAGCCTTGGTGCGCCTAATGGCACTGACTTTTTGACAGCCACTCTCGGGTAAGTTTCCTGTGTCGAGAGTCGCCCATGTCCGGTTTCTTGTGTCCTTTTCGCACCTACCCTTACACTTGACGGTCGCTGCAAAAACATTTGTCTGCGTCTCGCCGGTGGCCAATTTTATGGCCATAGATTTTATGTGCAGCTTATTACTTGGCTTCAATGTTGATTGTATTTGACTTTGGCTAAGGGATAAATCCTCTTATTGCCGAATTACGATTAGTTTTTCTGCTTCTACATGCCTATTTAAATTGTACACGCTCTTGTTAAATTTATCCAGCTTCCGCTGTTGCCAAATTTAAATGTTTTACGACTCCAACTACAATTTTTTTAGCTGTTGCCAAACTTCATGCAGCGACGTCGCCAAATTTCATTTGCCTCATATAAAATAATACAGTTGCATTCAAGCTCTACACTGTTGCCGAACTTCATGCGGCAATGGTGCCAAACTTCACCAAAACGCTATTTGTTTTGCGTAAAATTCGGAATCATCTACCTACGCTTGAGTATTTTTGTCTTTTCACAAAATCACATGAAAAAATCATGACATTTTTGTCAAATTTCAAGCATCAGCGTTGCCAAACTTCACGCCATTTATATTTTGAAGGATACAAGAGTTAAGATTTCTTAATTTAATTAACTAAACTTAAAATCATTTAGTTGTGGCATTTTCGACCGTTAACATTTTGTCAAATTTCATGAAGCAGCATTGCCAAACTTCCAAACTCATTTTGAACAGTTGCCCAACTACATACCGCAGCGTTGCCAGACTTCACTAAAACGCCGTTAATTATGCATTCATAGTGCGGCTGTCCAACAAATCGACAACATGTCAACATCGCGCTTCAATTAGCCAGCGCCAGCATCGCATTTAGGCTTCTCTCTAACACACAGACACACACACACACACACACACAGACACGCTGACAGACATGGAACAGGACATTGGCAGTCCTTCTGCCTGCTTTGATCCGTCGACAAAACTAAACACGCAGACAGGACGCACTGGCAAAGGCAAAGGAACAATCACATATGTCACCCAGCTGGCAAATGTTGCACTGTGTGTTCCCAAGGCTCAAATGCTGCTGTTGTTGCTGTTTTTGTTGTTGTTGTTGCTGTTGTTGTTGTTTTTGGCGCAGTTGTTGGCATTGCGGTTTTTGGCCGCCGCTGTTGCTGCCATTAAATGTAATTCTCTGTGGTTTTTATGGTTTTTTAAAACATTCAACAACATTTTACGTGGCTGCCATTTATCTTTTATTTCGGCACTCACTTCAGCTGCTCCTCAACCCCCCCTCCCCCCGTTGGCTGCCGGCAGCTTCAGCTTCTGCTGCTGCTGCTGCTGCTACTGTCATGTCCCTTGCCGTGTCGCCCAGCACGTTCTATTTGCTGTTGTTGTTGTTGCTAGTTGTGTGTTGCCGCTGCGCTGCGTCAGGCAATAATTCAGTCTCGAGTGCAATATGGCGGCTGCACACACACACACACGACAACACTCACACGCACACTCACGTGCGCTGCTTTTGTGCTTATCTCGCTCACCTTTTGTCAAACTATTAGCAAAGCACACCGTGCACTGTGGGCTGCAAATGTGAACTGAACTCATATGATATGCTATTTAAAGAGCTTTTTAAAAGAAAATATGTAGCATTAATAATAAAACATATCAAATGTATTTATACGCCTCTTGAAAGATATCAAGATATCTACTTTATATACCTTTGGTACTCACATCTGAACTTTCTCCGATTCCGAAACGTGTCTATATTTCGCTTTATTTATAACTCAGTCACTAATTCCGACTCAGACTTAGGCTAATAATAATACATTTGTTAGAATCAATAGCATAGGGGTCAATCGTCAGTGGAAAGCCTATATTTTTACTGCTGGAAAATTTGGTTTTAATTGTGGAAACATAAACTATATATATTTTATTTTCTATTGAAGCTATTCAAACCAACTTGAAATCAAAATATTAACCAGACCCAGATATAAGTGAATAAATACATGGATTCCCAAGTATTTTGAAAGTACGAGAAAAATGCATAAGTTTAATCGTAACAAATTTCAGCATCTTAATTCAATCAACTTCAGTTCGGATATTGAAGGCCTACGAAAATCTTGAACTTTAAACTTTTAACATAATTTTTTCTATTGCTATTTTTAAACTATTCCCAATCGAAAGGCAGGCAGAAAGAATATTATTTCCTTAATAAAAAGTTTAGATATTTACGATGCGATTACTTTATGAGACTTTCGAAAATAACTCAAGATCCCATTTAAATAAATGTCAACATGGTTTCCAAGCTTAAAAGGCGAAAATAAGTAAAAAAAATTAATTTCATATGTATTTATGCCGTATAATAAGAAACTTCCTCCAGAATCAGCTGTGAGAAATTGAAAGGAAAAAATTTAAATGAAAGTAATTTTTGCTACTTCAAAACCTGCTGCTTATCGAAACCTAGCTTTAATTATATTAACTCATATACTTAAATGATTTGCCGTCGAAAATGCAATTTGGAATAGCTTTTACTCTGCTGCAAATCGATACCAAAATTTAATTAGCTTGAGTTATATAAGTTAATTATTTGCTGTCGAAAATGGATTTCGGAACATTATTTCTTTTACTTGAAGACTTGCTGCAAATCGAAACCAAATCTTCACTTATATAATTTTGTAATTTGCTATCGAAAATGAAATTCGGAATATCATATATTTTACCCCAAGACCTGCTGAAACATTAAACCAAAATTGAATCACATTGATTTATATAATTTTATGATCTGCTCATCAGAATTGAATTCAGATAATCATTTCTCGTACTCCGAGAGATGCCGAAAATCGAAACCAATGTTTAATTAGATAAACTTGTATCATTTTATGCTCCCAGACATGATGAAAGTGGAGACCAAAGTTTAATTACGTTGACTTATATAAATTAATTATTTGCCGGCAAGCGAAAATGGCAACACAGATTGAGTTTAATCAGACGCAGCAGCTGCTCTTCCATCGTCATCGTCCTCCATCTCTGCACTCTACCCTATCAATTTCCATTGTCTTTTTCGTTTGCGCTCGCTTTTTCGACATTTGTCGCATTGCAAATATTTCACTGCATACTTTTGTGCGGTCGCCATATTGTGTGCGTGCGCGTGTGTGTGTGTGTGTGTGTGCAGCAAATTTGTTGCGCAATTTATTAGAGCATGTCCACACGCCCCACCCTCCCCTCGCTGCACAGGTAAATGCATTGCAGTTAGTCTGGCTAGAGTGTTGAGATATTATTATTTGTCGTATGGCTGGGAATTTGTACATTGGCATTGAATTTCGGTTTTGTCGAAATTGTTGCCAATATTGGAAAACTAAATATTAGCGCCAACAGACAGCCAAATATTTAACAAAAGGTGCGCCAGCCAGGAGAGAGTCTTGGGGTGGAGTGGGGGGCTGCCAGCTGCAACATGGCATCAATGGCGATTTTCATTTTCAGCCGCCGGCAACGGAAGTCAACTTACTTTCGTTGTCTGCCGGCAACAACAACAACAGCAAGAACAAGAACGACAACGCCTGCGTCTCTGTCTGCTGCTGCTTTCTGACCCTGAAATGTCTGCTAAGGAGATACACTGCTCCACAGCTGCTTCAGCTGCTTCAGCTGCTGCGTCTGCTCCAGCTCCGGCTCCGGCTCCGGCTCTGGCTGTTTGTCTGGCCGCGCCGCTTGGCTGGCCATTGTGTTGCAGTCGCTGTTGCAGACGAGGTTGAAGCGCCAAAATTTAAAGTCGCGACTGTTTGCTTAACATTACGCGTAGACAGCCTGAGCCGTGCCCCCAGCCCAACCGCCCCCTTTTCGCCCAAAATCAAACACATTTTGCTGGCACACATGCGACCAGGCAGCAACCCCCAGTGGCACTTGAAAATGCAGTCGGGCTACTTAGAGAGCTATTTTTTTTGGTTTCCAGGGGTTGCTGCCAGCAGCAGGCGCTCTTTAAATACATATATGCGAGTGTGCGTGTGTGTGTGTGTGTGTGTGTGTGTGTGTGCGGCAAATCTGTAAACAAATGAGAGCCTGGGCTAACTTAATAACTAACGCATTATTTGCTGACTGCTTGCAAGAGGAGTCCTGCTACCAAATAGTTTTTTGGCCAGCCAGGAGGCGTGCCTGCAGATACATGCACAAAAAACAGGACTCGTCTCCTTAATAAGCAATACTTAAGACTTAATGCAGAGCATAAAATATGCGCAGCATTTACCTCACTGAGCAGCTCCAGCTTGTTTGGGCTGGGGGGGCAGCTCCATAAGGGTTGTCCCGTCGCAACCGCAGCTCGGGCTCCCTTTTTTTATTTTATTTTTTTATTTTGTCGGTTTTCGTCGTGATTTTTGATTTAAGCATAATTTTGCCACATTCTCGTCGCTTGGCGGGACGTCCTGCTGTGTCCTGCTGTGTGCGCTCTTTGAAATATTTCCAAACATTTCTTCAAGGGATTTGCGCAATTTTCCCTTTTTTTTTTGTCATTCCCTCCGGCCCCCCTTTGTCATAATGTTGTCTGTCTCGCATTTAAATGCTCGGCAAATAAACAGGCAACATTTTGCAGCATTTCCATTGCCATTGCCATTTTCCATTTCCATTTTCCATTTCCATTTCAATGCGTTTCGTTGTCTTGAGATTCTTGTTACGCTTCGTTTCGCTCTCATCTCATTTCCGACTCTTGGCAACGCCGCGTATGATTAATGCCGCGAAAAGGTCAACAGAGGGAAGAAAAAACCAGAGCAAGCTGCAAAAAAAAACCCGTTTAATAAATGACATCAAAAATTAAAACTCGCTGCTGGCGCGTAAATCAAATTTCTATTTGCACACAGATACCAATGATACACATCTATATAGATACAGATACACATATATATATATATATACTCACACACAAGTAGATGTTCAAGGTGTGTGTGGGCGCCAGGCCAACCTAATTTGACAGTCGGCCAGAAATAACTCAATTAGTGTCGCGACCTTTTTGCGACCCTGCTGCAAGTTTTTACAAGGCCCAAACAAATATATAGACATATATACATATATGTATATATAGGTATTTATAAAAAAGGGCAACCCTATCCGTGACGTTGTTAGCGGTAACGATTGCGTGGACTGAGGCCTCTAGACCTTGGCTTGAGCAAGCCGCCAAGGCCACTTGACTTTTTTTTAATGCGACATCTGGAGTAGCAATACGTGTAGATACCCTACCCCTATAGCTTATAGAGTTGCTTGCTATCGCATCTTTTCATTAACATTCAGCTTGAATTGTGCACAGATTCGACTATTTGATCGATACTCAAGAAGATCTTTATAATTTAACTTCTATTTCGATCTTAAGTACGTCGAATCAAAGCAAAGTTTCGTAGAGATTTCAGGTATTCTTTGTGAAGTATACATTCTTATTTCGCAAAATTCGCTTTTTAGAGTTATAGATTTTACATAGACATTTTAAATATCATTCTGAAGATGATCTTTTTTGCTTAAATAAATATATATATTATATGTTTACTAAAAATCGGACTGCCAAATCCTTGAAATTTAGTAAAAATTCATTAAAATTAAATTTTTTATATGAATTTGATTCCTAGCCAAAATGTGATCTAGACAAGATGGCAATTATTGAGGTCCTAGTTATTTGTATTTGTATTTCTTAATTTTGAGCAAAAATCTTAGAGAAATATAGTTTATTTTGGGTTGCGCTACGATTTTGCTTTGTAATCATTGATTTAAATGAAGGCTCGATTTATGGTTCGAAATAAATTGTAATTGTAATAATTAAACAGTTTTGCCTTTATTTATCTACCATATTTTTAATAACTATATTATTTAGACAGCTACCGAAATAAAAATGATATTCTCCGCGCTCACAAATCGTGAGGGTATAAAGCGGGTTGATTGGGTTAGCTGCTGCTTCGCGCCCAAACCATGTAAGAGATAAACATGGACTCTCCGCTTTGTGGGCATGAACTTGTTTCTGTGTACTCAAAATTTGCATTTGCATAAGCTGCTGCCCTGTTGCCTTGGCATCAATTTGGCATCGCTTACACTTGGCAAACATAATGCTCGACACACACACACACACACACACACACTGAGAGAGAAATGGGGGTGCACACTCGAAGCCCCTTAGCCCATCTCCCCCTACTCCGGCTCGGGCTGCATTTTCCGACCGGGGCGCACAAAAGTGTGCTATGGCAATGTAAGAGGCCTCGACATGAGCGCTGCCCGGAATAAAAACTCAACTTCAAAAGACCGCCCACGGCAATTTTCAATTAAAAACGCCTACGCGAATGCTATAGAAATTTTTCGGTTTCATTTTGGGAGAATTGTGTAAGAATGCCGCAGGATGCTGCGTTGGTTGTTTGGCGGAATGCTTTTGCTTGGCCAGACGCCCGCGGGCTCCTTTTTCCAAGTTGTGCCCCAACAAATTTTGATGGCACGACATGAGATTGCACTCAAGATTTGACAGTGCCGGTGTGCGTGTGTGCGTGTGTGCTTGTGTACTCTTACAAGAGTGGAGCTCTGAATATGGCCATCAGCTATATGTCAGCCAGCTTGAGTAGTGCTCGAAAACGCAGCTAAATGGGGTCGAGTATGCTGTTGTCTAGCCCCTTGTTAGCTCTATGTGGAAGGTTTTAACAAAAAGACCGCTCGTGCAGCCCTGGCTTTGCACTCTATGCTGTTGTCTAACCTCTTGTTAACTCTGCTTTAGCTAAAAAGTGGCTGCTGTAGCCCTGGCTTTGCCCTATAGATAGCTGCAATAGTGCATTTTGACTTTATACTAAGATTTTTTAACAGTTAAAGCAATGTTAGCCCTGGTTTTGTTTGACAGCCTAGACTATAGGCACAAGTAAATATTCACATATCTTGTAATTTGATTTAAAAGCAGCTTAAGATTGCTCTGTTAAGTTTTCTTGAGTGTAGATATACAGCGCTGTACGTTAGAGCTCATTGCAGCCCTGGCGTGGTATGACAGCCCAGGGCTGAAGTACAGCTTAAGGTGCGTAACTACACTGGCTTGTATTTATATACATATTCCATTGCTTTAAGCAGCCCTGGGCTTGCATAACAGCTCTGTACTACTTGTGGCTGCCTTTTCAAGCTGATTGCAGCCATGGTTTTGTATGACAGCTATGCTTAAAGCTAAAGCTATGCTTGTTTTTTCTTCTTTTTTCCAAATATGCCTTAATCTGCTCCACATTAACAAAAATATATCACTGAGTGTGCCCAGCTGTCAAATACGCATGTTAAGTTAAATGGTTTTCCCTATTAGTTTAGGTTAAATCCCCTTTTGATAAAACTTGCACTTACTGTCATTTCCATTCTTTACAGTCACGCACATCTCTAGTCTCCAGCTCGGAGGGCGGCATTTTGGCCGAGGGCGAAACATCTAGCGAGGAGAGCTCCCGTGATTCCAGCGACAATTCGCCGCCCTGTGATTTGGGATTGATGGAAAGATTGCTGCTAACGCATCCCATGTGGTTTCTGCCCGGCATACAGCGTTCCGGTGCCGTACATTTGCTCCAGGGCAAGGAGGAGGGGGTGAGTGCCATCGAACGATAATTATGCATTTTATTGATTTCGTTTAATGAGACAATTGCCGGCGTGTGCAAAATATGTAAATAAACAAATTGTGGACAGCGGGCAGCGGGCAGCGGGTGAATAAATCAGCAAACACATGTGACCACAAAATTTGCACACAATTTGCAAACCAAAGACAAAAAGCAGTTAACAAAAAAAAAAAAAAACACATTGCATACAAACAGGCGCGTTTACATATACAAATTGCAATCAATTAACGGATAACTGACGAGAGTGGGCGTGGCAAAAGTGTGTGTGTGGGATCGGGAAATCGGGATTCGTGGTGGTGCGTATCCTGTACAAATACACACAGATTCATTAATATTACGACAGCGACAACAATGCGATGCCCTTTTAATTGTAAATGTATAAAGATAAACAAAGAAATGTTGCCAGGACTCGGCCAGGACTCGCGCCGCTGCTGCGCTTGCAAATTCATTGAAATTTATCCTGGCCACCAGCAAAAGGCAGACAACGCTGGTGCGGGCCCCCAAATGATGGGGGCCACATGACAAAGGCGACGAGAGACAATAGCCAGCCAATGGGATTTTTGCAGAGCGTCGTCTAGGTGGGAGTCCTTCTTTCCCGAGGGACTGGACGCTGGGTGCTGGTCATTTTGTGATTCAAGGCGCTTTGCATAGACAATTGAAATGACGACGAGGACGAGGAGGGGAATAGGGAAAACGGCCAACAAATTGTACAGATTCAATAAGTTGCCAGGACCAAGTCGCTGTGTCCTGCCCAGCAATTATCACGTGTTCGGCAGACAGCCTGGCTGGCAGGATAACAGGCACATGGCTTCAATGAATGCTTCATCGAATCGCCCGAATGCCAGCTAAATTGCTGGCCATTTGTTACCCCAAGCCGGCGCACTACACTCAAGTGACACGGCCCCGCAAAGGGGCGTGGCAAATGCATCACAAATTGAAAATTATATGCCAACATTTATATAAACGAGCGCACATCTCCTCTGGCACGGACACTGCTCAAGCTTAAGGGGGTCTAGGGCGTACTCTTCGACAAAAACAAATCGAAATAATATATAATAATATTATAGAATTATATTATAATTCTTGAGCATATAGCGAATATTCGTATTCCCCCAACTTTACGAATTATTATTATTTTTCTTTACCTGTGAACGTTTCTTGCTTTTTTTCTTGTCATACCATACAAACTTAGTATTCGGTTTTTTTTCGCAAATTATTTTTTTCGGAAACTATGCCAGGAAACTCAATACCCAAATAGTATCGATATACGAAGGTCGTCTTCTATAAAAATGTTATATATACATATATATATCAGACGTGTAAAAATATCTATCGAATCTATTAAGAAGCAGCTTTAAGAGTTCATATTTAATTTGTACAAATATTACGAGTTGTGAACAATAATTCCAGAAGGACTTCAAGAACATCTTGGCAAATAATATTTATAAGCCAGGGCTGCACACCCCAAGCCATTACATATTTTGCTCTCACTTCAATTTCTTTAAAAGGCATTTATTAACAATATCATAGTTTAATTATTCACTTAAACTAACTTAATTGATATTGTTTTCATTATTTAATTATTTACTTTACATTAATGAAAAGCAATTAACGCCAATCAAACGCAGATTTTTGTAATGAAAAACGCAGCGTAAAAATTCGTATTTATTTTTTATGAAAATTAAACAACTCTTTTTCAATTTAAATCACATTGCCTTGCACTTACAAAGAGGTGCTAGTTGGGAGCTCCCGACTAGGGGATACCCTGAACCCTCTTTTTCCGACAGGCGATAGGTATAAAATGAAAAATACTTGATATATATATACTATTCTAGAAGCTACATGTCAAGTTTTGGTGACTCTAGCTCATTTTATTGGCCGAAATTGCTCGAAAAACAGGATTTCGATATCGATTTTTATCGATTATTTGGAAACGGGGCAATTTATCGAATATCGAAAACAAACTCGATCTGTGCGGGCACTAGGAGGACCGACAGCTAAAATTTCAAGTCTCTAAATCTTATAGGTTCTAAGATCCTTCCGTTCATACATACGGCCGGACGGACAGACAGATTGACATGGCTAGATCGATTCGGCTGTTGATGCTGATCAAGAATATATATACTTTAAGGGGTCGGAGATGCTTCCTTCTGTTACATACATTTGCACAAATACATTATACCCCTTTTACCCATTTTCAATGGGTTCAGGGTATAAAAATATGCTTATTAATAAGTAAATAATTTTTTATTCAAGTTAAATCGCATTTAATGTCATATTTTGAAGCATATCATCTTCTATAATTTAATGCCAAATCAAATTTACTTCTGGACCAAAGCACAGCTCAGTAATAAATGTTGGATAAAAGAGCATAACGCAGCTTAAATACCCTGTAATGTAGGGGCCAACTTGAGGCTTAAATTTAGTGCGCCGCCTAAAAGCATGCAACGGAAATTTCAATTACGAACTTTGCCAGCGCCAAGTTTGGTTTTTGCGTTTCGCCGAGTTTTGCACGCATTGTGAATGTAAAACTTGAAATTGCCGAGCACTGAATATTGAGCACGGCACGCGACGACCAGCTCCTGCAGTCCTTACGGATAACAAAAAAAGAAAAAAGAACGAGACAGAAGAAAAGTGAAAAGCGTTTTTCAGCATGGCAATTTTCAATTGTCGAACGCGTCGCAACAATGCCGCATTGATTGCAGCATATTGGTCTGGCGCGAGGGGGCGGGGGCGGGGGCGTAGCTTGGATGGGGTAAAAACTTTTCACTTTTTGCCAACTGCTGCACCTTCAGTCGGCCCGTCTCTCTCTCTATCTCTCACTCTCCTCGCTAGCTCTCTTTCTGGCTCTTCTCTATTTGCCTATTGAAACGCTAATTGCATGCGTCGGCGTCGGCGTCGGCTTCGGCGTCGCCGCCGGCAATTACACGCCCCGTCACTCCACTGCCCCAGGCACAGCCCCCCTCCCGCCTCTAAACCCTCGAAAGCTCTGCGGCAGGCGCCCATTAGGCGACTCCTGTTGGGCAACTCGTTCTCCATTGCAGCCGTTGCCATGCATTTGTTTATGCGTTTAATAAAAAAGTATTTGCATAATTGAAATTGAAATTGAAGCAGCCGCTGCAAGTGGCCAACCCCCCTCCACCCCTCTCCGCTTCTCCTCCCACAGAGTCAATTGGATTTGACCCTCTGCGTAAACTGCTTTGGTAAATGTTTGTAATTAAAAATCAATCAATATGTTTGAGCTGCGAATGCGGCTGCGGCTGCGGCAATGGGCATGGCCATGGCTGCCCATTTGTGGCAACACATGTGGCTGCAACAACAACAACAACATCAACATCAACAACAACAACAACAGCAACATCAACAACAACCGTCGTCGTTTGCTTTGGTCCATTTGCCTGCCTGGTATTTTAATTACTTGTTTTGCCTGTTGTCCGGCGTTTCCATCTGTGCGCGTTTTCTTCTTTTTCCTTTTACGCTTTTCTCTCTTAACTCTCTGACTCCCCCCCCCCCCCCCCCCCCCCCTCTCTCACCCCCTCTCTCTCTCCCTCTCTGCTGCCAACTTCATCAATCATAAACAGTTCGAAGCTGAATCTGAAACCTGAAGTTGACTGCCTGGTCACATGTGCGTGCAGCCCTCTTGTTGTTATTTCCTGTTTTGTTTTATACCCTGTAAAGTGGGCACCAAATGGGGCATGTTTAAGGCATTGCCTGTATGTATGGTCTCTTTGAGCTATTACTATATTAAATATATCAGGGCTGCAAGCCCAAAAGAAATCGAACCACGATTTGGTCCATGAACCTGGTTTACTACATCCGTTAACCCAGTTTTTTTTTTAATTGTATATATCAAAGATTTAATAAGTGCATTGGCTAGGTCTTAAATTGTTTGTACTTTTCAGCTGAATCTCCCTCAAAAGTTTCTTTTATCGAAGCAAATCAATTTTGACAAAAATAAATGGAACCATTTATTTTTTTGGGAAACTGATCCGATTTAAGGTTTGGTTCATTGCCACAAATAAAGAGTTAATCCGAGCTCGACTCGATTCAGTGCCTCTCCATGAACTCAGCGACTGCCGAATCTAGTGTTGGAAAATTTGTTTAGTAAGTTCTTATATATGATTGCCCTGGTTAATTTGAAAGGTCTCGAAAATCTTCTACAAATAATGTGCAACTGCTTTTGTTGACTTCAGCCCATCTAAATACATTTTGTAGCATTCGCTCAGTATTTTCCAATTTCTATAAAATCATGTCATATCAAGCAAATGATTTTTCTTTTTATTATACAAGGTAACTTCAAGTCCTGCTTGCCAGCTGGGATATTTTTTTCTCCTGTTTATTTAGCTCAGCATTTTGGGTTCAGGGATTTGTTATGCCGACCACAAAATGTAATTAGCAGCAAATGGCGACTGATGAAGGCTTCATGTGTGCAGCGGATCGGAATGATATTCTTGGTGTTGCCACGGGCAGCGGCAACATCATTAGCCAAGTAGCAAAGTGGCGCTGCGCTCAAAGGAAGGCAGCACATGGCAGCTATATCCAACTATCAGCCAGTCGTTGGCATTATTTGAATATGTGCTTGCATTTTATATTCAATTTTTCTGTACATTTTTTGAAATTTGGAGGTGCCTTTTTTTTGTGTTTTTGGGCTTGTTTAAATTGTTCGACTCGCATTCCCTTTGAGTGCATTTGATTTATGCGTCGGATTCATTGCATAGCCACAGGCGCCAGCCCAAAATGAACTTGTTAAGCTGCAGCTAACGCCAAATGCATGACCCCGCCCCCCCCTCTCCCGTTCCCCATCCGATTCTACAGCGCTTTGGCTGCTTAAATGGCCAATAGACAAGCGAACAAAGCAATCAAATTGAATTTTTTCGACCATGGCTATGGAATTTTTCGGCTTTGTCGCTTGGCATGTGCTCCAATATCAAGGGGGAGGGGGGAAGGGGGGCAGGCAGGTAGAGGGTGACTGGCTGCAGCGGGGGTCGTCAGATTACATGGCAAAAAGTCAGTATTTCCCCCCCAAAAAAAAAAAACAAAAAATAAAATAAAATAAAACACAGCAGCCCAAAAGAAAGCAACTGTAGCAGTCACATAGGCGCAGACAGTTTTTATTTATCACCCGCAGTGCAGGGCTAAGCGAGAGGATAGAGCTTCTAAGGGCAGAGTGAGGGGGCGGGGGGGGGGGGGGGGTGGTCTGCAAAGGGGTTTGAGCATGCCATCAACAACAGGCGTTGGAACAGTAGCCGTCGCAGCCGCAGCCGCAGCTGATGAGCGATAAGGCCGCAGACAGCTGCAGTGTGGGGGCTCACATGTGTGTGCGTGCGTGTGTGTGTGTGTAAGCAGAGACATTCACACATTTGGGGGTAAGTCCAGATGACAACCAAAGCGAAAGCCAAAGCCAAAGGGTTGCTAGCGACACCATATGAAACAGCCAGGGTGGCACAACTTAGTAGGGAGTTGCATTGAGCAGCACTCATAAGTTGGATAGTTAACATGCCATAAAAACACAGCTGGAGAGTTGCCAATTTATGCGAATATCCTGCAACAGAACTGGCTGGTCTTTCATATCAAATCCTGTCGCTGTCTTCGCATTTATTGCCCAACACATTTAACTGCTTATTTAAGAGGGTTTCCCATGGATTGAGCTTGAAGTTTGTTTGGAAAAGTTGCATATACGAACGGGGAATACTTGCTGCTAATCTAGATGCTTTATTGCTCTGAGATTGAGAAAGAACTGAGAAACCATCTGGAATAGCAAATATCAGCTAGACTCTAGCTTAACTTGGTAGCTAACACAATTCGTATGACTTCCCTTAGAATCTTCCAATCTACACACACACAATTATATGGATATACGGTATGAATAAGCCAAGTCATCTAGAGCTATCTATCTATCTACAATTAGACCATAATTGGACTGATGATCCATTCCCAGATACAAAACGAACAAGAAAAAGAGCATTTGGTTGCATGCCGTGGAACGGATGAAGTCTTCGAGTCTTTGCTTGGATAAAGACCTCTTAGATCCTTAACGAATCAGGTTGCATGGCAATGGAATCTAGCTTTGTATAGAGCTGGACAGTTTCTGAAGGGATGTCGCACTGTCTCTTCCTCTTCTAAAGGGAAGGCTAAGAGATGTCTTACCAATCATCTATTAGTTTCGTTTGCTTCTACGAGTTTTATTCAGCTCTAAATACTCTGCGATAGACATGTTAAGCAGCTTAAAAGTCGTCTTTGAACCCAGCTGAGGCACAATTTAGTCAAGTAGTTTCTCGTGTACCTCAAAATTAAACAATTTCATGGCTCTAATTCTTGGTTTCTTAGCTGGGTTCGTTCTAACTTAAAGCTCTTTAAATACAATTTGAATTTTCCATTTGTCGCATTTAAAATTCAAATTGACGCTAGATTTAAGCCTTGTCACACGTGGCGTATGCGCAACGTGACGCCAGCTGGCGACAGGGTAAAGAGGAAGCTGCCTGAATGCATTTTGGCCATACTCGTTACACAAGAGCAGCAACAATAACAGCAACAACAACAGCAACAACAACAGCAACAACAACAACAACAACAAGGACACAACGGCGACACATTGTGCTAATGAATTATTAACAAAAATTATAATTGAAAGCCGTTTGGCAAATGAGTTTAATGCACTTGCACAGCACCCACAACAAAGCAGCAGCAGCAGTGTGTGTGTGTGCGTATGTGTGTGCGTGTGTGTGTGTATGTGTGTGCGTGTGTGTGCAACTGACGTAGTCAATGATGAAAAGGCGAAATTGAAAAGCAAAGCCCCAAACGGAACCAACGGAAATCAAGGGAAATCAGCTTAAGGCAGAGCCAGGGCGGGAACAAAACAAAGAGGGGGTGGCGGGGAGTGGGGCGGGGCTGACTCTTGAACTGCACAACGAAAGCCGCTTAGTAGCCAATGCAACGTGGAAGGGAAGGGAAGGGGATGGGGTGCGAGTGTTGTGACAGAGGGGTCAGCCAAGTGGACAGCAAAAAGCAAATGAAAAGGCGGCGGCTCAGCTCAAGAGAGAGCGAGAGAGGGAGAGAGGGAGAGAGAGTGGAGAGGGGCGGCGATTAGATGAGGGGGTCAAAAGTAGCGCAAAGGAGGAAGGGAAGCGCCGCGGTTGTCTATTGTTGGACTTTGGCTTCAAATTCAATTTGCTATGCAAAGAAAGCGAATCGCAAGTAAAACAAAAGAAAGTGAAAAAAAAAGAAAAGAGGAAATAGCCAAATGAATGTCAATGAAATGCAAATGGTGAAAAGCGGCCAGAGACGGGCAGGGGGAGAGGGTGCATGCATTGAGGGTTGATAACCCACAGCCACAGCCAGAGTCCACATCCACGTCCAGAGTCCAGAGTCCAAGCAGCTGGGACATTTGCATTGGCCGCTCACATTACCAATTTGAATAAAATATGAGATTTTTATGATGTACACGTTAGCGAGAAGTCCGAGGGTTCGAATCCTCTCGAATGCTCTGCATCTTGGCTCGTGCTCGTGCTCGTGGTCTCCTTTCCTTTCTTCCTCCTCTCCTTTTTAATAGCTGGCCAATGACTAGATAATGGAGCTCCAGCTCTCCTTCCTTCTCAGCGGCACAGCTGGAGACGCTGCTTGGCATAATTTCATGATTTTATGCAGTTTACTTTTCTTTGAGTCCTTTTTCTAATATTTCAATCCCGCTGCTTCCAATTGTCGGCAGTTGTCGCCCGTGCTTTCTCTTGCCAGTTGCCTAACCACACAAACCGCCGACACTCATTAGGCGGCGGCGCATCTCCCCTGGGCCGGACTGTCCTGTCTGGTGTTAAATTGCTTCGTATAGCCCCCAAACCCCCTCCCCCCTCTAATGGCAGGGGCGTGGGTTTCAATTTCAAGTTCTAAAAGGATATGCAAATTTGTTGGCCTGGACACAACACTTTCACAAAGTGTTATGCTTGGCAGGCAACACGATCGTTGAGAGTCCTTTTTCCATTTCCATAACTCTCTATTCAAACTAAGACCAGTTAAATCTGGGAAAATATATAGTAATACATTAGATTTATATTCCAGCTGCAAACTATTCAAGCTATATTTGGCTATAAATAGCTTTGGAATTGTAGGCCTTGGCTAAGATTTTTTAATATTATTTACTTTGATAAATATCTGAATATAGTTTGAGCTGGTTAATTTTCACTTTACTGGCATTAATTCGGCTCAAAACAAATTGCAACTGTTTCCTTTTCAAACGATTCGATTCGTATTTTAGCTTGAATCCAGTTTTCTTTTTTTTATAAATGTTTATTATATTGAACCAAAAATAAATAAAGATTGGCTAGCTCAGAGTCTTGACTGTTGTTTAGTTCTCTGGCAGAGCGTACGTGAATTCGGGTTAGCCTCGTGCCAAGTTGCATGTTGCAAGTGCCACACAAATCTGAGCAATGGGCAACTCTCTCTTTGCTTCGCTTGAAACATTCTATTCGCCCGCTTCATTGCAACCGGAGGCCATTAAGTTGTCAAGATTTGACGTCAGGCATTTTGATGTGCCGCAGCAGCAACACGATTGATACGACAGACAGGGAGCAAGGAGGAGGAGGAGGAGGTGGGATTGAGAGTAGGGAATGAATGGGGATGGGTGAGTGCAAGGGACACATTTATATAAAATACAAGTTGAAGCATGATTTGATGATTATAGACTAGACTTGGCGCTCGAGCGAGCGCAAAGAGTCTATTTGCGGGCCAAAACCTGATTACGACATCCCAATAGTAGAGGCAGGCCAAAGGAGAGGTATGGGAGGCGACACAGGACATTCTGATTGGGAAGCCGGCACTTTCGATTCCTGGCCAGGGACCGCAAAACGCGCAGACAGAGAGACAGCGAGACGAGCAGCAGCAAAAACATTTGGGCTCAGAGCCAACGAACAGAAGAAGGAAAGGGTTGACGTTCTGCGGACATTTTTCAGCGTATGCGGCCCAAGGGCAAACGCGGCAAATAGTCGAGAAATGGAAACCGGAAATGTTGTTACACGCCCATCCCCCCCCCAAACACAGCCATAGAAAAGTGCAGTTGCCTCACAAGCATTGCCGGAAATGGGCGCAAATGCGACAACGACAAGGACAAGGACGTGCACGTGGACGGGGCGGGGCGGGGATGTGGTGTGTGCATGTGTGTGTGTGTGTGTGTGTTGAGTGCTGTGTGATTTGTGCGCTATGCAATAATTTACATGCAATTAAATGCCCAACCAAATGCAATGAACAAGCCACACAAACGGCCGCGAATCACTTTCGCCCGCATTTCGCCATTTGAGGCAAGTGTGTAAATTGTCTTTAAGCCTCAATTTTATACCCTGAACCCAGTAAAACGGGTATAATGTATTTGGGCAAATGTATATGACAGGCAGAAGGAAGTATCTCCGACAACATAAAGTATATATATATATTCTTGATCAGCATTAACAGCCGAGTCGCTCTAGCTGTCTGTCTGTCTGTCTGTCCGTCCGTTCGTCCATCCGTGTGTATGAACGCAAGGAGAGCTAGAGACTTGAAACGGACTACGGACCATAGGTCCTCCGATATTCGATAACTTGCTCCGTGTCCAAGTAATCGATAAAAACCGAAATCCAAATCCTGTTTTTTGAACAAACCTCTCTAGTTATGTTAGAGAAAGCGTCATGTAGCTTCTAGTTGTCATTTCGATTTTTTTATGAATCTATAAGCTATATAAAAGTATATATTTGATCGATCCCTCCGACTGTCTGTCTGTCTGTCTGTCTGTCTGTCTTCATGCGAACTAATCTCTCAGTTTTAAAGCTATTGTCATGAAACTCTGCACAGATCCGTCTTTCTGTTGCAGACAGCACATATATCGGAATCAGCTGGACGACGCACTATATAGGAATGATTTTTAGTAATTTAAGTGCCACAAGTAAATCCATTAATTTCATTATTTTTTTGCAAGTAGAAACTGTTAATGGGAACACAAATATTCTTATGTACTTAAGCTGTTCGAGCGTCTGTTTGTTTGTCGCTGTCACAAGCACAACATTTAAATTTACGAGACACGACCACGCCCACTGGCCAGTGTGACCAATAAACGCCCTCAACTAGTGGGGTCGCAGGGGGGGGGGGTGGGGGGCGACAACAGACGACAGTCAACGAACTGTCAAGTGAAAATGCATTTGGAATTGCAATGCGAGTCGAATGCATTTCTAGGGTTTCCTTTTTCGTCTGAGCGCTTAAAAGCTGCCTATGCGCACAATGTGCCACCTGTGCACCTGTGTGTGTGTGTGTGTGTGTGTGTGCGTGAGTGCTATGCATGGCGATGCAATGAACTGGGCGTGTCCGAACGCCCACATGTCGAAGCAGCCGAAGGGGCAACTGATTGCAACTATTGTTTGAGCCGCAAACAATGCGATAGGTTTACATGCATGTATGATACGTATACACTATACACACACACACACACACACACACACACACAGATTGTTACTTATATAAATGTATTGATCTGCGTCTGCTGCTGGTTGCCTTTAAATTGCGTTACGCCTTTTTATTGTTAGCCACATTCGCTTAAATTTGTCAAGGCATCCATAAAATGCAGACATGCTTGCTTACACACACTCTCTCTCTTTTTCTTCCTCTCTCTCTCTCCCTCTCTCTCTCCCTCTCTCTCTCCCTCTCTCTTTGGCTTACTAGCCTGAGCACGCCTGGGCTATCCTTTGTGCATTATCCTTGCCCTGTCGCTTGTTAAGACATTTTTACGCTCGTTTTTGTCCATCGCAAATTGCATTTCCGTGACGGGTCAGCACAAACAGCCCCCCCTTCCCTCCCCCTCAGTCCGCACCCCTCTTCAGGCAGTTGACCACATTATTGAATCAGTGTATAATGCCCTTTTGTGCTCTGCAGCTTGCAGCATGCTTGAAACGTTGCCACTAGCCCCGCCCCTCCCCTGCGCTGTCTATCTGCGTCTGCGTGTAATAAAATCAACAGCCAAAAAGTATGCTTTAAAAAAATGTTGCAATGCAGCCAAATCAAATAAACATATCAAGCCCCTTGGCCTCGGTTACTGCTCCCCCTGCCCCTGCCCCTGCTGCTGCTGTTACCACCCCGCCTTCTGCTCTACACCCCCCTTCCTCTGCAACTCATCTAAGAGTTTTTCCTTCTGCTTATTTTTTGCTGTTATCTTCTTGATAGCTCTGCTGCTGCGTTTCGCTTTCAGCTGCTTATTGAAAACTCGCACAGAAATCATAAACAACGCCGCGGGGCGTTCATATTCGTTTTCAAAAAACCCCGAGCTGACCCCCCCCCCCCTGGCCCACCAGCCCCTTGCTCCAGAGCCGCCATTCTAAATCTAGCTGCGGCCCCCGCTACAGTTGGCATTTATTGAAATCTGAAAAAATATAATTGCATGCTTTTAGGGTTGCTGAGCAAAATTGAAAAGCACACGCACACAAACACAGCTACACACACACACACGCACACACACACACAATTGCTTAGCAAATCAGAATATAAACTCGCACAATAGCATAAAGAAAAACGCTCGAGTTCCTTAAATCTCTTTCGTCTGCCGTTTGAATTGAAATTCAACATTTTTTTTTATAGGTTTATTTTAATTTGCCTGTTATTATGAAAACAATTTAAATTATATTTATATGAAATTTACAATACTCGTTAGACTACTTTTAAGTATTTATATTAATGAAATTAACACAGTAAGGGTGACAATATAAATCCGCAATCTCATCCGCGTTCGGACTTCTCCAACTCCGATTCCTCTTTAGAAGGCGCCTAGCCAGACGATTTGGATGGTTTCCCAGTCGCGTTATGCAGTTTGCAGCCTGTAGGTATATGACGTCCCCGACTTTGGGCACTCCTCAGTCTTTTTCCAAAAAATAAATAAATAAAATAAACAACAAAAATGCAGAACAAACCGAACGGCTGATTCCAAGTGGAAGATCCTGAAAGCAGCTCTTAATTCAAAACCATAACTAAAATATCAACATTTTGTTCTGAAACTTTTGCAAATTGCTTTAAAAACATTGTCTCGAGGTTGTCTAGAAGTCATTCAAGTCTATTCAAATAGCACCAGATATTGCAATACCCTAAGCAAAGCTTCTTAACAAGAATATCTAGTGTATCCGGTATATATTCAATGTTTTTTGCATCTAATGCTTACAGTAAATTGGCCAGATCTAGTATATATAGTATATATTTTAAATATCCCAAATACACAGTTAATTAGAAGCAGTTAGTTAGTTAGCAGAAGTCTTCAACTTTTGGTACATCTGGCATACCTAGTATAGCTGGTACATCTGGGAAATTAATTACATTCTATTCTCTTCAGTCTAAGCTAGATACTCATCAATCAGATAACCTACATACTTACATACATATGAGACCAAGTATATTCAAGTATCTTCAATAGATATAATTGGTTTATGTAGCAGGGCGAAGAACCCAAGAATAAATTGTCACTGTTTAGGTTCACGGTTTGAACCAGCCACCACGTGCCTTTTTTACATGCACATACCTTGGTTTTGTAATCAATTTAATATTTAATTTAATTAATTTGCAATATGCAAGTTGCGTCCAAATTTCATCTCTGTCCAAAATTCAACTAAATATGATTAGGCAACAATTTTTAAATACTGCAAGTGAATTGTGAATTGAACAAGTTCTGAAGAACAATAGGAATCGGTTGAGGTTTGCTTCGAGTTTCGGCTTATATTTAAAAAGTAAAATAGAATTCCTGTCTCTAGCCGTGGCATGGAGTAAATATCGGCTGATCTATGCAATTTTTATTGTGTCTGGAATATCTGAAATATGTTATCTGAAAATTATGTCATTTGAAAATCTTAAATGAATTAAATGGAGAATTCTGCAGCTCTGTTGGAACACTCTGAACGTATTCCAAGCATATGTTAATTTTTTTGCAAGACTTTGCATATTGGCGATTTGCTGGCGAAAACGTTTTGCGTTCGGGAACTGCGTCTCGGACAAGTAATTTGTTGTGCGAGACTTTAAGCAAAAGGCTCATTATGAAAACTTTTTGCAGGCGATTAACAAAAGCGGCAAGGTCCTCGTTCGGCTGCCGCGACTTGACCAGGTCGGAGTCGGACTCGGACTCGGAGTCGGAGTCGGGGTGGTAGATGCCAGCTTCAAGCAGTTGCCACACGACTTGGCTGCTTTGTCGCAGCGTCTGCAAAGTTTTCTTTGGCCGCCAGGACAAAAGCACCCGAAGTAGACTTAAGGGGGGCACAGGGGGAAGCTAGCAAGGCGTTGCATACTTGCAGGCGTCGCGGCGTATGGAATACCAATTTATCATTTATCATTGTTTTTTGCCCCCTCCCCCCATCTGCACAATTGGAGTAGGGAAATTTATGTGCGCACATTTTTAACGCAACATTTAACGCGCGAAAAGCAGACGAACGGCCGGGGGGGAGAAGGTTGGGGTGCTGTTAACAAGTCGGAAGTCGCAGTGAATGGGAACGGGAATCCGACGCTGATTTACGTGGCGGAATTATGACAACAGCTCACTTAGCCGCAGCTGCTTACTCATCCTTCTCTGTTGCTCTGTCTCTTTCGCTTGCAGACATTCATTGTGCGTGGCTCCAGCCAGCCGAACACGATGGCCGTGTCGGTGCGTCTGCCCCAGGATACGGGTCCATATATCGAGCACTATCTGATCCAGTCGCAGGAGAACATACTCAGCCTGGAAAGCTCACGGTTCAAGTTCGGCTCGATTCCGGCCCTGATCGCACACTATGCCCAGTGCTGCGATGAGCTGCCCGTGCAGCTGATGCTGCCACGCGTTCTGCGCGAGGCGAACAACCGCAAGAAGCTCTCATCGCTGGCCCTGCTCGGCCAGGAGTTCTGGCGTTATGCCAGCAGTCCGGCTGTGCTGGGTCCGCCCATTGCCGCCAAGACATTTACAGCTGCGATCACAACTGCCACCTGCACCACCGAGCAGCAGCAACAGCAGCAGCAGCAGCTGCTTTTGGATGCCAAGTCGCCGCTCTCACTGACCGAGACCAGCGGCCTGGGCACAGCCACATTCTTCAGCGATGCTCTGGCCGCCGGCAAGCCGCCGGCTGTGGCGCCGCCGCAGTCGATGTTCAGCCCCACGGGCAGCGGCCAGCTGTTGGGCTTCTTCAGCCAGGCGGGCACGCCGTCGGACACGAATTCGAGCATGAGCTCGTTCTCGACCAGCGGCGGCCAGCATATGCAGCTGCTCAGTCCCAATTCCGTGGATTCGGTCATACTAACCATGTCGCCGGTGGACGCGCAGGGCTATCTGCCGGGCGGTGCTGCCTTGGAGCCGCCAATGCAGACAATGCAGCCAATGCAGCCGCATGGCAGCAACAATTTGAGCACCTTTAAGACAACATCGGCGGCTGTGGCAAGCATTACAGAGCTGGAGCAGGTGCGTCCACAGCGGCCCAAGCCGCCGAACACATTGAATCTCAAGCCGCCGGCACCGCCGATGCGCTGGTCCAAGCCGCATTCACCGGATCAGCTGGGCAACAATTTTACGGTGACCACCACGGTTACATTTTCCATGGAGAACAATAATGGCGGCAACAATGGTGGCAACAATGCCGGGGCCAAGTCAAATCCCGCACAGTTTGTGGAGGTAACAACGCCCGCCTCGAGCAATCCCTTCAATGCGCTCCTCAACTCTCAGCCCAGCACCAGCACGTTCCAGACCTTCGCCAAGCGTCTGTCGCCCGAGGGCGAGTGCAAAGATACGCTCTCCTCGCAGGGCTCCTCCTCCAACGACAGTCGCTGGCAGTCACAATCCCAGTCGCAGTCGCAGTCGCAGTCCCACTCCCAATCCAGTCGCGACTCCAGCCACAGCCAGCGCAAGATTCTCTCTCCGATGACACCAAACGGCGCTGGCCTCCTCCCCGGCGGCGGCGGCGGCGGCAGCAGCAGCAAGTCACGCAAATCGCGCAACCGCAAGGAATCGAAACACTATCAGGAATCGGACATACTGGAGAGTCCGCCAGCGCAGTATTGCGCCAGCGCGCTGAGCGACAAGATCAGCGACTACGAGGACGTCTGGACGCACGATCCCAGCGATCGGGCCAGTCTGCTGACCAGCTTCAAGCCCGGCCTGGATAATCCTGGCGTTCTCAACCGACGACCCGATCTGCTAGCCGAGACACGTAAGTAGACAACCTAACTAAGCGTAGCTAGATCTTCCTTCTATGAATACTTATTATACCCTTGCAGAGGGTATTGTAATTTTGTCGTTACATGTGTAACGCATAGAAGGAGACATCTCCGATCCCATAAATTGTATATATTCATGATCAGTATCAACAGCCGAGTCGATCTACCTATGTCCGTCTGTCCGTCTGTCTGTTTCTATGCGAACTAGTCTCTCAGTTTTAAAGCTATCCTTATGAAACTTTGCAGCAGTGCCTCTTTCTGTTGCACGCAGTACATATGTATGTCAAAACCAGCTGGATCGGACCACTATATCATATAGCTGTCATTGGAACGATCGGTCGATAAGTAGGTTCTTGTATGAAAAACATTTTTACTTATCAAGATATCTTGACCAAACTCGACATATATTAGTTTTACTATGCTCCTCATATATGTATATGATAAATCCTATCAACATCGGACCACTATATCATATAGCTGCTATAGGAACGATCGGTCGAAAATTAAGTTGTTGTATGGAACACTTTTTGTTTTTCAAGATATCTTAATCATACTCGGCATTAACTACTTTTCCAGTGCTGAGCATTATGAAAAGGTTGGGTCTGCAAGGGTATTAAATCTTCGGCGTGCCGAAGATAGCCCTTCTTTCTCGTTTTGGGTTCGATTTCGATTCGATTTCCCATCCCGAGATTCATGCACCAATCGTTTGTGTTTTATTCCCAATAAGCTTTTAAAAGCCGATCGAGCGAGACTTGGAACATAGGAACTTTCGAACTTTTGACAAAGATCTTTGCAAATAAGCTTGAGGCCGATCGAGCTGGAGTCGATCGTAATTTGTCCACTCTTGCGCTTGGAATTGCATCCAGCAATCAGTCCGTTTGTCAGTCGGGATTAATATTTTTAATTATACAGATTTTTTGTAACTGGGTGCAGGCTAACATACTTATCTCCAAGTCGATAAGGGAACGTTTCAGATTTCGTAGGAATCGATTCGTCAGCTTAGCCCAACTTAACTCTTTCGGCTTTGCTTTTTCCTTCCTGCAGCCAGCACACCCACACAGCAGCTGCTGTCGCCCTGTGAGGAGAGCAGCGCCAATCAGGATACCAGCCAGCAGCTGATGCAGTTCTCCGGCGATGCACAGCCACGCTCCCGGGCCGGTCTGCTGTTGCCGAATCTGGCCAACGCTGGCGCGGCGCCAGTCATGACGCAGTCGCTCACCGAGCAGAGCGGCGGCGATGGCGATGATGGCGGGGATACCACGCCTACTGCCGCGCAGACGCCTGGATCGCGCAGCAAGCAGGGCAGTCCGTTCTATGCCGAGCCGGCAGATGCACTGCGTCAGGCTGGCTTCACCAGCGCTGCGGCGGCCATTTTGCGGCGACAGCAGCGCAGCCAGCTGCTGCCCGCCAATCAGCGGCACTCGGAGCCGCTCAAGGGCGGCCTGGCGACGACGGCGGCGCCGCTGCTGCTGCCCGCCGAGCTGGAGAAGCTCGCCGGCAGCCTGGACGAGCTGAAGCAGAAGCCAAAGCCAATGGCAATGGCGATGGCGATGGCTCAACAGCCCGCCAAGCGTGGACGCAATCGCATCGAGCATTGGCAGCTGGACAGCAGCTGGGAGTTTATGGCCAAGCAGGAGAGCAACGGCGGCGACTACGAGACTGCCGCCGATTGGCAGGAGAAGGAGAACTCGTTGGGGCGCGACAAGGACGCGGCGGGCTCAAAGAAGCGTCCGCTCACCGTACACCAGATAATTGCCAAGCGTCTGCCCGACCTCAATCTGCCGGAGCTGGTGCGCTGCTCGACCCCGCCCCAGACACAGGCGACGACGACGGCGGCGGCGCCGCTGCAGGAGAAGGCGAACGTCGATGGCAGCCAAAAGTCATTCCAGAGCCAGAACGGATGTCGGCTCTCCGCGTACGACAACGTGGAACGCAACTGTGCCGCCTTCTGTCAGACCTACTATGCCGGCATCGATTCGGCGCAGTCGGACGACGGCACCGTCTTCTCGGAGCCGTGGGACTCGTCCCAATGGGACTCCTTCATGCCCATGCAGGATGGTAAATGCACGACTCCCACCCATTCCCCATTCAAACAAATGTTTACAGCTTGACCAATTGATTCTGTTCTTCTTCCAGATGCCACCATCAACTCAGACTCCATTCATTTGTCCAAGTGCCGACCGGCGCTCTCGGAGGACGACACCATCATCGAGGAGTTCAGCAGCACCAAAGACGGCAGCAACAGCAGCTGCAACCAGGATACGCTCAAGGCCAATAAAAATGCCACCAGCGCCGGCGCTGGCAACAACAACAACAACAACAAGGCAATACGACCCAAAGTGGCCACCATTTTAAGAAATCCAAGCATGCGGGATCGGGAAATACTATGTAAGTATTCCAGAAGTAGACTAAACACAATCTCAAGTCGAACAAGTTTCGAGAGCTGCGCTTCCACTTAAATATATGTATATATAAATACAAATATTCCTGCGATCGCATTATATTGTAAGTAAGGTTCGTACAGATGCAGGCATACATGTTAGGAGTTGGCATCTCGCACATCGATCGCAAGGAATCCAGGATCTTTGATTACGGAAAAATTGTATGCAGTCCAGCAATTTCTACGCCGAAGATCTAATGAAAAGATGATCAAAGGAAGCGGAGATCAAACTAAACTGGATGTTAAGTGATCGCAGTCTGATGATCGGCAACGAAGGAGTTGTTTGAGATCTTTTCCAGCTACAGATGTCCGTTAGACTCCCAAAGAAAACACATATTAATGCAGCTCTACTGGCTGAAAGACTGACAAATGATCGCAGGATAATAATCATAAGATCAGTCCAGCTACTTATTATCGGAAGACATCAAATAGGAATCGAGTCACACAAAGAAAACAGAGATAAATAAACTGGATCGCAGGATTGGATTAGTAGTTATTACGCACCAAAAGGAATAAATTCTTTACGCTGAGCTCAACTATATATAAAGGGAAGACTCCATATGGATATGGAGATAAGCTAAAAGCCGAAGATCAACAACTTTTACGGTTCAAAAGGAATAATTTATCAGCATGGAACTGGAACAAGGAAATCTTCCATTTCCGCTACAGATCTATACAGATCGGCTCTTTGATGATCTATATCAGCTGATACTTCGGATCTGGACGGTCACACTGCACAGTCGGTCATCATCATCATCATCATCATCATCGTCATCGTCATCGTATGGTCAATTGCAATCGCTTGTTATTGTTGCATCATACTACCCACCATGGCCTCCATGGAGCGGCAGACAAAAGCAAATACAGCGAGATCGTCGAACGATAATCGTCGTCATCGTGCGTCTATTGACTGACTGATTCATTGATTGATCAACTGATCAACTGATCAATTGATTGATTGATTGATTTAGCGCACGGGTGAATTGCCCGACTTCCAAACCAAAAGCAGCCGCAAATGCAGTCAACAACTGGCGCAAACTGGAAAACCTAGCCCAAGCGGATTATCAGCTGGCTGCGTCAGCTGCTGCTGCTTTGTAGGCCTATGCGGTCTGTGGTCTGTGCAGTCTGCGGTCTGGAGTCTGGAGTCTGTGATCTGCAGACTACAAAGCCTTTGCCGAAACTTATCTGCCGCGCAATGCATTCGTTTGCCATATGCACCGACCCACCGAACCGATCCCCGCACTGCAGCATTAAATGGCGTCGCAGTTGGCCAGCTAAACAAATTTGATAAGTTTCAAGCGATCAACATAGAAAGATTCTCTCTCTCTCCCGCTCCCGCTCTCTCGTTCGCTCTAAATATATAAATATTGGAGCTGTCGACTCTGGCGGCGGCGCGTCGTGCACTTTGGAATGTAAACTGAACGGAGCTGGCTGCGTTTTTATCAGCGCGCGTTTTAAAACGCGCCGTGTGTCTCGCCGCTCAATGGGATGCGTAATTTGCCAAGCTCAAGTACGATTAGAATTTCCAACTCAGACGATTCGAATCTCTTTGGCTATTTTGGGTCAGCGAGTTGGGCAAACATCAGAGCCAACGGCTGTTGCTGATGAAATGCACACACAATGGGCGCGATTTTATTTTTAGACTTGGGTCCACCCTAAACTACACGTGTTTTGACTGCTCTGCAGCCAATTCAACTGTTTGCTCGCTCGCCCGCCCACCATCGCATACAAACAAATCTAATTAGCAATATTTTCAGTTGTCAAGCATTAGCTTTTCGACGATAAGCAAAACTCTGGATAAGCAACCGGCTGTGGAAGACGGTTCGCTGAACTTGTCTAAAAAAACTGAAATACAAATAAAACAATGTAAATACAAATAGGCCCAAGGGCACCTTGAATACCCTTAAGTTGAAAAATTGCCCCTAATTAAGATAAAAAAAAACACCAATCAAACTAACTGCAAAACGAGGCCAGAATAACTAGCCAGACCTTTTTAATAGCCCTTGCTATTCGGAGGCAGGGAGAAAGAGCTACGTAAGCCTTATGTACGGACAGAAAACAGGCCAAGGCTCACGTTCAAGGCCCAAGTCTTGGGCAGTTTTTGCAGAAAATATAATTAGCCCCTACGATATGT
The DNA here is from genome assembly GCA_035045355.1 of Drosophila lacicola. Classification (NCBI taxonomy): domain Eukaryota; kingdom Metazoa; phylum Arthropoda; class Insecta; order Diptera; family Drosophilidae; genus Drosophila; species Drosophila lacicola. Next base: position 29,625,014 of record JAWNPB010000148.1, read on the forward strand.
ATAGAATAGTCAGTAGTTCAATCAGCTACTGCCCTAAGATATGCCCGTTGCTTTACAACACTGCTCCTGGCTTTTAAAATCGGGTCAAGGCTCGCAGCCGGAACGAAACAAGAGTATTCAGCTAATTGAGATATGTCCGGTATTTTACAACACTACTAATGGCTTCTAAAGGAATTCCAGTCTCTACTCTGGTGTTGTTCTAACAGAAATCAAAGCTGTCCCTACGATATATAGTATATAGAGTATTCGCCATTATAGCTATAAAATATGTCCGGTGCTTTACAGCACTACCGATTGCTTGTATGGAAAAAATATCAAGACAAGTTTCGTATCTTAGGCACAAGTCGTGTGTTGTCGTTAGCAGAAAGTCAAACCAGCCCGTATGATAAAGCATATTCAGTAGTTGTTCCAGCTATAAGATATGCCCCCGGTGCTTTACAACACTACTCATTGTCGGGATTTTCTTTCTATATACATAATCAATATTATCACTTTGGCTACTTTTCAAACATTGCCAGCTTGTATTTATATCGAAATGAGTAACCCGCTACTCTAGATTATATTCCCCCACAATGATTCCTCTTTACTTAATCATATTTTGCCTTCTATCAGTTTTGCTATTTACTTAGCAATTAATGGTGCTCCGATATAATGTGATTATATTTACAACAGGCAACGGGCCTTGAAAATATAAAATCAAGATAACAAGTTCGATTCGCAGCCAGTCTTGTATATAGGGGTTAATTATTTGTACTCTCATCAGCAGACATTGCAAAGGCCTTGTCTCCCCTTCGAAGCTTCAACCTGTTGGGAATTACAAGCGTTCAGCAACGAAAACAACGAAAACAGAACAGAGCAAGCCATAGTTGATATGTTGTGTATTTTACCCTGGTCATTGGCAATCATAAATATAATAGATTATGAAATAATTCTATGTAGACTCTCAGGGCGCACTTCCTGCACACAGACGCACACGGAAACCTTCACAATAAGCCTCTGCTCCAAAGGTTCTTCCGAATTGCGCAGCAGTAGAAAATATAAAGAAAAAAAATACATTTCAAACCAATTCCTCGAGTTGTGTTTAGGCTTTGAAAAGCTGATGCAATCGTAAGGTGCAATTGCATTAGACGGGAATCTCGCGCTTCGCTCATTCGGAGGAATCTTTCATTGTTGTCTTCGCGTCGCAGTCGGACGTAAACCTTAGACATACTGTCTTAAAGCTCTCCCTCTCTCCCTCTCTCTCTCCCTCTGTCTCTCTCGAATTTGTGCAATTGAATGTGATTTTCCAGCTGTGATTCTCAGCTATGATTCAACTCTTTATCTCAACAGCCTTGCGTACCGCGTCGCTCTCAGGCCCAAATCTAAACCGGGCTCTCAGCTCTCGGCTCTCGGTCGGAAACCCTGCTGAAATACTAGCTGCCTGTTCAGGCCTTTTTGCACACGTGCTATTTGTTGTCTTGAATGATTTGTGTTTTCCAATCTTAGTTTATGGATTTAACGCCTTTTAGGCCTGAGTCTTGGCTTTGCGATGTTTCATTTGAGGTTTCCCCCCCTTTGCCGTCGCCGTCGCCGTCCCTCTGCCAGCCCACTTTTGCCACTTGCCGCTGACTCAGTGGCGATTTCCTCTTGACACAGTTTTCGCTTGCGTCCGAGCTCAGCCCGATAAAGTTATGACTGGCTCAGCTTGCGCAAAGATAGGATGCAGGTAACGCCGACGCCGGAAATTCCCGAGCGCGCTGCGAGCCCGGATCAACAGCGGCCCACTAGAAACTACCTGTCCCAGGCAGACGGCCGGACGGGTCGGAGGGGGGCTTAGGCAAATTTAGGTCGCAGCGCCTCGCAAATTAGGCCGCAGCTGCGCAGTTGACGTCGCGCTAGTTGCTATCTTTTTGTCACTGTCGACGGTGACGTTGACGTTGACGTCGACGTCGGCGACGGCGCAGCGCAGTCGTCGTTATCGTTGCTGCAGTCTTATAAACTAATGTGTATGAAGTTCAGCATTAGTTTTGCATTGGCCGCGTTTAGAGCAACAACACGCAACGGCAACGGCAGCGTCCATTTTGCAACCGTCAATCAATCAGCGATAAAAAAATAATAATAATAAAAAATATCGATCGACGATAACGCTTTATCGATCGATAACAGCCCATTTGCAGCGTGTGCCGATGAGAAACTTGCGTTTTCGCCAATTCGTTTTAGCTGGAAAAAATCGCTACAGAATTTATCATGAGCTGGTTCAGAAGATCGTCGCGCGCACACCCCGCGAACCGCCCGCAGCGAGGCGTGGCCGTTCACAATAATGCGAACAGTTGTCGCCCGACAGAAACGGATATGTCGAAATCGCTGAGCAGCCTGGACGAGCAGCGCATCGAGCGACTCGAACCGGAGGAGTTCTTTCACGATCCGGTCCATGTGCAGCACTACAAGGAGGAGGCCATGTTCCTCAGCTTCATGGCAGAGTGGGAGATTGTCGAGCATCCGCAGCACGAGAATTACTTTTCGGCCGACTTCGAGGAGGAGCTGCTGCACAACCGCACTCACACCATCAGCAGCAACACCATCAGCAGCAGCAGCACGGATAAGCTAGCCAATTGCTCGGGAAGATCTGCCAGTGGAGTGCGTCGCAAACGCAAGTTTCTGGAGCTGCTCTTCGTGGACAACATACAGACGGGCATTGTGCCGCCCAGCGACGATGGCAACAGCCAGCTGCTGCAAAGCTCGTCGGTGCTATGCAAGAAGTCCAAATACGCCAGCAGCAGCCTCTCGAGCATTGGCTCCGTTTCGACAACGACAACTGCGACTGCAACTGCAACTCCAGCTGCAACTGCAACTGCAACAATACGGATAACAACGACGGCCACCTGTCCGCAACAGGTGCTCAAAGACTGCCGCATCAATCGCAAGCAACTGAAGACTGAAGCACTCGCCGGCTCGATAATGGGCGCCATCGGCAAATGCCCCAATCCTGAGCTGAGCACCATTGGCTCGAGCATTTTGGTGGACGCGTGCCATCCCGGCGAGCGCAATACCTGTGATCATTATGATATCAAGCAGTTCTTTCACCTCGACGATCAGGGCAACATTTTGCTCAATATGACGCACATTGTCGAGTGCCAGGCACTGGGCCTGGCGCTCCAGGCGCAAAGCCGTCGTCTCTATCGACGCTATCGCCGTGGCTGCGAGTGTGCCGATGAGAAGCGCATCCAAACGCATCCCGGCTGCTGCACGCCATTCATCTGTTTGCTACGACTCCTCTGTAGGCTATTAATCGGTAAGAAGCTGGAGAGGATTAGCTGGGGGCGGGGGGCGGGCAGCTGTTCGAGCAGGAGCACCATCTATAACTAATCCCCATCCCAATCCAATCATAATTAATCGATTGCAATCGCTTCTCTTTATTTGCAGGCCATCCCCGCAACAAGATCAACGTACAGAGCGTGGGACCTGGCGACTCGCTGCGTGCGTATACACTGCAGCTGGCCGAAGATCCGAGCTCCACATTTGCCCGCAACATCGAGAACTTCATCAGCTGCACCAAGGAGTCGAGGGAGGCGGCGCCCCAGGTGGTGATGCGCAACATGCGCCAGTTCATGAGCGGCATGAAAAACTATCTGGTCAAGCATGGCGAGGGCAAGTTCCATGCCGAGCTGGAGTCGGCGCGAGCGCGCCTCAAGTCCGATGAGTTTCTCAATCTGGATGCCATGCTCGAGACGGTGATGCACCAGCTGGTGGTGCTGCCGCTGCGCGAGCATCTCTACGGCATCTTTGTGGACTACTACAAGCGCAGCGAGGACATCCAGCTGCTGGCCCAGAATGTGCGCTATGCCTGCGAACGGGATGCCACCGACTTTGGCATACGTGCCACAGTGACGCCGCCATCGCAGACGGCACTCCGTCTCATTGCCAATCTATTGTGGAAGCTGCAGGAGGCGGAGCTGCCACTAGACAAGCTGGAGCTCTTTCTGTGCGTCATCTCGACCGTGTTCGATGCGACGGGCTGCCCGCGCGGCCAGCAGCTGGGCGCCGATGATTTTCTGCCCGTGCTGGTCTATGTGGTGGCCAAGTGCGGCTTTGTCGGCGCCGAAATTGAGGCCGAGTTCATGTGGGGACTGCTCCAGCCGACGCTGCTCAATGGCGAGCCCGGCTACTATCTAACCGCACTCTGCAGCGCCGTGCAGGTGCTCAAGACGTTCATGGCCTCTGAGGGTGAAAGCGGCAGCGGCTCCCTCGACGTAAGTGCCCCAACCTAACAGCAACAACTGCAACACACACTCACTCATATCTCTCTTTCTCTCTGACTCGTGTAGTGGCGATCAAGCTGCTTGCCGGCATGCTCCAGCGTGCTGCGGGTCATCATACCGGACGAGTGCAATGGATCGCTGCAGACGCGAACTCTGCCGGTGCGGCCGCACACGACGACGCGCGAGGTGTGCCGGATAATAGCGCACAAGGCGCGCATTACCAATCCGCAGGACTATGCGCTCTTCAAGCTGGTCGATGGCGAGGAGACGCTGCTCACCGATGCCGAGTGCCCGCAGGATGCACGACTCGCTGCCAAGGGCAAGCACTGCATGTTGGCCTATAAGCGGATCGATGCCAAGATTGCCTGGCCGACAGCCGCCCAGCCGGGCACCCATTGATGCCGTTTGTTGTTGCCGCCGCCAACATGCCAGCGTCCACGATCCTGCAACCGCACCAGACCCCGACCCCGCCCGCGCCCCCGCCCCAGCCCATGTCCGTGTCCGTGCCCAACGGCCCCATCTTGCTCACTAACAAGCATATTTGATTAATAATTTATTATTATTACATTAAAATATACTTAGTAGCCTGTAAGTAAAGCTAATTAACGCTAATACATCTAATGTGTACTAAACAAAAACAGTATTCAGTTAAGAGCGGTTTTTTTTCTTCTCATCCATCGCCAACTCATCAACATCATGAATATCTTTATGAGCACACACACTCACGCAATCAATTTTTTTTATCGCTAATAAATATACGAATATAAACATATATAAACTATGTATACAACTATATATACCATATAGATATACATATAACATATGTAGTGCGTAGTAGGCCAAAGTTATAGCACAAGGCCAATTATTCTAGAGGAAACATCTACAAGACACACTTCTTCACACTCACAACACACCTAAACGTGTATTGCACTCTTGAAAAGCGGTTTGCAATCCAGCTACAAATACATCTACGATCTATAAGCCATATATCAATTCTACGACCAATAACTGCAACAAAAAACAATCACAATTTAAAAATAGAGCACACACACATACCCACACACATACACACACACTCACACGCCAAGGCATTTATAGCTGTTTTTTTTTTACTTGGAAGGGTTAAAAAATACAACACAACATCTAACACATTTATTTACATATATATAACGTATTAATATTAACGTTTAACTTTAATATTTATGTACAACTAAAACCAACAACTGCTATTGGAAATCGTAATTTTTTTTTGTTTTTTTTTTTAATGTATACTTTGTAAAATATAGCAAACCACAAGGCAATTATTTAATGAATAATAAAACAATAATAATGGAAGTTGTACAATCTGTTCCCTTTTTAATTAATTTTAACTTGATCATAAAAATTGTAGCATACTTTGCGGCATGCTTTGCATACTTTGCGGCCATTCACAATAGTTTATATTAGTAATAGCATACTCTTGGGCTGGTATCTTTCTCGTATTTATCTCGCAGCTTTAAATAATTTTAAAGGCAACCATTTTAAAGTTGGCTACAACTGGCGAAACTCGCAAAATTTAGATAATCGTGTTTCATGCCAATCAACGGTCGGGATCCGTACGAACCCAAAGAGGTTTACCACTTGAACATCTGACTTTATTTTCCCGAGATATTCATGTTTTAAAAAATTTTCTAAAATTTCAAATGTCCATAACTCGATTAATTGAAGTCCGATCTTGAAAAGATATAGCATTCTGAAGTCTTAAAACTTTATAGAACAGATTGGTATCAACAATTTTTGACTTCAGAAAAAACCCGATTTATGCGAAAATTGCCATTTTTCTCAAATTCGATAAAACTCTAGAATTTAATTTTTTAATATGAACCGATAGTCGTGGCTCGCACGAGTCCGAAGAGGTATATTATTCCGAAATCGGACTATATTTACTCGAGATATTAAAGTTTTAAAAATGTTTCTAAAATTACAAATGTCCATAACTCGCCTAATTGAAGTCCGATCTTGGCATTCTGGACTCGTGCAACTCTATAGAACCAACTGGAATCATTTTGATTTCAGAACAGAACCATTTCTCGACAAATTTTTATTTGTTACTCCCTGCAAATTTTGCGAATTTTATAATAGGATTTTTGAATGTCAATTTATAATAGGGATCCGTACGAGTCCAAATTGTTTATTTTCAATATATTTAAAGATCAAGATCCTGAGCCGGGTAAAGCCGGACAGAAGCCGCTTACATAAATCGCCAAATGGAATCACATATTATATTATGGGGACCAGTGCCATAGAAGAAATACTTCTAACCTCAAAGTTAATATGAATATTGATTTCATAATACAGATCTTGGTTCAACTGCTGTTCAGCATATAAATATAGAATGTGAACTTGATTTTCTTTGGGTAAATAGACTATAGAGTAGTTCGAGGGCTATCTCGAATGTGGCGCCCGTCTAAAGACGTGTCCCGACTTTCAGCTGAATGGGCTCAGCGGCAAATGGAAGACGACGCGACAGATAGATGATAATAGATTTGCCAAATTGATTATTTAACCAGGTTCAAAAGCAACGCAGCTCGGATGCACACATAAGCACATTTAGTATATAAAATATTGGAAAATTAATTATCAACATGTGCCTCGACCCTTTGTGCTTTCGTGTGTGTGTGTGACTGTGTGTGTGATTTTGTTTTTTTCCCGTATGCAGCAATTTCGCAAGACAACGACTAAATTGTCCCGTCGCTGTTTTAATCGTTAGCACAGCTATTGTTGTTGTTGCTATTTATATATGGAATTTTTAATTTTGATGGCACATTTATTTAGGTGTGATAAGGACCACACACAGCCATACACACCACACCACACCGTACACACACCGCACACACACACGCACACGCGCACACAACTGACAACAGCTCGGGCATAAATTATACGAAAATACGTGCGCAAAAAACGCGCGCGACTTTAGCCGCGCGCAGCAAACAATTGGCAATTGCCAATTGCCACCCCAATGACAGAGACAGAGACAGAGACAAACGGCCGCCACTGGCCCTGGTGCTTGGTACATGGTACTTGGAAAGCCAGCTGCTCATAAATTGCAACAATTCCATCTGATAATTGTATTGATATAGCTCAAAATCGGTCTGTATGTGTTCGGTCTGTATGTACATATAAATCGCCAACTGATCGCTGGCAAAGTCGCGTAGATCGCGTTAGCGCGTATTTGTGTATTTGTGTATTTTTGGTTTGTTGCTTATCAGCAAACGTCGCCGACAGAGACAACAACAAAACAATAATAATAATAGCCACGGCAACAGAAACAACAACAACAGCAACAACATGAGCAAATATAATAATAATATAAAAAACAAATAAAAAAAGGTCCAATGACGCGATAATAAACAATTTTGCACCCCAGATGTGTCCAGCTGCCCGGCCCAGAGACGCAGAAGTAGACCCCGCCAGCCAGGGGACAACCAGACCAGCGGAGGGGGTGCGGCTCCTTTGATTAGACGCACTTAAGTACAAAGCAACAACAACAACAACAAGCATTTCAGCTGCTGAAAAATGTACAATCTAACAGTCCGCGCTGCCAGTTCAGCTAGTTTCTAGCCAAGCTTGGCTTTTTTCAGAGGGGGTCAAGCGAATAGGGTTAAAATTTGCAGCTGCCTGTAATTTTGGCTATTTTTAAACAGATTTAGCCATTTTTTGTAATACTATATTTGTATCTATTTCTATTCTATACTATTATTATTATTTTTCTATTATATTTTGTGGAAACCCAATGACAAGTGCTGGTAGCCCTGTTTATCGTCTATCGATAACAAAATGTCATCACTAACTGAACGTTTACATAATTTGTCCTAAATGTGTTAACTTGTTCTGCATTGCAGCTGCAGTGGAGGCCGCTCTTTGCCTTTCAATGTCCACCTCTTCAACAAATATTCAGCTACTTTTAGCTATTTTCAACACTGCCACATACAGCTACGTTTTTTGCAGCGACAGTTGGCAACACTGGCGACAGTGTGTGAGTGAGTGAGTGAGTGTGTGTGTGTGCACGCCAATTAAAAAGCGCCTCGCCTCAAGTGGGCCGTTTGATAACTTCCTCGCTGGCGTTTGGAGTGCTCCAAATGGGGCGTTGATAACTTGGGATCATAAATGATGGCATGACACAACCAACCAACCAACCAACCAACTAGCCAACCAATTAACCAAGTAGCCAACCATCAAGTCGCCTGATCTGTGAATCACACAATACTCCTCATGGCGAAGGGTGATATCATTCTTGCATTACATTTGTACCCCTTTCCGTGCACTTCACGGTTGTTAATTAAATCGAGTTGCTTTAAAACTGACCTACGAAAATATTTATAAAAATAAAAATAATATAAGCACTTCTTTTTTATTGGTAACCATAATTTAATAATCTTATATTTATATGGGTATTAAGATTGTTTTTCTCTCGATTGTTGTTCATAAATTTATATTTTGATTTTAATTTGAAAGTCGATTTTCTTATAATAAAAAATACTTATTCCATAAACGTATTTATTGGCACTTGAATGACTTACTTATAATAAAACATTTATAATTTGTAGTTTCTTCAATTTACAATTTTCGGTGGTTCGCTTCACGGTTCGAACCAATGCCCTGCCATTTTTATTCGATTATTATTAGGTTACTTAATGACTCACAAAATTAATTTTTTCATTTTCTTACCATACTATTGGAATAATAATATGATATAGTACATAGTATTTTAAATAATTAGATTTAAAATTATTCCTTCACCTTGCTTTATACCTAAAAGTTTTCAATCCAGTCTTGTTTCATTATATAACTCCTTTAATTGTCAAATACATTCATTTCCAAGTACTTGCAAGTGTATTAAGAATCTTATTGTATTTATACTCCATCTTCTTTTCAAAATATGTGAATCCGCTAAACTTAAATCATTTACCAGACACGATCAGATGCAAAGGGGAAGCGCCCTAAAAGTAAAATGCAAAAACCAAATAACTTTAGAATGTTGCAAATGTTTTGAATGTCTCACTGAAGGCTTGACTGTGGCTTAGAGAAATAATGTGTGCCTCTCACTTGCCTAAAGCCTGAACATTTGTATTATGCCTCAAATACCTGACTTATGGATAGCTCTTGAAAAATGAGTACAACCAGGTACTTGGTGTTTTCAAATGTATCCAAATAACTTTAGAATGTTGCAAATGTTTTGGAGACATTCACAACAGACATTCACGCTGAAGGCTTCTTTGTGGCTTAGAGAAATAAGTGGCTCATCTCATTTGCTTATAGCTGAGCACTTGAATTATACCCCAATTAATTGAGTTATAATAAGCGTACAACCAAGTACTTGATGCTTACAAATGTATTCATTTCATTTGTCTGACTCGAATGCACAAAGTATGCGTAGAGTTCTTATAAAGATTTGTTAATTTTGAATGCTCAACAGCAGGTATTTAACTAGGACAATTCGTGGGTCTTATCTGGTTGATTGCTGACGTCAGGGTTCAGAGGTCATTTAGTGAATCAACAGCAGCTTAGCAGCTTAGAGGTAGGTAGGGCAAACTGCTCGATTGACCCACGTCATTCGGGCGCTTAACTTTGGCCGCGCGTGGGTCCCGAATACCAACCGGAGTCCGTGTTCCAGCTCGTGCTTAGCCGTGTGTGCGTGTGTGTGTGTGTTTGTGTGTATATATTACGCATACGCCTGTTGCGCCTCGTGCGCAACGAAGTCCGCAATCGGCATCGAGGCGGCTGATCAGTCGAGGCGCCGAACTGGAAGCGGGTGCCCGTTCAGTCATCGCTTGGCTCTGGTGCTGGTGGCAGACGCGCGTCTCGTTCGACTCTTCCAATTGCTATAGTTTATTTCACAATTTTTGTTATTGTTATTTATATTGTTATTGTTTTTGTTATTTTTGTTGCCGTTCGATTTGATTTCATTCGATTTGCGCCGCAGTCCCCGGCTGGCTAAACAAAAAGCGATGCGATCGCGCGCACACACAGAAAAAGCAGAGACAGCGACAAAAGCGACAGGGACAGCGATAGCCAGCTTATAGAAACGGTTGAATAACAAAACCTACCGACAAACACAAACACAAACACAAACACATATATATATATTGATATATATATAAATAAAGGAACGTATTGGCGCATTGATTGAGGCGTTACGCCAGTTGTGAATTGATCAGAGATGGAGCTCTATACGTCGGACAGCTCGGACACGGATTCGCGCGAACAGAAGACCATCGATTTCGGGCGCATGAACTTGGACGTGGGCACGCTGGAGGATCATCTGAGCTCGCCGCACAAGGGGCTGCTCAAGACGAGCGGGGACATCGAAACGCTGCTGCTCAACCACAATCGGCTGGTGCTGCTGCCGCGCATGCTGCAGCAGTTCAGCAATCTGAAGGTGCTTGATCTTAGCTCCAATGCGCTCACCCAGCTGCCGGATGCCATTTGCCAGCTGCCGCTGGTCACGCTGATTGCCAAAAACAACCTGCTGACCAACTCGTCGCTGCCCAAATCGCTGCTCAGCAAACAGCTGGCCAATGGGCATGGCGCCTACGGCACCTCCACGCTGAAGGAGCTCAATTTGAGCGGCAATCAGCTGCTCCACTTTCCCGAGCAGGTCACCGAGCTGCGTCAGCTCAAGTATCTGTATTTGGGCGGCAACAAGATCTCGAGCATATCCAAGGATATCTGGAAGATGCAAAGGTATCAAAGGCCCCATCCAATTAAATACTCATACTTTTCTGTCACCTGTCACTCGATCTCGCTTTCTCTCTATCTCCCTCTCTTACTCTCTCTTTCTCCCTCTCTCACAACGCATGACCCACTTCACAGCCGATGAAAATGATTCGTTAGGCGCCAACCCGCCTTTTTTTTCCATTCCAATTACAATTACAATTTCCCATTTTCCGCACGCCGCGCGTGCTCAGCCTCTCTTGTTGTCAAGCGTCATACTCGATGGGCGGAGGGGCTATCAGGCGGCGGTTGGGGGTACAAGTCTATTTGATGGTCCGGTCCGATAAGCGGACTTTCGAGTGGCCCGGGGTGCGCATTGTAAAAGCCAAATCTATCGCAAAACATGTACTTGACCGTAACGACTCGAGACCATAAAGGTACATATACAGCCGCAGTCTATGGGCATATTTATAAGTAAACACAATAATAAATAAAAAAAATTTAAAAAAAAAAACAATAAAAAAAAACAAACATAACAAAATAAAATGCGAAGCAAATCGAATACGAATCACTTATCACAAACACCGAACTTTGTGACCAGCCACAAGAGATTACACAGCGTGGAAAAACCGACTCCGCATCGAGAACTCAATAGTAACATCTAGACAGAGTATGATATTTTATCAGCCCAGCTATTTAGACAGCTAGCTGCGACTCCAGCTGTCTAGGGGGGACTTGGTTGGCATAACGCTACAGATAAAACATATTTGTCTTCTTTTTTATCGCGGCGCTTACCTTAGGCAGCACTTAATCAATTTATTTGTCTTTTTCTAATAACGATAAATTAACATTTGGACATGTTTTGAAAGTATGAGTTATCTTAGACAGCGTTTAGTTTCTATCAGGGGATTTACTTTAGAAAATCTATTGAGATCAAGAGCAAAAAGTTTCTTATTTTACAAAATAGTTATGCCTTGCACATCAACTTTTAGTCCCCATCTCCATCTATTTGTTATTTTCTATATCAACAGTGATGAAACAAATATTCCTGATATATTCTCTTATTTAAAACTTCACCTTAACTTAAAAAGTTAAAGACTTTTCTTTCTATCTCAGCAAGCCTCCGAAATTGGTATACCCCGAACCCACTGCAAATAAATAGGGCATAATTGTTTTTCTATTCAAGTTAGTTACCCTCAAATAGATTAGATACCCCTAAGTATGTATATTAACTACTAGACAGCTACGAATTTAGACAATGAATACTTTTTAACTTAAGAGCCAATTGTTTCAGTTTGTTTTTTTTTCTTCAAGTTTTTCCTTTGTTCGCGAGTTTAACAATTTTATTAAACGGTTAGTTGATAAGCTCTTGGATAGCAACTATTTTTTATCAGACTATTTACCCATAAAATTTGATAGCGAATACTTTTAACGAGCTCTCAGTTTTGTTTTTGTGCAACAACAGAATTGGGAACTTAATTGATGACTAATGGGATAATTATAATTAATAATATGAAAATAATTAACAGTAATTACAATTATTATTAATTATAATTTTTATTTTATCTGAATACTTACCCAAAGATTTCTTTGATCAGAATAGTTAATTACCTAAGGAACTATAGAACTATTGAAGGGTATTCGATGTATTCGATTTGTTTATAATATCGGAATATTTGGCATAGCTTTATATCAAAATGTCTACCCATGACCCATCCCCTAAAGCGAGTGCGAGTCAGATCGATAAACATCATATAAGTATTTCATTCGTAAGGACTAGCGTTCTCCCAGCCGAAACCCATGTGGAGGCAACCCATCCCGCAGCTAAGAGCCATGTTTCGTCTCTAACAATTTGGTTTGCTTCTCCCACACAGTCTGCATGTGCTTTCGCTGGGCGGCAATCTGGTCAACGAGGTGCCGGAGGCGGTTGGCTCACTGAGCCAGCTGCAGGCGCTGGTGCTGTGCGACAATCTCATCGAGAATCTGCCGATGAGCATTGCGCGCCTGAAGAACCTGAAATCGCTGCTGCTGCACAAGAATAGACTGAAGCACTTGCCCAAGGACATTGTTGCGCTGAAGAACCTGACCGAGGTGAGTGCAGGAACAGCTGTCGCAGAGCCAAACTCAAACTAATTGTCCTTTCCAATCTTAGCTGAGCTTGCGGGATAATCCGCTTGTGGTGCGCTTTGTGCAGGACATGGCCTTGAAGCCACCGACGCTCTTGGAGCTGGCTGGCCGCATTGTCAAGGCCAGTGGACAGCGGCCGGGTCCCGGGGATCTGCCGCGCACACTGGCCGAGTATCTGAACAGCGCCAACTGCTGCGTGAATCCCAACTGCAAGGGCGTCTTCTTCGATAACCGTGTGGAGCACATCAAGTTTGTGGACTTCTGCGGCAAGTACCGCGTCCCATTGCTGCAGTACCTCTGCTCCTCGAAGTGCATTGAGCCTGAGGAGCCATCGAGGGCCTCCAGCAGCAATGCCAGCAACGCCAGCAGCGGCTTCATGATGCGCAAGGTACTCTTGGGCTAGACGACCAGGCAAATAGGTACGGGTCCGGGTCCGTGAATTGTGCCCAACCGTTCGACAAGTCGTTGGCTCGGCCAGGCCCCAAGCGGAACCGAACCACTCGTCGATTGGCTGTGTGGTGTTGTTGCGGCGGAGCCGCACTCTGGAATCCATTGGCTTTATCACAATACCAAAATTTTCACCAAATTTGCTATATGAATTTTTTGTTCATTGTTATGTTATTTTATGCAATAAAACCCAACATGGAATATATATATACGCATGTATCCCCAAAAGAAACTTCACAATTATATTGTTATTCATTTTTTTAACCAGGTTTTTATTTGTATTAATTTTATTCCAATTATTATCATTACTATTCTTATTTGTATTTGTTTAAAACTATTTTTTTTGTGGTTTAGTTCTTAATTTTATAATTATTAATTTTTAATATTACAATTTTTTTAATTATTATTAAGATTATTATTATATTCATTATCATTATCATTATTCATTTTAATATTGTTATTTTTATTTTTAATATTTTTATTATTATTTGTATTCTTTTTAATAGTATTCTTATAATTATTTTTTTTTAATATTATTATTCCTATAGTTATTATTTTTATTATTTTTATTTATTATTAATTTTATTCAGCGCTGCGAAAAAATAGTTAATGGTTCGGTTTACGAATCGTGCCTCGAGGCTTGCTGCAGTTCGTAAACCGGGTTTTTGAATAAATGCATATATTTTATTAATTTGCATGTATTTACAAATATTAATAAAACAACTTAATTTATATTTTATAATTGCCCCTTCTACTGAAAATAAGAAAGTTGTGGGCTAAATTTTATCTATACAAAAAAATTGGCATTCATCAAATAGGTTTGGATAAATTCAATGGTTGGGGCCCAAGTTAATAATGCTTTGCGGCTGATTGTCAATCTGAAGTTTTTTATCTAAAATCAATTTATTTTTGAAAAACAATATAATTCACTTCATGTTGTACCTCATTTTCGGCTTATATTAAAATCTTAATTGGAATTCCCGAATTGGTTACATTAAATCCGGCTTGCGGCCTTGTTTCAGTTATGATTAGCTTTTAGTTTCAGTAGAAGCTTATATTTTTTCTGATATCATAAGTTAGGTTAGGTTGAGTCGGCAGTCAGGCCAAGAATCTGACACACCTCGGTCTCTATACATTATCACTGAGAATTTTTGGAATTCTGTTAAACTGCTTTTGCTTCTATAGACCCGTGATAACAGCTTAATAATTGCATGGATTTGAATACGGTATAGTCCATGTTTATGAGGAGACCAAACAATATTATATTCCTAAAGCTTTTGGTGAGAGTTGAAAATACCTACTAATAGTTCCTATGGGAGCAAAGTCATCTAATACGAGCGAATCCTACAGACAAAATAAGATTTATATAGTTGCAACTGAAACAATTTCCACGTTTTTTCAGAAAAATCAGGTTGGATCGAAAATCAGAACTTGTTTGATGACTTTTTTTGAATAAATATGAATGGTAAATAACTTCTGGACTGGAATGTTATACCTTTTTGAATTCGTAGGGATCCCTACTATCAGCCTGCATTCAAACATTTTAAAAATCGACGGGTCAAAAAAATGGTTGGTCAAAAACAGATTCGTTTGTAAAGTCAACCTTTTTTGATGATTTTTTGGAATATCTCGGCCAAATAATGTCAGATTTGGGAATTTAATACCATTTTGGACTCGTAAGGATCAGTACTATCGATTGGCATCAAAAAAATAAAAATCTATATTTTGACCCAAATCAGCAAAATGGCAAGGGGTTACATCACGGTTCGAAAATCAAAACTTTTTTGATGATGTTTTATTGAATAACTCGGGTAAATACTGTCAGATTTTGAAATGTTAAATCTTTTTGAATTCTTAGGGATCCCTACTATCAATCTGCATTCAAACATTTTAAAAATCGATGAGTTAAAAAAAGTGGTCGACAAAAAACCGATTCGTTTGTAAAGTCAACCTTTTTTGATGATTTTTTGGAATATCTCGGCCAAATAATGTCCGATTTGGGAATTTTATACCATTTTGGACTCGTAAGGATCAGTACTATCGATTGGCATCAAAAACATCAAAATCTAAATTTTTACCCAAATCAACAAAATGGCAAGGGGTTACACCTCGTGTTTTTTTACAAATTCGGGGACGGTTCGAAAATCAAAACTTTTTTGATGATGTTTTATTGAATAACTCGGGTAAATACTGTCAGATTTTGGAATGTTATACTTTTTTGAATTCGTAGGGATCCCTAAATTAAAAAAATCGATGGGTTAAAAAAAGTGGTCGACCAAAAACCGATTCGTTTGTAAAGTCAACATTTTTTGATGATTTTTTGGAACATCTCGGCCAAATAATGTCCGATTTGGGAATTTTATACAATTTTGGACTCGTAAGGATCAGTAGTATCGATTGGCATCAAAAATATCAAAATCTAAATTTTTACCCAAATTAACAAAATGGCAAGGGGTTACATCACGTTTTTTCTCAAATTCCGGGTCGGTTCGAAAATCAAAACTTTTTTGATGATTTTTATTGAATATCTCGGGTAAATACTGTCAGATTTTGAAATGTTATACCTTTCGATGGGTTAACAAAAGTTGTTGACCAAAAAACGAATATCACGGCTAAATAATGAGATTGTATTTTTTTCTGTGCTGAGTGTATGTGCAGTTGTTGGTTTGGCTGTAGAGGAGGCGGTAAGAAACGGGGTCTGTTGCGAGTTCGAGTCCTATCGATGGTTTTTTTTGTTTGAAATTTATTTTTAATTTATTTTTATTGCTGCTGAAGCAAACGAGCCTGCAGCGCGAACTGCATTTCATGTTTGTAGAAGAGGGTTCAGGGTATCCCCCAGTCGGGAGCTCCTGACTAGAGCCTCTTACTTCAAACCTTATAAATCCACCTATCGATAAAACTATTCTATTAGAAAACAATCGATTTTTTTCATTTGCATAACAAATTCAATTAAATCTCATTTTATTTCAGTTTTTGTTCTTTTTTTGTATTTTTTTTTACAATTTATTAAGCTAAAGTGTGAAAAAATTTCGCTTTTAATTTAATATATTATTTGGTTTTTGGTTTTTGTATTTTTGTTTTTTTTTTGTTGTCCTGTTTTTTATTACATTACAATATTTGTTGTATGCCGTTTTAATTAAGTTGGATTTTACTATTATCATATATTTGTTTTCTGTTTTCATTTAAAAATTATACATTAATGTAAATTATGCAACTTGTTGAGAACTAAAAAAGCATTAATTATTTATATATAATGAAAATAAAAATGATTCACTTGGGGTTTTAGCGCTTTTCGGATTTAATATTAAATTTGTATGTTCAGTTTTTGCTTTGCGAGTTATAATTAATTAATATTTTTTACATTAAGATGTTATTGTGCAGTTTTTTGCTGTTTCTTCTTCGTTTTTTGTTTTGTTTTGTTTATTGGGTATGTTTTTTTTGTTTTACATTGAAGTTAGTTAATTATAATTTTATGTTTGCGTAACAAACTAATTCAGGCGTTTTTTGTATCTTATTTTTTTTTGTCGTATTTTTAAATACATTTATTAAAGTTGTTTTTTTCTGTATTTTTATATAATATATCTAATATATATATATATACTTTTATAAAAACAATTTATGTTTGTGTTCTTGTTCTTGTTGTCGTCTTGTGTGTGTGTGTGTATTTTCATTAATAAAAATTAATACATACAAAATTGTTGTCGCACTGCTTTTACATTATATTTGATATATGTATATACATTAATATATATGTAAATATATATACATCGTATATGTATATATACATATATATATTTCGCATTCGCTTTGTAGTTGTATTATCAAAAATGGCGCTCAAACTTAATGATTCTGTAGTTACGAGTATTTAAAAAAAATCGATAACAATAGTTTTTTTTGTTTATTTTTAAGTTTGTTTTTTTTATAATTATGCATAACATTTTCGGTATTGCGAAAACATTTAGATGTATGACAGCTCTTTGTGATTTGTTTTTTTGTATTTTTATTTATATTTTATAAGAATATTGCTAATAGAAGGAATGTCAATGACAATTGAAATAAAAAAGTAAAATATCTACTAGAAAATGCATCGACCTATGTATGTACAAGTCGTATGTAGATGTGTGTGTGTGTGTGTGTGTGTGTGTTTGTTTGGGCCTGTGTGGAAGAATGGGTGTGTTTGGGTGTGATTGTGTGTGTGTCCATGTTTATGTAAGCAAATGCACAACACATACTGTTATACTGCTACATAAATATACTCATACATATTATCTTATATATACAGTCGATTTGTTTAGTAGAAAAGTGGCGGGTGTCATACATTTTAGCTGCTTACTTGTTTGCACAAATACATATGTATATAACAAATATGTATATATTACACAGTATAACAATTTTGTTTAGTTTTTGGTTTTGTTTTGTTTTTGTTTTTCGTTTTTTTTTTCTATGTATTTTTTTTTTTTTGTTTTGAGGAGGGCTTGTACAGTCATCTGAACCACTATTCATTTGTAGCCGGGGAAGTTGCTACCAAATAGAGTTGCTCAAAAACTGCGCTCCATGGCGGAGAGCTGGGGGCAAGTGTGTGAAAATGTGAAAAGAGTAAAGCCGCCTCAAACGCCTCATAAGTGTGTGTGAATAGTTAAACTATAAAAGAAAAAGCTCTAGAGCAATTCTGACGTACATGCACCAAATTATGCGCATCGAAATGAACGCGCGACCTCTCTATGCGCTTCTCAAAACGTTTGCCTTAGCCGCACGCGTTAAAGCGCGCCTTGTATATTTCTGCATGCGTCAGTATATATGTTTGTTTGTCTGTTTGTTGATGGTGTGTAAGTGTGTGTGTGAAGTGGAGGAGTGTGAGTGTTTTTGTGCTCAAGCGAGAGAAAATAATTAGTGTTAAATAGAGTCAGACAGCTAGGCAGATGTAGGCATATGGCAGGCATATATAAAGTCTTTACAAAGACATCAGTTGTTTCTCACTAATAATTTACTTCATGTACTTTGCTTAAATTGTATTTTGTATATAAAAAAAATATGCTAACGGTGCCTGTGACTCTCTTGCTTTTTATTTGGTGTTTAGAAAAGACTTTTATATGTATATTTAAATTATTTTTTGCTTGCTTTGTGTATAAATATAAATACATTTTTCTTATTGTTTTATTTTTTTTCTTCGTTTTTTGTTGTTATTTTTTACAAGCTTATCTTGTGGCGCTAATTGTTATTATTATTCTTTAATATTTTATTAAGGTTTAATAAACTGTCCTAGGTAACTGTGGGTGTATGTGTGTGTTTGCGTGTGTGTGTGTGTGTGTGTGTGTGTATGTGTGGCTGGGTGTAGGCGTGTGGCTATGTAAGTAGAGGGACTTGTTAGGCAGCTTGTTTAATACTCGCTTGATGCATTTTTACGTTTACTATCATATACATTTTTTATCATTTTATTTAGTATCTTTTTCAGTCTGTTTTTTTTTTTATATTCTTATTAATGAAAGTGGTTGCTTTTCGTTCGGTTTGTCAATTATTTAAACTGTATTATTCAAATTGAATGCTTCCTGCTTTCGCTCAATATACTTACATATGTACTTATATCATGTACATATGTATGTCTGTCTCAATGTAGTATGTAAATTGCAAATACTTCGCTGGATGGCAACTTTCATAATTGTGTGTTTCTTGTTTGGTGTGGTTGTTAAGCTTCTTGCTCTTAAGACTTGGCTTTCATTAGTTTATGTACTCAACTGTACTTAAAATTATTTCTCGGCTGCTTGGCATGGGCATTCGGATGTTGGAAATCTGTGTGCGTGTGCGTGTATGTGTGTGAGTATGCATGCGAGTGTGTCCGGAGTTTGTGTGTGTGTGTGTGTGTGTGTTAGTGTGCAACACAAAATATTCGTAACTAAATTACAATAATAATTATAATTACACCACAAATATAACAAAAATATGAAGAAATGTAAAATTTTTATATATCGAATATCTAATTGCAATTGTTTTTTTTTTGCTATTTTTTTTTGTTTTATTATTATTTTTAGCTATGCATATTAACTGGCTGCATTACATATAAATGTTTCTTTTTGTTTTTACATTTTTTTTTTGTTTTTTTTTTTTATTTATATTTTCTTCGAATTAATTTGCTATGCTTCGTTTGATTTTCATTCTTATATTGTTTTTGTTTTTTTTTTTCTTTTATATAATTATTAGTTTTTATTTAATGTAATTAACTAGACTTATGTAATATATTACAAATGTAAATGTACGAGTATAAAGCTAAAGTTGTTGTTCATTTAAATTTTCTATAGTGATTCGACAAAAAAGCATTTATTTATTTATTAACTAATATAATATTTCACGCTTTGATTTAAGTGTACCTAAAAAAAGACTCTGGGTTTGTTTTTGAGGGTTCTTTTTGTTATGTTTTTTTTTTGCGTTTTTCAATTTTTTGGTGTATTTTTTGTTTTTTTAAATTTTATTTTGCTTTGTATTTTAGAGTTTCGCCTCTGCTGCAGAATCCCACAAGCCTTTTCGCACACTTTGTGCCGGCACTGTGCGCACTGTTCTGCGACTGTACCTGTGTGTCCTATGAACTGTTATACACGTGAGCCTGTGTGTGCGGGGGGCACAGACCAGACGCACAGTGCTGGTTCAAAATATTAGTCATAGCGACATATAGACTACTACTTCTTATACGATAAGTATGCATGCATCTGACGTTTATTGCTCTAAGATAAATTAGAATTTTATTTGCATTATTGTTATCAAGTTCATTACGTTTTATTTATAATTTGTTTTGTTGCGTTGTGACCTCATTCAGCAGCACAAAATATGCAATAAGTATTTTGTTATAAATAGTTTTACTTTATATTCAGTTTTGGGCATATTCATATTCAGTATATATGCGTGTACGTATTTGTATATATATATATATATATGTTAATATATATACATATGTATCTACATATATATGTATATATATAAATATATATGTATATATATTTAATTTTATTCTGTCTAATGGCAATGATGCGCGTGTTGCTTCAAACGTAACCTCGGCACAAAAAATATTTATGCTAAAATATGAAATAGTTCCATTCTGCATTTTATTCGATAATCATTTATTTATACTTTTATGTCATAGTTTGTTTGTTTTTATTATTCATAAAGTACTTAAGTTTATTATTCATGATTATTACTCAATTATCATTGTTATTATTATAATTTTACAATTCGCTTTTATTATTTTTTAGTCGCATTTGATGTTCTTTAATCGCGTAAGCTTCATTTGTGTACGCTCTTGAGAACGTCCTTTGTATTGTATTGAATAATAATTGTTTTTATTCTGTTAGTTTGTTTTTTGTTTTGTTTGTATTTCTTTTTGTTTTTGTTTTTTTTTAATCTCGCCCCGCCCCTCATTTATAACAGTGCACTCAGTATATATATTTAAAATATATTTTTGGTTTTTTTTGTTTGGTTTTTAGCTTATGCATTTTGTACGGAATTTCAAACTTAATTTTCTGTTATTAGTTGGCATGTCGGTTAATTTTTGTTTAGCATGTGTTCTTTATTATTAACTCTTTTTCGTGGTTTTGTATTATTTGTCAAACAGCCAACAAAATGTATAATAATGAAGCTATATTCAAGTCGTCAAACAATTGGCAATTGGCAAGCGTTAGTTAAGTGGGGGGAGAAATCAGCAAAATGGCCTTTCGCAATAACGTACTTCGAATTGGCGAAAGCGTTAAAAATCAAAAGGCGCTAACATTAGATACAAATTGGAATAATCGCGAAATTATGATGAGAAACCGAATTACACACAAGCGAGAATACTATGAAGAATTGAATAATTCAGAAAGAATCAGCTTTGGTGCCCGTAAAAAGCCCATCTTATAAAAGCATAGAAACAAGGTATTTGGAACTTGGACTTGATGTGTTCATTAAAAAGGCAACGCTTTAACTGGTCCCTATAATATAACTTTATTTTTGCATATATTATATATGTGCTCTTTTTGTTTGTTTCTTGTAGGTTAGGTTGCTTTCGTAATATGATTTGTTATACGACAGCGCACAGTTAACGGTAGATGTGGTGGTGTGACCGATAATGCTAACAGCAGCTGTAGCTAAAACTGTTATACGCCGTTGCAAGCACAATTCGAACTTGTCGAATGTGATACGTGAAGTACAATGAAAACTACCAAGAAAATCAAAAAATCAAATGAAATACAATTGATAAACACACAAAAATATGCAAATAATAATCTTTTGCAGTAAGTTTAATCGACTATTGGAGCTCAGCGCTAATGTTATTCTTTTTTTGTTACATATTTTTCGTTTATTTTTTTTTTATATATAATTTGCTTCGGGTTGGTTCGGTCAATTCAAGAGTGTAGCTAAGTAGGTTCTAAAAATTTGTACAATTTCGTGGATTTATGATGTGTATGCATGTGTGTACGAGTATGTAACTTGTTGTTGGTTTGGATGTACATACATATGTACTTCTATGTATGTATTGTTGTTTTACGTAAACAACTTCTACATTTCTATGTCAAACATTACAGTTTAGTCGAGGAAAGGCAGTGTGTTAAAAGCACGTGTATTAGTTCTGAATATTGTTGATCTGTGAGATCTGTGTAGACAGCGACAGACATATATGTACGTATGTGTACAATGTTTCTGTATAAATGTTTCCATTCTTGTTGAGTCAAAACAAAAAACAAGGCGCATCTTTATCCCAATTTCATTAATTTCCAACACATTTGGCTAATTTGAAGCAATAACAAAGCATGTGTATGTGAGTGTGTGTGTGTGTGTGTGTGTTTGTATGTCTGTGTGTGTGTGAATTTGATAAATGTGTTAGTGCGCAATGGAACCTCACATTTGTATATATCAAGTTGTTCATACTGTTGTTAGAATTTGGTTAGATAATTCCTTTTTTTTTTTAGTTGCTGTCAATCAAAACAGAAGAAATATTCCAATCGCATTGCTAGTCAAATGTTGAAAGTTACAAGTAAAAATAAACTGAATAAATGAATAAAAGATAATATTACTGGAAGAAGCGTACATACATACAAATACAAATACCGCTTCAAGCGGAGTAAGCTCTAAGCAAATTAACGGCACACCCTCGAAGCGCCGGCAAATTCGAAGCGAAACGAAACGGAATGAAGCGAAACGAAGCGAAATGAAACGAAACAAAACGCGATAAGCGAATGCGCTGACAAGTAGGCAACGCTTTTGTTCAAAAGCAATCAAGCTAAATTCTTCTTTTTGGTTGTTACTTTTTCATTGTTTTCTTTTTTAATTGAATACTATTTATACTTATTTTATATGTACTTTTATGTACTATGTGCATTTACACATACATAGTCAAATTTTACTGTTTTTTTTTTTTTGTGGATTATTAAAAAAGACGAATGACTTCAAAGAGAGAGGGATAGAGAGAGAGAGAGAGAGAACGATCATTAAATAAAATCTTTCGATATTGTACACTTTTTGTGCTCCTTTCATCTGTTTTGCGCACACATATGTACTTTAGTTTGTATTTTAGTTAACTTCTTTCTTTTTTGTTTCTTTTCATATTGTTTTTATTCATTTTTGTTTTTTGTTTATGCACATAACATTGTTTTGCTTTTGCCCTAATCACTTCACATTTGTGTGTGCTTTGCACAGTTTTGTTTCATTCCATTTTGTTTTTGTCTTTCGCTTCTTCACTTATTCACATTTGCGGGCGACACAGTTTTTACAATTTGTGTTACTTTCATTTCATTTCAATTCAAATTCAAAGTTTCGTAACGTTTTCTTATGCTTTTGCTTTTTCCATTTTCTTAACCGTTTCGTTTGGTATGTTGTTGTCGTTTAAACTTGTTTAGATTGTTTGTTCCGTATTTGTTTAGCTCAATGCGCCCCAACTCCAATGAAAATATCTGAGATTCTGGGTGTGTGTGTGTTTTTTTGGGTTTGGGTTTGTGAGTGCGGTACAGTTGCCGCATGGGCGTCATTGCCAGCACAGCAAAAATAGCTGTAATCCGTGCAATTGCCCAACACTGGTTTCCATGAACATGCTGCTACGAGTGTGTGTGTGTGTGTGAGAGTGTAATGTATGCTTTTAACATGTTGCTAATTGCCGTACGCTGGTTAAAACTATAAATCGTGTTGTTGTTCTTTAGTTCAATCTGTCTACATTTATGCCTGCTAAGTATTGGATAACGCGCTATAGATACTTTGTTCGATTCATAGCATAGGCGAAGAATTCTCCTATAAACTGTAAGTATGTGTGTGAGTGTCTAAAATAGGATTCGTTTCAACACAATGCATTACGTTTGAAATGACTCAATCGAACTTTGGATTGGAATTCCCTTTTGCGGAACAATATATGTATATTATACCAGTACATATGTATGTGTGTAATGTGTGTTAGTGTTGGTGCGTTTAGAAATGTTCTTGATATCGTATTTGGTTTTCATTATTAATTTGTATTGCTTTTTATGGCAGTTCAGACGGTTTTTGTTTTTTAATAACTTCTTTAAAATGTAATATACAAATACAAAATACTATATAATCATGTAATTGGTGTTTCATTTCAAATTGTTGCTTTCGAATAAGTTAATTATGCTTTGCTTTAATTAAATATCCTTATTTGTTTCTCGTTTTTTTTTTGTTTTGTTTTTCGTATTTCTTGCGCGTTATATGTTAGAATGTAGATTATGTTGCTGCTTTTTGTTTTTTTTTTTTGGTTTTGTTTTCATTTTTAATTGTAATTGTAATTAGAATTCGCTCTGTCTTTAATTTAATTAATATATTATGATTTGATTTTCTCTGAGTACGCAAATCATATTTAATATTTAAGGCTTCATTTTAGAATGTAGATTTTAGAATCAATAATCGAATTTAGAATCTTAGCTTTTGTATTGGCTGATTGCTAGATTGTACTCGTACGGTATTTGTAATGTAATATGTGTGTGTGTGTGTGTGTGTGTGTGTGTGGGTGTGTGTGGGTGTGATTTAAAAGGTAAACTACGAGGCTGCTTAATTAATTTAATTTAAATGTTTAATATTTCTTAAGTATGATTGTTTTTGTTGTTGTTGTTGCTGTAGTTGCTCGAACTGAATTAACTTAAATTTTAGACACTTGCTGCTGTCGTTGTTGTTATGATGTTGTTGTTGTTGTTGGTGTTGCTGTTGTACTTTAATTATTCATTTTGGTTTTTGTTGTTGTTTGTTTTGTTTTGTTTTGTTTTTTAGCAGAAAATTATGCTTGATCGCTGTTGTTGTTGCTGTTGCTGTACCTGTTTGCTCACTGTTGTTGTTGTTGCTGTCGCTGCTGCTGCTGTTGTTGCTGCTGTTGTTGCTGTTGCGGCTGCAGCTGCAGCTGACACACACACACACACACAAATGGTAGCTGCTGCTGTTGTGCCTGCTGCTCCTAATACTCGCGTGCGTCTTGGAGGGGGGGGCGAGGCCTGGCTCAGACATCTGCCGTGCGCGATGTTATGCTCGGCGATCGCGAGTGTATAACAACCTTGTGGCCGTTTTTTGTCACAAAACCATCGCTCTCGACGAGAACGGCCGTCTGGCGGCCGGCGCTGCCGCCACTGCCGGCGCTCTGGCCACCGGGACTGCCGCCGCCGCCGCCGCCGCCGCCGCCATCCATTGGACTATTTACAATGCTCCTGGGCTCGTTGGCTGGGTCGGCAGCTGCCCCGTCTGCAGCTGGATCATGGCCACCATTGGCGCCGGCGGCATCAGGATCATCATCTCCAGCTGCGCTGTCATCGGGCGCGTCGTCGCCGGCAGCCGGATCGGGCTCCATATCGTTGGCGGCATCCGAATCTGGATCACCGCCGCCGGCTTCGGCGCGCGTTTTATGCTTGCGCCAAGCATGCTGTATGAGGCGGGCGCAGTACTCCTCCCGCTGGCGCCAGAGTGTGGAGGAGACGGGCTCGTAGCCCTCGGTGTCGGGTCGGGCGGCGATTTCGCCAATTTCGCCGGTCTCCTCGATTGGATTGCCTTTGCGCGCGAAAAAGTCTTTGGTGAGTGCGTCGAGTATGTCCACACAGTACATGAGATCACCGCGACAGATGGGTATATCCATCGATATGATTTTGTACTTATTCGGCTTGTGTATCTGGAGCGGGGGCTCTAGCACGTCCAGAAATTCGGACAGCTGATCGTAGCGTATATATTGTGTGCCCTCGGGATCAAACTGCTGCCAGATCTCATAGTACATATCGTAGTCGTCGTCGGTGAGACCCTCCTGCACATCTTCGGTGGCCTGACTATAGTTCTCAAGAATGACAGCAATGTACATATTAATAACTATCAAAAAGCTTATAACTAGATATGAGAGGAGAAACGTTATTCCAACGGTCGCTGAACCACAATTGCCCGGATAGCCTTTGTCGTTGTCGGGTGGATCGCATGCTTCCTCATTGATAATGGCGTCGAGTACACCATCCCAACCGGCTGAGGTAGACATCTGCCAGTTAGCGTATGCGCAAAATGCAATGGAAATCGATCGATATACATATATCGATCATCGATAAACGATTTCATTTCATTTCAATTGAATTGCATTCAAAAAGCAGCACGAAACGCATGTGTGGACGGCAGTTGTGCGGTTGGATGGTGTTTTATTGTTTTATTTTGTTTGGTTTCGTTTTGTTTTGTTTTGTTTTGTTTTGTTTTGTTTTGTTTTCGTGGTTCGTTCATATCGTATTATTTTGTTAGGTCGATCGTATATAGATCGTGCATGTCAAGATTTTAGTTACGTGTCGTACGTGTGTGTGTGTGTGTGTGTGTGTGTTTGTGTTTGCGTGTGTGTGTGTGTGGGCAGTGAAAGAGAAGTTTAAGACAGAAGATACAATAACAAGAAGAGTCATTAGTCAAAACGTTAGGTTAATGGATCACTTGGTTAAGCAAACTAAGTAGTAGGTATTGGCATATAGTAGTAGTAGTAGCAGTAGTTAGTAGTAGTTAGTAGTAGTAGTTGTAGTAGTTTACCTAGTTGTACTATGGGTAAATACGTATGGGGTTCTTTTATTTTGAGTGTGGATTGCTTGTGGTTGGCAGAGAACCAAAAATATCATCTATGTATGAATATATATGTATATATATGTGTAATCATATGCGTTAAAGGGCGTGTGGGTGTGGGCCCAACAAAATGGCGGCCAGTTATAGTCGCATAACGTGTTCATGGCCTAGCCAATTAGCGGTAAATGCAAGCATTTTGATAACTTGTGAAAAGCTTTGTTCGTTTGTTAAGTTTGGGTGTGAACAAAGCGAGTTTAAAGTTTATGGAGTTGAAAACATTTAAGGACAGAGACAATAACAAAGACAGAGACAGTGAGATAGAGAGCTTGAAGGACTTAGACAGATAGATAGATAAATAGAGAGAGGGTAAGAAAGACAGAGAAAGAGAGAGAGAGAGAGAGGGAGAGAGAGAGAGTAGCGTAGTTTTGTGTTCCTTGGCGTTTGAAAAACGCGCGAAAGTATTTATTTGCATTGTGTCATGAGGAAATTCCAACATTTCATTTGGTTTTTGTTGAAAGAGCTGAATTAGATTTGTTTTTTTTGTATAATCAACTAAGGTTATGCTAATTCAAATAAAAAGTATGGTATGCTAAATGAAAACTGGACATGAGTTCAACAAACTCTCGATGGATCAGCTTTTAATGGAGTTACCAAATTTTTGCCCGCGTTAGCAGCTGACAATGAGAGCTCGAGGACTTGCTTAAAAAGTCGTTAGGAACTCAAAGGAAATGCCTTAAATGCTGATGCCATCCAGATATGGAATGGAAGAGCTAAGTAATTGTGGGTTTTTTACAATGGCTCGAGAAACAGAAAACAAAATGGTGAATCAAAAAAATCGCTCTAATTTAGCTTTTACCAACAACTACCGCAGCTTGAATCAACATTGTGATGTTGCCACTAAATCAAAAAAAAATTGGGCCACATGGCGGGTGGCAACCATATTGAACGGTCACGGTTTATCGATCACGTTCGTTCGATAAGTGACCGTCAATAGCTGTATGTATGTGTGTGTGTGTGTGTGTTTGTGAGTTTGAGTGTGTTAGTGTATGTACAAAGCGTTGCCAGCCGCCATGTGGCGCCGTGCCAGACCTGCCAGACCGCTCGGAACTGAATTGAACGGTTTTGAGCTGGGTGGTGTTGGTGGTGGTGGTGTTATTTAGTGTGGGGCGTGGCAACATCACCCAACGACAACAACAATAGACAACATAAACCGTTAACGGAATTGTGGCTGATACGCTTACCTGAAAGAGCAGGATCATGCTCTGGCCAAACGTCTTGAAGTTGTAGACATCGTTGATGCCGCTCTTCTCCTTCACGTGCATGAAGAACGACATGCCGAAGATCGCAAAGATGAACATCACCAGGAAGAGCAGCAGGCAGATGTTGAACAGCGCCGGCAGCGACATCGCCAGCGCGAATAGAAGCGTTCGTATGCCCTTGGCGCCCTTGACCAGGCGCAGGACTCGACCCACTTTCGCCACGCGCACCACACGGAGCAGCGTCGGCGACACGAAGTATTTCTCGATAATATCGCTAAGTACGAGACCTGCGGCGATAACGACGATCGATAACAATCGGCGACGGCATCGTTGACAGACGTGTGAAGAGATTGATTGTGAGAAATTGTGTTGTGAGAATTATTTTTGGCCATTAACACGTCTAACTAGGGCTCATCCTAATAGAATTTGACTTTTTGGGATGCGGATCGGAATTCGGGATTCGGGAGACGGGAGACGGGATTCGGTATGGGTTCTGACCCATTGCGGGTCAGCGCAATCAGAATTGCACAAACAAGACACTAAAAGGGCGGCAGCACAATATTAACAATTTACATAGCTGAAATATTCAAAGCATTAGGTACAGACAATTTCTTCATACTTGCTCAACCCAAGTTTTCGTACACAACAACAAATAAACAAGAAATTAAAGTTGTGTTTAGTAAAAATCAAACAAATACAATACCATACAAAACGATACATAAATACATATACATATGTACAGTGCCGCAAGAAAGAAAGATTGACAACAAATAATAAAACTTCAATTAAACTGCAATCAGATAACGATCAAAAGAACTGAGTTAAGTCAAACTGATCGCAAACTAAGTTTAAGATATGTATATGGCAACGCTGCCCGAAAAACAAGTGAGTAGCTTTGCTCTCTCACACAACACATCCGCGAAGCGAAGAGCGAGAGAGAGACAGATAGAGAGAGAGAGAGAGAGAGCATTATGCCTGACAGAAGTCGAACTAGTTGTGAATCATAAAAAGAATTTGATCTGATGGCAGATTAATTGAAATTTTTAGCAAACGTTTAGCATATAAGATCCTGTGTACTATACATATCGATCTTTAGGTTTGAGAAAAGTGAATTTGTTGAATCATAATTTCGAAATGCATCTGCAGAACATGGGCTGGGTATAAATTGAATAACAATCCAGGCTAAACGAAATAGCTCGATCGCTATGTATAGTGTGTATACTCTACAATGCTAAAGTTAATAATATAACATATATATATATATAACATAACTTTCTCAATAAAATATACAAATATGTATTTACAATATAGGGTTTAGTTCAGACAAATTTTGATACCGTTAGGCACAATTGTACGCAACACATAAAATAAAAAACACAAACACATACGTATCTTAATATACGGGGTACAGGGGTTACATACATAGTACATGAGTATGTTGAGTAAAAGGAAATTAAAAAGTAAAATTGAAAATTGAAAAGTAAGGTTAAGTTGAAAGTTAACGCTAGCGGTAAAAGTAAGGTTAAGTTGAAATTGAACGTAGCGGTAAAAGTAAGGTTAAGTTGAAAGTTAACGCCAGCGGCAAAGATAACGGTAACTTTAACAGCAACGTTAAGCAGCAACACTCGGTAGTCAATATCCTGTTTTCTTTTTTATATTTTTTATTATTATTTTTTTTTTTTTTTTGCTAGCGGCGAGCGCAGGCGTTGTAAGCAGCAGCAGCAAATGCGTCGGTGGAGGCGAAAGCGCAGGCGTTGGCATCGGAAATCACCTCGTGGTCTTTAGAGATGTCTTTAAACGGTTGACTTAAGAACTTTTTGTTTTTTTTATTTCGATTTGTTATTGGTTTCGGGTATATAGAGGTATATGTGAGCTGTACGCAGGCGTCATTTACTTTTAGCGATAATCCGCAGCATATTTTAAGAGTGCCAAATATCAGCAAAAAGTTCGTTTGCTCAAAGACAGAGAGAGAGAGAGAGAGAGTGCGAGAGTGCGAGAGAATGAGAGAGCGAGCGAGAGCAGCTCAACTGACAGAGCTTAGTAATTTTGAGACAATGTGTTCATTGGCTTCTCATTTCTCTAGATAAAACGAAATGCGCACTAAAGTGAGCGATGGCGAAGGGAAGTGGGCGGTGAGCGGTGGGCACTACACAACACCGGAAACGGAAGCTGGGCAAACAAACGAACTATTGCGAGTGATTAAAACTGTAAAAGGGAGTTGAGGGAGGAATCAGAGCATAGCGACCAGTTTCGAATGCCTGATGAGTTGAACTGGAATTCACGGAATTCAGATGTTAGATAGAAGGCGCAGTAAGTAGACAGAAAGAGAGAGAGAAAGGGGGGGGGGGGGAGAGCGAAAGAGGTGAATGTGGTAAACCAGAAACGGAAAAATCATAGATATCATAGATATATATGTATATATAAAATAATAAGCACTATAACTAGTTTTAAAGAAATGAGAGTTTGTTTTTGTATTCGTTTTGTTATTTTTGCTAGTTAAGCTGTGGCCCGATTCGGGTTCGATGTTTTCGGAGGGGGGATTACTCATCTGGAGGCATATCTAAACCTATTTATATGCGTTTTACTACGTTCATAGTAAAGTACATAATCTCCATTACAGATTGGACCAAAACCATTAAGAAGATTCAGGCTAGTGCCACGGTATTTGCATATCAAGTTTGGGGACGTTTTTCATAATAAGTATCAAATAGGCCAATGCGCATAACATATAAGGCGGAGGGGTATGCAAATCATAAACGGGTCACGTTTCATCTTTTATCCTTCCAGCTATGCTACACACTATAAATTGGGATCTTCGGCCAAAGGTGTTGGGCCAATGCAACAGTCGTACACAAATGTGTGCTAAACATTCCGCACGGCCATTGCATTGGCTGGCCGCCGGGATTTCTTTTCTTTTTCTTTTCTTTTTTTGCTTATGACAATGGTCAAAATTTGTATACCGGGCAGTAGCTGACAGAGTTATGCAACCGACAATCGCACAGAGAGAGTTTGTGGAATGCCCATTGACACCTAACTCTGATTGAATCTTTTCGTGTTGTGCTTTTTATCAATAGCATTTCTTATGCGTTCTGTGCAAGCCATTTTTTAACAATGTGTGTGTGTCTGTGTGTGTGTGTGTGTGAGAGTGTAAATTGGCAGTTTATTATTATTATTTATTTATGCAAGTCGCTTTTATTGCTAGTCGCTTGTTTGTTTTATCTTTATAAAAAGTTGTTCTTTTTGCATTTACAAAGCGTAGTTTTTTTGTTTTTCTTTTTTTTTTTGTTTTTGTATTTGTTTGTTTTTGTTTAAAAATATTTTGTTTTCTGTTTTTGTTTTGTTATGTTTTTAAAAGCGTGTATTAATATATTCGTCTATAAGGATATCACTTTGCTGGGTCGAAGTTCGAAGCCAAAGAATGAAGCATACTTTAAGGCGCTCGAAAAAAATGTTAAGCATTTGCTTTTGAGTTTGGCATTAAAATTGTATATTTGTTTTGTTTTAGTTATTAAAAGTGCGCTTGGAAACGTTTGGCGAGTGTGTCACATATAGAAGCAAAGCAATAATAAAAAGCCAGAGCCCTTCTCAAGGCCCGGCTAGGAGTAGGTACTTAAAAAGTATGCGAACTTGAACTTGAAGCAGTTTTGGACATTTGTTTTGTTTTTTTTTTAAATGTTTGTAATAAAAATAAAACAATTGGAAACAAAAGTTGTAGAAAGAGACGGCAAGTACAAGAAATTGTACGAGTTTCTGTTAGGGTCGGGTTGATAAAACGGGTAAATCGGGTGAATCGGGTAAATGTTTCTGGCTGGGGGCTCACACAATGGGGGACTTTGGGCGCGGAATTGATGTCGGTCAGATTCAACTAAGGCGGCAGCAGAAATGATAACAGCATCCCTTTTATGTACAAGGAGTAGTATAAAATGGAAGCTCTCTGTTGCATAAATTAATGTAGTAAAGCATATTTTAAGCCATCTTTTGTACAGTTTCTTTACGTTCTTCCGCACTCACATAGCCATATTATGATTAATATTTATTTTCAGTTGCTTATCCAAAACGAACCAAAATTTATTGAAAAGAAGAAGAAGTAGTAAAACATATGTAGCCAAGTTAAAAAAAGGACGGCGCTTTTGAAGTTGAGCATTCGGTTTGATTTTTTGAGTACTCCTGAGTACTTGGCACGGACTAGTTTATATTTTCCTCTTTTTTTCTTATTTTTGGTTGTGTGCTTACGTATGCGCGTTTGTTAAGCTGGAGCAAACGGCTGCTAAAAAATAATTAACTCGGTTGGTTTTCACAGAAAACTTTGATCAAAACTGTAAAAAGTTAAACAAAATAAAAGAAAAAGGAAAAGGAACTAAATAACATTCTTAACTTAAATGTTTTTGGCTATGATGAGAGATCATAACAATTGTAAAAGAATAATGGCATTATTTATGCTTGTATGTATAGAATTATCTCGATATTTTCATCAATAGGTTTAACGACAATTACAGATTACAACAACAATTGAAATACAAATGGACACCAATACACAAATAGATTAACAATTTGTACGCTTAAATTTTCGAACAAAATGAAAAACAACAAAAACAACAGCAATATTTACTAAATTTTACAATTAATTGTTAATTGGACAACATTTCAAAGAAGCAACGGAAATGAAAACAGGAGCTGACTTCACATATGCGTGTATAACAGTTAGTATAACAATTATCTGTAATACATTCAATGCAAACTCAACCCGAACAAAGCTAACAAATCATTTGGAATACGTTAAGCACAACGACATTTGATTGTTTCATATAAAATTTGGCATATTTTCACAATTTACATATACACAATATTAATAAGTATTTTAATTATTAATGTTATTGTTATGTATGTGTACATGTATATGTAGGAATTGTCAAAGAGCCGCAATCATTATATGCACAACCATTTAACACAAATTGTATAACAACAAATTAGATTACGTTTCTTAGGTATATTTTGTTTTTTGTTGGAAACAGAGTAACAACATTAATAATTAACGAATTACGAATCAACATTTAACAAATTTGGACAGTTTAATATACGTATAAGTACGACAGCAAAGTAATTAACAATTAGTAGAAAGTTTAGTTTAGTTAATACAGGAAAAGGATCGTACTGTGTCTTTAATAAAGAGCATTAAGACAGAAATATAATACGAACACAGAGTGAGAGAGAGAGAAATATATAGATAGTTTGGGGGTGTGTAAGAGAGAGAGAGAGAGAAACATACACACATACAGCAAGAGCGTACGGTTATGCGGAGAGAGAGAGAGAGAGGGATATTCGTACATTTTGGTTTGGAACTTGGATTTTTGCCTATTTTCGGCTTATTTGTTTAAGCTTCTTGGCTTTGTTTTTGTTTTGGTTTTTTTATATTTTTAATGTAGATAATTTTGGCATTTTTACTTACCTAAGATGGATAAAATGACAACTACTACATCAAATAAATTCCATGGCTCAATAAAATAGTGATATCGTAAAGCGAATATTTTTAATAGACATTCGGAACTGAAAATAACTACGAATATCGCATTGAGATAGTCAAGGACCGCGTTGTACGTGTCCGACGCGTCGTAACGATCGAGTGTCATGGTGAACATGTTTAGACCAATGAATAACATAATGATTATATCGAATTTCTTATCGGTTACTATTTCAAAGACTATTGCTTGTGGACGCCACTGTAAATGGAGAAGGAGAACAAACAAATACGACGAAACCAAAATTGATAGAGTTAAATTAACAACATACACATAATTAAATCGATTAAGTCACATTTTAAATTAGGTTAGGGGTATTCAGAAATGAAAACATCAAAAAAAAAAACAAACATTAATGTATCCGGTACACCAAACACAAGGAAGAGAAAAGAGATAAGAAAAAAAGAAAATAGAAGAGTTTGGTATAAGTATAAGTTTTAGCACGATCGCAATTACTTATGTATATATGTCTGTGTACATACACCAGCACACACGCACACACACACACACACACGTACACGCATGCATGTCTGTGTGTGCTTGCAGGTTATATATGCACATAGACATAGACAGGTACTTAGGTATCTATAAGGAGTTACCAACTCGCAAACATAGTTGATAGATTATTTTTGGTTAGTTTGTTTAGTAAGTATTTCGTTAAACGTTAAACGGGTATATGTATGTATATAGGTATATTCGGATATTATTTAATTATATTGAGCATATATTGTTCAGTTTATCAATGCTTTAACATTTTGCGTTGTAGATCTGTGCCAATAGCAATCTTTTTTCCATGATCGGCGCGCAACCTGTATGGTACAGTAGAGTATGCGTAAATTGGAACACATGTATATATTAATACATATAGAGCAATAGTGTAACAGTGAGTCGGTGCGTTAATTGATTAGATTTGGTTATTAAAAAACTGAGAGCAGACAATTCATACACACTACTTCTTAAGGACAGACAGCATTCACGATTACTGAGTAATTGATTAATTAGTTGAGTAATTGTTTAACTGAGTATTTGAGTACATATTGAGTACAGATACAGTTGTATAGAGTATATATATAGGAAAACGTGCTGCTACGGTCGTGGTTGTGGTCGAATACGTATCTCGGGTCAGTCGATTTGGATGTCTGCAATTTTGGATCGAACATGCCTCGTTGGGTAGTGTCTAATTGGAGAGGTGACTAATTCTAAACATGCCCAAAACATGATTTCAGTCACGTGCCAGATTTTTTTTAAAGAAACATGCACTTGGGTTGCCTTTATACTTATAGAAAAAGAGAACAAGATAGTGTGGAGAGAGAAAGAGAGATAGAGAGAGTATTTACGAGTATTTACATAAATAGTTGTTTTTTTTTTTTTTTTTTTTTTTTTTTTATTATTATACATTTACAATTTTGGTTGCTTTTGTTTTTATTTTCTTTTTTGGAATTTTGGCGTAAATTTCATGTTCGTCTAGTTTATAAATGGCAGACATAAAAATGTTTAAGTACAGACAACCAAACGGACACAATACTTAAATATTGATATTGAAATTAAGTATAGGTATTTAAGAAAAACAATAGTATGTCGAGAACATAGTATGCTTTTAGGAGTTCGCGCAATGGCAACAGTAGGGTGCACTCTTCAAAACGAACAACAAACGATGCACAATCTATGGCACATACATATAAATGCACATATATGCATATATACATACATATATATATATATATATATATATATTGTTATATATAGATATAGAGGGATGTGCATGCCACACACTACGGCAGCTATTCCAGCGACTCGACTTTGCGCTTGTTTTAAGATCCATTATACAACTTGAACAAAATATTGCTAGAGAACAGGGCCTTTGAATTTGAATTGTGGTTATTATAGGTTTTCTTTTTTTGTTTTCGATTAATAAGAATGTAAACAGATTGCAAGGGTATTTGTCGTGTCGGTGTCGATGTCGGTCTAGTCTCGTTCTCAATTGTAAACAGTTTGGCGAATACGTTTTGTGGAACGGTCCGTTTAGCAGCTTTTGTTAACGCAAAGAAAAAAGATTTTTCTTCTTAAATTTTATATATACAATAAATTGAACGTATATATACAAATTGAATACGATTGGCACAGATTACGCGATTACGAAGACTTTCAAGTGTTATTTGATTATTTCTTTTGATTCTCAATTGATATCATGGTAATATTGCTTATAAGGCGCGCGATGGAACTGAACTTCATTTGAAATAGTTTGAAATGAATTCATTTCGAAAGATATGCAAATTATTGCAATTGTATTTGTTACTTGAGGAGCAGAAATCGAAAATTTAAGTCCACATCGCAAAATTCTCATTAGTTTTTGTCGTTTATTTTAAAGGATTTTTGTTATTTGATGTGAATTTGTTTGTTTTTTTTTTCAGATTTAGTTTTTGTTTTCTTTCTGACATCTGGTTAAGCATTGTTGTGTTAATTGTTTTCTTTGTTAGTTGGTTAGTTGGCTTAGTTTCATACTTAGTTTGTTTTTTTTTTTTTTTTTTTTTTTAATTTTTGGTTTTATATTGTTGTCTTACCCTTGGTCTTGGAATGGCTTTTAATGGTTTTTTAGAGCCCATCTTTTTCATAGCATTATAGTACTTTTTCTGATCTTCTGTCATGAACATTTCTAATGATCCACCTGCTTTTTTCTTTTGCTCATTAAAATTATCAATGATAACACCAATGAACAGATTGAGTGTGAAAAATGATCCAAATATGATGAAGAACACGAAATATAAATACATGTAGATGTTCGTTTCACGAATCGGCTGCTTGTCCACCTGTATCGATAGCGATAGCGATAGCGATAACGATAACGATATCGATATCATTTTGAATTTTTATGTTTTTGTTTTTGTTGCAATTTGCAGCGGTTGAGTTTGAATTGTGAATGGATCATTTTTAGTGTTATTCGGCAGTGTTGTTGTTGTTGTTGGTGGTGGTGTAGGTATTAGTTGTTGTGGTGGCCATAGTTTGTAGTTGTTGTGAATGTTGTTGTTGTTGTTGTTGTGTTGTGTTGTAGTTATTGTTGTAGTCGTTCATATAAAAAAGAAGAAAAAAATGTATAGATAGAAACGTTGATTAATCAAAAATTACATTATACAGACTTATCTAACTATAGATTGCGTTAAGTTTATCTTTTTTTTTTTTTTTTTGTTCTTAAAGCGCATAACCAAAAAGAAAAAACAAATATACTTTGTATGAGCGTCAAGTGTGTCATTATATTGTATTAGTAATATATATATATAGATAAATTGTTAGGCAATTAGGCAAACTGGAGAACATTACCTCTCGTGAATCGATTGCATCGTTCATTATTTGTATCCAGCCTTTGAAGGTGGCCACTTGGAAAAGGCACAGATACGCGTTACCTACATGATCGAAATTCATTGCTGAATTCACCCACGTGTAGTTCTCGCTCTCGCATGCATTGCGATTTGGTATAATCTCGTGGCTGAGCTTCGTTCCGTTTAAATCTTCGCACTGTGTTCATCATAATCAGCATCATCATCATCAATGGGGCGTCAACATCAGCGTCCGATTTGTTTGGGTTGTCGTGAAGTTTGGTTTGTTGGTTTTTTCGATTGGATTTTTTTGTTTTGTTTTTTTTTTTTTGTTTGTTTAAAGTTTAATTTAAGAAAAATGTATTTCAGTTATGCGAAGTTATATACGGCAAATGGTTTAAGTCTGCTTTTACACTGCCCTTACCAGCAAAAATGAAGAGAAATTTTAATAAATATATTTTACACACGAAAAAAGGTTAGCAACATTACGAATCAGCTTTTGAAAAGATTTAAACATATGTAATTCTACTTAAGGCATGAATCAGATATCTATATACTTAAGATCCTGGACAGACTATGCAAGATCTTCATATATTATTTTTCTTTACAGAGAATATTCAAATCAAATAATTGGGTAAAATGCAACATTCCTATAGCAAAAATCTAGACAAAAAAAAAACCTCTTAAGAATTAATTGATTTCTTATAATTATTTTTATGTTCAAACAAAAGCAAAAAGTTACAGGTTAGCTGGACTGAATTAAATTCGTAATGAAACAAAAACGAGTTGGCAAAAATCTCTCCTTCAGCTTTTTGTTTGGCAGTGTAAAAGCAGAACTTGAATTAAATATAATGTTAGCTAGGCTACGGCTAATTGAAAATAAATTCTTGTTGTCAAGGCATTACGAGTAACTGTTTTTGGAGGCATGTAGCAAGAGTATTTGTGTGTGTGTGTATGTGTGTGTGTGTGTGTGTGTGTGTAGGTTCAGCAGCTAATTAGCATTGTATATTTAGCATTTGATGGCTGCCACTTGGCTAGAACTGATATTTGTTTATTATTAACAAGTATTTTGTGCAAAAGGCAAAAACTAAATTCTAGTACTAAAGAGTGTACTAATTAATGGTATTTGGTATTTGGTGCAGCAGCCTTGTCGCATCTTGGTTTATTATTTTTTTTTATATGCAACTTTGCATGCTCTCTGCCCAAC
The DNA here is from genome assembly GCA_035045355.1 of Drosophila lacicola. NCBI lineage: Eukaryota > Metazoa > Arthropoda > Insecta > Diptera > Drosophilidae > Drosophila > Drosophila lacicola. The sequence continues at coordinate 29,662,832 of JAWNPB010000148.1, forward strand.
TGGATTGCTCTAAGAGGCGATGCAGCTGGGCATGAGTACTTTGAGTACTTAGAGTTGGGTAAACAATAATAACCGGAGCATGTGTAGCAGCATATGCATTTAGAAGAGTTAACACCTAGACAAGTACGAATACAGGCGACAAACTCTTATACTCGTGCTTATAAATGAGTAGTATGCATAGTACGAGCGAGTACTTATAAGTACGTAGTATGCATAGTACGAGTATTTTGAGTATTTTTATTAGTATTTCGATTTCGATTTCGATTCTGATTTGATCAACTATTTACGAAAAATAGATGCAAAGATACGCATTTCAGTCAAGTTGAAGACTTTCTTTTTAAACACATTAGATTGCTTGCTAATTAAATGCTGCTTGGATTTCAAGTCGAAAAATAGCACAAATTCTAAGTGAGATTTTTGCACCACTTTTGGACCTTTTTGTAACGCTTTGTTTTGTTTTCATTTTTTTTTTTTTTTTGGATTTTATTTTTGTATACGGTATTTGGTATTTGTTTTGAATTTGAGTTGTTTTTTAAAAAAACATTTGAACGTACCTTAAAATATTTTCCAGCAAAAAGCTGTACACCCATTATGGCAAAAATTAGCCAAAATATTAGACACACCAATAGCACATTGAAGATGGACGGTATAGCTTGTACCAGCGCATTAACGACGACCTGGTTATATGATAATTTTGGTTTCGATATCATTTTCATATTTTCGTATACGAATTTCACATTTGGCGGGTCGTCGTTGTCGATGTTCGATGTGGGGAATTTTTCAAGGTTTTTTTATTTCGGGTTGATGTGGAAGTTGTGGGTTACAGGAACAGTTGTTGGTGGTGAATGATGGTGGTTGTTTGTTATTGTTTTTTTGTTTTTTTTTTTTTTGTTTTTTGGGGGGGAGTATATAGAATATAATACAATAAATGCAGAGAGTTATTTAGTCAATTTCGTAGTAATATTTATCAATTTATAATTATATATATAAATATGTGTGTATGGTAAGCATGATATAGTACATTTTGATGTTGTGAAAGTATATATATATATATATATATATATATATATATATATAGATCATTTTTTACGAGTTGTGATACATGATTAGGTGTTAGTTCATTGATATGATAAAGTGATCTTTGTACTTGATCGTGTCTTATGGCAGTGTCTAATGGTGTTCGTTGTACCAAGAATTAAACTATTTACAGCATGCAGCAAGCGTTGAACAATTGTTCAAATTTTTTAGCGAGAACAAGATTTAAATAATGCAGCAGCAAAAGCAGTGCAATTGGCATACACTAGACAACACAGCATTTACATCGATGTGAAAGAACAGAACAGAACGGAACAGAACAGCTCCATAAAGAAGGCACTCAGAATAGGTGGTAGCAAATAGTATTCATTTAGGTGCACTAACTCTAAGTTAAAGAGATTTACAATTAGTGCTCGTAATCGTATGATATAAGATAACTTAACTAAACATAGGCTTTTGTTATAGTTGATTAACTGCTGGAATGCCGAAGAGAGTCATTACAAAAGTCGCTGATTGAAATAAAGACACTCGAGTGATAAAAATATCTAAGTGCATTTAACGGAGCTAGTGACAGTCGTTCTTATCTTTACTATATCTGTCAGATAATACCATCATTATTTATAAAATTATTATTGCTATTATTATTATTATTATTATAATTATTATAATTATTATTATTATTATTATTATTATTATTATTATTATTATTATTATTATTATTATTATTATTATTATTATTTTTATTATTATTATTATTATTACTATTATTATTACAATTATTATTATTATTATTATTATTATTATTGCTTTTATTATTATTATTATATTATTGCTATAATTATTATTGTTATTAGTAATATTTCATTATCTTTGGCATTATTTATTATGTTATTATTTCAATTAATGTTATTATTATTATTAATGCTATCATTTTCAATGCATTACTATTTTTATTACAATTTAATTTTTATTATTTTAAATTTATTTTTTTTACTAGTATTATTAATATCATTACTAAAATCATTATTATTAATTGGTTTATTTGAAATCAGAAATCAGACATAGCTCCGAGTAGCTTATTTCAGTCATTTGTAAAATAATAACAGAAAGTCAGACTAATTTAATTTAAATTTGAATATCGGAATGCAATAAACCTTTAAGCGTTCGGCTCGAGATGTCTTCATTCCAAATAGTTTAAACTTTATTGTCATTCTATAAATTCCATAATTGAATGCAAATATGACAGTTTGTCAACTAAATTTATTGTGTGTACGATAATGTTTTAATTATAAATAAGTACGGGTACATACATATTTACATATATGTAGGTATTGTAGCTTTAGAGCTCGATGATACGTAAATTGATTCGTGTCTGTCTTGGGCAGGCAAGAAATGAGTATGTTACGAGTAGATTGAAAATTCTAAGCATATTAATCTACGAGTTGTGAAGCCAAACAGACTTTGGAATGGTGGTAAACTGTTGAGAACAAGCTACGGAAATACAAAATGATCGATTCAATTAGCACTAAGAGCGAGCAGAGCGACAGAGAGAGACAGACAGAGAAAGAGAGAGTAATAGAGAGAGAGAGAGAGTAAGAGGAGAAAAAAAGAGAGAGAGAGAGAGAGAGAGAGAACTAGCGAGAGAATCGCGCAGACTTGTTGCTGAAGCACAAAATTTGTGTGGGCGTGAACAATTTGATTAATTAAAGGCAATTCCAATTGAGGAGCAATTAATTACTTATGCAGTTGCAGTATGTACGATAACGACTACAGTAAACGGTACTTAAGAACATAAGATTGTAAAAAACGGGTGTTCGATATAACGAGATAACGAGATAAATAAATTGTATCTAATCAGTCGACAAATTATGGATGCAATCTAGAATTGAATAATGCACGAGATATAAGTATATCTAAGACAAAAAAGATACAAAATCATCTGCTGCACGTTGAATAATTTTTGTTGTTGTTAATTTTGGTTTTGTTGTTTTTTTTTTTTGCTTTTTTGTTGTTGTAGTTGTTTATATTTAACGTTTTGCTAATAATTCGACTAAATACATTTTATGATTATATTTAACTATTTAAGAGATTGAGTTTTGGTTGGGTTGTTGGTTGCGTGTGTGTGTGTTGGTGTGTGAGAGTGTGAGTGTGAGTGTGTGGTGGTTATACGCTGGTTAGTTGTGTGGCATGAGTATGTATAAGAGTAATACAGCGCGCGTATAAGAGTGTACACAACTGCAACTGCAGCCATTTTGTTTTGTTTTTGTTTAGTTTCGAAAATGAATTACGCTGTGGAATTTAGTTGAATTTGATACTGAATGATGATATTTGGAATGTATTTTTCAAATTTTGCTGTTTGTATTCTGGTATATCTTTTTTTTTTTTTAATTTTTTTTGTTTGTTTGTTTTTTTGTATTTGGTTTAATGTATGAAAGTACGTACCCGCATGCCCTGCATACGGGACATGGCACGTAGTGGTCTCAGTGCTCTTAACGTTCGCATAGTCTTGAAGGCTTGAATACCACCAGCTCCAACAAGTGAAGCAACGAAGTTGATAAGCGATACCTAGTTTCGATATAGTTCGAATAGTGCCAAGTTTAACAAAATTTATTTAGATTCATTTTGGAGTTTGTTTTTGGTTTTGTTTTTTAAATAGATACGTTATATATAAGTGTTTGGTAATTTTGGGGGTTACGAACTTGCTTTCTGTTTAGTTTTTCTGTTTGTTTATTGGGTTAAGTTGGTTAAGTGTTTGTCCTGTCGTACTGGTTCCTGTTCCAAACTCAAATCTTTTAAAATACATACATAACTGAGATAAGCATTTATTTGTCAACTGCTGCTTGATGTACTCGGGTACAAAATGGCGGACCGAGCCTAACGGAACTTATTTGCATTGCGCATAAGCCTCAGATATTTAGCTTGAATAGCTAGTACTTAAATAACATTACTTATTTGGTAGCCTAGTTTGTTTAAATGATATAAATGTTTTAAAGGTAAATTGTACTTGCAAAACACATACAACAAATGTAAGTATTTAGTTGAATAAATAAATATTAGAGTATAGGCAATTCGACGCACGAGCACACACAAAATACGCACACATACAAAACGTATTAACACATATAGATATACATATATTTAGATACATATGTATGTAGTATAAAGGTCAATTTTCGGAAGTACATAATTATTGTTTAGTCGTTATGCATGTAGTTGCGGTTCAAGTATACGCTACATTTGGACAAGTACACAGTTAAGTATTGCTCAAGGGTATGTGAGCATTCGACAAAAACACAACTTGCAGGAGATTACAACACTCATAACACTGGGATATTTCTGGGTGGTTAAAAATTGAGTAAGTATAAGAGTGGGTTGCTTAATGAGTATAAAAGATCGATAGTCTAACTGTTCATAGGAGACTGAAATCTGTTTTGGGGTGGGGTTTAAAATTGAATAAGTATAAGAGTGGTTGGCTTAATGAATAGAAAAGATCGAGAGCCTAACTTGTAATAAGAGATACAGGGTGGGTTATTAAATTGCGGAAGTATAAGAGTGAATTTGCCTAATAAATAGAAGAGATTGAGAGCCTAACTGTTCATAAGAGACTTAGCTCTGTTTTGCGGTAGTTGTAAAATTGATTCAGTATAAGAGTAGTTGCTTAATAAATAGAAAAGAGAGAGAAATGAGATACAGGGCTGATTTAGGGTAGTTTTCAAATTGAGTAAGTATTTATATGTATATAAGAGATAAAGGCGACAAGCACACTGAAAGGGCACGCCTGTTTTTTGGGGTAGTTAGCAAATTGAGTGACAGTGGGTTATTAAGTGAGTAGAGAGATAAGAAGAGAGGAAGAGAAACCAATCTGTATCTAAGAGATGTGGGAGATTAGCACAGAGCCATATTAGATATTCATCAAATTTAATATAGGAGTATGGGAATTAATAGGAGAAATCTGTGATGATCAGGGAGAATATTTGTTTAATAGATTGTTGTAGCTGCTGCTCCCGTAGAGCATATCATGCTGCACCCTTGACAGCCGCACGAAGCTTCACAATGGACGAACGCGGCATGCAAACGCCAAATGGCAAAGAAATGTGGACCAAATGATTGCATTTTCTTATGGGCTACTGTTACAGTTACAGTTACAGTTACAGTTACAATTACAGTTACAGTTACAAGTACTGTTGTATTCGAATACTAGGTGCTGCCCTCTATACAAGCCCCAATCTTTTTTCTTGTCACCTGTGTGTGTGTGTGTGTGTGTGTGTAGGACAGAACTGTGGCGTTTGCATTGCCTTTTGGTCTATTGTGCAGCCGCGCAGCTTTTGCACTAGGTTTTCATTCATTTGTGGGGTTGCATTTCTTTTCGAAATTGTTGAGTGGTTTTTTTTTCACTTTTGGCTTTTGTCTTTATATTGACACATTTTTGCTCAAACTTTGCTGCCGGACTCGATTGGTTCGTGAATTTCATTGGCTGGTTGGTAGGTACAAAAGTTCTTCTTTATGTTAGTTAGCCTGGATGGGGCTTCAATTGGATTGGATTGTTTGGGCGTGGCCTGCACGCAATCTGATCGTATTTCTATAGAGCCCAGACCAAGCGGCGACTGTAGTCGAATGTTGTCATATTTGTTAAGTTTCTTGGATGCGGCTTGTATTTAAGTAAAACACTGCCACCACTGCGTATACGCAATTTGTCAAATGCTGGCAATTGCACGTGTATTCGACGTTGTCGCATCTATTTTAGGGGTTGGTGGGGTGTTCATATATAACGAATACTTATTTACAGTACAAAGAATATATACAAACGTTTCGCATTACCTACAGCTGACACACAAATATAATTCATTGGGCTCTAGTTTCTTTTTACACTAGGCAACACTTAAGTGTCGCGAAGGCTTTGCACCTCGAGTCTTTGTACAGTGGTGGGGCTTATGTGCATAATATATGTATATAATATAAACTTATATACATATGCATATATATATATATATATAGTATATATCCTAGGTGCCGCTGGAGTACTAGGTCTTGGGTCTGGTTCGGGATTTGATGTCCTTTCATGTGAATTGATATGGATATAGATATACATATATAGTTAAATGCAACTACTCAAGCTAAGAGTTAGGATCGGCTGGTAGATTACTGTTATACGGGAATGACATATGTATATACGGGTATAAGAGTATGGGTACTAGGGGCGCTATTCGCTCAATTGTTACGTTGTTTACAATGGGCACAATATGGTAGAGTATATCTGATTGCGTCTGAACCAAACTACTTACATACGCATCTATTTACATACTGTAGAGTATGCAAACATATGTGTTTAATGGTTTAGCAAGTACGTAACGGCTTAGTGCTAAATATACAGATAATACAACTGTTATACGTACAGGCTTAACTAACCTAGATTACAGTCTAAAACTGGAGCTACACTATTGAACTTATCGATTATAACAGTATGGAGGTATGTGTGTATATGGTATGTATAAATACATAATATACAAAGCTAAAGCGTCACAGCAGCAACGTTTATAATTAATACAAATGTACATACATATATATTCATATGTTAATGTATATGCATATATAATAGCTAGATACATTGTATGTAGTATGTTAACAAAAGAAAAGCCCTTTTTTTTACCACCTACTTTGGGTTTCACGAAAACCAAATGAAAAAATGAAGCATTAATAATACATACATATACATATATTTGTTATACAATTGCAAAATGATTGAACTCTTATGCAAAATTATGTAAATAGTATTTAAATGTTGATACGATAATATAATACAATTGTTACATACATATGTAGGTATATGTAATACATATAACAGTAGTTTCTTGGATGGTTAGGTACAATGGTTAAAGAAAACACAAAAAAAAATATAATCTACATACTGGCTGGTATAACAGTTAGCATAGCGCCACTCTAAGCGCAGTGTGAAATATTGTTTGGTATTCAACACAGATAAGATACAACGCTGATTAACAAAATAAAATAACAACAACGAACACACATACAAACATACAAACACACACACACAAACACACATACATATATACATATATACATATACTCATACATATATAAATATATATACATATATGTACATATATGGAGTAAGAAATCTCGCCATTGCACGCGAGTAAATAAAGGGGCGCAATAACAGTTATAACAGTTCGAACTGTGTTTGGTGCAGCTGACGGCGCGCACGTATAAGAGAAAGTTAGCAGCTAACACACAAAAGAAAGAGAGACAGTGTGTGAGAGGGAGAGCGCACGTGAGAAAGGCGTGTCCTTGACGTTGTTGTGACTACTCAGCTGAGAGTCGCAGCTCTGGCTTCAAAGTAGGCCAAGCAAGATCAAGCGCACAGCTGACTGTCGCCATTGTATAACAGTAAGTATTGTATAAGAAATTGATAGTTAGTATGACAACATTAAGTACGATATATACATATATATAAAGGTTTATAACATATATATATATATATATATACATGATATGTATACGTATATTATATTTTTATGCTTGGGCGCACATATACATATGTTAGCTCTTTCGTACAGACACACACACACACACACACGCACGCACAGCGACAGAGAGAAAGAGAGCGAGCGCAAGACACAGATACACAAGTACTTTTAAGACAGAGAGAGAGAGAGAGAGAGAGAGTGAGACAGAAAGAGACAGAAAGAGAGAGAGAGAGAGAGAGAGTCCCAGCGGACATTACTTACTTTCATGCCCTCCCATCGCGAAACGGCGCGCAATGGCCTCAAAGCGCGTAGGGTCCGCATCGAGCGGAAGGCGGGCACATCGTCGGCTCCGGACCAGACCGCAGCCAAATTGATTAGCGACAGCTAAACGACCATTACATAAGTACATAGTATGTATTTAAGCATAAACAGCTTTAGATACCACTCAAAATCAAAAGGGGAAATCCAAATCGAAATCAAAATCAAACCGCAAACACAAAACATTAACTCAAATTCAAGTGATATTCAAATATATGATCTGTTTATCTAGATATTTTAACGAGTATGTGCAGTTTGTAGTTAGGCTTAGTCTAAACTAAATAAATCACTAACTAAGTTGGGTTTTTAAACTGATATAGTCTTAGATTTCAACTGGGTTTTATAGTACGGGTTCTCTGCTATTCTACATTTACATTTAAGTATAAAATATATAGATCTCCTAACTGTTGAACGTTTTATAAATTTTTGTTTGCAGCATTGAACCGAAAATTATTGAATATTAAAAAATGAAAACAAATCAAAATCTATATATATTATCACTAAGTATTTTCAAAGATATATAGTCCAACTGTCAGTCAGTGTATTTATTTTTTTACTTTTTGTACAGGTGTTGGTTTGGTTTGGTAATATTTTTCATATATATATATTATTTTTGAGATACCTATACGAGTATATGTAAGTATGTTTCTATCTTTAATTTGTATTTTTTTTTGTAATTCTTTGACGATCGTTAACGTTTTGTTCAAGTTTCCAAAAAGATACATGTAATTCGGATTCGGATTCGGATTCGGTTCGTGATAAGTAAATAAAAAATAGAGTCGAAAGCATTTGTACACGGCCAACATGAGGACTTACCATGACAATAACGAAATCAAGCCAGCACCACGCGTTCGTGAAGTACACTTTGAAGCCGAGGGCCAACCACTTGATTAACATCTCCAAGAAGAATATAACCGTAAATATTCTGTCCATATAGTATAAAATATCCTGCAGTATGGGCCTTTGTGGCAGATGTACATCTTCTAAAGCCTGTTTGCGTTTGGTTGTTGGTTGTTGGGGGTTGGGGGTGGAGTGGGGTATTTAAGTTATTTGTAAAAGAAGTTATGGATTACAAAAGTACATACATATTGTTATCTAGAAGCAGTATAAGAAGCTAGATAATCATAAGCAATATGGTAATTAAGTAAGTGGAGCCGCTTAGCTGGCCTTACTCATATTGGAGTGTCTATACTTCATTTATTTTATATTATTGTTATTAATATCATACTTGTTGTTACTTGTTTCTTTTTTTTTCTTTTTCTTTATATTTTACGCAAGTAAAAAGGCAACTTTTTGGTTGAATTTTGTTTGTGTCTTTTTCTTCGTTTACGGACAAATCAAAGTCAAACGCAATTAAAGAAAAATTTTCAAAGAAATTGAAGACAAAATTCTTGAAATAATACGCATAAGCGTCTCTCACAATAACGGCTAACGGCTAAAGCTACTCAAAAAAAGCCCTCGAATTCAATGTGCCAAAATGCCAATTGATGGTCTCTATACAAAATACAGATACAGGGTGTGTGTGCCCTTTTGCCCTAAGCAAGGACACAAACCGTTTGACTGGAGTGTGCCCAAGCTTAGTTCAAAAGTCGACTTTTTGCGGCTCATTGATCTACATTTATCGAAATGAAATCAAAACCAAACTTAAATCAATTTTAAGCGCTACTGATAGCAACATGCTGGCTGGCTGCGTATGAGAGGGAATTCTTTAGAGATCATTTAAAGATCCGATCAAATTTACAACTTGGGATCATAAGCAATTAGGCAATTGAAGTATTGATCTATATTATTGTTGCTACCAGTAGCAGTTAACAATGAAATCAAGAGTAAATTAAAGAAAACATATACATATACTTTCATAATTGGTTGAAATGTTAAACTCGAAGCTAAACTATGCTCACAATGCTAGCAAACTCTAATTGTCACTAGAATCAAATGATAAGAACAAATGAAAACAATGAAGCAATCAACTTTGGTAAAGTTTAAGCGAGGCTTGATTAACTACTTATATTTTCATTTTTTTTAATTGTTTTAATTAATTGTAAATTATTTTTGTGGCATTCCGAACTGTTGCAAGTTGCAATAATTCGGAATAGCAAAAATATTTTAGCAAATTTTGTGTTTTTTACTGGTTTTTTTTTTTTTTTTTGGTTTTTTTGGTTTTTGTTTTTTAAGTAGTTGTAGTTGTAGTCGACTTACCAAAGCTAAGCTACTCATTAAAATCATAGTGATAACAGCTGTTTCAAAATATTTATTTTCAATTAATTGAAAAGTTTTCAGTCGTAAATTGCCCCATCCTTGCCAGAACGGCGAATCTTCGTCACCGGCTAAGATTGGAAATTTCTTATAGTACGAATCGGGGCAGCAATCAGCTGGATACTCGTCAAGTATATCCTCGTCATTTGCATGTATTATGATATCACCGTCGAGTGGGCCCTCCTCGCATTCGCCCTCCTCGTCTAGCTCCTCGTCGAGACCTAAATCCTCTTTACTGGCGTCGCGCTTCTCCTCGCCCTCCATCGTTTCGGCGCTACCCTTGTGGCTTTCGTCCTTGAATGGTCGATTCTTATGGCTACCATATGAGTTAATGCTGGCAGTGTCGTCGTCCTGTAAGGACAAACCTCTATGGTTTAGCTCGTGTTCCAGTCTATTGTCTTGGTGGTTAATTGAGTTGCCAATCATCTGTATAATTATTTATATATATTTTTTTTTTTTTTTTTATATATTTTGGAACGATTTCAGTTCAAGTGTCGGGTTCAGTTGGTTGGATTGGTTGGTTGAGTTTTTATCATTTTTTTTTTTGGATTTTTTTTTGTAATTTTTATTTTTTGGTTTTTTTTTTTTTTTTTTTTTTGTTAGTTGATTGGATTGTGGAATACACACACACACACATAACAGTACATATATAGACAGTTATATGTAAAAGAAAACAAATAAATGAACGAAAAGGAAACGAATAAATAATATAAATCAATTTGTTGTCGTTAAGAAATTAGTCTAAATATGTATATAATAATAAAATACATAGGCAATAGTTGTTGTAAAATGTATGCATAACATACATACACACATACACACATACATAAATATTTGAATATATGTACATATACATATGTACGCAAATACACTGCAAACGTTTCTGATTTGATGTTTTGTATCGCATGGAAGACAAGAATGCGATACGCTGGCACCGAATGAAGAGGGGTGGGGATACGATAATCGATATCGCTTGCTCGATACATTTACGATAGCTTTAGATGGACAGAGGGGGGTTAAGGTATGGATTGCATTGGGTTATACTCACTTCCTTCAGTGGAAAATGATTGCATGGCACTTGCATATATAGACGTATATAAACGTATTTATCAAATATACATGTACGCATATATATATATATATATATATATTGAGGTATGCAATTGAATGGAAATCAAATTCGAGTTGTCTTATTTACCGTTGCATTATTTAGATATTTGGATTTCTTCGGCTTATTGTTCTTCATGTCGCCGTGTATTGTAAACTCCATGCCATCACCAATGGCTACCTCCAGCTGAGTCTGCTCCTTGATCCCTTTCTTGATCAGACCGTCGGCGAGAATCTCGTCGTGTCCCAGCTCCAACTCGTTGTCACCATGCTCTGCAGATATACAACGACAAACGCCCTTGCCTTTCGTATCCGATATTTTTTTTTTTGGTTTTTTTTTTTGTTTTGCATTTCGTTATAGACATTTAATTTTCGATATATATGTACATAATATAGGTATGGCATATATATGGCATATATAGCATATATATGTGTTTTTATGGCATATATACGTATATATGGTTGTACATGTATGGGTGATGATGGAAATCATAAAGCGAATTCACACGAATTTAAGAGAAGCAGTTGCCGTTCGCATTAAAGAGTTGTTGTCATTGTTGTTATTATATTTTAAGCATTTTTTTTTATATAAATTATCATTGTTGTTGTTGTCGTTGTTGGTTGATTGATTGGTTGATATGGTCGATATATAGATATACATATATACATATATGTATTTCATATATTGATGTTTGAATATTTTGATTTGATTTTGTAGGTTCAGTAATGATATATTTGGTTTTGAGGCGTTTGATACGTTGACCAATGCAATACGTTTAGATTTTTAGATTTTTATTGAAATCATGACAAGCCACATTACATAAATGAAAAGAATAAAGATAGTTATGCGGTTAATATCATATTGGGATCAAGTTTTAGTTTACGACACATAATGGAACACAAAAACAAATCGCATACGAAACGTATGCACGGTCGCGTTTTCTAAACTGATCGATAGCCGATAAATAACAGAGCGTTCGATACATCGGCAAAGTACAGTTGAGAAGACGCTGAAACAACACAACAGCGAACAACGCATATCGCAAATGATCTGACCGGGCTCCCAACAAAGAAGAGCTGCAGAGTGAGATGAGCTGATCGCTAGATGGGATGATCGAATTGGTCGAAAACAATATGAATTTGGGCTCAATGTTGTACTGTCATATCTAGAAGCCAGCTGGAATTCAGGAATATTACATGTACACAAATTATACTTGAAGATGGGTTCTTTTTTTTTTGTTTGTTTTGATCTGGCTTTTGGATAGACATGAGTTTTTTACATAAGCGCTAAGTTTACATTTTACAAAATTGAAATACAACTTAATGATACAAATTTAAGTGCTAGCGGTATTTTTTTTTTTTTCTTTTTGGTAAAAGAAAAGAGGAGAAACAATAAAAGAAATTCCATACATATACAATATACAATATACACAGACAACAATAATATCGAAAAAGAAAAGTTTTGTACCACTATGAAGGATCAAATCCACTGTTTTCACTTTCAATTTATATAATTTTTAGTTACAATGGGTATCTATAATTACTTTCGCATCGTCAATTAATGGCAGCTAGCAAAATTCATATATATATTTATTTAAATTTCATGTTAACCGTTGGCAATTCGCTACGAATCTAGACTCTTATAAATGACCAAATTGTGTTTTTTGATGTTTTCTGTTGTTATTTGTTAAACAGGTGCATATTTATGGTTAAATGTAGGTAAATGTGAAGCCGATTGAAAAACCAAAACTGGACGCAAGTCGTTCCATGTGGGTACGTTGTGAGTGTGAGTGGGTGATGCCCAAAATACGAATACGACGAATTCTAATTAGAATTTAACTTTTAGCTATACAATATACACATACATATAGAGCTATACATATGTACATACGTATGTAGATACAAAAGGTAAGTACGAGAACGAGTACGAATGGAGTGTTGAGATAAAGGAGAATTACAGGAAGAACAAAAGATAAAGCAAAAGATCAACGAGTAGAAGGTAACGAGTAAACGAGGTACTAGTTGAAAGTCGAAATCTATCTAAGAAAAATATGTGTACATGACTTTTGCTAAATACTCACTAATTCACAATACTAACGCTAAGTAGATGACGGTGTCTACGGATCTATTTTGTATATAAATAGTTAGTTGGGTAGATTAATTAGGTATGAGGTGAGCGCAAATGTCACACTCGGCGCAATTCTTGATGCCCCAGATGCATACGTACGAGTACATGGCAGCGAGTACATATATAAATACAGATACATACATACATATATACATACATACATACATACATACATACATACATATGTACATATGCATAGTCTCATTTGTGGTTTGAACAACAACAATTATGTTCAAATCGAACGGGAACCAAAACTAAATCAGTTAAATTCAAAATGGCGCAACGAGATGAACTTCAATTCGATTGTATTCGATTTCGATTTCGATTTCGATTTTGTATATTTATATATATTTGATTTATCGATTTTTGGCAAGTTGATATGAAGATTATCAGTGGGATGCTGGGTACAAGTGGAAAACTAACTAAAGAGATTTTCGTTTTAATTTTTTCTGATTTGCATTTTGAATATATTTTTGTTAACAGTTTTAGACGAATTGGATGTTGCTTTTTTTGTTGTTGTTTTTCGATCTGGTCAAACTAGTTGAACATGTAAATTTGTTGCCAATTGTGAGTTGAACGTTAACGCTAACGCAATTATATATCATTGATAATATTATTACATATTATATAGTTAAAAGTAGTTTAGTAAATTGAAAAAACAAGTGGATAAAAACCTTCGCTCCAAATCCAACTGATCTGGTTGATCCTCTCACCTGAAGGTTGATCACTTATTTGATTTGTCAATTTGTTACGTATTAACTTGAAACAATCAGCAATATTACGCTTAACCCAACTTTTAAAACGGCCAATACGATTAAAGGCCTCGGCTATTTTGTTGGTATCATTGTCGGCAGTCGGTGCTGATAAACTAGATGAGCCAAAATTTGACAAAAGCAAGGCTAAGAAAAGGTTAAGAACCTGAAAAAGACAGACAGGCATTAATTGATATCGCACACGATTACAAAAATGATCGAACCGGATATACTTACCACAAGATTGCCGATGACAACGGTGGCCAAGAAGAATGGAATGCAGGAGACGTCGCCCACGTACATGCAGTCCCACATGGACTCGATCCATTCGCCGCATAGCACCCGGAACACGATCATAAAGCTGTGCATGAAGTCTGTAAAGTTCCAGCGCGGCAGATCTCCGTCCGGAAAACGATCTTTGTGATCTATAGACGCAACCGGGAAGTTAACAAACAGTATACGTTAAATATGGTATTTAGGGAAGAGAAATTCGCATCAATTCAAGGTTTCTTTTTGTTATTATTCATTTGTTGTTTTTTTTTTCCGTGTTTATTCAATTACTAAAGCCACATACAGAAAGCGTGTGCAAAGTGGCAGCAGCACTCAGAAACAGTGTTGGAAAATGCAAAAAATATGCGCACCAAGAACCACAATCAAAATAATACAGCAAAAAAACCTAGTAGAGAAAAACATAAAACAAAAACTAATTGCGGCTGCGTCTTATGCTACAAAATTGCGTAGCCAAGTTGCAGATTTGCAGTTTTGTCATAATTTAAACTATATTGTACAGTAGGAAAAAAAGTTACAGAGAGAGAGAGCGAGAGCGAGAGCGAGAGAGAGAGAGAGAGCTGAGAGTAGAGAAGCGAAAAGAAATGCTTTGCACGCTAGTGTACTTACAGAAGCCAAAGGCACCAGCCTGGCAATTGGACCCAAAACTCAATCCAAAACCCAACTTAAAAAAAATAACTCAGCGCAAACAAAGGACTTGATCATTTCAGATCTTAACTGAACTGAATTTAAGCGGACGCAAATTGGTAACTCACAAACGGACTGATTTCTATGGATTTTTTGAATGAACTAAAAAGTATTTTGAAAATTTGTAGTGTATTTAATTTGATATTAATTCCATAATCAATTCCCATTACAATTACTTTATTTGTATTTTATATAACACTCAGCACCATATCAGATGGATATAGCAGCTGCTATGCTTAAATGTTTTAAGTGGAAACGAAAGTAATTTTACATCACTTGAAAAACTAAAAGATATCGGTTTTGAACCGAACTGGTTTTGCAAAGTTAAAGTTCAAACTAATTAAATGTGTAATTAAATATGAAATAAAAAAAAGTAATTGTAGTGGCATTAATTGAAAATGAACAATTGGAATTGAAATAACATTCGAGCTAACGAGTAGATATTGTAGTAAACGTAAAGCAATCGGAAGGATATCGATATGACAGTTATCGATAAACAAGAACGACAACGAAACAAATAAACAACTTAAGCAGTTAACACACAACTATGTACACTCATTTGGTTAAAGTATTGTAAAGACACACACATAAGTAGAAGAATTGAAAAGAAGAAACGCCCCGATAACAAAACGATAAAACGCACATCGATAAAAGCTGTTGCAACGCAGCGTGTGAAGGACTTACCATGATAGTTCTTTCCGAACAGTTGCATTCCCATCACCGCAAAGATGAAGATGATAATGCAAAGTACAAATGTCAGATTACCCAAAGCGCCCATTGTGCGTCCCATAATCGAAATGAGTAAATTAAGTGTTGGCCAAGATTTGGCCAATTTGAATACACGCAGCTGCATTCACGAATTACCAATTACGAATAACGAGTTGCGGTTATGATTTTGAATTTGCCATTGCCATTGATATTGATTTTGGTTTGGGTTAATGGTTTGGTGTCGATTTTGTTGGGATTAGGCGATTATATGGGATTTATATTAGTCGTTGGTTCAATTTGATTCGATTGCAATTGATATATGGGAATTGTTGATTGTTTGGTTTTGTCATTGTTGTCATTATCATTATTATTAGAATTATATTATTGGCAGTAATTGTATTTGTTATTTTTGGTTTGTAAGCCGGGCAAAGCATTAGGAATACAAAAGATAGTTATATATATTTATGTAGCAATATGTTTTCAAATGCAAATAACGTTAAACTATGAATAAAAAGCTACGAATGCGACCGTAGTTGATGATCCTGCACAGCAGTTGACATTGAGTATATACATATTTATAGCATCCACTCGAATGCTGTGCATGATTCATTCATTCATTCATTCAAAATGTCATGTATTTACAATACCTACTGCTCAGCTGTCACGCTTAAGATATTGATTAATAGTAAAGTAATTGATTCATATAGGTTGTATATAATTAGGGGCCTCAGTAACTCATTCGAGCTCGGCCAGTTCTATAATATGAATATCGATCTGTATATCAATCGGTCAATCTCATTCGAAATTGGGAAGCACAATCAAAATATGAAATTCGAAATGCAAAAACCGTGCCCAAAGCATTGCTTTCTATTATTGATTATGTTTTTTTTGTTAATTCGGCTTGTCAAATGTCGAATTTTGAGTATCAAGTGGGTTTTCAGCTATTTGTCATATATATATAAATATGTATATGTTTGCTTGGCTAAAATTCAAAAACAAAACGAAACAAAAGTCCTTAATGTATATCATAAAATTAGTTAACTTGGAGTAAAAAGTTGAGTAGGAAAATGCTTGTATTAAAAAATTATGTTTTGTTGCACGCTAAAAACTTGCGATTTTTGCTGTGTTTTTTTTTGGAGTTTTTTTATTATTGTTTTATTTTGTTGATTCGTTTGATTCGTTTGGGCATATACAATAATACCTGTGTAGTTTTTGCCAAACAGCTGCATGCCCATTACAGCAAATATGAAGATTATAATGCATAGGACGAAGGTCAGATTGCCCAGAGCGCCGACAGTGCGACCCATTATCGATATGAGTAAATTTAACGTTGGCCATGATTTGGCCAATTTGAATACACGCAGCTGTAAATTGGCAGGACATGGGTAACATTAGCTTAGTATGTTTGTGTGTGTATGTGTGTATGTGTATGTGTGTGTGGGTGTTTGAGTGTTGGGTAACGGATAAAAGGTAACTGGTGACGGTTTATCGGATTTGAGTAAGTACGCGTTGCTTTGAGTACAGTTTTGTATGAGTATAAGTTGAAAGATATGGTTTACGAACTTGAATATTTGAATTCAATTAAAATCAAACTCAGTCACATAAGTATATTATTATATATGGATATGTACGCTTCATAGGGCTACCTTAGTTCCTCAGCTAACTAGAATTATTGAGTTGTGCATATTGAAGGTACGGCTAGTGCTTACCAAACGAAACGAACGCAATACGGATAGACCCTGGACGCCCTCGAGGCCCAGCTCGAGCAGTGAGAGGGCGACAATGATGAAATCAAAGATGTTCCAGCCCTCCTGGAAATAGTATTTGGGACTCATGGCCATCAGTTTCATCGTGGCCTCAATTGCAAAGGTGGCGGTGAAGAACTGCAAATGTATGCATTCAAATGTATTCGAATGTACTCAAATGATTCATGTCAATTGAAAGTAGTAGTTACATAGTTGCCAGCCTTGAGCACACGTTCCATTTCCTTGTTCATGTCGTGATGATCCATGGCCATGAACATGGTGTTCACAACGATGCACAGCGTGATGAAGAGCTCAACGAACGGATCGAAGACGATCAGGGATACCCATTCCTGAAATTTCAACCAAACCCAGCAGCAGTCCCACACACAAAACACATCGATGCCTTTGAGTATCACTTCGAGCGCCCTGTCTTTCAATGTGGGCCCGTCCTCGTCGTCGTCCTCTGTTGGGAAATAGTAAACGGAGACTGAACCATACAAAAGTTTGTTATTAGTTGTGATTTGACCAACTTTGACTCAGCCAGATTAGCAGATTTTTGTTTTTGTTTTTTTTTATTTTAGCAGATTTTCATACGATCGAGTTTCGTAGTTTTGTATGAAAGTTTTTAATATTCGGGTTTTTGTTTTGTTTTTTGTTTTGTGAAGCTTCATTGCATTGGAAATTATTCGTTAGCTTTTCAGGTTGAACAGAAACATAATGGGAAAACAAACACTCACGCGCAGTGTGTGTGTGAGTGTGTGTGTGTGTGAGTATGTGTCTTGGTGTAGGTGTTTAAGTGTGCTATCGAAAAATAGAGAGGCTTTTGTTAATGGAGCGCTTTTTTCATATAATTATTAAACACAAACGTACGTTTATTTCTCTCTAAAGAATTGAGAATATCAATTCGAACTATGAATACTCTACTTGTACTCTCTCATCAGTTAAGCTCTTCCATTGGACTACGTAAGCAAAGTTCTAATGCAACTGGCATACGGACTAAGCGACTTACGTCTCAACTGACTCAAAACTCAAAACTAGTTGAATTGTAATGAATATAATTAATATTGTTCTTCATTTGCTTGTGTCACTGTACTAACTGACTCTGACTGCTCACGAGTGCTGCAAAGCTGGTTGTTATTGTCTCTACGCTCTAAGAGAAAAAAAAGAAAAGAAATAGTATGCTAGTCGGAAGTGCCCGACCAAGGGATACCCTGAACCCAGAGCCAAGCTGCTGTTACAAGCATTCATACACACACACACACACAGAGAAAAGCACGCTCTCCGTCTGCTGCTTCTCTTCTACTTCCTCTTTCCTGTGCTATGTTTTATATGATTTGTGAGGAATTGGTAAAGTTATCCAAGATGCAACTGTAATACAAGGAAATCCACATTCCACTGTCTAAAAATCGATAATTATCGATGTTGTGGAAATGGGAAATGATATCGATTAAAAAATGAAAAACGTGAATATATATTTTAAATTGCAGGTAACAACGCTTTCATATAGACAGACATGGCTAGATCGACTCATATATATATACATATATATATATGTATATATATATGAATATGACGTAGACGCTTTCTCCTGCCTGTTACATACATGTGCACAAAACTCTCATGACCCATATCGATGAGTTCGGGATATAACTAGCTATCTCGATAGTTCGATAGTTCTGCCTATCGACTCTCAAAACTGATGAAAGTTTTGCAGCATTACCGCCGACTACTTTTATAATGAAAATGGGGGAAAAATGTTTCTTATAATTGGTAAATCTGTACTTTGAAATAAGCGCGAATCATATTCCAATACAAATGTTAAGCATTCAGTCTCTCAGCGTTAGAAATATGTAAATCAAGTTTTAAGATTAAGTAACAAGTAATTGCAGGCAATTACTTTGAGGGTGAATTGTGACCGACTACAGGCTACTGAAGAAGCATGCGATTGTAATTATTATTAATTCGGCTGAAAGCTACTCAAAATTTAAGTGGTAATTGAATTGAAAAATACTTAGAAGCAACTACAAATCAAAATCAAAACATTCTACTGTAATATATAGTATATGGCCAAGTAAATGTTTGTAAAATTCGTATGCATAGTTAAAATTCGACATGCGTTAAAATTTAATTTCAAAAAACAATTTTGGCGAAACTAACGACTTTTGCAATTAGTGTTAAAAATAATTAAATTGGAAATTAAATATAAGCTGTTAAAATTATTCGAAACGTATTTGTTTTTTGTGCTGGCAGCCTCTCTGTTTTTTTCTTTTTCTATCTACAGACATGTTCGGAATTTCACTTTTCATAGAGGAGTTAGAAATACGAGTTCTAATGAATTTACTTTTAATTTGTTTATGCCAAATAATTAATTATTTTTGAATTAAAGCAAAGTCAATTTGCAGCACATTTGCCAATTGTGACTTACGCTCGAAATGTAGGCTTATGTATTTATTATTTAGGCGTTATTGCGACGAATGTGAAATTGGGAACATTACTGTCAACTGTTAACTGTTATGCATATGTATTGTATGCTCGCAGCAACTGTATTGTGTTGTGCAGTGAAGCGGCGCTAAGGGTGAAGCGGCGACGGTGCAGCAAGCTAACGAAGCCTCAATGGCGGGCACAGTATGAAAGTGTTGCCTACTTTTTTGGGCAGCGGCAAAGCGAGTAGGCTGCAACGAAATGTGTGTGTGTGTGTGTGTATGTGTGTGTGTAGTCATTGGACTGTCGTGTATTCGATTTGGTGTGTGTTTATTTTGGGCATACAAAATTTTCAAATTAATTAGCTAATAGGGTGAATGTGTGTTTGGCTTGCTTGCTGCTTTTATTGTAAATTCATATTTGTATTATTTATTTCTTTTTCGTTTTTTTTTTTAATTTTTCTGTTTTATTTTTTGTTTTTCGCTTTCTTCTGTTAGCATCAACGGCATTAAATAAAATGGACGAGTCAAAGAAGTCATTCATTTGGGTATAAACATATGTAATTATATTTATATAGGTATAATTTTTAAAAATATTTAGGCATGTTTTTGTTTGAATTCTTTGTTAATAAGAAAAAACAAAAATAAAATCATAAAATGAGAACTCAAAAACATAAATGAAAATGCGAGTACATATGTATACATACATAACTATATTATATAGTACACATATATAATCATAAAGTAAATGCATGTGAGTCCAATATTTTTTGCTAGCAAATGTTTTCGAGTTATTTTCCATCGTTTGTTTTGTTTGTTGAATAAATGAACAATAAGAAGGTTAATATTGTTAATCAACTGATGCACAGGCCTATGTTCCACATGCAGCAGACTAGAAATATATATATGGTATTGTTCAAGCCATCAATCCATCAATCCATCAATCATCAATCAGGCGGCCCCTCAAAAACGCACACAACTCATGCGTGTTCGTTCATTTCAAAACGTTTAAGCAACAATAAAACCAATAAACATGATTATAACATATATATATGTATTAAAATGTGATCTTGAATTTCTAGACAAAAAAATAACACTCAGCGCATTGTCTGATCAAAATTTAAACTGTAATTCATCTATATAGTAAGTAGGAGCGTTGGTTATGAAGTATGAAAAATGCGTAACGCATTGTTAAAAATCGTCGACAATTGAATCGGAGAGCACAAAATGAAAGTTATTCGATAGATAGTTTGCAGCATAGAGCACAAAATAAAATGACTGTGGGCAAAAAACGGTTGTCACAGAAACAAACGTTACGGCACTTAAAGTCTATTTTAAGTTCATTGAATTTAAATAGCCAGAAAAGAAAGGAACATATTATAATAGTTTAAAAAGAATGATTTGCTTTGTACTTATTTACATGAACTTGGTTTTGATCATTTTTTTAGTTCTTGAAACGAAAACAGAAATCAATGAAAACAATGCACATGGAAGAGAACACAAAACAAACGAAAATGTACAAGACGATCGATTTCAATATAAATGTATGTATATATATATAGATATAGATATTTATTCAATGGGTATGTCAAATGTACAACATGAACGCAATGCGATAATACAAAAGTGGAACAATCGATAAGTCGATAACTAGTTACTTACCACCGCGATCACTTGCTCGACTATGCCGACCAGCGGCTTGCTCAATAATATCATTCAGGACCATAACATCTAGAGGAATAGAAAACACAAGTCGAGAATACCAGAGAGAGAGAGAGAGGGAGACCGATAAATAATCGATTGGTTTCATTGGTTTCACCCTAGAACCTACCTTTCATGTCGACCACCGTTTGTGTCTGGACGGGCTCAATAAAAGGATTGTCGTGATGTTTGATCTTGCCCGCTTCGTCCGTGCACTCCAGGCCGATTTCCTGAAAGAGTTCTCACTTTCAAGTAAAACCATAAATGCATTAAAGATTGGCCGACTTACGTAGTCCCGATGCTCGACCTTATGATTGGTTTCCAGGCAGGTGGTGCCGCCATTTGTGGCGCCCACTGATTGATTGCGTGTATTGCGATTGCGCAACTTGCTCTCCTTGGTCATTGTGCTGACGCCCATGACGGCCATGCCGCCAAGCAGATCGCCATGTGAGGTATACGATATACGGGACTGGTGCGAGGTATACGACGAGTGTCTAGAGCCTGTAGCATAACGAATGTAGTTCGATGATTGAACATTTGACCAATGATAAATGGCGATGTCAAAAATATCGATACACAAGCATTTATTGAATAAATTCTCAATACATCGATATTTTCAATATCGAAACGATTTAATGTCGCTCGATAACAGAATCTAGCGACAAAGAAATTGATATTTTTTCTTATGATCGTAGAACGATCATGTTAAACGATCATCACTACTAAAGGTATCGAACAGTGATCGATACTGGGAAGAATCAATGCAATTATCGTCGATAACGTATATATCGATATACCAATCGATATATCGTTAATTACCAAGCAGTTGCCTGCTGTGGGACCCACCTAGATTGCCATAATAAACAGGCACTATGATGGCTCCATTCTCCTCAGACATGGGCGTCACGGCGTTCGAGTCATCGGCGTATGGCAAGTGTTGTTGTGCATCCTGATATGTTGACAATACCAAAGGCTTGCGATCGCTGCCAGGTATCACGAAACGGCCACGTCCATTACGTATCGTGTACTGATATCGATACGATTGGTTTGTTCCAATACAATTGAGCTTAAGATTAGTATATTGGCTTAACACAAAACGCAAACTGTTTTAAAGTAGCGGTAGCAGTAGTAGTAGTAGTAGTAGTAGTAGTAGTATTAGTAGTAGTATTAGTAGTATTAGGTAGTATTTAGTAATAGTACTAGGTAGTTGTCAAAGTGGTGAGTTGTAGCAAATATCATGATATACGATTATTAAGTATTTAGAAAACATAAGCCAGAGCTTGGCATGATTTGTATGAGGGATATCAATTGTTAATGATTGAAAATCGAAAATTGAAAATCGAAAAGAAATTAACTCAATTATATATAACTCAAACAGTAATTGATATAACCGGCACATATACATACACACTTGATATGGTCCCTAGAGCCGTAGTACGGGCATACGATTTGCTTTGATCATTTGATTATGGACAACAGACAGACAAATATAGACAGGGAGAGCTTTACAGGAAATCAATTTGAATTGCAGTTCGGTGACAAGAAAACAAAATGTAAATGCTCTATTCTATAAGTACAAATATAAAGGAAATAAACGATATAGCCACAGCATTGTATAGTACATATAGTTTCACTTATTTGCATATCGACAGTTATAGATATACGTAATAGGTTTAACAGGTATACAGGTAGATAGATATTCATACATAATCGTACGGAAGCGACATGATTACATAGTACTTGAAATAAAACTAAAAAATCAAACATAATCAATTCGTTTTAAAGAGTTTACATTGAAACGTTACAGTGACTGAAACGGTGACCGCGAGACAGTGACAGTGACGGTGATGGTGACTGTATGCCTGAAACAGTGACAGCGACTGTAACTGTGACTGCGATTGTGACTGTGACGGTTACAATATGTGCGTATTTTGTGAATACGTGTGCAGCGCCCTCTGCTGGCAAGAACTGTTCATTTCGGCTTCGCAACGATCTGGCAGCACGAAACTATCTTATGTGCTTGTTAAGTTGGCTGCGCCTCAGCTTGACTTAAATGGCCAAAATGAACAGTTCTTAGCTCGCACATAGACATACGATAATTGTACACACATTAGGGGCACATACATACACATACATAGTTCGAGCATGACAGACATAAATATATACTAAGTTCTCTTGAAACATGGAATAGGCAATACACGCACATCGCACGCACACACACACGCACGCACTCACACATACACATATACACAAACGGGCCGATAGACCAAATACTGATTGGTTTCGGTTAATGCATTCCGAATGACAGATCTTAAGAAAAGGAGACAGACGGAGACAGAGACAGAGTGTGAGAGTAAGACAGATAGAGAGACAGAGAGAGATAGAGAGAGAGAGAGAGCGAGAGCGAGAGTGCTGGTAGAGTATTTAGTACTCGTACGTAGAGGTATATGTAGATCAAGAAACATCAAACAAGACAAAATCACAAAATATAATTTTGTATACTCATATATATCTTACAAACAAAATAAGTATGTATATAGTTATAGACAAAAATACGAATATATGTAAGGGGTATGATATTATAAAATGGTGAGATATGTTTATGTACGACAAGAGATAAGTTGTAGCTTTTAATTATGTTAAGTACCTAAAAACATTACAAATTCAACCGAAAACAGTATCAAGAATTTAACAATAATAATCATTTAAGTACAAATGGTATGCGCCTCTGTGAAAGCTAAGTCGATTTATTTCAATTACTATTCTATGTATACCTGATGCATGAGTTATGGTTCTCTAAGCTTCAATATAAGTATGACTACCATGAGTTTCGTATGAGTTAGATGTGTCTGTGTGTGTGTGTGTGTGGGTGTGTGTGTGTGTGCATTTGTATATGTACAACTGCGGTAAGCATGTGTGTTGAGTAAAGGAGATCTCACACACACAGATACACAGCCGCAGAGTTGCCACACACGCATATATACATATGCACAGGTACATTAAACTACAAGTCTCTGAGCCCAAAAACTGTGTTTTGTGTGTGTGTTGGTGTGTGTGTGTGTGTGTGTGTGTGTGTGTGGTAGAGAGTGAATTTCGTAATTGCAAAGTAAATATCTCTGTTGTGTTGAGCCTTCATCTAGATGATATGAAATGGTTAAAGCGATTGTAGTTCTTGATGCTTTTGTTATTGTTCTTATTGTTCTGGTTTGTACTGGCTGTCATTGATTCAAGGAAAACAATACGCTTTGTGTATGTTGATATGTGTGTGTGAGTGTGTGTGTGTGTGTGTGTGTGTGGGTGTGTGTGTGTGTATTGGGCGCTTACCTTGTGAGAACTACGTGATCCCCTGCGTATGTTAAACGGTGAACCAGGTAAGGATAAGGATGTCTAAGTTGTTTTTTATTTTTTTACAAATAAAATATAAATAGAAGAAAAAAGAAAAATTGAATCAAATAAAATATATATATGTATGTAAATATAGTTATTCCTGCTAAATTTATACAAATTTTTGCTGTCGCTGTTTGAAAGAGTTTGAAAGCAAAATATATACTCGAAGTAATTGTCATTGTGTATACAAATATGTGTATGAATGTGTGAATGCATTCATGTGAATACATTTCTTTGCTAATTTCTACGAAATAAATTCAATTGTTGTGTGCCCCTTAAAAAAATAATCAATTCTCAGCAATTTGGCTGCACAATATAATAACTAAGTATTATTTAACTATGTATATAAAGTGTGGTTGGTCAGTCGGCGATTAGAGCATTTTATCTACTTTAGCGCAGCGTTAAATACCAACAAAATATAAATAAATACACAAATCATAAGGCAAATGTTGTTCATATTAATGGCAGCACTTTTTAAAGTACGACTTACAGTATTTGATTTGTTTAGCAACCAAATTCAAACATGAATTGGCTTCTCGGAATTTTGCTCAAGTACCAGCAAGTTTTACCACGAATTTCAAAACAAAACTCAAAGTTTCAGACTAAAAACTAACAAGTTATTCTAATTAAATATGAACAAACAAAAAGTAATTTCTACTGCTTTTAACATTTAGTCAAATGTACTTGTCAAAACTCTTACGGGGATGCATTGAAAATATGCTTTAACGAAATTCCACAATATCAAATATAGGTTTTACATAAGGTTTCTAACCGCCATCCTCTTCAAAAGTCCCAAAATTTCAAACTCAACAAAATATAAATTTGTTTGTGTATTGGTTCATGTTAAGTATTTCTTTCACCCAGCCTAGTACAGTTGAGTATTTTAACTAACAGCTGAATTTGCTCTGTTCTTTATCTGATTCAAGTGTTTAAAGAGTTCTTTTATTTGAGAGCTAGAGAGAGTGTGAGAGTATTAGAGAGAAACCTACCTGAGGCCCAGGGCCTACCTTGAGTTCGAGTTGCTCAGACAGTAGAAAACTGAGCGAGCGATTACGATTATGATATAAGTAAGTAGTATATTTTTTTTGGAATGCAACTCTGAGCAATTAAATTTGGCAATAAGAACGAGCTAGCGAGAATGCGAGAGCGAGACAGCGAATGCGAAACAGCAATAGTATTTAGTGAGAGTACAAATTTGAGTTATATTTCAAAGAAATTGTTTTCAATTAAATTGCGTTGATTCAAATCGTATATTGGTATAACAGTATTTGTATAGGCCATAAAATTCCATTTCAAGAAAATGAAAATAAATCAAAAATAATATTGACCAAATGTTCTTGCTTGGCCACTCAGCTGCAGCTGTCTTCTAGTCTGTGTGTGTGTGTGTGTGTGTGTGTGTGTGTGTGTGTGTGTGTTTCTTTTTATATGCCTAATAGAGCTCCCAATGTTGTAGGTGCCAGAACTTGGGGCTTCAATGTGTCACAGCCGCTGTGCGCTAAGCATATGCTTGCCAAAGCAAAAATAACTATTGAGAATTTGTAATTGTATTTAAAGAAATGTGAGGGAGTAAAAATGCCAGAGCTATCGACATGCTGCAGCATGTTGTTGGTGGTATCGCAAAACGTAACGCTGCGCTTATCGTTATCGTTATCGTTATCGAATTTATCGACGGCAATGCTTAGAAATCGGTGCTAGTGTAGCCATTGTGCCGTACTGTACTTAAACTTTTGTATTCGAACTGCACTTGTCTTTCTTTTGCTTTGAAGTCAAACTGAGGTATTTCGCATATTTTTGAGTTTTATTTTTCAGCTATGTAAGAATATACCTTTATGGTATATATATATAAGTATATATATATATTGATAATAATTGTAAATAGTTAACGAAAAAGAAAGCAACGTTCACATGCAAATAATAATGCAGCCATTGAAATTATTAAGATTATTTCTTAGACAAAATCAATTATATGATTAAGAACAGAACATAAACGGATGGTGGTTGGCAGTTTGCAGAATTAATTATGGAAAGCCCAAGCTGTCCTACGCAAGTTTGTTGCATATTAATATACATATGCATTATGTACGCATAGTTCAAGCACGATCGTAAGTTAAGAATTTCGACTGATTGTGAGCAGATAAGTGTTTGAAGTGTTGTAAATGGCTCAAAGCATGTTTTTGTTTTTTTTTTTAATTCTGTTTCACTTTAATCGTTAGCCTCATGTGAAGCTAGATATTGTTTTTTTTCTTTTTTGTTTAGCATTGTAGTCGTCCTCAGTTTTACATTGCTTGCATTGTAATGAAAGGTAAGCATCGTTGAATTTGTGTTTTTGTATTTGTATTTGAGCTCCAATCAAGTTGTCACCTAAAGCATTCCGAGCAATGAGTTCAACTGAAAACCAAAAAACTTGACAAATCCAAACAGATACCCGTTAAATCAGAAAATCAATCAATCAAAAATCAAAATCAAAATGATTATGCGAAATGCCAATAATAGGAGCCAGCTAACTACGAGCACATTGAAATCATGATGGAGCTAACATTTAACAAAAGACTGCCTGCGACTCACACACACACACACGCGCACACACACACACACTCACTGAAGCAGGAACACTCGCTAACACACATACACACATCGACATACACAATGACAAAATGCATGCACTAATACAATCAAATATTTGCTAATACAATGAAATGGAGTTTGAGAGAGAGAGAGAGAGAGAGAGATATGGCTCAAAGGTGAGAATAAGAAAGATAGACAGAGAGAGAGAGAGAGAGAGAGAGAGTGGGGGGGGGCATAGCGAGTCTTTGTTAGAGCGAGACTAGAATTATTTGGCTATTATTATGACATGATATTGTTTTTTGGTACATGAAACTACAGCTAATTAATTTATATTTGTACATACACGCATACACGCACTAACACTACTAGTTATATGGAAGGCAAAGGAATATTCGCTAGTTATGATGGTTATTATATATATGTATATATACTTAAGCACGATATGGAGGATCGTTCCAACAACAAAACTGAACAGTGGCAATTTATAAACCAAAACGTACAAACAACTAAAGTGAATGTAATTTAATCGTTACAGTAACTGCAAAATAAGTACTCGTTACTCGAGTAGCGAGTAGCCCAATCTTTGAGCTCGGAACAAAACTTAACTCGTAGCTGCAAGAGCAAAGAGCAGCAGCGAGAGCTGTACTGGTCGACGCAGTCGAGATAGAAACATTTACTCGCTCGAATTCCAGAACGAGTGCAAGAGCACAGTTAGAAAGAAGGCTTCACGATTAACGAGTAGAGTAGAAAATAAGCTGGCAAATATGTATATTTGCACAGCTTCTGGCATCAGTGGACAATGATAGATGGCAATCAAGGCAATCGAAATCGATAACCGATAATTTTGCAACTATTATGAACATAACGGAAATCATAGAAAATCACGCATACCAGACTGATTGCAACTAATAAACGAGAAACGAGAAACGAGAAACGATAAACGATGTAGACAGGCCATTTAGCTGCATATGAGAAAATCGAAATCGAAATCGAAATTGTAATCGAAACCGAAACCGAATTTGAAATAGTAATCGAAATGGAAATCGAAATCGAAAACCAAAGACAAATTCGTTAAGTATATATTTATATAGAGAAGAGCATATATATAAGTATATATCCCAAAAACAAGTACAACAACAAATAACGAGAACGAGAATTAAAGACAACAAAACGAATAACAAAAGAGACAAAAAGTATAAATCAAAGAAAATTATTGCGCTCGGAATACTTACCGTGCTCACTTTACGAACTTTGGTAGCTTGGTGTGCTGTGGTAGGTGCTGGTTGTCTTTGTATAACGCTCACCGACTCCGACTCCACTTCGACGCTACGAATGGACATCTTCTCCTTGTTGTTGTCATCGTTGCCCTTTTCACCGCCAACGAACAGCTCGTAACTGATACACGAATACGTTGGACTCTTGGCCATTTCGGGATGCAGTGCCGCCTCTTCGGCGGCAGCGGCATCGGCGGCGGCCTGTGCATGCGCATTGGCGCGCTCCTCCAGCTTAGCCGCCTTCGCAGCGGCCGCCTCCTCTGCCTCCTATAATGATATATGCACAAAGAATTTTGTTTGCTGATCTGGAAAGGGGCGCGAATCGCAATCGGCACATCGTATATGCTCTATGCTATATGGTATATGGTACATGCAATTGGGATTTCAGTTTAATTGGGATTTGTGTGGCTTAAAAACAAAAGACAAGTTCTAAAAATATTCATATATATATATATATATATATATATATGTATATAAAAGTAAAAGTGCTGTGCTGCGGGTTGGGAGTTATTTTTGGTTGGGATTGGACTTTGATGGGGAACTTTAGTTTTTTTTTCTTCATTTTTTATATAGTATGTTGTTTATGTTTATACGTCTAGGTAATTGTACTTGATTTTTTCTTTTGTTTATTGCTTTTCAGGTGTTGAATTTTGCATTAGTTTACAATAAAAAAAAGGTGCGTTTTTTATAAAATACTGACAAACAATAAGAATTTTATATATATATATCGATATATAGATATTTTGATGCATATATAAAAGAGTTGTACACGGGTGAGCAGAGAATAGAGAATATATGGCCAGTTTGGCATAGATCTGTTGCATGACATATCAATAAATTGAAGTATGTTACTTGCTTTACACGAAGAGTTCAAAGATACACAAAAACACAAACCAGAAAAAAATCAACTAAAAATTAAATCAATAACATATATGCAAGTAGTTTGGTAAGTAAGTACGTTACGATTATATATATATTATATATATTACTGGAATTTGGAAAGCAATACATATGTATGTGTTGATATATAGTTATTTAGTTGGGCATTACAGATATATGGTTAGGTGGTTAGGTGTTCTTTTTACAGCTACACAATCGACACTCTGTATGTACATTCGAATGTGACACTAAAGTGTGATCATACATTATGATGTACGATTGATTGATATACACATATACATATATATATATATATATATATATAGAGAGAGAGAGAGAGATAGAGTGAGAGACATTTGGACTTTATACATACATATACAAAAGAAAAAAGCAACTCTTGTTGTATTTAATAGATATTTTCAATGATCAATTCAGCTCACTGGTAATTGAGATTGAAATTATCTACCATTTTTGTTGAGGTGGCTTTAATGTGGTTGTTTGTCCATTGGGCGTTTAGGTCTCTACTGGGTTTCTACTTACACGTATCGCCTCCTCTTCGGCAGCCTCCTCTTCTTCGGCCTTCTTTTGCAATTCGTCATATGACATGGCAACAATGGCCAAAATCAAATTCACAAGATAGAATGAACCTAGGAAGATGATGACTATAAAGAACAGCATGTGCCAGGGTCCAGCGGCACGGAGAACCAGCTGATACAGGTCCTCCCAAAAGTCCTGGGTCATCAGTCGGAAAGCGGACAGAAATGCCCAACCGAATGAATCGAAACTGGTGTAACCATAATTGGGATTCGGTCCAAACCCCTGCAGACACACATAGTCGTCATCGCATTGACTGCAATCGATGGGTGAAAATCGATAAGTCGATGACACGATATGCCGCATCGCGGCGTTCGCTACTCACCCAGCGCCGGAGATGTTGCCACATAATGGAAACGATATACCATCATCCTCGGAATACCAATTGGAGCTATTCCGATTATGATAGTCCCAGTTCTCATCGGTCAAATTGCCCCAGGAGCCATCAAGCGGGAATTTCTTAATGCATTTCTGTGTCAGTACGCCCATGTAGATCTGGAGGCCCATCAGGGCGAACACTGACAGCGAAAACATTGTCAAAATTATCACATCGCGCAGATTTTTCACCGACTCAATGACAGCGCCAACAATGGTTTTCAGGCCTATAAATGGTTTTATTAATTATGATCAACAATAATCGAATAATCGAATCAGTACGGTATTTATATAATTTGTATAACAGTTCTCAGCTAACTGGTTTGTATAACAG
This sequence comes from Drosophila lacicola, assembly GCA_035045355.1. Lineage (NCBI taxonomy): Eukaryota > Metazoa > Arthropoda > Insecta > Diptera > Drosophilidae > Drosophila > Drosophila lacicola. Next base: position 29,693,870 of record JAWNPB010000148.1, read on the forward strand.
TATAACAGTTTTTTATTTTTTTTTTTGCAAATTCAAAGCTATGTTCATACCTGGAACAATGGCTACGGTTTTTAGCGCACGTAGCACCCTAAACGTTCTCAGGGCTGCAAGATTACCTAAATCTATACCCATGGTCACATAACTGTGTTGGATCCAAGTAAAGGTCAATGTTGTTGTTGTTGCAGTCGGCAAATGTTGTAGTAGTTGTTAATATTAACGATGACAGAAGCAAATATACATATACATGAGATGTCATTAAGTATTGGTAATTACAAATTTAATACTATCGATCTAATTATGTAGATGTATAGTTAGCTTGCTTCATGTGTGTGTGTGTGTGTGTGTGTGTGTGTGTGTGTTATCATATTTGTCTTAAACAGCGCAATTAAGTTTGTAATTTGAGCCAAAGGAAAACTTCAAAGAAGAATAAGAAGAAGAAATATCTGTCTGTGAAAATGAATTGGAATGTGTGAAATGTGTGTGTGCATTAGAGAGAAAGCTGAAATTGAGTATGCGAATAAAAGTGTATGTTACAAATGGGTTTGGCCAGTTGGTGAATACCCGCTGACCCTCCCTACCTCCCCCCACCCTCTAGCGCAGCCCCTCAAGTTAATGATTCATTACGGGAATGTGCCACAAGCTGTGGTTAGCCAAGTTCAGGTTACACCTGGGGGCAGGTGCAGCTCCTGCTGTTCTGTTTCTGTGTGTCTGTGTTGCTATAAAAATATTTATGCACGCACACAAGCGTACCATGAAAATAGCTGTCGCACACACCCACACACACACATACACGCCCACGTATCGGTGTGGCCTGGTAATGTCCATTTGCTTGAGTTGTTTGCCTTGTCGTGCTGTATGCTGTCATCCTTTGGGAATTTCACATTACTTCTGCAGCCAGAGCAACCTTTCATTTATTTTTCATGAATATTTATCGATTCGAATGCATATAAATACAGCTTACACACACACACACTCTCACGCCTCTACATAAGCTCCCGTATGTGTGTGAATGTGTGTGTGTGTGTGCAAGTACATGGCGTGTAAATTGGCTTCTAATTGGCCTGGCCTCTAAACTGTTTACCCGACAAATATATCTTTGTATGGCGTACTTCTATTATCCCAGTTCTATGCATACTCTCTATAGCTCTCGTAGGCAGAAAAAATCAAGAAATCTCAACTTAAATTAAGTGAAATCTTCTTGTTTTAATTGTGACTTTTAAGTACGATACAACTTGAATTCATCTGATTTCGTTCGTTTTTAAGCCTAATTGAAAAAGCTAACAATACTTAAATTAAGTTTCCGTTCGCCTTAACCGCCTTAACCGAATTTGATACCAGTTTGAGCTTGAAACAAGTTTAATCTATATTTCCCTGTCCCTTTCGCAAGCCGCAATCAAGCTAAGTTTAAAGAATTCGCAAACTTTACTAAACTTTGATTCTTATGGACCTTTTAAAGCTTGATTTAAATAAAATTATTTGAAATGACTTTTTCAAGAGCTTTTATACCCATGCCGAGGCCATTTAAAGCTTTTCTGAAATGAAGCACAAGTTGTGCTTAGCTCAAGCTTTTTTCGAATGAATAAAGAACTGTTTAAAAAGGAGTCAAGAACGAGAATCCTTGTCACGGGCTTTTCTCCAGCTACATAAATGCTATGGATTTTCTTGTGCCTTAAATTTGTGTTGCTTGTTCGAACGCGGAGTGTGGCGGCGCCTAAAAGCGCGCTTTAAACTTGGCGAGGAGTAAATCGTGTGCGCCATGTGTGCGGTTAGGCGGTCTGACGAGGGCTAGTAGGGCAGGTGGGGAGGCGGGAAGGCGGGGAGGTGGGGCGGGGTGTCCAAGGCTGCGCGTCTGTGCGGCGCCAGCGAAATGCGCTGCACGAATGGCCCGGCCACGCGTTGCGGCAACCTCGAAGTGGCCCTCCGCAGCTCAGCCCGGAGCCCGCAGCCCGGAGCCCGGACAGAGGGCGCCCAATAAATGGTTAAATTGGAGCAAAAAGCAATGAAACGTAACTGTCACGAAACGAAAACAAAAGAGAGCAGAAAAAAAAATAAAAAAAAAAAAAACGAAATAATAATATCTTGCAGGAGCAAATAAAAAAGCCAAAAATTAGTTTATGACTCGCTCGTACTATGTGGGTGTGTGTGTGTGTGTGTGTGTGTGTGTGTGTGTGTGTGTGTGTGTGTGTGTGTGTGTGTGTGTTAACTGGTATGGCAAATAATCATAGCAAAGCCAACTCTGTGTGTGTGTGTGTGCCATTAGTAACAGCAGAAAAGAAATCAATAAAAACGCTCGCTCTCAACTGCTGCGCCACGGCTCACATGGCGTATGTGTAATTTTAGCAGCTACCTTTGCCATATGTGTTATTATTGTTAATGTTGTGGTTGCTGATATTGTTGTTGTTGTTGTTGTTATTGTCGTGACATTTTGTCATGTTGCTTGTGTGTGTGCGTGCGTGTGTGTGTGTGTGTGTGCCTGCGGGCAATTTAAATGAAAAGTGCAATTTAGCGCCCGTTTTTGTGCCACGATATTCGTTGATTAAATAGAAAATAAATATATTTATTAAATAAAATGCCCAACCAACCGTGGCTAATGAATAGCAATTACGCACACCCACACACATACACACCCACACACACACGCACACACATCCAATTTTCATTTCCGAAGAAATTTGTAAATAGTTCGCAATAAATATGTCTAATTTGCATAATTGAACAGAAAATTTGAATATTAACCGTATTCAGTGAATTTGTTGTTTGTTTGTTTTTTTTTTTTAATACATATACATATTTTTTTTTTTTTATGGGCTGCTAGTTAATTAACATACGATATGTATTAACTACATTTGTATATATATTAAATGGCTAACAAAAAGGTAAAATCAAAATCGAAATGTAAGAGAACTTTAATGACTGGCTGGATGACAATTAACTGGCGTGTATAACAGTTAATTTAGCATAGTATAAAAGGCGATTACGATACAATACGATACGATACGAAATCAGAAGCGAAAAACCAAAAACCAAAAACGATAAACGATAAGCGATAGTCGATAGTCGAGGTAATCGAGAAACGATATGGTACATATACGAACATAGATGGATTTAGTATGGCATTATGATATATAAGTAGTAGATGTGTGAAAGATGTGTGAGCATTTTGATTGAGATTGATAAATTAGTAAATTGATAAATAGTTAATAATATAACTCACGCTAAAGCTATTACTACGAAGTCCAGCCAATTCCATGCATCTCTAAGATACGTAAACGGGCATAAAATGAAACCTCGTGCCATCACTTTAACAGCTGATTCAAATGTGTAGATTCCGGTGAATATCACCCTAAAAACGAATTGAATTTCGAATGCAATTTGTTTTTCGTTTCTTCATCTCCTTTTTTTTTTTCAACAAAAAATTTTTTTTTTTTATCTTTTTTCATGGCTAGTCAAATAAAATGTATAGCGTAAAATACGAGTATCTTAAGTCTGCTTTTGGGTCCTCACAGCTTTACAATTCGTTATTTTATGAACCAAGAAACGTAATCTATAAACGGCATGCCGAATATGTTATACCCTGGCAGTTATTCGAACTGCAAATGTTTCGATTATTAATTGACTTATCGATTAATCTTGTTTTTTTTCGATTAATGCAATAATGTGTAACGGATCTCTGAAATATTTAGTTATTGAAATTAATAATAAAATATATTTAAAGCACAATCGATTAGTGCTAACGATAATTTTACGCAAACTATCGATAACTTTGCAGTACAGTCACAGCATTAAATATACCAGACGTATTTAAATAAATCGATGCCCATTTTGGGCGCAAAATTTAGCTGCAAGGGTATTGTAGTTAATAAAGTAAAATACAAGTATATATAAAAATAAGAATAGATTTCTGCTGAGAGTATCGATAAGCTCTGAACATTAGTTAGTTAATAGCCTTGACTTATATATGCTTAAAAATAGTGCTTAAATTTAGCTTAGCCCTGCAAACATTGAGTTTGTGCTTGAATACATAAAATGCCGTTTCGACTTTAAGCTAGACTCCCCGCATTTTGAACTGTATAAAGTGTGCATTAAAGGCAGACAAATTGTTTGGAAATCTATTTGGCAGATCAAAGGGCGGCCGCAATTGTTAATAACAAGCACTTGAGATGCGGATAGAAAGACGACAATTGTCAATGTCAATAATTGTTAATTGTGTGCTTGATGCCGATGCAGATGCAGATGCTAATGCGACTGCAGCTAGAGCTCTGCTCTGTGGGCGTTCAGATCAATATGCCGACCTTCGGCCTGAATTCCAGCTGAGGCAGCTGTGTGGGTCTTTATGTCTTGGTTAGTCATTTGACAGATTTAAATCGGCTTGCAAGTGACAAGGCGGACAGACAGTCGGGCGTCCAGCTGCCCGCCCTGACTGCCCCGCCCCGCCCTGACAGCCCGCCCACAGCTGCAACTAGTTCAAAGTCTCTGGTCTGTGGGCTGAGCATGCGTTTGACCTAGGCCCCAATGCCTGCGAAGGACACTTGAGTTGCGTTTTAATTGCAGGTATTATGTCTTTCTGGGCGCCCACAAGTGCAGCCACAGCTCAGCAGGCGACCCACATAGATGCGGCTGCCAACTGCTTAGATAGGCACAGAGACAAAGTTTACACGCGCGCTCTCTCTCTCTCTCTCTCTCCCTCCCTCTCTCTCTCTTTCTATTCTCTTATTCTCTTTTGTGATGGTGTGTGTGTGTGTGTGCGTGGCAGCAACTATTCCATTTTGGGCTAAGCGCAGCCGCCGTTGCCCACGAAGAACCAGAAAACTTGGCCCGAAACGGAGACGCAGACGGAGACGGAGATGAAGATGAAGATGGAGCCGAGTTGAGTCGCAGCTGAGCTCCAATTGCAGCAGCATCTCTTATGCGTTCCAAGTTCAAGTGGCACTTCCGCACACACACACACACACACACCAACGCACACACATATTTGTGCTATTTGTTAGGGTTCTCAATTCTGATACCAAATCTGCGACAAAAATTTTGATATCAGCTAAAAAAATGACGTAACTCTTTTCACTTTTGATTGCTTCTTTAATCGCTTCTTGCGCTTTTCAGCATTTTGCTCGTTTTCTTCTTTTTTTCTTTTCGCTTTTCTTTTTGCGCTACTTACGATATTACGAGAGCTATTTACAGTTACCGCTAACAATACATGTACTTCGTACAGTGAAGCATACACTCAGCAAAATTTTGTTACCAGATTTCAAAAAATCGCCAAAAACAATGAAATGAAATATTTTCGATATTTTAGTAGATATTTTCTTAAAATTTTATATTTAAATGTTTGGAAAATGATAAGAAACAATTTCTTTTGGCGATTTTCTGGAATTGGGGACGACAAATTTTTTGAGTGTATATTTTTAATATGGATTCGTATCTAACTGCTGTTTTAGCTATTTGTTATACTTTGATACACAACTATGAAAATCGAAATACAATTTTAGATTGAAATTTGAGCACTTTACATAAATGAGAGAGAGCGAGTTTAAGGGGGCGGGGTTTGTTTTGAACTACGTAGATATTCTAGAGCGAAATATATATATTTATACTATGTATATGTACGAGAGATATTGCTAAATATAAATGTATATAGAGAAACTAATAATTACAATCTATATTTGACTAGAAACTATTGAATTCTAAAAATTCGTTGTTTATTGCAGTGCCTGCAGATTTGATCAATTGTAGCTGTAACCCCGATTTCTTACTATATATAGTTAATGAAATTATACAGAATTTCGATTAAACGCTAAGTTTTTAAGATTATACGGAATATATGGTCTAGTAATGTACATATAGAATACATATCTGTCGGTAAATATATCGATATATAATAGGCAATTACTTCAACAGCATGATATGACGCAATTAAATGGAACTAGACTGTAATGCTACATATCTACTTATTAATAATACTGATAAATATATAGTTGTAAAACGATTCAGGGTTTTGATTCAAAGGGATATATACTGCATATACGGGTACAAGGGCTGTTATCGTTACTTACATACTTAAGCTACTTAAGAGTAAATGTTTATTGTTGCTAGTTTTGCTGTTCTACTTATGATACTATGGCTACGTCAAGGATATTACCGAAAAATTCAATTGTTTACTGTATTCAAAATGTGATCGAATTGAATTTGATGAATTTTTTAATTATTTTGTTATACGAAAACGTGAACAAACCAAAACCAGCTGGCTGGCCAGTTGAATAGCTAGTTACAATATGTTTGGTATTTACATATTTAGTAACAAGTATTTGATTAGGTTGACTACAATCCGATATTTAAGAGTTAAGAGCGCCCAGGTGCTAAATGCGATTTGTTTTTTGATTACGGCAATTTACAAAATGAGAGGCATCGAAATGTGTCTAAACTTTATATTATTTTTAGCTGCTGTTTTTCTTTTTAACTTGATTAATCGAAAAATCAAATGTTTTGTTTTGTAACAGATGTGATGCAAGTACAATCGAATATAATACAGGGTGGCCAGCGTTCAACAGGTTTTGAGCGGCATACAAAAGCTGTTGAGCACGACACGCAGAGAATCTGGCACGATCTGCTGGCCGAATGAGCTTATAGCAATGAGCTTTCCAACTACTACACAATGTTTAATTTAATCGAATAGTAATCGATATCATTAAACTCGCTAATTTGATATGTTTTGTACAAATTCCTGGCTTGGGGCATTAATTGAAATGTTCTTAACCTTGCAGGCGCTTCAAAATGTGATTAATATTTTCATTGTAATCGTTATCGTTATCGTTATCATTACTTTGGTTTGTTGTTGTTTGTTCGATTAATTTTTTGCATTTGTTTTCTTTTTCTTTTTTTGTTTTTTTTGTTTTTTTTTTGGGCGTTGTCTGGTTGTAAATTATAGTTGAAAGAAATTTATGTTTGACCTAAATACACGTCTGCATCAATATCGAAAAAGTTACATTTAATATAAATATATCGATTATATAGCATATATATATATATATATATATATATAATTACATATACATATATGTATGTAAATTATTTAAGGTATCAACTTAGTTGAAAGAAGAAAATAAAAAGACAACAAAATGGATACAAATCAAATCAGTTTGTAGCTAAGGGTTGCCCAAATATGTTTTGTATATCGCAAGTAAATAACTGTAAGACCCAGTAATACGAATATACATGATATATATATATAGTATGCATGTACTGGTTGTTAATACTATATACTCGGACATATTGTAGATGCTGGGCCATCTCGCTAGTTCTAGTCTAATTAGCTAATCGACAGTACTTACTCAGTGGACTCGACCGTGGGCGTTGTCGGCATTATCATCAATATGCAGTTCACGAGAATGGTGGTAATGATAAATAACGAAAATAATGGATGCACTAAAATGTAAATGGCCACACGACGTATCGGATTGAATGGATCGAGCAGCCACATTGCTTTTGATGCAGAAAAGCGAAAAATATCTTTTCCCTTGCTTACAACTACGAATGTCTGCAAAACGAGATACACAATTGGAATTGGGTTTGAATACAACCGATTAAGATTAGTAAATCGATCCAATTAGATCAATATTAATTAGCTGAGTGCGATAATTTGAAAGGGGGCATCTGACAACACTCACCAGTATATTGCTGTAGTATGGATCGATATCCTCGAGAGGAGTGGAGGCCAATTCCGGCGGGAAGCTGCCCTGCAATCGAACAGGTATTGGCACACCCTGTTCAAGTGTAGGATCCGGTTGTGGACCTTCATCCTCGTCCTCGTCATCATATCGGATCTGTTATTCCCGGTACGTTCAGCACGTTTCGCGTTTTCCACAAATACACAGAGAACAAAGAATTGCGCACACAAATATTAGCATAACCGTTATACACGATTCAACATATATCGCGCATATATACATAGAAATATATATGTATGTATATATATATATACGCATATAGATTTACAGTTTGTCCATTTATGTTAACAAGTTGTAGGTGGTAAGTAGTAGTAGATAGGCACATTAGTGGGCTAGCACAAATCAAAAGGCATTAACAATAACTGAAATATTTATTATTTTTGAAAATTCTTGAAAATTTAGTTTATGGTTTAAAGTTTGCATAGCACATTGAGTGACAATTCGTACAAGAATAGGTTTGAATATGCATATTAATTTTTGACAGAAGTGAAGGCATTTCGAAATATTGTTTTTTTAGGGCAAATACATCTTGTTTGGGCTAGGCTGTTATGCAAAAGATAAAACCAAAATCAACTTGGACCAATATCTCCAACAGATCTCAAATGAGCTCTTCTATATACAACAATTCAGAAATCAGAAAGGAATAGTTAAATAAATGTAGACTATATTGGAAAACAATTGAAAGCATATCGAAACAGAAGGCGAAAGTTCAAGAATAACATGCTTAACAGTGTCGTTTAACCAGTGTTGTGTAGCTATATACAAAGCTGGTAAATAGTTAATTAAATAGATGCGCGTGCTAAGGCTTAGGTCTTGGAATCTTTATATTTGCATAACTACATATATACACACACACATACACCCTCACGCAAACATAACAACAATTAGACAGAAATCTTGAACAGTTCCAATACTGAAATGCTTAACCAGTGTTGTGTAAGTATTTACAAGGCTACTAAGCTGTAATCAAAACGAAGCACGTGCTAAGCCTTAAGTATAGGAATTTTTACATTTAACTACATGTACAAAGACACACACACACACACACACACACACACACTCAGGCACACACACACACGCTCACCAGAGGACACGTCATGGCAACGTTTAGACTAAAATCTTGGACAGCTCCAATACTAATAAAACTGGTATCGTGTGTGTTTTTTTTTTCGATTTTTCTCATATTTATTATGACGATGATTATTTTTGTATGCTTTGGGCAACTTTAATTGCGCTGTCATGCATATTGTATGGGGGACAATATTTGTGTCCCATTGCTGGGGCCACGGTACGTCTATCGATTTCAAGGAAAACACACACACAAGCACACACAAACACACGCACACACATACATAGTTTGTATCGTGTGAGTTTGTATCGATGTATAAAATAACTAGCATTGTAGTTAGTTTTTACTTTCCATGGACATGGACATGGACATGGACATGCAATGCCAAAAGCAAAAGTAAAGCAAAAAGTCGAACGTCACCGTCATGGAATTGTTCGACACACACACAAACACACTCACACACACACACACATACAATGAGTAGAGCGGCGCTTAAAAAAATTCCATAATAGTTGGTTTGCTTGCTTGTTTGCTTGGCGTGACAATTAGATTGTATGTGTGTGTGTGTGTGTATTTGTGTGTTGACGCAATTGCGCCAACGAATGGGGCCCAGGAATGAAGCAGGAGCTTGAGCCATGACCATATAGCCTGAGTGTCGCAGTCATGACTATGGCTAAGGGGACTGCGGAAGAACTGCTGCCAGCTGCCTTTTAAACAGGCCAAGTCAAGTCTATATTTAAACTAATAAAAGGCAAGCCGCATCGCAGGCCTCATACACATGAACAGATTGACAGATGGACAGACGGACAGACAATATGGCGGCTTCAACCGGACACGTCTGTTCCTGCCGACTTACATATACAATTTATGACGCATGCAACGCCAGAAACTGGAGCACAAACAATATAAATGTATCAGGAATTCAAATGCTGACTGAAACTATAACTGATTTGACTTCATTCATGTTACTTAACACTGGCGCAGTATTTACAAATTGAATGTGTGTGGCAGCACTGGCCAAGCACTTTTATTTGAACTAAAAGCGAACAATTTAATGTGATATATGCAAAACGTTGAGCTCATTAAACTTTGAATATGTCGAAAGGCCGCGAGCTTCAGGGCAAGCCCAGTTTTTTTTATGAACTTTGAAATTATAGATACAAGGTATTAACAGGCTGGCAGCTTTGTTCGTCTTTATGAAAACTATTAGGCGTTGCCACATAATGGCGAAAGCCGCTCACTTAATGGGAAACTATTAATTTGCGATATTAGAGCACAGTTTATATGTACATATATTAATTAGGTAACCAAGCCTCCTAATTAAACCGCCTAAAACATTAAATTAGGTAACAAAGTCTCTTATCGAACCGCTTAAACTTTATTAAACATATGTATATCGAAACACGATACGATGCAACATGCATAGCCAAAGACGTTGCACACACACACACACACACACACACACTCTCACAGATTTGGGGCACGTGTCTATTTGCTACATATAGCATTGATCTAAGTATGTGTACTTATGCAGAGTTTACTTATACAGAGTAGTCATAACAGCAAGCAGCTACAAATTAAAATATAAAATAAACAACTTAAATTAAATTGCCTGTTAATACTTTCTGTCTCGATTAATTGCTGCTCTTAATGCGCAGCTTAAGCACTTGAGGAAAAACTCAAAACTCATCAACTTGAAGCTAGCTTGCTCGACTAGCTAATGCCCTGTGGCTAGCGAGTACAAAGAACAATATAAGCCCCTTAATTGCATGTTTATTGATATTGGAAATTTCCATAGATCAAATATATATATATATACAATATATCTTTGATAAAGATCAGACGAATAGATTCATTGGAATCAAGACTACGAACGGAACCGGTTCGTGAATAGAACTAAAACTTATTGTAGACCATAAACTACATTTGTAACCAATACTTTTTTTACTTTACTTTCGCAAGTAGTTTGGTTCGATATTAAAAATAGTTGTGTTGGTAACCCAACCATAATGGGCCCCAAAAATGACGTTTATCTAAACATATTTGTTAGACGACATTTTGGGGTAGAGCTCGAATTTAGCCGCAAATTCTGTATGAAAATATATATATGACAAGCAATATTTTCAGTGGAACGGGCAAATGTTAAGTGAAAATCGAATTGGTTCATTTAATGGCAGGAAGCTGGTTCGAAGTGCCTGATGAGCCAGCGATTTTACTTTTTTTTGGTTTAAAATTTTCAGAGTCTAGCTTGCCTGCGCTTAAGTAGCATACTACCAGTTTGCCTATTTACAGGGTATACCAAAAGTATGGACACATATGAATTAAGCCTGGTCAAAAGCTGCGCATTAACTTCGTTTCAAATGCCGAAGTTTGTGTATATTATAATTATTATATATGTTGCTGTGGCTAATGTTGTTGTTGTTGTTGTTGCTGTTGTTGTTGTTGTTGTCATAGTCGCTGACTTGGGCACTTACTTCTCAGTTCCATTTACCGACTTACAGGCATTAGGGCCCCGGCACTGGCACGATGAGTCACAAGTCATGGCAGTTTGATTTGTATTTTTTGTTATATAGTATATATATAGTATATGGGTATAATTCGAGCATTATGCCGTTAATGATTTGTTTGGCTTGGCTGGGCGGCAATGCTAAATTTTGTATACTCTTTCTTTTCGTACAAATTTTGCAATTGCGCGCACATGTAAATCCTCAGACATCTGCATAGTATGGTCAAAAGAAACTGAACCCAGGCTACTGTTAAGGGTACTCACTGTTAAGGGTACTCACTGTTAAGCCCTATATGCTAAGCTAAGGCTCACACACTCACACACAGTTAACACACGCACAACTGAGATTCAATCACAAAATTGTGAAGTAAGAAGGTTATGCGGCACGCCGAAAATTAAATACCCTTCTGGTAACCTAAATTGCCAAGTTTGCTGAAGATGTCTTGAAAAAACAGAAAACTTTTCCTTACAAAATCTCATTTATCGATCAATTGTTCCTACATAATATAGTAGTCCGATATTGATCAAATTCATATATGAAAAGCATAGCAAAACTAGTTTGGTTGTGAAAATCTTGAACAACAATAAACTTTTTCCAGTAAGAACAAAAGTTTCGACCGATCATAACTATGAGAGCTATATGGTATAGGGATCCTATCCCCCCGACTACGTACTACCTACAGCAAAAATTGCAAAAGTTGCATAGAAACAGACAGACCTGGCTACGCTTCAGCATCTATGTATATACTTAATTGATTCGTAGAAGTCTCCTTTACACGTTTCTTGACATAAATACAATAACCTCTACAAGGCTAAATGAACACAGTCACACACACACACACACACACACACACATGCACATCATCTGTATATACATTTTAGTGAGAGCTGCATAAGAACTTTCTCATACAGTCGAAAAGTTTGCAACTGATTGTGAGCCCTCACAACAGGACATATGCGTCTATTGATGCCACTTTGGCTGAAAATCCCTTGAGTCCTTTGAGTCCTTTTGCTTATAAGCGCATTAACAGCACTCAAGCAAATGGGCACAAGCCGCAGCCTGGAGCCTGCAGCCTGCTGCCAAGAAACCATAAAAGCGCCAGCTAGGCACAGCGTTGAGGCTCTGATTAGTTTCAACACTGTGCAACAAAGTGCGGGCAACAACAATTTTCGGACCACAAAGCAATAAAATTAACTGAAAAAACTTTGGGCAAGACTAAAATGCATTATTGAAATAAATCACAAATGACCGTAAAAAATGATTACAGAATGACTTTGATTCCTTTAATAGACTTTAGACATATGGAGAATACATTTATGGACTATTTGAAAATATAAAAAATTATTTTAGCATCAGGAATTATTCTCAAAATCAAAAAGATAATTGAAAATCAGAAAATAAATGACCATCGGAAAATTGTGTGGATAACCGACGCAAAACTCTGTTGCATAGTGTAATTGAAACTGTACGCACTCAGCGCTACCTGATCTATATACAAATATTGCCAGACTGTTTTTGGCAGAATTGAGAGAAGAGTTGCATTTAGCACAGCTTCAGCAAGGTGGCAAATAAAGTAAGCTTTAGTAAATCATATGAGCGGGATAAGAAAAATCTTATATATATGTATATTCATAGTTGCATAATCAAAAGGAGCTGCACTTTCGGCTATATAGTTATATATAAACACATATATACATATATATATATATATATATATACACACAGTACACATTTACGAGTAGACAATTAGGTGAGTTATTGGAAAAGCAAAAGTAGATACATACACAATAGTTATGTATAGTTAAGATAAATAATTGAAGCTCGGCAAGTGTGACACCAAATTCAACTAATTTTTACAGGGATTTATACAAATTAAGAGAGTACGCATACCAATATATACGAATGCGAATACGAATGCGAATGCGAATACGAATACGAATACGAATACATATACGAATAAAGTTTGAAGCAATTACATAAGAACACAAAAGATATGCTGCTAAGAACTAACAAAATTTTTGGCAATAAAGTTCCAAATAAAACGCAAAACAAATCAAAAGCTTTATTATTTTGTGGCTTGTTTTCTTTTTTTTTTTGTTTTTGTATTTTTGGAAAATTTTTGTTGAGTTTTTCATTTGGTGTGTGTGCTTGGCAGTTAAGGGAGGCAAGTTATTTTTTGTTTTTTTTTTTTTGTTGTGTGTTTAGACTAAAAGTTCTGTGGAAATCTTACTTCTTTTTGTTTTTTCTTGCGACCATATTGCGGCTGAAAGAAGATTTGGATTTGGTTTTTGGTTTAGGACATTCGCAGTTTTGTTTTTTTTTCGGGCATTATGTAAAAGTTGGGGTAGAAGAATTGGAAAATGTTTGTTGGGTTTTTAGCGAAATGCAAGCGCCAAATTGTTTATAGTTTTTATATTTTAATTATTTATTACGTATTATTATTGTTATTTATTATTTTTTATTCGATATTATTTCGTTTTCCAGATAGCAGCGCGTAAAAGTTTCGTTGGGAGCATTTAAAGTAGAGAAAAAGTTGTAAATAAAAAGAAAAAAGTATACGAAAAAAAAAAATAGAAAAAATATATATATATACTTTTATGTATGTGAAACGGTTATCATTCTGCAAGATATTATACGTAAGGTTTTGTAATAATTCGATTTAGTTTTGATAAACTCTTTAATGATTCCTATTTACGCTCTATACAAGGTATTCTTGCTCTGATATTTTGTGTGTGTTTGTGTAAAAGCGCAACAGAGTTGCATTTGAGCTGAGAGACTGATCGAAGAACAGAGTGAGAATGAGCGAGAGAGAGAGAGAGAGAGACAGTTGAACAGATAAATAGATTGGAAGTGAGACAGAGCGAGAGCGCAGAGGACAGCATATGTGTTGTACAGTTGCAGATGAGTTTGAGTCTGAAAGTGAGAATAACTGAATAATACACAAACACATGTGTTATGAAATGTCTTATGTAAGTTAGAGTGTCTACTTTTGTACAAGTTGGAGAGAGAGCAAGAGTTTAAGAGAGAGAGAAAGGCAGAGTGAATTGCTGTACAAGTAGCGAAATGCAACACTGTGCGTTGATTTTGTAGCATGCAGCTTTTGAATGGCTGCCTGTATTGTTATCTGTATGTCAAGTCTTAACGACTTCCTTGTATTTTCTACTACAAATTATGTAATTTCGAGTGTCTACTTTTGTACAAGTTGAGAGAGAGCAAGAGTTTAAGAAAGAGAGAAGGGCAGAGCGCTTAAACTACGCTAGCTGTCAGTTTAGTTTAGCTGAGTTAATTGCTGTACAAGTAGCGAAATGCAACACTGTGCGTTGATTTTGTAGCATGCAGCTTTTGAATGGCTGCCTGTATTGTTATCTGTATGTCAAGTCTTAACGACTTCCTTGTAAATTCTACTACAAAACTAGTTATATTTATTATTATTATTGATTATGATTTCTTGTTTGTAAATATAATTTGATTGATTGTTAAATACGATTATAGTCTATATAATGAGTCGCAGCTACAAGAATACACAAGTTTGTGACTGACAATGGCTGATGGGTCTGATGGTAAGTATATGGTCGGGTACTGCTACTGGTACTGGCACAGGAGCTGGTGTGGTGTTTAATGGTTTAACTTGGACTTGAACTTTTAGTATATGTATTTACACAACGAGACGATCGTGGCTTTTGTGAGTGTGCCACACACAGGAGCACAAGGAAGTGGAAATCATAGAACTGAGCTCAACGTAAACGTAAAACGACAAGAAACTGACAAAAACAAAACCCCAAATGGGAACTAAACAACTTTTTGCCTTAGACACAATAAAGAAATTTGCATAATAAAATACACATACATATCAAAATGATAATCGATATAGTTAATAACAATATAGGTATATACACGATTAAAACACATTACGAGGCCAATAGTTGGAATACACATTTTTTACTCTCAATATTCGTAAAACAATGAAACAAACAAACAAACAAACGTACAACGATTATGACAGGAATCGCTTTTCATTTTTTTCTTAAGTATGGATAATAATACGGTTTTTGGGTACGCATAGTTACGAATTGGGAAATTGTGAGATATAATACAAAAATACATACATAATACGACAACGACCAAAATAATAGAACAATACATTTATTTTGTTGAATTGTTTTTGAATTTTGTTCAAATCATAATAAGAAATTAACCGACACAGACTTCAAATCTAAGCACAAAAGAGTTCAAGACAAAACCCAAATCGATGTAAAGGGAGGGGGGAATTACACACAATGTCTTCTAGTTCGGAACTAAGGTAAAAGAAAAAAGAAAATCAAAGTTTCTTAAGCAGCAAGGGAAAACTATAATTTGACTTAAGCAGACGATACAAGAAGATACAAGAGTGTGCAGAGAGAGAGAGAGATAGAGAGAGAGACAGAGATAGAGAGAGAGTTACAAACATTTATGTTGGGTCCATGGAGGTAAAGAACTTTCAAGGGATAGATAGTTAATACTATTATACGGTTCGAAGCAGCGATTTGTGAGAACATGGAGTTTGATACAAAATACATTTATATACAAATGTTAAAGATTGATGGGATTTATGATACACGGTTAACAGCAGCAGGGATCGATGGGTATTCAATGAATGTGTGTGCTCGATAAAGCATTGAAGCATTTTGTAATGATATGAAGAGTGGGAAAGCAAGAGTTGTTTATTTTTGTTGTATGTAGAAACATTTCCAAACATGGTTCAAAATTGGGGAAGTTAGAAGGTAGAACCGAAATATGTTCAGGGTGCAAAGTACCCCTAAGTAGAGGGAATAATGTTGTTAAAGTTGGGGAACTCTTCTGTTTATATCTTAACAAGAATTTGTACTTGGCATTGGGTTAACGAGTAGGTAAGTAGCAAGTAATATTAGTACTTAGTTGGAGTATTAGTTATATAGTATGGGTACAGATATATTGGACTGGGGTTAGTTATTTAAAATACATATTCAATAGACGTTGAAGCACGAACAAAAGCGCATAGTAGCGTTTTTTTTTGTATATGTTGAATGTTAAATTGTAAATGGAAAATGGAGTCATAGTTTACAGTTACAGTTATAGTTATAGTTATAGTTATATATAGATAGATAGATAGATATATGGATAGCAGATTAGATAGGAAGATACACAGAATAGCCACATATATATTATACTTATATATATATGTATAGGTAGTTAAGACAACATTCAGCTAGAAATAATTACCACCTCTCCCTCGGCTCTCTTTCTTTCCAGCTCCTTTTGCTTTTCATGTTCAGCGGCAATGCGTTGTTCGATTTGCAGCAATGATTCGCGGGTAAAGGGACGGAACAAACTGC
The DNA here is from genome assembly GCA_035045355.1 of Drosophila lacicola. NCBI lineage: Eukaryota > Metazoa > Arthropoda > Insecta > Diptera > Drosophilidae > Drosophila > Drosophila lacicola. Next base: position 29,710,518 of record JAWNPB010000148.1, read on the forward strand.
GTTCTTCCTCAGATATCGAGTCGGAATCTTCTGTCATTGTCTATGCGGCCAACGATGAGAGCCTTAGATTTCCAAGGCCTGTAAATGTTCAAGTCACACACGCATACAACGATTATGATTAGATTCAGTTGGCCTTTTGGGATTAATGCAGGCTCGGTACTCACATGAGGCACATGGATGTCGCCTGCTACATTAAAGCTACAACTATATCCGAGGCGCCATGTTCGAGTAGCGCCCGCCGCTTAGCACGATGCTGTAATTATATAATAAAACAAGTTATTAGTCGATTTACACATAATCTATATGTATATACACACATATACTATAAACGTGGAACAGCTCGGCGAGCACATTGAACCCATTCGCTTGAATAAAGCCAACGAATCAGTTGGCTAATTGGATTAGTGAAGGTGACAATTCGCATTAAGTGCATTCCAATCAAATGAGAGAAATAAAAAAAAAATATAATAATCCGCAGCGACAACAATTCTCAATCAATAAATACAATCGCTGCTCCTAATTGGCCAGCTGAATAACGTGCACTGCGAGAAATTTGTTGTTGTCCCTTTCTATTTTACCCTTAGCCGTTTTCTGAGCGGTTAAACGTGAACTTTAATATTTGTTAATTATTGTCATGGACTTTAGAATTGAGTGCAATACACATTGTAAAAGTACTTTAGTTAGCGCGCTTTGCTTTTCTTTCGCAGCGTCTTGACTTCGCTATACACAAAACTTACCCGTTGTTTTATGCCTTTTAGTTTGTTGGTTTCTAATTTGGACAAAGATAACCAACTTTGGCCTCGCTCCGGACTGTTTCATCATACTAATCATATTTATACTAAAGAGCTCACTAAAACAAATTCTAATTGGGATTATTATATTTATTAAACACAAAATACTTAATTATTAGAGTATATATGCAACCTTTAAGTAAACGCCATTTTATTGTATTAAATGTATTTGAATACTCTCTTGCAGAATTTCGCTAATTTTAAAATATTTTTAGTACTTTTAACTTGTTCAAAATGAAGTCAAGCTAATAGCTATGAATATTATCGTATGAATATCTAGTTAAAAGTTAACAAGAAAATTTATTGATTCGTATTTATTAAATATTGGTAAATTGTTCAGCTCAAAAATGATAAATACTTGGATTATTTCAAACTCGTTTTGTTTTTTTTCTTTTTCATTTCATTTTTCATTTGATTTAAAGAGCATATTAAACGATATTTATTTGATAAAATTTATGTTTTTCATTCAAAAATAATCAAATATATCTGACTACCAAATATTCAAAAGTAGAATACGATATTTTTCTCAATTTGATTTGTCGACAAAATATATTATAAATATTCAATTTGGAAAAAGACCAGATCGCAATTCATACCCAAAAAAAAAAAGCCGGCTTTTCGCATTCATAGAACCAGACAATGGTTCAAATCAAGGCTGCAAGCCTGTTGTGAAGCGAACCTGTTCGAACCGGAAATACTTATATATTTCTTACTAAATCCAAACTAGCTAATGTTTATTCAAAACTTTTCAATAGACTCAGCTCCAAAGCATAAACAACTTTGGCCCCGATCAGTGCATTGGGCAAAGATCTAATTTAGCCCGCAATTTCCGTGTGAAAATATTTAATGCTGGCAATGTTTTCGGTGGAACGGGCAATTGTGCAATTAAAAAAAGAATAAAGCTTTAGAAAAATATTGAAAAAACATGACTTAGCAAGGTTTTAAGCAAAACTAGAGTGCATAAATGTGGAAAGGCAGCTCCAACGAACTGAATTTGAAGGCAAAGAGTTGCTTCGAGCCTTAAACAAGAACAAAAAGGGTTTTTCTTGAATTTCATGATGTTGTTTAAATCTTAATTTCATGACATTATTTCTCAGCTTGAAATCGAACAAAGCAGCTAATAAAAAGTATTTACAAATGTTCTCTTATCGCAGCTAGTAAATGTTATAAAACGTATAGAACTAAACATATCAGTAGAAATATAAATAAAATATATGTATATATAAATAAAACAAAAAGAAAAGTTTGTATGGTTCGGTTCAGGCTTTAGTTCGGCTTCCTATTGACCAACTTAGCTGCCCCAAGCTGCGAACTTTATGCAGCAACTTTGTGTTTTTTCTATCCTTCGCATTCTTGATTAACTTCTGTATTGATATTTCGACCTCAATGCAACTTTCCGGACTAGAATATGGCATCGGATGTGTGCATGTATCAAGGCCCAAGTTCTACCAATTGTGCAGGAAATGGCAGAAGCTATCCTAAAAGTGAAATATACTTAATCGATATTTATCGATATATTTTGAAAACGAGAACAGATATTCGCGTATGGTATAGAAAAACCTCTTACAATTTCCGAGATATGCCTAAAAATCATGTCCAAAAATCGATATTTATCGATTTATTTTGAAAATGGGAACAGATACTATATATGATATTGCAAGTATTTTGACAGACAGACACACGGACTTGGCTAAATAGATTTAGTTCGTCGACCTCTTACAATCTCCGAGATATTCTTAAAAATCATGTCTCAAAATCGATATTTATCGATATATTTTGAAAATAAGAACAGATTATATATGAAATTAAAAGTCTTTAGACAGACAGACTTGGCTAGATAGACTTAGTTCGTCGACCTCTTAAAATCTCCGAGATATGCCTTAAAAATCATGTCTCAAAATCGATATTTATCGATATATTTTGAAAATGAGAACAGATAATATATGAAATTAAAAGTCTTTACACAGACAGACTTTGCTAGATACCTTAGTTCGTCGACCTCTTTCAATCTCCGAGATATGCTTAAAAATCATGTCTCAAAATCGATATTTTTCGATGTATTTTGAATATGAGAACAGATAATATATGAAATTAAAAGTCTTTAGACAGACAGACTTTGCTAGATACCTTAGTTCGTCATTCTCTTTCACTCTCCGAGATATGCCTTAAAAATTCTTGTCTCAAAATCGATATTTATCGATATATTTTGAAAATGAGAACAGATAATATATGAAACAAATAGCTTGGCTAGATAGACTTAGTTCGTCGTCCTTTAGGGAAATAATATATATTTTCTTTACTTGAAAGGAGTCAAAGATATTTCCTTCTTGTTTTCCATGCATATGCACGAAAACATTAAAGCCTTTTACCCAATTTCAATCGATTCCGATTCCGATTATAAATGTTATCTTATTGTTTAAATTGCATAAGATGGGCGTAAATTACGTAAACTGCTGCATATGTATGTAAATAGCTGTAAATCCGAAAATTTGTGGAATTTTGGTTACGCTCGAACGGGCTCGAATTTCGTGTTCGGTTTCGATTGTGCTTTCGGCTTATGTAAGAAGCCTCCGCTAAGGTCAAAGCACTCTTGCCCACTGGCAATATGTGTGTGTGTGTGTGTGTATGTGTGTGGGCTGCCTTTTTGGCGTAGTCGCAGCGGCGAAACATGGACACACACACACACACACACACAAGCACACATGTTTATATATAAACATCTATATAAATATATATATAAATTGAAGCGAGTGTGTGTGTATTGAGCACAAAAGTAGGTCAGTTCGATATTTCGACGTGTTTTTATATACGCAAAACACACACACACACACACACACATACACACGAGCTTACTTATGTACATATGTATGTATATGCATATGTATTCGTTTGAATGAAACAAATTCCATGCTCGGCATTCACATAATTTGAATAGTCTGAAATTAGAATTCAAAGCGAATAAAGCTCGAGCTAATTTGCGACAAAGCTCAAGCCGCAACACACACACACACACAGACACACATGCACGTGGCCATGTGGCGCAGAAAAGCATGCTATAAAAATGCATTCACATATTTGTATACACAATTAATGAAATGTGCAACAACATTAATTGCACAAATTGATTAACTAATTCAGACACAGAACCCAACTTTATTTAAACGAAAAAAAGTAAGACACACACACACACAGAAACACACGCACACGCACACGCTTTTCGCATGTTGTTAGTCAATGAATTTTACATATACATATGCAGAGCAAGGCTAAGGCAAGGTAGCGAGAGAGCAGGAGAGCGGGCGAGCGGGAGAGCGGGAGAGCGAGTGGGTTAGAATTATTGAGAGAGCGCCTGCGCCTGTGTATCCTGCTTGATGCCGCCGCTCTTGCCCGTGCTCGCCGCGTTGCCCATGCCATTGTGTACAATCTTGTATCTCGAAGATACAATTACTTTTCTGCTTTTTTCTTTTTTTTTTTCGTTTCTTTGTGTTTTTTTGGGTATGTTTCTTAACGAAACTTGACGCTCGGTGGCGCCCGTTTTGGTTGCCAGCCTGCTGTGCCTCAAGTTTGCCCTCCAAAAGCCACCAAAAGGTTGTGCTGTGGGCCAACACACACACACACACACACAGACACACAAACAAAAAGAGAGTAGAGTGTGTGTGTGTCCGAGTGTGTGTATGTGTGTGTGTGGCAGCAAGTGTTTTCCAAGTGTCTTAGCGCTTTCAATTGCTTGGCTCATTAGTGACATAATCAGGGTTAGCAATTAGCCGCGCTTGCAACAAATTGTGGCAACTTCAAGACGCAACTTCGCTGCGTCACTTTACTTAGCTCTCCCTCTATATTTATATATGTATATAATTTATATAGGCGCACTTACCGTTAATCGATGTCAATCGATGTTGTGCCTTTGTTGTTGCTATTGCTGCTGCTGCTATTGTTGCTGCTGCTTCTATTGTTGTTGTTGTTGTTGTTGCTGTTGCTGTGTTGTTTGCTGTTGCTGCTGTGTTGTTGCTGTTGTGCAATAAGCTGCCACAAATATTGCTGCTATTATGCTGTTAACTATTGTTGATGCTGGTTTTGGTGTTGCAGTTGCTGTTCTTGTTGTTGTTGTTGCTGTGGTTGTTGTTGTTGTTGCCTACACATGGAAATGCATCCACAAACACAGACGGCGGCACTAATGGATCTGCAGGCTGACGACGACGCGGCGCGTTTTCGTATAATTTTGTGTGTGTTTTTTTTTATTTCTATTTTTGGTTTTCTTTTGTATTTGGGCGATGCGAACGCGCTTTTTTTGTTGTTGTTGATTCTGTTTGTTTTTAATTTTTTTCTTTATTTATTTTTATATATATATATATATATATTATTTTCTTGCTTATTTTTTGTTGGTTCCCAGCGCTGTTTGCAAATTGAAAATTTTAGCCAGCGTCGCCTGCGACAGCAACATGAATATGAATATATATATGATGATGTATGTGTGTGTGTGTGTGTGTGTGTGCGTGAATGTAGCAAACAGGCCAAAAACGTCTAACAATCGTAGTCCTGGCCGTAACAGGAGCCGTTGCCGTTGCCGTAGCCGTAGACGTTGCCGTAGAAGAAGCACAAGAAAAAAAAACAATAAAAAAGACGTTCATGTGCGTGCTTCGAGTGTGTGTGTGAGTGTATGCGTGTGTGTATGTCTGTGTGCGCTATTGCCGGCGCATTGGTATTTGTGCTTGATGTGGCTTGGTTTTCAGTTGATTTAACTTATTGTTGTTCTATTTGTTTGCATGATTTGTGAATGCTATCGATTGATTGATTGTTGTTGCCGCAATTGTTGTTATTGTAGTTGTTCTTGCTGCTGCTGGCGCTGGCGCTGCTGTTGCTTCTTGTTATTTTGAACAATTTTAAATTCGTTTCTCAGCTGCTCTTTTAGTTAGTTAGTTATATATATATATATAGTTTGCATTTAACTTCTAGGCATTATTGGAATTGGTTTCGACGCTTATTACACCAACGCTTGGGTGTTAGGGATGGGGCACATAAAGCACAAATCACTTTTAAAAAAAAATAATAATTCAAGTCACAGAAAAAAAATATTTGTCTTTTGAGCAGCGCTGTTTGTTTATGTTTATGCAACTTTGGAGCGGCAAGCAGATTATTGTAGCATACTTTCGCGCGCACGTGAAAAACCACAGCCAAAAACAATTCAAAGTCAGGGAGCGACGCTTACAGGGCAAGCCAAAGCACAAGTAAGAGAGAGCGAGACAGAGAGAGAGAGAGAGAGTAAGAGAGTGAGCAGTAGCTTTCACTATTCATTTAACTCGGCGAAAAATTTTATAACTTCTGCTTTTCAAATAAGTATTTTCAAGTGTTGTTTTCTATTTTGCACAGCTGCAACAAAACGAAAACGCAAAAGCCCAACAACAAACTAACAAAAGCCGTTAACTGTGCAGACGTCAACCCAACGGCAAAGTGCACACCCCTCAGTCATCCCCCTCCCACTGACCAAACGCCATGCTCTGCCGTAAGCGCAACCGAAAAAGGCTGCAGCAATTGCTCGCTGTCGTTCTTTTCGTTTTTTTTTTTCGTTTTTGCCGCGACAACGAATTCGCTGTAGAGCAGGATACGCGCTCTCGCCACGCTCTCGTGTGTGGCCTGCGCCGCTCGTTTGATAGGCGCACAAGACAAACCCCCCAAAACACCGCACACCTCCCAGCCTGTGCAGCCCGCCCGTTCGCCCGTTCGCCCATTCGCCCGTTCGCCCGTTCGCCCGTTGTCAACACAACTTTTGTTGTGCTACTTTGCCGTCGCCGTCGCTGTCGGCGTCGGCGTCGTTCGCCGCATGCCTTAGTGACTTGACTTCTTATGCTATTTTTAGGTCATCAAATTGGTGGCCAGCTCTCGCCGCAACTCGCCGCAGCTGAAGAACGGAACAACGGAACAACAACCACACTGGCCGAAGTTGAAACATTTGGCACCAGTCTGACTGAGTCTTAACCATTCTGGCAGCCGCAACCAACGGCCCATTATAAGTTATGCCCTATAAAAATAGCACAGCTATTATCACAAATCATTATGACCCGCTGATCCGCTCTACATTGCATTTAATTGTATTGCCATCAACTGGCCACTTCACTTGGTCAGCTGCAATATTTTCCAGTTCAACAATACATATACATATGTACATACATGCATTAAATGAAATTTAATCTATAGCCAATTAAGCGGACTTTTCAAATAACAGCTGCACTTTATATATTTAACCCGCAAATTGGAAAGAGTATATTATGTACAGTGTTAGTCTGTCTGTATTTCTTCTTGGAATATATAGCCGTATTAAGTGTTAAGCTTATATGACTGTACCCACTGGAAGCGTGGCAAATCGGTAAAATCGATATATTCCACATTTCTAGAGCTAGAGGGAACACAATTTGGGTTGAGAACAACGAATGAACTTGTCTATATATCGAAACTAAGCGGATTGCCTGTGAAAAGTATCCAGAATTTAAATATGAGAATCGTCTAGAGCTTAAACCAAAATAATACTGTATTATATACAGCTCTGTTCTGCATTATCCTATTTCCTATTCCCTTTTAGATAAGGAAAATATTTAAAACTAAATAATGCCATATTCAAATATTTGATATGTTAATAATAATTCAAGTCGTGCGGAAAGAAGGTTCTAAAAAGTAAAAAAATGCTACTATAAATAATTATTCTAATTTGGCTAATCGAGTTTTCTGTAACAATTCCAAAAGCAGTTGTAATTTAATGGGAAACATGAAAATTTGACAGGATAATTTCGGGAATGAATAATCGAAACACACATTTATATATATATATATGTATGTATATGCATTGTGCATATATTTTATACACAAATAATGTGCGCGCGATTTGGTAAAATCGTTACGGAATCGCAATTTGCGGGGCAATCAAAGAGAAATGGGATAATGGCACACGCCACGGAAAACTATTGCATACATTTTGGGATTTGTTTGGGCAACAAACATGGACGAACATTTCGATTTGCGTGTGTGCGTGTGTGTGTGTGTGTGTGAGTGTATGTGTGTCTGTGTTGGCGGGCAAGTGTGTTGTATCGTGTCGTGTCCCTTTTCGGCATTCTGTGCACATTGAATCCATTGTCACAGCACGTATTTAATAATTTATTTATGCCGCATTTACGTTATGTAAATTAAGCACAGCCAGCAACAAAATCAGCAGCTGAACAAGAAAACCAATTGAATAGCAACAATCAAGTTTTGGACAATAGACGAAGGAAATGGGCACACGCACATGGCAGCCGCTCTGCTGGCAGCGGGCGAACTGGGTAACCTTTGAGACGTTGTTGTTGGTTCTACATATTTTCAAGCGCCCAAAAGTCGCTGGCAAATAAATGAACTCACTCACACACGCACACAAACACACAAATACACAAACGTTGTTCGACTTGCCAACAGAAAAGGGAAATTTCGCCTGTGCCTTTTGTCCAGACAGAGACATTTGTGCAGTTGCTCGGGTGCGAGAGAGAGAGAGAGAGAGAGCGGACTATTTGGCTCTGTTGAGTCTGTTTTCTATTCAACTTTAATTTGCTTTGAAGCTTTCTCAAGCACAATTTGATTTTCCGTCAGCGCCCGCAAGTATGCAGCAATTTTATTAAAAAACCATTTGCGGCCATTTGGTTTCCCGATTGCTTTGACTCCGATTGTCGTTATATAAAGGGAGCATGTTTGAAAAATAGGTAAAAACGAAGCCAACAGCATGCTTAACCCGGCGAAGAGTCGACTATTTACTCATTAGAAACTGTCATTAACTTTATTGACTTTGGCTGCATACATATATACATATATATATAACTATATATGTGCGCGTGTCGACAGTGTGTCGCCCCAATAAAATAAAAAAAAAAGATATATAAAACCACTCACACACACACACACAGCACATGCAATAATGTAGCTGGCATACATACATATACAGGGTAGAGAGCTAGGATTTATTGAAATGCAGCAACAAAAACCGTTGAGCTTTTGAGCGCATTTATAAAATTTCTGTTGCATACTTTTGTGCTGCAGGCAAAAAAGCGCTTAATGCAAGCGCATGTTGCGGTTCTTGTTGTTGTCGTTGTTGTTGTTGTCGTTGTTGCGGCGCTAGACAAGCAAACAACTTCAAAAGCGTTGCACAATATTCGTTGGCTGTCAGAGAACAGAAAGTAGGCGAAGCAACGGCAACGGCAACGGCAGTCAGGCAATTTTGCCTGCCCAGCCAGGCACGTCCTCGCCCTCGTCCTCAGCTGGCAGCTATGTCCCTGTCCCTGTCCCTGTCCCTGTCCCTGTAGCTGTAGCTGTAGCTGTCCTGTGCCAGCGCCTTTGCCTTTGCCTTTTGCTTTTCCTTTTTCAGCGCTTGTTCGCCTTTCGTCGTTTTCGTTTGTCGTTCGGCTCTTTTTTGCGCACAGCACGAAACGCGATATGGCACACGCGCGTGTTGGGTTGCCAGAGGCGTAGGGGCCGTCTGGTGTAGGGTTTCTGCCTCTCTCACTCTCTCTCTCTCCCTTTCCGTATGTGTGTGTGTGTGTCTGTATGTGTGTGTGCTGCCTTGGCTTAGCCAGTTAGCGAGGCGCCAGCGCTGCCAGCCTAACTGACTGACTGACTGACTGAGTGAGTGACTGACTGACTGAGTGACTGACTTTGCCTCGCAGCGACCTGCCTGCCTACCCCCCTTGCCCATCTACCCCTACCGCGCATTCCTCGTAATACTGCAGCGTGCGCGACTGTTCGGCTTTCGCTGCTATTTTTCGAGTTGAGTTGAGTTAAGTTGAATTGTGTTGTGTTCTGCTTCGCTCCACTCCACTTCGTCCCGCGCCGCAGCCGCACCGCACCATTCCACTTCGCTCTGCTCTCCTCTGCTCTGCTCTGCTCTGCTCTGCTCTGCTCTGTTCTGTTCTGCTTTGCTCGGCCGTGTTGAGTTGAGTTTTGTGGCAGCGCAGACGTCGGCCTGTTTGTTGGCATTGCCTTACATATACAGGGCATATGCGCGCTTGGAAAAAGGGACATGCCAGAAACCGTTATATGCCTACATATGCATACATACAAACAGACAAACAGACAGACAGACAGTTGGACAGACAGACAGACAGCCAAGCAACAACAATAAGTTGAAGACGAGCCACAGAAAAATCGAAAGTCCAAACACACGCACGCACACACACACATAAAAGGAACACTTTAAAAGCACTTCAACAGCACACACACACACACACACACATGTTAGGAGGCGTGCGTGCGTGCGTGTGCGTGCGTATGCGTATGTGTTTTTGTAAAATTTTCGTTGCCTACTTAAACGCTGCTCGCTGCCATTTCAAACAAATTGCAAGTTATGCATTCGCATTAAGCCTGCCCAGCACACACACACACACACACACACACACACACAGTCGAGGCGTATACGCAATCTCTTGTGTGGCCACATCAAGTATACGCCACGTTTTGGCACAAACACACACACTCAAAGTCAAACACTCGCACGCGCGTCTAACAACAACAACAAAGTAATATATATTTCATTTAAGTACATAAAACACACATTTATATAAAATATATATGTATATACATGGAAAAGGCAAATATTGCGTTACGTTTGACTCTGCCTCGTTTTTTTTATATTTTTTGTGTGGAGCACTTAAAAAAAAAACATACAAAAAACATACAACAAAGGAACTTTGGGAACTTATGTAAAGCGTTTTGTTGCCTGCGCACGGAAGACAAAAAAAATTTAAAAAAAACACACACAGCTCTATGTATATAAATATATATATTAGTATATAAATATATATGTATGTATATGTATAGGCATGCCTATAAGGCCAACATATTTTTTTTTGTTTCGAATTTCGGGCACTTTTTCGCTCTGTTTGCAAGGTCCTGACTGCGTTGCACACTCTGGACTCGGACTGGGAAAAGGCAGCTACTGTCTTTGGCAAATGCTTGAAATTAGCAATTGGTTTTTTTTGATTTGATTTGATTGTTTTTCTTTTTCTTTTGCTGTTTTTTTTGTATTTATTTGTTTGTGTTTTCTTGCATATTTTGTATTTTTCTCTTTTCGGATTCGGTTGAAAGTGGCTGCTGCTGTTTTGTTACCCGTAATCCGTTCGTCTCCGTGGTTCACTGAAACTGTCAGCTGCCGCAGCGCGTGTGCGTTCATCGAGTGTGACTTTCGTTCAGTTGCTGCCGCTCGGCATGTGGCAAGCACATTCGGCCGGCTTCGGCATCGGCATCGGCATCGGCATCGGCGCTTAGGCTTCGGTTTCGGCTTGTGCCAGTTTCTCGGGCAAGGAGAGCGCGCCGCGCCGCGCCGCGCCGTGGCACACGGCATACGGCATACTCGGTCATTGGGACAGGCCCAGGATAAGGAGCGAGCCAGCGAGCGTCAGAATGTAAAGGGAAGAGCAACAACAAAAATAGGCAACTAAAGGGCGAAAATAATGTGGAAAATTGTGGCAAATGCGCTGCGCTGCTGCATACGTCAGGGCGCAATGGTATTTCTGGCATTCGTTGCCTTTGCAAACACACACTGACTTTTCCCGACTTTGCCAGTTAGTTGCCAGTTGCCTTTTGCCACGACTGCCCACGACTGCACTTGCCGGCGACCAAAACCCACCCAAACCACCCAAACCACCCAACCACACACTCACAAAGCTCAGCTCTATTCATGTCCAGGGCGAGCCTTGGACCAACATATTTTTGATAGCCGCTGGAATGCATTCCTGACTAATTGACCGCAACGGAACACAGGACAATTAAGCCAGGTGCGCGCTCCGCCACAGCTAACTGTTAATTGTGCCACCAGCCCCCCCCCCCTCCACTCACCCACCACAGACGCAATTCTCGTGTTACCCGTAACTAGGATACCAGGAATGAGCCACATTAACTATGAACCGTCATAAAGTCAACGCTTTAGACGCCATTAAGCGGAACTGTCATAAAAGCTTGCCATTTCTGTTATGTGGATGCAGTCTATTGGAAATAAATGTGTTTGTCACATGAATTCAAAAGAAATGAGTAAATATAATATATATTAAATACTATATATATATATATATTTGCCACGTTAGTCAGCAAACTTAGACAATTAGTTGGGACAAGAGCTAATTATTAAAAAATATTTCATTGGAAATATGTGACAAGCAATTAAAACATTTCTATAAATACTGCTATTAAGCGCAATTCTATTATGAGAATCGCATGGGAAGAATCGCCACGAAATCAGCGAGCGAGAGAAAGACAGTGAGGGGGGGGACAGATTTTAATGCTATTTAAATAACAGAGAGTCAGAGGTCAATGCGTGGGAGAGATTAAATAAGCGAGACAAATGCGAAGGTGGATATTAAGCATTAAGTATTAGACAGAAGATGGAATCGTACCAGGATAAAAAGGGAGAGAGAAACAGATAGGGAGAAAGAGCGAGAGAGAACGACAGAGAGAGAGAGAGAGAGACAGAGAGAGAGACAGAGAGAGAGAGATAGAGAGCGAGAGAGAGAGAGATAGAGAGAGAGACAGAGAGAGAGAGAGAAAGATAGAGAGAGGGAGAGAGAGGGAGAGTGAGAGAGAAAGACAGCGAGAGAGAGAGAGAGGCAGAGAAAAAGCTATAGCGAAAGAGATATAGAGAAAGAGATATAGAGAACGAAATATAAAGAAAAAAAGAGCTAGAGAGAGAAAGAAATATTGAGAAGAGAGAAAAGGGAGAAATTTAAAGGGAATGTCGAAAGCATGTTAGCTTAGCAATAAGTAACAAATAGCAATACGTAACAAATAGTACTTAGGGCCATGAAAATCGCATAGAAGGGCGATAAGCCAACAAGCGAGAACAGAAGCTCCTCAACTATCAAGATTTCACATATGTATGCAAACTATGCAAGTAGTCAAAAATGTAAAAATGTAAAAGAAACTTTAAGTGTGCCAACTGATGGGCGAATAAAAGATAGCTTTATTCTATCTGAGATCGACTCGGCAAAAATAAATGTTGCCCTCTGCCTGTTGAGAACAGTTGCACATCTATTATTATTATTATATATGTATATACTTTTAGCACACATTTTTACCTGGAGACAGGGCTATAGAGTTACAGCAGAGGCGTGTATTGTATTGTTGGAAAAAATTGCTGGCAATGTGCATTATTTATTTGCTTTGTGTATAAAATGATCGAAAATCAGGTGACAAAGCAATCCCTAAATGCAGCTCGGAGGCATGCGGCAAAAGGTGTGCAGTTGAGGCAACAACAGCAAGACGAACAACAATACCAGCTATAATATTAGCTACAGCAGCAGCAGCAGCAGCAGCAGAGGCAGCAGCAGAGGCAGAGGCAGCAGCAGCTGTGGCAGCTCTCGCCCCACCCACAATATTAGCTTACAGTGCGTGCTGGGCAACACGGCGTATGAGCAATGCGAGCTGTCGCACTGTGTGTGTGTGCGAGTGTATATGTGTGTGTGTGTGTGTGTGTGAGTGTATGTGTGCGTGGAACTGCGGATGATGTCAGCGAACGAGGCAAGCACTCGCACAAATCGTTGTGTGGCGCTTGTGTCTGCTTATATATATACATATATATGTGTGTGTGTTGTACATTTGCATGTGTGAGAGTTGGTGTGTGTGTGTGTGTGTGGCATGCAACACTGCCGCAACAGCAGCAGCAAACAAAACAACAAAAACTTCAGTGGGCCAACAAAGTCGCACGTACGTCCTCGTAGTGTCCTCGCACACACACGCACACACACACACGCACACACACACACCCATTTCAATATGTACACATATACACACACACACACACACACACACACACACACACGTATCCAGCACTCCTTTGCCACGCGCGTCTTTCGTTCCGAGCGCTTATTTTTTTTTTGCTTCTGTTCTTTTCATACACTCGCGCTGGGTATTCGAATTTCGTCATGGCATATGCAACGCATAGAGGTAGACATAAAATATGTTTATATTCCTGATTTGTATCCGCAGCTGAGACTATATAGCCATGTCCGCCCGTCTCTCTCTCTCTCTCTCTCTCTCTCTCTCTCTCTTTCTCTCTCTCTCTCTCTCTCTCTCCCTCTCTCTCTCTCTCTCTCTCTCTCTCTCTCTCTCTCTCTCTCTCTCTCTCTCTCTCTCTCTCTCTCTCTCTCTCTCTCTCTCTCTCTCTCTCTCTCTCTCTCTCTCTCTATCTATGGCATATCGTAAGCAAGGGTATTCACTCTTCGGCGTTCTGAAAATGGCCCCTCCTTTTTTTTCCCCTCGTTTTACCCATTTCATTTTGTAGCGATTGTTGTTGCTTTTTGTTGTTCTGATGTTGCGCAAAAGTAAAAAGGCGCTCATTTCATGAATGAACAATGACGACATTCTGACAGTGTGCGGGTAGCCGAGGTGCGGCGCGGGGTGGGGAGGGGGGGGCTGTTGGTCTGCCGATAGGGCCAGCGGGGTGTAGAATGCAGCGCTATCTGTCGTCCATCACATTGTCAAGTACGACTAAATTTCCGCACCTTTGTTCGCACAAGCACAATAACACACTCGCACTCCTATACGAGCACACACACACACACACACACACACACACACACACACAGGCCCATATATATCGAGTTAAGTCAACCTGGCATAAACCACATTTTGGCCAAAGTCTTGTTTCTTCAAGTGTTGTTGCCAAGCAAAAGTGATTTCGTCTTAAAAGGCGGCCTACAAAACAAAATGTACGCAAATGTTTAATGTTTGAGGCGAAAAGATTTCACCACAAAGAATTCACTAACATTTTTTTGGACAATAACTTGTCAAGAGCTAGACTCGCATCCGAATCTGAATATGGGATTAATTCAATTGGAACAGTTTGAAGCACATTGGAAAATGTGCTGAAGTGCTGCGCAAGCCATTGAAAGCGTTTGAATCCAATTGGAATCATATTAGAATGAGTGGCTGCCATGGGCAACTGATGCGACTGGCAGCACATTCGAATCTATTGAAACCAATTTAAGCCCATTGGAAACTTATTGGACACCAGTTGAGCTCTGGATTAGTCGAGCGCAAGGGAAGCCATTCAAATCAAGTGGAAGCCATTGGAATTCCATTGAACTATGGAAAATTGCAGCGCCTTGAAGCATATTCAAATTCATTTGATTACCTAAAACGAACTAAAACCAATTGGAAGGTATGCACCTCAATTGGAATCCTATTGGAATCGATCGGGCTGCTGTCCAAATTTCTGTAAATAATTACAACTATTTAAAGCTCATTCGAGTCCGCTTTGAATCCTACGGAGCCCCATCTAAATTCCTGTAAGCAATTGAAATTAATAAATTCTTATTTGCAAATCAATTGGCACCTTATTGGAAACCATTTTGGAAACCTTCCCTATCTATATTTCTGTAAGCAATTGAACTTAATGAGTTCTGATCGGAATCCGTGTAAATTCGATTCCAATGAAACCCATTGAAAAATATGCAATTCAATTGGAATCCTATTTGAAGCCCGTGTATATTCCTGTAAGCTATTGAATCTAATTGAAACCCATTGAAAACTGTGCAATTCAATTGGAATCCCATTCGAAGCCCGTGCATATTCCTCTACGCAATTGAAATCAGTTGAAATCAGTTGGAACCTTATTGGAATCGGTCGGGAATCCAACTAAATTCCTGAAAGCAGCTTGAACTCTATTCCAACTACCAACTCGATATAAATATTTAATTAATTATTATTGTACCTGTACGTAATTATTAAAGTCCCTGAAAGCAATGAACATTTTTACTAAATTCGAATTAATTTCTTTAATTCTCTAATTAGTTAAAAGGCAATCGAATGTTAAACAAATAAATTGAATACAAACCCTTTGCGAGAAATGTCTGTCAATCAGTCAGTCAATCAGTCTGTCAATCAGTCAGTCAATCAGCTAGCATTGACAAACAGCTTAAGAGCTACTATCTATTCTCAAACTCTTTCGAATATATTTGAGCCCAGGCATATTTTACTATATTCCAGTTAAAATCCCAACTTCAAGTTTATTTCATCTCATTCATGTCAATTGATGGCTGCAAACTATACGATATATATTTATATTTTTTGTTTTTGACAAATTACTTTGCCTTTGGGCGCTTGCACTTTCCATTTCACCCAACCCCCCCCCCCTCCACCCCTCCCTTCATCCCGCCGCTCTGCCGCTGCGTGCGTGCGGGCAGGTTGACCTCTAACTGGCTGCCACTGGCGGTGTGTGTGTGTGTGTGTAATGTACACCTGAAATGTAACTCCCCCCCTCCCCCCTCGCCCCTCTAGCCAGTCAGTACACGCCCCGCTCTTATCGTATACACGTATTAACATAACCTTACATTATTCAACTTTTCCGTTTTCTCGCCTTGCTGTTGTTGTTGTTGTTGTTGTTGCGGGCGAGGGGATTGGTCGGGGCGTAAATGTACATAAATTTGGTTTATGAGCTGCGCGTGTTGCCGCCGCCTGCGCTCTCCAGATATCCTTGCTGCGGCTGTCGCTTACGTGTTGACAGTTGGCGAACCATCGACAACAACAACAACAACAACGACAACAACAACAACAACAAGAACAATCAAGACCATAGTAAATATAACAAGGCTAATTATGCCATTGCCAGCGTCATTGTAATTACGCATAATATCCAAGTACTTGTGTATATGAGATCGCTTATTTCTATGCCGACATTTCTGTCTGTGTGTGTGACTGTGTGTCTGTGTGTCTGTGTGTGGGCGTGTCTGTGTGTGTGGGCGTGTATTTGTGTGCACAAATTGAAATCCATTCATGCGTTAAAACTGCGTTGTTTATTTTAAATTGTAGCAGGCTTTTGGCAATGGCCATGAATTAATGTTACATATTTACAGTATATTATCAATCTATATGTATAACTGTTTGTCCTGACTGATTGACTGACTGACTCAAAGAGACTGACTGAAAGACTGACTAACTGATTGACTGACTGATTGATTGACTAAAAGACTAAATTAATGACTGACTGACTAACTTAAAGACTTATTAACTGACTGACTCAAAGAGACTGACTGAAAGACTGACTGAAAGACTGACTGAAAGACTGACTGACTCAAAGACTGACTGAAAGACTGACTGAAAGACTGACTGACTGAATGACTGAATGACTGATTGACGAATTGACTAAAAGACTGACAAACTGACTGACTGACTGACTAACTGACTGACTAAATGAATGACTGACTGACTGACTGAGTGACTGATTGACGAATTGACTGATTGACTGACTGACTCAAAGACTGACTGAAAGACTGACTGACTGAATGACTGACTGACTGACGAATTGACTAAAAGACTGACAAACTGACTAAATGAATGACTGACTGACTGACTGACTGACTGACTGACTAACTGACTGACTAACTGACTAACTGACTGACTGACTGACTGACTGACTGATTGACGAATAGACTGATTGACTGACTGACTCAAAGACTGACTGAAAGACTGACTGACTGAATGACTGACTAACTGATTGACTGACTGATTGATTGACTAAAAGACTGAATTAATGACTGACTGACTGACTTAAAGACTTATTAACTGACTGAGTCAAAGACTGACTGAAAGACTGACGGAAAGACTGACTGACTGAATGACTGACTGACGAATTGACTAAAAGACTGACAAACTGACTGACTGACTGACTAACTGACTGACTAAATGAATGACTGACTGACTGACTGAGTGACTGATTGACGAATTGACTGATTGACTGACTGACTCAAAGACTGACTGAAAGACTGACTGACTGAATGACTGACTGACTGACGAATTGACTAAAAGACTGACAAACTGACTAAATGAATGACTGACTGACTGACTGACTGACTGACTGACTAACTGACTGACTAACTGACTAACTGACTGACTGACTGACTGACTGACTCAAAGAGACTGACTGAAAGACTGACTGACTGAATGACTGACTAACTGATTGACTGACTGATTGATTGACTAAAAGACTGAATTAATGACTGACTGACTGACTTAAAGACTTATTAACTGACTGACTCAAAGACTGACTGAAAGACTGACGGAAAGACTGACTGACTGAATGACTGACTGACTGATTGACTGACTGTTTGATTGACTAAAAGACTGAATTACTGACTGACTGACTGACTTAAAGACTTATTAACTGACTGACTCAAAGACTGACTGAAAGACTGACGGAAAGACTGACTGACTGAATGACTGACTGACGAATTGACTAAAAGACTGACAAACTGACTGACTGACTGACTAACTGACTGACTAAATGAATGACTGACTGACTAACTAAAAGACTGACAAACTGACTGACTGACTAAATGAATGACTGACTGACTGACTGACTGACTGACTGACTGACTAACTGACTAACTGACTGACTGACTGACTGACTGACTAAAAGACTGACAAACTGACTTACTGACTGACTGACTGACTGACTGTGTTAAGCTGGCTTTTAGCAAGTTGCGCCAGCAAATATTTAAGAAATGCGGATAACAATTGCATGCATACTTTTTTAATGAAGCTCACTTTCAAAGATCTTTTTATGAAAATTAATTTGCAGATAAATTTGAGATGTTTCTCGACATTTTAAAAGTTATTCATTTTAGAAACATGAATAAGTGAAATTGAGGCTAAAAACTTTGATTACGGCTTTTGCCAGGTTTGACTTCAAGCTTAATTTGAAGCTCTGTTCTCTCTTTGTAATATAAAATTAAGGATGTAGGATTTCAATTCTTGGCAAGACAAATAAAATTCATATAGAAGATAAACAGAATGTAGGATTTTAGATAGTTATTTGTTGAGTTATATAAGACATGTTTGTTATATAAAACATAAAAACAAGAACATTTATACATATTTTGTATTCAACCTATTGGGTCATATCAATATTTGCGGCAGTTCCAAGAGAGATATAAAAAATAAAAATAATAATCATAATGCATAAAATGAGGATGTTGTCTTATTGAAATAAGCTCAATGTCAAAATGGTGCCATTTTGCGTGCGCTTACTGTGCACATACACACGCACACGCACACGCACACGAACACACATACATGCTTAACATGCAAGGCGCCCACTCATTGGCCACATCCATTGCAGCAGCAGCAGCAGCAGCAGCAGCAGCAGCAGCAGCAGCAGCAGCAGCAGCAGCAGCAGCAGCAGCAGCAGCAGCAGCAGCAGCAGCAGCAGTAGCTGCGGCAGCATCTGCGTCAGCAGCGCAGTCAAAATCAACGCAATTTGCTAACGCACGTTCACCCTAACCTCGACACGGCGACAGCCGCCCGCCGTGCAATCTGCACTTGCCCCTCCCACAGCCTCAACCAATTACCACAGCCATTTTTTTTTCTCTATTTTTTTGTGTTTGCTTTGCATTTCATTTCGTGTTGCGTTGCTTTGGAAACCAGCGACAGCGGCGACGACGACAACAACAACAACAACAAGAAGAACAACAACGACGACGACGAAGCCGACAACGAGCGTTAAAATGTGCAGCAAACACGCGATTAAAGTTCACAAAATGGTATGGGGAAGGGGGTCGGGGGACTGCGAATAGGCAGAAATCATCCAAATGCCACAAAGCCAAGCGCTCAGCTCAACTCTCAGCCACAGTCAATTTGTGGGGCAGACATTCGTGCGCACCCCACCCTCCCCCGCCCCGCAAGCAACATGTGCCAGTGCAGCTGCACCAGAGCAAAGATCTGTCAGTGGGCGGTGGTGCAGGGGCGCTGTGTGGGAGGGGGGCCAAATGTACGGCACGCGATTTGCTCAACTGCTGCATGCAGTTGACTGATTTTTTGGCAGGCACTCGGCCAAACAGCCTCTAAATGGAGCACCCAACATGCAAAGTGTGTGTGCCCGTGTGTGTGTGTGTGTGCGCGAGCTTGTGTAGCTGTGTGTGTGTTGCTTGTGTGACTGCTGTAACTGCTGATGCCATTTGCTTCATTGTTTTTTTTTGTTCTTTTTTTTCGGGGTTAACTGCAATGCGCTGCGGGCGATGAACGGCGGCCGCCTGGGCTCTCGCTGCATTTCTTGCATAGGCATATTGCCACTTACGATCCACATGGTATGCACGAAAAATGTCTGTGTCTTTCGCCTGGGGTCCCTTGAAAAGAATTCGTGATAACATTTCATTTTTATATGTATGTGTAAAAAGGGCATTACGAGTTTATGCAAATGCATGCAAAGAGGCACAAAAAGCCGCCGCTAGGCATGCATATGCATACGATTGAGCCATGTACGCAGCTCTGTCCGCTTGTACAAGCCCACCGATAAGAGCTAGAGACATTGAATTTCGATCAAATCATCGATAACTCAGTCGTCACCCATGAGATCGATAAGAATCAAAGTTTAAACTTTCAGAGCACATCTCGAAGTTGATGATGATACAAACATCGAATTCAATGACAGACACCTATCCAGAATATTCAACCTAGTTTCCCAAATAACTGACTGTAAGATATAAGCACCAAAGTTAATCGAGAATCCATTTTCCGAAATTGACACAAAGTTGCCAAGGAAATGTAGCAATTTAAGGTGGCAGAAATAGGTTAACAACATTAATTGACGGACATTTTATGGCTCAGTTTTATCATATGCCACGCGCTTTTTTATGAACGCATCAAGGTTTCAATTATAGCAGCAATTATTTTAAAATAAATGTAGGGAAAATTGACCAGAGCTCGATTTAAATTTGGATTTTTGTAGATTTTCCCTATAAAGAACGATTAAAAACTTAAAGAACAGCTTTTCCTTTGGACTTAACTAATAAATATTCGATTGAACTTAATGTACAGATAAATTAAGATCTATTTCAACTATATCAACTGAAAAAGCTCACTTGCTCCTAAGATAATGAAAATTCGCCAAGGATTACTTTCTATTGTCTCAGAAATTTGAGAAATATGCTGCCAAAAACAAAAGAAAAAGGGAAAATCGAAATTTTTAATGTAAATGCAAATTGTTTTAAGCGTCGTTATAAACATATATTTAGGCGCGTGTTTATGACTTTGACAGCTTAGAAACTAAAATCGCTGGCAAGGACAACGGCACGAGCGTTTCCTGCGGGTCGCTGCCATTGATTTTCATAAGCAGCGCTTAAATGCAAATTAAATGCCTATTAATTATGCGGGCGCACACACACAGCTCAAGTGTTGCCTAAAATGTTGTTGTTGTTGTATTTCGGCCTTCTTATGGCGTCATTACGCCCGCGCTGATAACGGTAAATAAAACACACAAGCCCAAACATCAACAACAACAAAAAAACTGACAAGTGCTGAAAAATTCATCAAAAAGCCAAAACGAAATATGTATATCACACACAGCACACCCACACGCGCTCACACACACACAGACAACCGCCATTTATTTTTGTTTAACATCTCTGCATATATGTATGTATGTATGTATGTATATATGCATAGATCTATACATACAAACATACATATATGCGTAGTTGGCAATGCACGCGCTTATCCCTTACGCATGTATGTCAATGCGTAAGTGTGTGTGTTGGTAAGTGTGTCGTAATTGGCAGCCTGTGCTGCACCGATGACATCATGCAGCGGCGGAGACAGCGACGCGCCAAACACCTTCCAGAGTTGCCAACTGTCCTGTGTGTACGTGTGTGTGTGTGTGTCTGAGTGCGGGCTTGGCTAACATTCCAATTGGCCCCATTTTAAAAAGCAACTGACCAAGCCACAAGACATTCGCAATATGTTGTTGCACTTTTATGTACATAAATAAATGTATGTATATATATAGTATGTATTTATGTATGTGAGTATATGTCTGTATGTATGGGCTTACTGCTTGTGATGAGCGCGTGACGTAATCACTTAGTCACGCGAATCACGACCTAAAAACAAATTTAAATAGCGGCTAACTACTGCGGCTCCGCCACTTACCACCGCCCCTTCTCACTTGAGACCAAAAAACACACACAAGCCAGTGTGTCCCATACGATTTTTGGCCATGTCCCGAATGCGGCTACTGAAATTAAATAAATTTCAATTCAATTAAACTTGCTCTCAATTCTGAGAACAATTATTCCAGGCATTTACCTCTCGCAGACTTTAGCTTGGCAAAAATGTACGAAATTGAGAAAGGCCGATAAATCAATTTGTAATCGATTTCGTGTGAACAGCTCCAACACTGGCGATAATTCATCCTGTTTGATGGGCGACGAGCAAAGTCCCGAGGGGGGAAGGGGAAGGATGGGAGGGGGTCGCAACATTTGGTTAGGACAAGAAAATTAAACACACGGCTTTTTTTTATATATATGTATGTATATATATATATCGTACAAAATGTTCAAACAACAAAAAATATATATATATATATAATGTATATATATTTTGTTAAGAGTTTTTTAAATTATGTAATGCTTGAATTGTTGCTTTTTGTTTGTTAACTGATCCTCTCTCAGCATTTAGTTGATGCGTGCATTGTTCGGATTTCGATTTCGATTTAGAATTGGATTATGCGACTATTCAGTATTTAAATTTGTTATTGTTGTTTACTATTTTTAGTTTCGAGTTTTAATTCGTTTTGCTAATTAAATAATTTATAGAAATTGTTGCCATGTTAAGATTATTAATTGCTACACTTTTTGTATTGCATGCGAAGAATATAGCTTAATTCTCTGCGCTAAATTTGTCATTAGTTATTAAATATTTATAGATATATGTATATACATATATGTATATATATATTATGACATAATTTAACGGCTACTTTTTGCATTGTATAAATTCCTCTTATGTTTTTTGTTTTTGTTTATTTTTCTGTTTTCAGTTTGTTTTTTTTTTTTTGAGTTTTTAGTTTTTCTACTCTTTTCGCTTAAATTTTCCATCGATTTTCGTACTGGGCGTCATTTAAAATGCATATCAAAGTTCTTACTTCGGATAGTTAGGTATATATATATGTATATATATATATTTGTTTTTTTTTTATTTATTGTTAATTTAAATAGATTTAAACTTGACGTTGCTTGCGTTCTGGATGGGACTTTAAATGGTAATTAAATACAAATATTACTTTTTATTACTTCACTTTTTGCTTAATTGCCCGCTGCTACTTGTTTTTTTTGTCTACGCTTTATTAGTAGGTAAATCTTTGACTTTCGTTTAATATTAGAGCTAAAATTATAAAAAGTTTACGTTCTTTTTTCGTTTAGCGAACTGCTTGTGAATCGCATTTTCTTTGTTTGTATTTATTTTATTTTTATTGTTTTCCTCTAAGTTTTCTTCGTTTAATGCTTTATGATACAAAATTTGTTTGAACAAAAAAGAAAATGAAGAAAATGTACATTCAATTTGTTTAATATTTTTTAAATGGGCATCGACAATACGCCGGCAACACTTTAAGGATCCTAAACAGATCTCGCCCGGACTATTACGATTATTTGCTTTAGTTAAAAAAATTTTCTAGTTAGTTTTCATTTTTCTGCTGTTTTGGCTACGCGAAAATTAAATTGTGCGGCAAATGTACTTAAAAAATCGTCAGAGAATACGAAATGGATTATTGCTATTAACTCTCAGTCTAAATGTTCTGTAATGCTCCAACAATAGAGAAATATGTCGCTTAATATGTTTTTGATTGAAAACGACTCGAAAAATGTTGGCAGCATTTTGAAAAAAGAACGCTCACAATATGTTCTTATTTAAATGATTTAGGCTTTATTTAAAAAAAAAAATGTACAAAAAAAAAATAATAATAAAATTATTAAAGAGAATTAAAATAAAAAGCAAAAACATTTAATTGAGTTCATAATTTGTAAACGTATTCAAAATCGGCCGTCGCCGTTGTCGCTAGTCGCCAAAGTTAAAAAAAAAAAAAATAGATATATATTTATATATAATTATATAATTAATTGATATCTTTCGCTTAATATACATATATATGTGTGTTTGCCCTGCGTATTTCAATTATCTACAAGGAAGAAAAATTTGCTTTTTTATATCAATGCCGCCGGCGTGTCCCTCCCTCTGTCTGTCTGTCTGTCTGTCTGTCAGTCGAGCATAAAAACGGGGCCAATTGCAGCCGACAACAAATTATTACAAAATTGATTAACAAAAAGTTTAATTTAAAAAATGATATAGAAAAATTTTACAAACAAGAGAGAGAGAGAGAGAGAGAGAGAAAAGAGAATTGTGGTCGCGACTTAGTTAAACTGTTTGCTTGGATTACATAGTTCATATATATATATATATATATGTGTGTGTGAATTGATGTTTAATATATATATATAAATTTGTTGTTTGTTTTTGCTGTTGTTTTTTGTTATTTTAATACGTACGTAGTTGGTGTTTTATATTTTCACTGCGGTTCGATTTTTTTCATTTTTGTTTTTTTGATTTTTTTTTTGTTTTTTTGTTAAGTATTTTTCGTTTTTTTAGTGTTTTCTTGTATTTTTGCTATATAAATTGTATAAACTGCCTGCCTGCTTGCTAACGCTGAACGCTTGTCAAATTTTAGTTTGTTTTTTTTTTTGTCGTTTTTTTCTCAGTTTTTTGCTGTTTTTTGTTTTGTTTTTTTTTTGCTTAAATGGTAAGAACGTAATTGTTTTTTGTTTTTTCTTGTTTTTTGTTTTTTGTTTTTGTTTTGTTGGTTTACAATATGCATTACTTAACTAACAAATAGCAGCGCGCATATATGGACTATACGTATTCGGTATAGCTATATGCACGGCTCTAACTTTACCGCTGCTTACAGACTAACATTTAAAGACTTTCCATTCTGTTATTGTTAATGGGGTTGTTGTTGTTGGTGTTGTCGTTGAAGTTGTTAAAGTTGTTGTTGTTGTTGTTGGTGTTATTGTTGTCGCCGATGTTATTGTTCCTTTAGCTCCAATATCCAATATCCAGCAAACTCATGTGTTCAGAAAGTTATTTCGCATTGTTTGTTTGTTTGTTTGTTTGTTTGTTGGTTTTCTTGTTAAGTTGCCTTGTTGCTGCGGCTGACGTGGGGAGGAGGGCCAGCCATATGTTTTTTATGTGTATTATGTATGCATAGTACATAGCGTTTTTATATAATAGGTATATAGCGTAGTTATTAATTATATTTTTGTATTGTTTTTGCATTTGCTTCCATTCCATTTCATCCGCTCGACTCTTCATATATATGCATTCCGCCTCTTTCACACAAATGATATACATCTCATATATCATTCTCATTCTTAGCTCTGTTTGTTGTTTGTATTGTTATTTTGCTGTTTTGTTTGTTTAAATATCATTATAGGCATATGGTAAAGATACCCAGAGCCGCCTAGTTATCGCCATTGTGATTGATATTCTGTTGTAGCTCCTTGAGCTTTTCCTCGCGCGGCTTGGCATTGCCGAATATGGAGGCTGATTGTTTGGTTTCAGCCACCGCGTTAATGGGCGCCGCAATAGTTCGCGGCTTTAGCTGGAGGCGTGGCCGCTCCGTATCATCTGCAACAACATCCAAATTATTAGCAGTCATATTGGAATCTTGCCTCATCGAATTGTTACCAATGGCGCCCAATGCAACGCCGCTGGGACGTTCCTGCTGCTGGTTGGGATTATAGTGGGTGCGCTCGCGGTCACGATGCCGGCTAAAGTTGTTATACCGATCGCCATCGCGCGACTGGTTGCCATAGCTGCCCTCGCGTTGGCCACGATCCCGATCCTGATTGCGATCAAAGCGCTCGTCATTGTTAAAATTACCATAACGGCCGCGATTTGCCGGGCGATCTGCAAAAACGTGCATACGGTAAATATATATGTATATGTATTTATATACATTTATCTATATATATATATTATTTATAATATATATTTGGCAGCAATTTAGTGATACGGGCTGTCTACTGCCTAGTATTAAACTACGAATCGAGCCGTGGTATCAAGCAGCATGCGGAGCCCGGTTTTACTTATAGATAATATTAATCATCAATCAATTATTTGAAGCGTGCTACAATTGCATTCGAAATCAATTTGTATCTTAAATAAACCTGAATATTATTTATGCATGTGTAGGTGTGGTGCGTAAATATGTAGATAATAAATTAAAATAAATTTTAAAGGTTTTAGGCACAACTAAATACAATTAAATTTAAAGGCAAATAGCTGCTCCGGCGTGGATAGAACAGAAACAAACTAAATACAACCAATTTAGAGGAGAAAATGTCGAACAATGTCCAAAAGTAAAATATATAAATGGAAAAATACAAAAACTGTGAATAAAAGAGAAAATAATGCCAGAAACTATATGGTCTGCTGTTCCGGTTTTAAATTCGTATTCCAACGCGAAAAGGCAAAGCAAAAGCGAAATTTTGTATTGAAATTAAAAATTTGGAACAGCCAGAAAGAAGGTACGGGTAGAAGTTAAGGGCTTAATATTATGACTAGGCAAACAAAGAGTGCATGATAGAGTCAAAGGAATATATGTATGTATATATAAGAGTTCGAAACTGGTGGGTCAATATATTATTAAATATATATATGCAGATGCTGGCCGCTTTAAGGTCGCGCGTATGTGGTTTTCTTTTGTTGTCCATGCGAATTTGGCGAGCTACAATTTGGTTGGTTTTTTTTTGTTGTTGAGGTCTACGAATATGCATCTACGTATTTGGTTGGAGGTTGTAGTAGGTTGCACTTGCGTGGCAGATAATAAATGCTTTACCATTGTATCCTCTATTCATGCCGGAGCTGGCGCCGCCACGACTTCTATCACTGTGACCACCATAATTATCATTGTACGAACCTCTACTATCGCCACGATTACCAGAGCCGCCGCCGGCCTCGCGACCGCCGCCGGTGCCAGGACCGCCTCGGCTATACGATTGACTGCTGCCGCCCTGACGTGGTGGTCCCCGTTTCTGGAAGCCATCTCGACCGCCATCGCGGCTCATGCCGCCGCCATTGCCGCCGCCGCCGCCGCCGCCAATGCCGCCACCAGGGCTATACAAAGCAACAGGAACGAGATTAGGCGAAAAGCTATTATCGCTCGCATATGAGATGGTCGACTTACCGTTCATTTTTCCTGCGATCGGCAATGTCTATCCGCAACGGAGCCGACAGATCATCCAATTTTATTCGACCATCACATTCGAGGGCGCGCTCCAAATTTTCCAGCGTCTCGAACTCCACATAACAGAAGCCCTTAAACATATCCGTTTCGCGATCCTTGACCAGTCGCACGTTTTTCACCTCGAAGTCATTGAATATTTTCATAACATCTCCCTGGACGAGACCCTGCGGCAAGTTGCCCACGTACGCAATAAATGGCGGTTCCGTTGGCATTTGCTTCACATGCCGTTCGCCTCCAAAGCCACCTCTAAAATAACAATAAAAATACAATTTAAATAAATAAAAACAAACAAGAAAATAGCAGTTAATGGGCAAACTACAACCGACAACAACAACAACGAACAGCAGCAGCAGCTGCACGCGCCGGCCCGGCTGCGACGTCAACGCACGTGTGACCGAACCGGAGCCGAGCCGAACGCATTCGAATAAAACAAAAATAGTTGCCGCTCGAATTACAAGCAAACATCACCAATAACAAACCGGAGCGCAGCGTTTTGTAAATAAAAGGAAGACAACATACTGCAGTAGTAAAAACAAAAAGCACAAACCGAAAATGAAAAATGAAAGAAAAACAAAAACGCGCGCGCTTTTAATTATTTTGCGGCAAAAACTGTGCAGAAATTCGCCCATAAATCTGGATGTCTATTTAAAGCCGCCCATAACTATCGAAGGCGGCGCTGGCGCTGCTGCTACTTTAGCAGTTAAATCCAAAGGCAAATCGCGTACCGCCGACGTCAACGTCGGCAGCGGCGTCGGCCAACGGGCGACAGCGCTCAAATCGTCCGAAAAAAAAATAGCAAAGAAAAAGAAATGTGGAAGAAAAAAGAAAAAAAAAAACACGCACACTTGCGAGCACACACGTACACACACTGCCGTACGCACGTATGTATGCATGTACATTTTCAGGGTGTGTGTGTGCGTAACTGTGTTTGTGTTTCGTGTGCGTGTGTGTGTGCGTGTTGCTTGACTTTTGCTTAAACCGCGTGCATTATTATACATTGGAGCACTTTTGCACT
Organism: Drosophila lacicola; assembly: GCA_035045355.1. Lineage (NCBI taxonomy): Eukaryota > Metazoa > Arthropoda > Insecta > Diptera > Drosophilidae > Drosophila > Drosophila lacicola. The sequence goes on from JAWNPB010000148.1 coordinate 29,738,392, forward strand.
TGCTGGGGAACGCACGGCGAACGCACTTGCACCTTTTATACACAATTTCGGCTTGCTGGCTAGCACTGTTTTTAAATTATTTAATAATATTTACCTAGCGTGTTCATAACCACCTCTTCCAGCCATGTTTTATTTTTTTCAAATGAGCGAATTCGCTGCAATCCGCAGACTGACTACCAAGATTGTCGCCGTGTGCACGCGCTCCAGTGTGTACACACCGAATGCTAGCGGCGCTAGGGAAAACACCCACTAGTTGAAACCGTTATCACACTTGAAGTTTAGCTGAAAAATATTTAAATAAAATTGCATTTATTTTTTGCAGTTGCCGCAGTTAAATACAATTCTTTCGATTAAAAATCACACCCAGGTGCATTAACAAGCAACACTTACCAATTCGCCGAAAGTACCATCTGCATTTCTCAACACTAAATACCACGGGATGACAATATCGTTGGCCTGCATTAAAAACCTTCATTTGTATTATATAATGACAGATATTGCAATTTGAATAATAAGATTGGCGCATTTAATGTAAGTCAATGAAATCTGTTTTCTTGTCTTACTAACAGAATGACAGAATAATATCTATCGATATATCGATGCAAATTCGCCGCTTGAAACTCGCCCAATTTGTCATTAAACAACACTGTTACCGCTCGGTTGCTTCTTCTTACGCCTTGTTTCGGCCGAATTGTACACGTTTTTGCTGCAATTTTGTTGGCATTTTCTCATCAGTTTGCGCATATAATCAACCTGAATACAGTTTGTACTCAAAAGCAGCAAAATGGCTCTAACGTCACGCTTCTACTATGAAAAATATCCGGAGATCGAAGATGTCGTCATGGTTAATGTGCTCTCCATAGCCGAAATGGGCGCTTACGTCCATTTGCTGGAGTACAACAACATTGAGGGCATGATCTTGCTCTCAGAGCTGTCTCGTCGTCGCATACGCTCCATTAACAAATTGATACGCGTGGGCAAAACAGAGCCAGTTGTTGTCATACGTGTGGACAAGGAGAAGGGCTATATTGATCTATCCAAACGTCGTGTTTCGCCCGAGGATGTGGAGAAGTGTACCGAGAGATTTGCCAAAGCGAAGGCAATTAACTCTCTGTTGCGCCATGTGGCTGACATTTTGGGCTACGATAGCAGCGAGAAGCTGGAGGAGCTCTACCAGAAGACCGCCTGGTATTTTGAAAAGAAATACAACAGCAAAACGGTCGCCTATGACATTTTCAAGCAATCGGTAACCGATCCATCCGTTTTCGATGAATGCAACCTGGATGCGGAGACCAAGGAGGTGCTGCTGAGCAACATCAAACGCAAACTAGTCTCGCCCACAGTCAAAATACGCGCCGACATTGAGTGCTCGTGCTATGGCTACGAGGGCATCGATGCAGTCAAGGCATCGCTCAGCAAAGGCCTCGAGCTGAGCACAGAGGAGCTGCCCATACGCATCAATCTGATAGCACCGCCGCTGTAAGTCAACTTTGTAGTGAACTAAATGCTCAACCATTGATTACTTTCCTCTTAGCTATGTGATGACCACAGCCACCACAAAAAAGACAGACGGACTCAAGGCACTGGAGGTGGCCATTGAGAGCATACGCGCCAAGATAATTGAATTCGAGGGCGAGTTCAAGGTAATCATGGCGCCCAAGCTTGTTACGGCTATTGACGAGGCGGATCTGGCGCGTCGTCTGGAGCGCGCCGAGGCTGAGAACGCTCAAGTTGCTGGCGACGATGACGAAGAAGATGCTGCCGATCAGGAGGGTATGCAGTTTGATCCCGAGAAGGAGTTCAATCACAAAAGCTCTACACTGCGTGCCAACGAGGACGACGACGACGAAGACGATGACGAAGAGTAGATGATATACGAAAAAAAACACACCAATTCGACCTAAAGCAACAACAACACCCAGCAGAACAACAAGAGCAGAATTAATAAATTAATTATGTACATTATACATATATGTATAATATATTTATATTCATATATATATGGACTGTATGAACACGTGTGCGTGCGTGTGTATGTGAGTGTGGTGTGTGTGTGTGTGTGTGTATGTGTGTGGGCATATACACCTGAGAGATGAAAAAAAAACAATAGAACACAAACCCCCGAAGCAGGTGCATTCATTAAAGCCGGTGACTGTTACTTTTTCCAAATCATCGCCGGCGCCAGAGACTTTAACTAGAATATGTGTAGATATATACATATGTACATGCTATGGTTTATACATTTATAAATAATACATAAATAAAATCTAAAAGAAATTGTCCAACAACCACAAAAAAAAAAAAACTGCTGCCTTCAGTTAGTTATTAAATTTTTTCTAGTATCAAGATCGGATTGCAATATTTCGAATGATTTAATAATCTTTATCAAGCATATTTGATGTTTGGCCAAAAAACTGTATGCCTCGCCAATAAATTATGGGCAGATAATTTGAACGCAGCCTTTTCATTCCATTCCAATCCAAAACAATTCTCATTTTATTTAACCAATTCACTTCTCTCACATTATTTATATGGTTATAGTCTTAATACTAGCTCAAATTTGTATAATATATAGTGCGTATTTTATATATGTAGTCAGGCATAGTTTGCAATATGCTTCAAATTATTTATTTATTCGTTGTATTTGCAATCCGGTTGCATTCCCAGACAGATAAAAGTCGATAGTCGAATTTTAGTGCTAGAAAAAGGGTAAGCATATGAGTTTTCTCAATCTCTCGATTAATTAGCTATTGTACAAAGACACGTTTAAGTTTATATGTATGTATATAAAAATGATTTTAGTCTGACAAAAATTGCTCTAAATTCAAATAGCAAAAATATGTTAAATTATATCGGAATCGTTATTGTGTTGATATTGCTTTTGAGTTCGTTGTGATTGTTGTTGTAGCTGTTGTGGCTGATGCTGTTGCTGTTGTGGTGGTGGTGGTGGTTCTAATATTGCAATTAGGTTTTGATTGATCCCAGAGCAGTAGAGGAGGTGCAGTAGCTGGACGGCATGCAGCCAGCGTTCAGCTAAGTCCACCACCACCGGCGGCCGCATTCCGGCCCAGCAGCATTGAGCTGGCGACCGCCTTATTGCCATTGCAGAGCCTCAGCACGGTGAGCACATCGCCCCGCGGATAGCCCAGCTGCATCAAATCGTTGACATCCTGTTCCGTGAAACGATCCAACGGCTGTACCGAATTAATATTGCTTATATCGAAGTTGGCGGCAGCTGCTGCTGTGGCGCTGCTGGTGCTGGCTCCGCCACCTTCGCGCTTGCTCTGCTCGATTGCCTGGGCAATAGCCTGCTGTTCGTTATCCTCTGGATTGCCTGTGAGCCGGGCACAGGGTGGCAGCTCGCTTTCCGGTAAAAATGGTGTTGTGGTGCCTGTGGTGCCAATGATCAGCAAATTGCGCTGCAAGTCGATAAGGCACTGCAATCGACAAGAGCGAGACAGTTATATATAGAGAGACAGCATTATTTTGCATCTTAAATGTGGTTGGTAATACAACATGAGGCTTTAACATGAAGAGCTGCTAAAGCTTAACTAGGCACATTATAGTTTTACGATATCTTTTACTCAACATAACTCACCTGATGACGCTTGAGCATGTCCAGGCCCAACAGCATGTCCATGGGCTGTTGGCCCAACACTGTAAAACTGGACGTCAAATGGTCGTTCTCAATCTGGAGCTGGACCATGTGTATGCGGCCCAGTATGGGCTGTGTGCCGACGCCTTTGGCGACGCCGTTCCAGCGAGTATCAATCAGACGATTGACATGGCAGCGTTCCGCGCAATCCTTGCTCATGATTGTCGTCTGTGCACCAGAGTCGACGAAGGCCTTGACCGGCACGCCGTTCACCTTGCAGTTGATGTAACTGTGATCGATAGAATCGAGATTTGTTTGGGATTACAACATTTGATATATCATAGGGTAGACTCACAGCATGGTGACAGTGCCAAAGATTTCGGGATTGTATTCAATGGCCGCTGCCATGTTGTCCTGGATGTTCTTCTGCTTGATCTCCTCGGCAATGAGCCGCTGTGTCTCCTCGTCGAACGGATCCGCATTGAGCATCCGCATGCGCTGCTCGTTGCGGCGCTTCCGCTCCGCAATATGCTCCCGCAGAACTCTCGCAAATGTCTCCGAATCGCCCGAGTCGAGTGCCTCGGCCAGACGCGTATTATATTGACGCAGTAGGGCCAGCGTTTCCGGACTATTCAGGAACATTTGACGCACTATCGCCGGATCATCATCAAAGTTCACATTGAACTCATCTGTCATGGGCACATCGGTGAGTTGCTGCTGCTGCTGCTGCTGCTGCTCCAGATGCTGTTGCAGCTGCTGCTGCAACTGCTGCTGCATATTGACGGGCCCGGGCGTGCCGGCAGCGGCATTCTGTGCGGGCGGACTGCCGCCCGTTGTGCTCGTTCCGGGCACAGCAATGCTGCTAAAATCCAGATGACCGATGATCGATGGATTGTTGCCAGCTGAAAAATAGTGAGCAACATTTTAAATTGCAGCTGCTTTTACAAACTTAAGCCAAATCAAAATAGTAATTCTTCGCTTAGATTTAGCAGAAATATCTGGAGGATTCGATTCGTATGCAATTTTTAGAGCTTTAAAGCTGCATTTGACAAAGATCTTGAAATTAGTTATTTTAGGGAGAACAGGGAAAGGTATCCAAAAAATAAAATAAACTCTAATATGTCTATACAAAATATGAATCAACTCTAGCAGAAATATTAATATCGGAGCCATAAGAATTATAAGAATCAGTTGCAAATGAAAATGGCGATTAATATATGAATATATCTATGTGTAAATACAATATATAATCTTCGACGATAAATGTTTTGTTTATATTATTTTCGAACAATTTTTCTTTGTTCTATATGAAAAATAAATATTTCAATTTTATTTACCACTGGAATCGAAACATTCCAAAAAAAAAACGATGATATATGGCGGAGTGGGAGGGAAAGGTAGAAACTACAGGAATGTATGAATTAGGCTAATCAATTTGACGTATATGTATTATCCTGAGATCTATATGTATGTGGCTGTTGTATGCGTAAATGCGCATCCAAATAACGCCTACACCTCGGGTGCAGGCTAAAAAGTATACAAAAAAAAAAAAAAAAACAGCGACAGTCAATTCAAAACGAAAGCAAATTGCGCGCGCCCACGCGCAAAAAAAAAAAAACTGAAGCATTCGGACAATGAACGACCCCATGTGTACAAAACATACACACATGCATATGCATGTATGCATGTTAGGCAAGGCCAAACGCGCATGGGGTCACACTGAAAAAGTCTGCAGCTGCATGCGTATGGGCGTGTGTGTGTGTAAATTGGATAAGCTATGTGTGTGTGTATGTGTATCGATAATAGCATTGCAGGTGAATTATCAAAATCAGATCAACATTTACATGTGCGCATGCATGTCCGTGCATGCGTGTTTGTGTGCCAGTCTGTGTGTAACGCTGTATAAGTGTGTGCGAGGTTCAATTTACTGTGCTGTGCTGTGCTGTGTTTGCATTTTTTTGTCTTTCAAATTTGGAATGTGCAAAAAAAGCTCAACAATACATTTATAGTATAGCTTGAGCAATGTGTAAAGAAACACATATTTATTTTTAAATTAAAAATTCTTATTTTCCAAAAGCAACGTACACACACAGAAACACACACGCACACACATACACACAGAAGCACACACGCAGGCGTATCAATAATGCACTGCTGACCAGGAGCAGCGGCCTAGAGCGCGTGCAATGACCTAGTTTAAACAGTTAGAACAACGCGCGCGCATCTTGTTGAGATTGAAATTGTGGAGTTAGTAACTCACCGGTACGATTGGGATTGCTCCTACGGCGCTCCAGCACAATGCAGTCGCCGTCGCGCACTCCGAACTGCTTAAGCGATTGCTTGTCATTGGTCAGCTCGCGGCCATTAAAAAGCACCATAATTTGGCTAACCTCAGTGCCAATTTCCATGGCACAGAGTGCCTTTAGGTTCTCCAGTTCTAAATCTTCGGCAACATCTAGAAAGAAAAGTTTATCATCGGTGGTGGTGACGGTGATTTTCATCGCGGTGGCGGCGTTCGTTTCTGTTGTTTATCAGATCACAATGGTTTTTTTTTTTTGGTTTTTTGAACACAGTATTTAGTAGTGATCCCTGAGCAAAAGTTGTATGTTGCGTTTGCCGCATATGCGTATCAGTACAGCGCAAATTAATAAATGCGTTTGAATTTCGTTGTTGGCTTCACGTTCGTCGACTTTTTATTTTTCCTTCTTGTTCTTGATTCGTTTTTTGTTGCCTATGCTTTGTTGTTTTGACACAACGAAAACGCCGCTGCCGCTAGGTATGGGTGGCATGTGCATATACCACCAACGATTCCGATATATGAATGCATGCGATGTTATTTGCAGTGCTGGAAAGTACACAGACTAGTCAGCTAATTGGTACATAATTGATTTTGGCCAAAAAAATTAATAGTAATAAATAAAAACTGCATTTATATTGAATTTAAACATATAAAAAATAAATAAAAAATTATTTTCCACAGCCAACTTTTTCAAACGAAAACGTGATGTGCCGATGAATCGATATCAGGCTCAAATTGGGTATTTTCACTTAGTAGTTCAGTTAGATATGTTTAAGGGCAGTTAAAAGTTTCTTTTAATGAATTCTTCACTTTGGTTGAAACATGTTTGCCATGTTAATAATTATTGCCCATATATAATTTATTAATATGCCAGTGCTAATATTTACACTAAATTGCATTGTTTTCTTTTTTGCTCATCGATATATGTTTATCGATAAGCATCTCTAAAACGCGAAATTTCTTGTATTATTTGTGTATTTGGGTGCGAATTTGCGACGGCTGCTTAATTTTCAAGTTCGTTATCTGAAATTTTTGTCGCATTGGTGGTCGTCAGTACCGTGTATAAAGCGCCATGTCGACGCAAAATGTGGGAAATGAAGAAAACGCAGCCCCAAAGTCGAAACGACCTTCAGGTGAAAATTGACTTGATTTTATATACAAGCAAGCACCCACACTCAAGTAACAAGTTGTTGATGGGACACCTTGGACACCCAACCTTACGAATGTGTTGTGCGTTTGTGTGTGTATTTGTGATAAGAGACCAAAGAGTGACTAATACTGAACCGAGTGCCAATTACAAATGTGATCGATTTTTAAAGGCGAGCCTTTAACAACCCACCAAACGCACACAACACAACGCCCACCCACAAAACATGAATCACAGTCATTTTTAATTTTACCAACAGATTCAGCTTTTAAGCAACAACGCCTGCCCGCCTGGCAGCCCGTGCTGACCGCACGAACGGTTCTGCCCACCTTCTTTGTCATCGGTGTCCTATTCATTCCCATTGGCGTGGTGCTGCTGTACTTATCCAATTCATCCAATGAGCTCATCATTGACTACACTAGGTGCATGCAGGTCAACAGCAATAGGACCTGCGCCGATGTTCTGGAGGACACAACGGGCGGCCAGTGCCAGTGCAAGATTAACTTTAATCTGACTGAAGACTTTATTGCAAGTATTCAATGAGAACCGATTCAACTTCGATTCAACTGCATAACGCATTCTAAATACTCAAAACTCCTTACGCAACAGGGCGACGTTTACATGTACTATGGCCTAACCAATTACTATCAGAATCATCGACGATATGTGAAATCGCGAGACGATGAACAGCTGTTGGGTCGCTTGTCCTTAACGCCAAGTTCAGACTGCACCCCATTTGCGTATGCAGATAATGGGAAACCCATTGCGCCTTGCGGGGCCATTGCCAATTCCCTATTTAATGGTATCTTATGCTGCACCTTTCGCTTTTCGTTCCCCTAATGTATTTAGTCGTGTCTTTTATTTCAAGATACACTGACACTGAGACAAGGCAGCTCGAATATCAAATTACTAAATACGGGCATTGCATGGCCATCGGACAAGCGCGTCAAGTTCCGTAATCCCCCGGGCAACCTGTCAGAAGCTTTAAAGCCATATGAAAAGCCCATATTCTGGCAAAAAGAACTCGATGAATTGGATATAACAAATGTCGCTAACAATGGTTTCCAGAACGAGGATTTAATCGTGTGGATGCGCACTGCTGCCTTGCCCAGTTTTCGCAAGCTATACCGTCGCTTGGATCAAACAAATAATAGCTTTACGAGAGGCCTTAAAGCCGGCGAATACACGCTGGACGTAGAGTATAGTAAGTGTTGTATGAATCTCTATATCTCTCTATATGATACGATATTTATCATGTAATTTATTTGAAGAATATCCCGTGGTATCGTTTGATGGCACCAAGCGTATGATTCTATCGACAACATCAGTGCTGGGCGGTAAAAATCCATTCCTGGGTATTGCCTATATTGTTGTTGGTGGCATTTGTTTAATACTTGGACTGGCGCTCCTCTTCATTCATATGCGCTGCAGCCGCAGGTAAGTTGACGTTAAGGCTTCTCTTTCATTTTGAACCCGACTCACAGCCACACACAAATCGCATTAACATTGCCAATTCACAATTACATATATTCTACACTTTCCATTTCCCGCCCTCATCATAGCATTGAGTTGATTTGAAGCTCATGCCTCTCAAGTCCCATCAAATAAAAAATTGTCAAAATGGCTGTCAAAGTTAACAAGCTGTCGGTGCGCGATAAGTATAACACTATATTTCCGTCAGCTTATCAGTGCCAGTTACGATTGCAATCATTTTGAAAATATAACTAATCTATTTTTTTTTACTTTGTCTCGCCTTTCTGGAATATATATAGCAGCAACATGGAGATGATAAACGTTAATCCACATACGCAGTACTCCTAGAAGCAACGGATGCGGTTTGATAGTATTTTTGGCAAAAACTTCTCTCGCCCATGCACCATTATTTAGCTATAATATCTTGTTTAAGCATAATTATCTATGTATGTCTTTGTAACAGAATACACACAATTAGTTTCTTATAGTATTTATGACACTGTACGGCATCGTTGGCTGTGCTTCTTGTTACCATTTTGTAATCGTTTTTTTTTTCTTGTTTTTGCACTTTTAATTATATGTAATGTTTGTTAATTATTCGTGTTGTAATGCATCTGATAACATACGCGACTACTATAATACTACTATTGCCCCATCTAAACAAAATAAGAAAAGTTTCCCCACATAAATGCATTGAAAATAATTAAACAATTAAACCGTAGACTATGAGTGCCTGTGCCGCAATTTGGCATTAACACATATGTATGTTTTGTATGGCAACCGTTTAAAGCAGACGCTATAGAAATATTTATAAATATGCATTGATATTTTATTAAAATTGTGCAAATACAAATTGATTCAAACAAAAAAATTCTTTTTATTCTTTCAATCGAGTTGTCCGTTACACAAGTCGAGTATGGGAAAAGGTTGCAGCAGTGTTGGATAAAGATGGGAGTTGACCGTGTATGGGTTCGTGCAAACCCTACCAACACAATAAGCACGATCTCAAAAGCCAAGCCAAATACTTAACATTACAGTTATCTTTGCGACTAGCGACGAGTTAGAATGAACATCGATACATTTATGGATAGCGTGTCGCTGCCAAAGCTGTTATCGGAGCTTGGCGCGCAGCAATTTTTTTTTTATGTTGGAACAGAAATTCAAAATGTTCAAGGTATTCAATTCGGCAAATGCAGATGCATTTGTTTCATTCACGATTCTTTTTATTTGTATCTGGTTTTAAACTAGCTTCCAATTACATACATAAACCTTAAATTAATTTTACAAGTAAAAGGTAAGTGTTTGCAATCGCAATAATTAATTAATTCGTAAGCGTAATTAACATATGCAGTATGCACTAATTTTTTTCTTTCTTCTTTTTTTTTGTGTTTTGTTTATCTACGAGTGTGTATACACATACATACGAATATGATTTATTTGAAGAATGAAGCATGAAACGAATTATTTGTGAAATGCATCATTAAATATAAATAATTAATATACACATTACATACTAAATGTTTAAATGGGACAAAGTGCTAATGCTGCGTGTATGGCAAAAATTAACTTTTAATTTCAAAAATTTGTCAGACTGGGATGGATATATCCGACCGATCTGTGCCGTTTTTCTTGTTCTTGATTTGTAAGCCTGCAAAACTAATTATTCATTCATTTCTTTCTAAACTGGTTTTATGTTGAATAAAAATTAACAAAATTATATTGATTAAGTGAATTCGTATCGAGTCTCAAGTACATTTGAAATAAATATTAAAAAAATGATAATATTCCCAATGCGTGTCTAGTGTGCATGGGTGTGGGTGCTCGTAGGTGAGGGTGTTCGTGTGTGAGTGTGTGTGTGTGTGTGAGAGAGAAATTAAATATGCTTACATTTGTGTGTAAGACTATTATGTTTTGTAACTTAAACTATGCGAGTCGAAAGAGTTAACGATTTACTGTCCCAACAGACGTTAAATTAATTTGTAAACTTGGAAATGCCTTGAGATAATTTCAAAATTGGAGCAACGCACTAAAATGTAATAAAATATATACACTTATAAAAAAAAAAAAAGAGAAAATATAAAACTGAAGAGCGGTTTTTTAAACCGAACGGCAGGCAAAGTGCAGAATCTAAAAACAGCAAATAAAAAAAAAGCAATGAAATAAAATATAATAATATAAAATAAAAGTACGTTAACAACTAAAACGAATGTTAGCTTTTGTTAGCTTATTTTTTGTGTTGCGTTTTTTGCCTTCTACAGTTTGCGGTTGCTTTGGTGCGTCGTCATCGTCGTAATTTTTCGCTTGACAATTCTAATTTTTCATTAACCTCTTAAATATTTGTATTCATTCTATATACGTATGCACGTATATATACATATTTATATTTATATATATATATATATCGCTTAACTAACTAAAACTCAAAACTGGAGACACTGCCGCGCCTGTCTGTTGTCTGTGATACCAACTAATTTAACATGTAAAAAAAAAGTATATTATATATATATATATATGTATGTATGCACGGATATATGTATTCATGTTATATCAAATATGTAAGCTTAATATGTCTGTTGTGTGTGTGTGTGTGTGTGTGTGTCTGTTTTTGCAGTTAATTTGCGGTAGAAGTTTACCAACACTGCAATTAGCAGCAAGAAAAAAAATGGTGTTGCACACACACGCATACACATACAGTTCTCTATTTTTTATACATATGCGTGAGCGTGTGTACGTGTGTGTCGAGTGTTTCGAGTGTGAGGATGTGTGCGTGTGTTTGGCAATGGAATGCGTTGCGGATGTGTGCGGTGTGTGGTTTTGTTTTTGCTTTTGTACATTTTTTTCAAGCTCAGTTCAAGCTGGTTGCAGCGTCCGCTGCTGCTGTTGTTGCAGCTGCTTCAGCTGCAACTGTTGTTGTTGTTGTTGTTGTTGCTGTTGTTGTTGCAGCGCTGCCACTTTTGATTGCATCCAAGCCGGACTTTTTGGTTTTGGTTTTGTTGTTGCTGCTGCTGCTGCTGCTGCTGCCGCTGCTGCCGCCGCTGCTGCTGCTGTCGATGTTATTATTATTATTGTGGCTTCTGCTGGCGCTGGCGCTGCCGCTGCCGCTGCCCGCCGAGGGCCCATTCAGAAAATGGCTTTTAATATGTGACTGCAGTAGCTCCTGAGAATCGAAACAAAGTTGACATAGATCACACGTATAGCTGGAATTAGACTGATCAGCGGCAGCGCCATGTGCCGCTGATTTAACTACTGTTTTTTTACGCCGCTCACCAATTGAATGCGATGTTGTTGTTGTTGTTGACTCGCTCTCAGATGATGATGTACCACCATCGGCATCAGCAGCCACACCATCAGACGCGCGACCGATGCGACTGCCGCTGCCGCTGCCGCTGCCGCTGCCACTGGTGACGCCAGCGCGACGACCAGCAGCAGCAGCATTGCCAACATTCTCCTCGTCGTCGTCGTCATCGTCGTCGTCGTCGTCGTCCACGTCATCCTCGTCCATATCTTCCTCAACATCATCATCATCATCCTCAACAACAGCACCATCGACACCAACCACATCGTCATCATCATCCTCCCCATCATCTTCTTCAATAATATCATCAATGGTCATTGCTTCACCCACGCCCACGCCCTCCTCATCCTCCTCCACATCGTCATCCACATCCTCATCCCCGTCGACATCAGCCTCAGCATCCTCATCCGCATCCTCATCCTCTGAGCTGTGCACGACCAGCACCGCCTGCTGACCCTTTGGCTTTTGCCGATGCTGCTGCGGCGTCGGCGTCGTCGTCGGCGTCGGTTTCCCATTGCCGTTCAGCTTGGAGCTGTCTGTGCGCGTGTAGTCAAAGTTGAGGCGCCTCGGCTGCTGCTGCTTGGTGGCATTGGAAGGCAGCGCCTGATGCTCATCCGTTGTGTTACCATCGTCATCATCATCATCAACGCCATCGGCCTCGTCGTCGTCGTCGTCGTCGTCCTCGTCATCATCCTCATCATCTTCTAGCTCCTCGACAATGCCATCATCCTCGATTACCTCCTCAATGAGATCATCGTCATCCTCATTTGCAACCACGCTGTTGTTGTTATTGTTGTTCTTGTTCTTGTTGCTATTGAGAGACTGTTGCTGTTGTTGTTGTTGTTGTTGTTGTTGCTGTTGCTGCAGCAGCTGCTGTTCCACAATATCTTCGTCATCGTCGTCATCGTCCACATCGCCCTCATCGTCCTCATCATCTTCGTCGTCGTCATCATCATCATCGTCGTCGTCATCATCATCGGCGCTTGTGCTATCCTCATCATCGTCGCCACTATCGCCGCTATCATCATCCATATCACTATCATCCGCCTCATCCTGCTGCTGCTGCTGCTGCTGCTGCTCCTGCCCCGCCGCCGCCTCCTCATCCACATGAACACTTTGCTGCCGCTTCGCCACTTTCATGTCCTGCAGCTGCTCCTGCAGCTCATCCGATTGTTTATGTTTAAGCACTCTTACTGCTCCCGCTCTGATTATGCCCTTTGTGCCTCCAGTTGCTGCCGCTGCTGTTGTTGCTGCAGATTTTGTTGTTGCATTCTTGCTGGTTGCAGTTGAGGCTGGCTTGGTGGCGGCCACCACCACCACCACAGGCACAATGACATCCTCCTTGAGATGATTGTTAATGTGATTGATGAGCTTCTCCTTGCGCGACAAGTACTCGCCGCACAGATCGCAGCCCCATTGGAATGGACAGAAGGGACGCACCACCTTGGCATCGGCCAATTTGTGCTCGATCCACAGCTCCTTGGTATCGAACTGCAGATCGCCGCAACGGCGACAGCTTAAAGGCTCATCCACCTCAATCACTGGCGGCTCCGGCAAATTGCTGACCTCGTGCTTGTGCAGCTCGTACATGTGGCGACGCAGGTTGTTGTTGCTAATGAATGTGGATGCGCAATATTCGCATTTCAGTTCACGTTTCCGTTTCAGCGATTTCCTCTGCTGCTGCTGCTGTTGTTGCTGCTGCTGCTGTTGTTGTTGTTGCTGTTGTTGTTTCTGGTGCTGCTGATTGGGCATCAGGCCCACAGCATGCAGTTCGCGCAGATGCAGCATCGACGAGGAGCTCAGCGAATTGTTGTTGTTGTTGTTGTTGTTGCTGTTGCTGCTGCTGCTGTTGTTCAGCGTTGTCGCTTCGCCGTCGATGATGGGATTCTAAATATGATTTGTATAAATATAAGAGAATTAGTGAAAACCATATCAAAAAAGCTGCGCGACATCAATTTCAATATTTGTTTCAAATGTGTTTGTTTTCATTTGTTTTTTTGGTCTATTTGTTTTTTTGCGACTGGTGCGGAGGAGGCAACAAACAACAAACGCAATTATTAATAATTAGCACGCTCACGAATGGATCCGCACGGTTGGGGAGCCATTCACACAAGAGATTCACCTCGCTGCACAAGCCCAAAAAGCTCACCTGCTTGCTATCACCTCTGAAATGCCACTTGCGATGCACCTTGAGCGCTATCACCTGGGGGAACGTCTTGGCGCACAGATCGCACGCGTATTCCCCGTTCTCGTTCTGGCGCTCCACCTGAAATTGGCCAGCGTCCGCTGGTCCATCATCGAACATGGCCGCCAATGGATTATCCACATACAGATCCTGTTCGTGTTTCTGTATATGCTTGCTGAACATCTCCTGATCGGTGAACCGGGCACCGCAAATGGTGCATGCCACCTCCGGTATGCGTATCTTCAATGTGCTGCTATTGGCATTGCTCGATGCAGCTGCTGCTGCTGCAGCTGCTGTTGCAGCATTGCCGCCGCCGCCGTTGCTGCTGCTGCTGCCGACGCAGACACCGTCGTCCAGCAACATCAGCTGATCATCATCCTCCTCCTCGTCATCGTCGCCCGTTTTGTGCTTGAATATGCCGCGCTGCTGTTGCAGTTGCAGTTGCTGTTGCTGCTGCTGCTGCTGCTGCTGCTGCTGCTGCTGCTGCGAATCCTGCTGATGGGCGCCGGTGGCAGTGATGGGCTTCCGATTGCAGGTGGGCGTGTGATTCTCCAGCATTTGGCGGTCAAAGAACATCTTGCGGCACAGCGTGCACTCAGCGGGATCCGGCACCTGCGGATGCTTCTTATAGCGATGCACCTGCATAAAAAAAAAATATTGAATATAATTCATATTTAGATAGAATTGGAGAATTTCGGTGCACTCACCCAAAGGCTTTTGCGGCCACTGTAGACATTGCCGCAGTCCTTGCACGAATAATCGTTCGAGTCGAACTCGTCGTGCGAGTTGATGTGTATGGCCAGCTTTTTGTTGGTATTGAAATTGGATGGACAGTACTTGCACTGGTACCAGTAGAGCGGCAGGGCGGGCACAGCCGTGCCCGTGGAGCTCTCGGCGAGATCGGCAGCCGACGCTTTTGACTTGGCCGCATCACTGGCGCCCGGCTGGGACTTGTGCACGCTGCGCTTGTGCTGCTGCAGCTCCAGCTCAGAGCTGTAGACAATGGAGCAGATATCGCACTCGAACTGCTTCACAATCATCTCGTCCTTAATGGCTCGTCCGTGCACCTTGAAGAGATGCACCTTGAGGCCCTTCTCGTAGGCGAACTCCGCATTGCACAGCTTGCACTTGATGAACTGCACGTTCTGCACCTGATGGTCGGTCAGCATGTGGTAGCGGTACGATTTCTTTGAGCTAAATCTGCGCTGGCAGATGCGACAGCGCATGCGCCGAAAGCGACGATCGGCTGCCTGGTCCAGGCTACGTCGGAATACCGCCTGCTCCTGTGGCGTTTGATGTGCCATCGCCGGCGGCAAACTGCCTGACGCGGCGGCGGCGGCGGCGGCAGCTGCTGTTGTTGTACTTGTTGTTGTAGTTGCACTCGCAGCTGCGGCGGCAGCTGCAGCTGTGCTTGTGGCGGGCGTTGCTGCTGCTGTTGCTGCTGTCGCTGCCGCCGCCGCTGACACCGCAGCGGACGCAGCGGACGATGCGGCAGCCGTTTCCAGCGGCGGCGTTGCGGTAATTGTCAGTGACTTTGGCGTCATGCGATTGGCCGCCGCCAGCGCTGCACTTGTCGTCGTGGAGGCGGTATAATGCGAGCGCATGTGATTGGATAGGCCAATGTTGTTGCTGAACACCGCATTGCAGATGAGGCATTCCTTTTGCTGATTGGCGATGCTCATGTTGATGCTGCTGTTGTTGCTGCTGTCATCGAGGCGCATCTTTTTGGCAACGCTGCCGCTTTCCTCGTCCTCATCATCTGTTCAAAAAGAGAGAGAGAAGGCGGTAGAGAACGTAAAAAATTAGAACTTGAGTATTCACGCTTGCCTAAAGACCTTTATAATGCAGTCAATACCTGAATAATATGATTAAATATGCTTTCAATTTCATATTCCTCAGTATTTTCTTAAAGTTAACAGAACTACTGCTAGCAGAATGCCAACATGCTGTTAACTTGAGTTCATGAAAATCGCATAGAAAGGCGACTTTTAAAAAAATTAAAGAAACTAGAGATCTGCATAACATATGTAAGAGCACAAAATCAACAAATTAAATCGAATACATATCAAATGGACCCCGAATATCTGATTGACTGAATTATATCTAATACGTTATTCTATTATTTAGATATCGACCGTATGAAAAGCATGTTTGGGGGTGACTAGGACACTGGCACAGGACTTCACACTTGGGTGATGGATTTGATGGGGGCCAAACAAAAAATTACCGAGTGTCCCACCATTTGTTATTGACATCAGATCCTTCATCACATAATCATAGCGTCCGGTATAGACATTGGGCGTGCTGCCATCCGCCAATTTAACAGCATCGGCATTAACAATATATTCAAAGCCTCCGGAATGCCGATTCTTGTCCACGCCATGCACATTAATCATGTGCTCGCGCAGATATGAGATTCGCGGATAGCCAAGGCCGCAGCGTACACATTTGTACGTTTCGGGCAGTTTATTTGGATGCTTTGACTCCATGTGGCGCAGCACGTTGTTGTAGTTGTTGTACTGCTGGCCACAAATGGGGCACACCTGCGGCATGCGGGAAAAATACTGCGATTTGGGTGCATCGCGATTGCCAGATGTGGATGTGGAGCCGCCGCCACTGGTCGCCGCAGCTGCAGTTCCCGACGCAGCTGGCTTCGGCGTTGAGGTGAGCGGCGTTTCCGCTGCATTGTTGTTGTTGTTGTTGTTGTGGCTGCTGCTGCGCGACTCATCATTGGATGACTGACTGACACCAATGCCAAGAGCGCCCAGCAGGCTGCGCTTGCCCGGCGAATGATCCATGCCGCTGTTCGCGGTGGACGCATTGTCGCTGCTGACGCCGCCCAAATGATCCTGATAGACATGGTCGAGGAAGCGCTGATGCGTCTCCAGCTTGGCATCGCAGGTCATGCAGCGTAGCCGCACAATGCAGTCCATGTTGTTGTAGTGACGGCGACGATCTACGGGATCGGCAAAGTCCAATCCACAGAAGCTGCACTGTATCGAATTGTTATCCTTGCGCTGCACATCCGCATGCTTGTCGTACACATGGGTGCGGAACTCGTGCTTGGTGCGAAAGCCCTTTGGGCAGAGCTTGCACTCGTACAGTTTGTTCACCAGCAGCTCCTTGGCGCGCAGCTTCTCTGGCCGTTCCATTGATGTTTCGTGTGCTGTTGCAACTGCACCTGCAGCAGCAGCGGCAGCAGCACCTTGAACAGCACTCATATCGGTTGAGACAGCCACTCCGGATGCGGTGGCATGCGAGAAGTTTGGCTGCTTGACGCGGAGAGCGTTGAGAACGCGATACAAATTGATGCAGTTGCGCTTCTTCAGATGCGATATGAACAGCGCCTTGGAGTCGTTCATCTTGAGGCAGTTGAAGCATAAATTGCGCGGCAGCAGCGGATACTTTTTGCGTACGTGCGCCATAAAGTTCTTGTATGTGTTAAAGTATTTGTTGCAGCAGCGGCAGGTCATCGTCTGGTACTGTTCCAGAAACTCGTTGTTCTCTTGAATGAAGTCAACCTTGTCGCGTGTGAGCAGCGGCTGATACTGTTCCGGATTGTCGTAGTCGAAGCCGCCGTTCTCGCACTTGATGAACGTGTTCATGACCACCTGGCGATACTTTTGCGCTGATATGTTGCCACCGGCGGCAGCCTTAGTTGCCTCCGCGGTGGCCGCTGCCGCGGCAGCTGCACGCTGTATCTCCAGCGCGGCTGCCAATGCCGGCGTCGGTTTTGTGATGGGCGTATTATTTGGCGAGTCTGTCGACAATTGGAACAGATTCGGATGGAGATTGCGCTCGTGGCGTCGCGCATTCGCCCGCGTCGAGAACTGCAGACTGCAGGCACGGCAGCTGGCCACCTTGGAGTCGCCAGCGGCGGCCACATTTGCAACCGCGCTGGCGGGCAGCGATGCCGCCGCCACAACCGCCGTCACGCCATGCTGCGCCGTGTAATCATAGTCGGAGGTCTGTTATGCAAAGAGAGATGGGAAAATGCAGATTATCCAACTGACATACATATCTACATAAATATACATATATGTATATATTTATTTGCATGAATAATTTCTTGTATTGGGTCCAATTTTATAGTAACATCCAATTGAAGCACTTGTCTTCTCAGTTCTATTTACATTTCTAAATTCTTACATATTTGCTCAATTATTTTGAATTTTCATTTATTCTCATTTCAAAAATCAACTGGCAACCCAACAAGCGAGACCCTTAAAGACAAATCTCGATAACTTTTAGTCTTGATTCTTGATTTTAATCGATATTCATCGATAGCCGATTCTTCATTTCGCTTCAAAATATGATTGCAATCTGTTCAAGTATTAAATAACTGTTACTGAATTGTAAATAATTAAAAATTTACTCACAAGATTTTCAAATATTATTAACAGCAATTATGCTTAGTAGACCTTAATCTTGAAGCTTTCTTGATTTAATACTTTTTATGTGCAAAATTCGGATTCAGCTGGCACCCAAATAAAAGGATCCCTTAGTTCTAATAAAAAGGCTTGACAACTCTTAGACTTGAGAAATGCTTGCATTAATTAGATACTCATCGAATGCGACTTTTTATTTTTGGTGCAAATTTGCCAACACTTCAAAAGTACTGATTTGACTTTTTTAGTATTTTAGAACGTTAAAGGATGATGGCTTAATTAGTGCATTTTTGATTGATTCGATTTTGCGATTGTTACTTCTTTTCTTCAATTAAAATATTTGTTGGGCATGTTTTTGCCGCATTCTTTTTGGTCTGCTATAGATTTACTATGTTTAAGTTCAGGGCTCAACGGAAGTTGATAGGTCGTATTCGTATTCGGATGGTGCTTTGTTGCTTACCATTAGTGGCACATCGCCCTCATGCTCGGAGCGCTCTAGGAACATTGTTGGATCCATCATATCATCGGATTCGTCTATGCACTTCATTTGGAAGTCATCATCCGTGTCGTCAATGGGCTCATCCTTGATGGGCATGGCAGGCAGCGGCTGTAAACGAAACAGTCGATAAGTTCAACGTGCAATATTAAGGCATATGTTTTTTTTCTTTTTTTTATATTCTATTCAATTTGAACAACAGAAAATATGCACCGGCTGATGCATCTGGTGAGTAGGGGTTGGTTGGGTGGCTGGTGATGGTGTATGTGACTTGTGGACGCTTGCGAATGCACGATACAATTACATTATAGGAATAGCGCCTGAAAAAGCGCAGCTGCTGGGCAGCGCTCTGCAGCGTAACCGGCATGAGCAATGGTGTCGTGACTGCGGCTGCGGCTGCGGCAGTGGCAGAGGCAGAGGCAGAGGCGTTGCTGGTCATTGCTGCAACTGGAGCCAGCGGCAGCGGCGGCGGCGGCGGTGGCGGTGGCGGCAACACGCTGCCATGTTTCTGACTCTGATTCGCGTTCGGATTCTGACACTGACTCTGGCTGAAATCAAGCGGCAGCGGCAATGGCAACGGCGCCAAATCAGCACCAGCAACAATAGTTGACAACATTGGCGGCAACGGCGGCGGCAACAACGGTGGAAGCGGTGGCACTGATATATCCAATGGTAAACACAATTTAGGCTTGAACTTAGCCAAACGCTGAGCAGACGTTGCCGCAGCCTGTTGCTGGCGTCGTGGTTGACGTATTCGACTCAGTCGCTGCTGATGATGTTGTTGCTGCTGCTGATGTTGTTGCTGCTGCTGATGTTGCTGGTGGTAATGTTGCTGCCTGCCACGTTGCTGCTGCTGCTGTTGATATTTGCGCTGTTGTTGCTGTTGCTGCTGCTGCTGAGTTGACGCCGTTGACAATATTGCTGAGGGCACCTGCAATAAAAGGGTCTGCAGTGTTTGCTGTGACTCCGCCGCCGCGCTCGTTGTTCTTGCAGCATTCTGTTGCTGCTGCTGCTGCTGCTGTTGTTGTTGTTGTTGTTGCTGCTGTTGTTGTAGCTGTTGTTGCTGTTGTAGCTGTTGTAGCTGTTGCTTTGGACTCACATAGACTGTTAACGATTTGCGTTTCTTCAGCGAGGGTATGCCATCCAATATGTTGGCGGACGCCTTTTCAGCTGCAACTGTCGCTGAATCGATGTTCGTTTCGTGCTGCTGTTGTTCAATGGAGCTGCCATTCTCCGTTTTGTTCAAATCCAAATATCCTAAAAGTGTCTGCTGCTTGCTTTTATCGGTGTCCAGCCATTGCCGCTGCTTGGACTGTGAGCTGAGGCAGCGATTCTTGAAGCTCTGCCAAGAGTTCAAATAGCTGATGCAGGCATGGCAAATATTCAGCGATAGACGATCCAACGGCGTGATCTGAAAGACATATACATATATATATATATAATATAAATTGCAAAAGTCTGTATCAACAGCATGTACAAGAGATGTATATTATTACAATGTATTATATTATACTCGTTCATATTTATATACATTTATAAATTTGGAAGAGAATAACTGAATGTGTTTTCATTTGCTACGACAAATCTTTTAAACGGAAAACCTTCCATAGCAGGAAAGCAAAATTGGACTGTGTCCGCTCAAAAATACTTTCAGTGTACACATATCTTTAGTTGTTGACACAATTAAACCAAAAGTGAGTATTTAAATTTTTGATATTTTTCAATACGTTTATCGATCAATCAACGGAAACCTATAATTTAATTTATTCACAGTCAGTGTGCCAATATGTAGATTCAGGAATCTCAAAAAGACAGGCTTTTATTATTAATTTAAATATGAATTAACATCAATTTCGTATATTTTTTTTACATCTAATCAATGATGCGTGGGTTAGCTGAATGCCGCAGTCAAGGTTTTTTAAAAAGTGAGCTTGATAGTGCAGACCTGCATCCAATATTAATGATATCAATTAATTAAGATATTCATATCCTTGTCTCAATAAAGGTCAATTTCATTTAGTCAAATTAATTTTTTAGCTACGGCTTCTTCTGTCATTTTTAGTGTCTAATGTTAGAAGCCTAATTATTTATCCGATGTCAGTGTGACCACATGTAAGTTTTGATTTCTCGTATGTATTTAATACAAAATATGCTGTTACAGAAGATAACAGTTAAATATGTATGAATGTATTTGTCGTAAATTATGTTTAGCTTCTTGTTCTATCTAAATTATTTGTGCTGTTGATAAAAGTCAATTTGTGCAACGACCGTGTTGTTAAAGCCAACATAAAAACATATAACGTAGTTGGGCCTGTTGTTCTTTATGTACTTAACGATGCATTCGATGCATTGGGGATGCATCTAGAAGTCATCGGCATTGGCAGCCCCGCATCCGAAACTAAATGTGCTCACACCTTTGTCCTGTCCACACAGCGGCGGTTTCTTCGGGGGGGTTTCTTCGTTTATAGCAAGCAAAGGCATTCCAGGCGTTTGTTGAGGCAGCGGCAAACCTATGCCGTTAACTAGTCTATTAATGTCAATGACCTGCTTATAATTATATGCAAAACTGAGTATTGCAGCAAACCACACTTACACTCTCACATCTCATACACACACAACATTGCAATTCATATACTAGTCCCATGTCCTTTCGCATGACAGCGCTTCGTGTCTCCATGTATGGGTACCTACATACATACATATGTATAACCATGTAAATACCGTTGTGTGCATGTTCTTGATTATGTATTTGCCTATGTACAAGTTGACGGATGCATATTAGGTATATAAACATAGAATTGTTGTTGCACTTCTGGCTATATCTGTGGCTTTGTGTTTATGCATAATTTGCTTTTAATTGTCTGTGGCATGGGACTATTTGGGATTTTCAATTAAAAGTGTGTAGGGACATAAGACACATGCATATATGTACATACAAATGTATGTACATGCAGCACATACATATACTTACTCGCATGTGCACATACACATGTATTAAAACGACTTCTTAAGAATGAAAGCCCTTGTGTGTGTGGCCCAATACAAAAATCTATAGGTATTTCGATTTGCACTTGCATTGACCTTTAGCTAAACACTTTAAATAGTTAGAAAATATCATAAATAAACAAACCTCTTACGGTATGTGAAAACACACTAACTCCTAATTTGCGAACAATTCAAATTTCTGTAAACCTTAGAATTTCTTAAATATTATTGTTATATTATAAACAAGTCTTAGGCTATTCAAAAATATCTAAAAGTCCATATGCAAACATACGCATTTTCAGTTGAAGGCGTTCTATTTACTCGTTTTTATTTTATTCCATATAATAAGTTGTTAAATGCATCCATAACTTAATTTATAATATATGCATACTTGTTCGTTTTTTGTAACATTTAATCATTGCAAAAATATCGTAATTTACACCATCTACAAACGTTCGTCAAAATTAGTATCGATATCGAGTGTCCAATATGGCAGCCAGTGTTATTGTCAAATTTGAATAAATAAAGTACGAAAGCAAAAACCAAAACAGAAGCGCAAATAATCGTAGGTTGTTGCTGTTCTTGAGCCGGCATATGCATTTGACAGCTTGCAATATTCAAAAGCATTTGCGTTTTGTGTGTGTGCGTATTACGTACATACACATACATAATATACACACAAATTTATCTACGCAAGTAACTGCTTATTTTTGCAGCTTCATTTTTGTTTTTGTAATACGCAAAAACAAACGGCACTCCTATGACGCGCATCTCAAACCCCCAAGCTAGTATTTTCGTGTGTGGGTGTGATTGAGTGTACATGCATGTACATGCATATGCATCTATGTACATGCATACACATATATGTACGCTTATATACATGTATCCTATACGCACTTGAGTCCTGCGATCCCCGTCCTGCCTAGCTCCCCGCCCCACTTTGGCTTTGAAGGGTTTCGATAATATGTTGTTCATTCACCTTATTCCCCATACTCAGCCAGTCAAGGCACCCGCACAGCAACATCGTGTTGGGCACATCTCTTTCTCAAGTGTGACCAAAGGAGGAACACCACCGAAAGCCTTTGGCGTAGGGAGCCAGCAAAGAGGGTGGTTGACTTTAATAGGCATTATTAGTATTGTTGCTGATGTTGTTGTTTAGGATAAATGTGCATTGGAATTAAATGCAAACAGTTTATGTTGCTTTTGTCTCTGCTGACCACTGTTAAAAGAAAGTTGCGGCAAAGTTTCGTTATTGTCAATTACATAACTCATCTAGTATTTAATGTATTTGTTTTTAGTATTAGACTGTAGCATGGAACAGATGTTCGGCCAATTGCCATTGTTTGAAAGCAAAAATAGGCATTCTGCTATGCACAAATTCTCAGTTTTGATTCCGTGAAACAGAAAACCTACATTTTTACCCAAGCATAGTATTTTTGAGAGCTTATATACGCAACCATATTTCGCAAACTTTAAGCAAAGCGAATAATCAAAAGTGTATGTAAGCAGCAGCAGAAGGAATTTTGATTCGATAAAATTGCAAGCATTTTGCGGTGAAGAAGGCACAAATTGTTTGGGCCGTCGTCAGGCAGGCGGTTTAGAAAGTTGAAGTTGAAAAGGAAATCTTTCATCCATCAATACAAACAAGATGCAGAAGCAGCTGCCACAGTTGCCAGCTGCTGCATTTTGTTGGCCACCAGGTGCAACAATCATCATCAGCGCTGCTTCGCCCGCCATGAGGGCACGAAGCAAAGAAGATGCTGGCCAGAATTAAAGCGTCGCTCGGGAACAGCCCGTCCCGGCGTTGCAACGCCGCATGATCTCGGAGCTGAACAAGTTTTGGGTTCTGCTTGTTATCGTTTTTATTTTTCTTCATTGCCGTATTTGCCTTTGTGTCCTTATTCGTCGTCGTCGTCGTCAGCTGTGTGTATGTGTGTCCTTCTCTCCAACAAAAGTAACCCTAAGCATTAGCAAGCTGCTGATCTTTACCGGTTGTTGTTGCCGTATTGAATTACACAGTAGCAGAACAACAACAACGACGACGATTGCGAACGTCAGTCAAGTGCATTTGTTACTAACAAATGCATCGATAAATTATTTAGTTATCGATTGTATGACAAAGCCAAAGGGCAAAATATGACTCGTTCTTTTATTGAAGTTTATTTAATCAGTGTCATCTCTATCTCAATCTCTCCCTCTCTCTCCCACTCTCAGCCATTCCCGCCAGCCTCCCCCCTCCCTCCTACCACCTACCGCCCACCAACAACCAAGCGCTTCTGATCAGAGAAAGTTTGGCTTTTTCACCTGAACTTAACTTGGGCACTGCGGCTGATGATGATGATGATGATGTGTATCCGAAATTCGATGCGGAACGCAGGCAACTGGCAACTGGCAACAACTGCAACTTCCATGCCCAGGTTAATCTGCTTGAACAGAGCGGCCAACAACAAAAAATATACAAAACCAACTCGTATATACGTTTGTATCTGCCCTGCCCTCTGCTGTTCTACTCTGTGCCTTGTGCGTATGTGTGTGTGTGTGCATGTGGTCCGCCTCCAGATAACAAGCGAACCGCACAGCGATGACGCCAACCAAATGGTCGCTTGTGTGGAAATGCTCGTATATACGTCTGTGTGTGTGTGTGTGTGTGTGTATTGGTTGAGCTGCTGCTGCTGGTTGCTGGTGTATTCACCATGAAATCGAGCCAAAGCGAAACCAAAGAGCAGCCCAGTGCCAGCACCAAGCACCAAGCACACGCAGCAGCAACGTGCCGACGACGACGACGACGCCGACGTAGATGATGATGTCGTTGCCGGGGGCGCAGTCCAGAGAGTCGTTGCGTCGCGCCGAGCTGTGCTGTGCTGTGCTGAGTTTCGAACTCGAGCAGCAGGCAACCATTTTGTGTTGAACGAAAAGTGGATGACGAGGGCGACTCTGGGTTTGCCTGCCTGCCTGCCTGCCTGCCTAACTGACTGACTGACTGAATGCTTGCCTGCCGGCCTGCTTGCTTGCTTGCCCGTCGTCTGGCTGCCTGCTGGCTCTGCTGGCTCAGCTGTGCCTGCCAAATGAAAGAATCAATAACCGAGCCGAGAGCACCAGGCAACAAAGCGTAGCTAGCGAAGCCCACAAATCCAAAAGGCAGTTTCATTTGCTGTCTTTCTTTTCATTTTTCTCCTCTTCATTTTTATTTATTTCGTCTTTTCTTTTTTTCGTTTCGTTTTGCGTATTCGCTTTTGTGCGGCTGCCGCTTTGCCCCAGAGGTGCCTGCACCGGATATCATGGGCCCAGCGAGGAGTCACAAATGGAAGCCAGTGAAGGACACGGCAAGAGCGCGCGCGCAAGCATGAGAGAGCTCATAGAGAGAGAGAGGCATCATCATGGCAAGGGGGCGGGCAAGCTGAGAGCAAACGGAAATAGACTGGACGCTGGGCTTGGTCAGATGCTGATATTAATCGAGACTTGGAGTTGATTCTGGGCCTGGGCCTGGGCTTGGTTTTGCGACTGCGACTGCGACTGGAACTGGGCAGCAGCTCTGCCATGCGAAGCCGCCAGAATCGCCAGCGTTCATGTACAATGGCGGCGAATTCCATGGAAGCGAGGCGAGCACAAAAATTATACGTAATTGCTCTGGCGCTGGGCAGGCACAGCAGCAGCCACAACCGATATGAAACGAACCAAGCGCGACCCAAGCTCCACACACACACACACACACATGCACGCACGAACGTCTCTTCCTGCCCTCTCTGGCACGCTCTCAATCTCGTCGATGGTGACGGCCTCGAAAATTTTGTTGCCGTTGAATGGCCGTTCGGGCGCCGCTGCCGCTCATTGCTCTCTACGTTTTGTGCTGTTTTTCGTGTCGTGCTTAGTGATGTGCACAAGAAGACATTGTTGTTATAACACGAACAAAGATTATGGGAATTGCAAAATATACTATATTTTCCTCTAATTATTTATTATTGCATTAATTGCAATTAGCAAATAATCGAATGCAATTGCATCTCAAGCAAACGGCATACTAATTAAACTTTCGATAAGTTTGCTATTTTCGTTTCAAGTTTGCACGCGCGCACTTGACTCATCTCTAGTTTCTGTGAATAGCGGCAAACGGTGGCATGGGAAGAAGCAGCAGCAGCAGCAGCACCAGCAACAAAAATGTGTAAATAATAAACAATGAGCATAGTTTGTTGTTATTATTAATTGTGGGCTTTTGCCGTTTCTTGCCGGCCAATTCTAACCTCAATCCGCTGCCTGCACGGGAATAGGAATGGCAATCGAATCTGAATCCCAGGCACGCCAGCTGCCCATGGTTTCTGCTCACTTTCATGCCAACGTAGCACACGAAATGCCGATGATGACGATGACGACAACGACGACGTTAACGTCGGCAATCGAGCAGCGAGCGACAAACCAGCCAAGCAAGCAAGCGGCGGCGGCAGCAGCAGCAGCAGCAGCAGCAGCCAGCGAGCCACAGGCATCGCCAGCGACAACCACAACGACAAAGTTACACCAATACCAATAAACGGCGATGGCCGTCGCGTCGTTGTCGCCGTCGTCGGGCATCGTGACTTGGCACTTCAAGCAAAGCCAGAGGCAGACGGCACCGAGCCGGAGCACACGGCATGGACACAACACAAACGAATGCTCGATTCCGTTTCCATTTCCAATGATGATGATGTTGCTCACGGGCAAGTGCCACTGAGGCAGGGTCAGGGAAATGTCGGAGCAGGCGGGGGGGATTGTATTGGGTAGAAGAGAATGCTGCAGCTGGCAACGAACGAAACAACGTTTGGCTCGGTCTCGGTCTCGGTATCGGTCTCGTCGTCGTCGTCATCGCCAGCGCTTGCACAATCAAATGGGGCCAGCAGCAGCTCGCTTCTGATGAGGCATATTTTACTTTTGGTTTCGTATTTAACCTCACTTTCTTATATACATATATACTTTTTTTTTTTTTTGGTCAGCCAAGCAAAGCTAGGTAGAGTTGTCGACGTTAGAGGTGTTATCGATTACACGCACAGACAGGAAGCGACCCGCTCAGCAAGAGCAGGAGTGGATGACCCATCATCATCAGCAGCAGCAGCAGCAGCAGCAGCAGCGATGTCGGGTGTGGCTGCTGCCAGCCATCTGTCCCGGCTCCGGGCTGCACAGGGGAATGGGAGCTAGCAGTGTGTATAACGGTTTCGGTTTGAGGAGCCAGGTGGCAGCAGACGGCAGCAGCAGCAGGTCGATGTCGTTGCGGATGAGTGTATTACGTATATGCCGCTGGCAACGCTATGCGCCGTCTGGTGACATTTGGTTAACTCACCTTGATATTTACGCAGTTGTGTATTTTAGTGGCCAGTGGCTCCTTATCGGCCGCATAACTGTTAATGATCGAAATGCATTCGCTGGCGGGCGCTATGCATAGGCGACAGCAGCTCTGTCGCGTACGCTCCTCCATTGCTGTCGCTGTATCGCCAGCAGCACCACCCGTTCCTGTTCCTGATCCTGCTGCTGTTGTTGTGGTTGTGGTTGTAGTTGCGACAGCGTCGCACATTTTTCGATTAAAATTTATACTTTATTGCTGCTGTTCTTCCTTTTTTGCTTTGTGTATTTTGCACGTTTTCACTTTTATTTTGAATGGGGGCGCAACGCGTGAGCGTCGCTGCCGATTCCTCTCACTTTTTTCTATTTCTTTTTTCTTTTTTTTTCTTTTGCAAAATGGTTTTTGTCGCCTCGGCTGCGCGATTGCGGACACTTTTCGTCGTGTCGTCACATTTCACATCTGCTGATGCCTGGGCACGGGCATTGGGTATCGGTATCGGTTAGTCAAAACGACTCCGTCGTGGTCGTGTGTCCGTTTGCGTTTAGTATGCAAAACAAAATTACACAGAAAAAAAAATGAAATTAACGCAACGAGCCGAACGACTTCCAATGTGCACCTCGGATAACTACACGTCCGAACCTTGCGACGAAACAACAACAAATGATAATTGTCCAGAGCAATCGATGACACTAACGTTACTATCGATGACTAGTGTTAACTCCATGTTAATGACAACAGTGTATGTTAACTAACAGCGATAGAAAAGTTCGATTGTATAAATCGAGTGCCTTTCTTTTATTTTGCTTTCGGCGAGTCTTTTTTTTTTGCGAAACTATAATTAAACACATATAAAGTATTAGAATATTAACGCTCAGTTGTGGCACTAATTCTTAATCATTTATTCGATACGAAGTAAATTACTCCAAGCAGGTATGATATTCATTTATCGAGTATAAACAGCTGTTTTAGACTATCGCATATTTTATTTATTTGTTTTGCTTGACTTATTGACATTTGCTTAATTGCGTTCAATTTGGTTTTTTATTGATTTTAACAGATTAGACCAGGTAAAATAAACGGATTTATTACATGCACATAACAAGAAAAACTGTGTTGAATTTAATTAGTCACAGCACTATACAAAAAGAACTTTGCCGTCGGATATAGCCAACTACACGATACTCTGTTACCTTTATAAGCTGATTTTTAACATTGATGCAACTATCCAATACACAATATTGATCTAATGACATTTTTCCCATTTATTGCAATTCGTATAAGTTTCACCTATTGCACTTCACCAGATATGTAACTAATAATAGCACATCGTATTTGCGGCTATGTTTATATTAAATAAAACACCCATTTGTATATGTATAGTTATAAGCTTTTTATCACAATAATCCCATTTTAATGAAAATGAATAAATTCTTATCAAATATAAATACACTGCCAGGGTTTTATATACGTACCTTAATTCCCGAGCCATATGAATCAGTGCATAATGCAGAGAATATGATATAAATTTGCTGTTTTTATACCTTGATATCCTAAGTTACGATTCTTGGGAAGCGTAAAAAGAATAGCTCTAAAAGTGTTTCAGACTTTTTGATCGATTCGTTTCGAATGGACCTATACACTATATACAAACTGTGAAAGTAGAACCATCTGCAAAAATATAGTTTCTTTAACTAAACTGTTTTATATTAGTTTACACTAGATATGGCACAGATACTTTGGGGCATTGTTTTGGGATTATTTCGAATTCTCTTAAATAAAAATATTCCCATAATATTAGACAGTTTATTAATAACTTTCGAATAAAATATAATATATGCATATGTATTTATATACATATGAATAGATGACAAACATAATGTGAGGATTTTAATTGTCATGTCAAGCCAGAGAACAATCATAATATGCCCATAAATCATGTTGGAAATTAATTAAAGAACCATTTAAATTGGGAATAAACGATTTGACAAGTCATTTAGTGGCTACTGGAGATAAGGTCTGTATAGTCTGTTCAGCCCAGCCGCCCCCCACTGCTATCAGCTGGCTGAAAAGTGCAAAGAGCATTCGCATAAATAATGCCCGGTCGCCTGACCGATCGACGGATTCAGCATCCTTTCCTAGGGGCGGCGGGCACAGTGGGCCGCAATCGATTTTTTTCTCTTTTTTTTTTTGCAATTTATCGCACCATTGTGGACCGGAAAGGGCAGATAACTCCTATACGCCAAACTAAATTATATTAATTCAAATAAGCGCATTTTCACTTATCACAGCCGCCCACAGCAAAAAAAAAAAAATATGTATATATATAATAAAAATTAATGGGAAAAAAAAGCGCTCACAGATTGAAAGTTGTTTGCTGTTGTTTTTGTTTTAACGCGTTCTTAGCGGCAATTGCATTTTGCAATACAGTGAACAAAGCTATGGGTGGGCCCAGCGCCGCGCCCACCTCGAGCCTAACGTACCCATTTGTCGTAATTCATCCAATAGTGGATAACTGTAGCACTTACAATGCACAAACAAATATTGATTGCGATTATATTGCCGAGCCCGGGAACCGAGCGCATTTAGCGATCTTCAGCGTTATTTGGTTTTTTTTTTTTTTATTTCCATACATATATATGTACATACTTACTTCCAGGCGTGTCTCTGTGTGTGTATGTCTTATCTGGCGTTGGCTTCACACTCGACGCTTATCACTCCACAGAACACAAGCTGTTTCTTGTATGTATAAGTATGTGTGTATGTGTGTTTATGTGCTTGTATGTCACGCATACACCGGCTGCTGTTGCCAGATTCGGCTATAAAAAGATTCCTAGCCGGCTGCTTAAACTTCAGTTCGCGCATATTGTTTGCTCGCGTCGTGTCCTATTGGTCAATATCCTCCAGCCTATAAATCCCAAAGGTATGTACTACAAGTGTACAAGTTGTCTAGCATTCGTGTCCTGCCATATTTCAAAATGGAGAAAGCTGTAATTTTTTTAAAAAATGTATAGTATATTCTTGAGAATTATATATTATATCTTACAAGATTTAAAGCTGAATTTGCACAGCTTCTACTTTTTTAAAGGACTTTAACTATTTTTGCTCAAGAAATTCTATTATTTTTTTTATGTGATCTTAACCAAACTCACCAAAAAATGTGTAAAATTGTGCTGTCATGCCTGGAGATAACCAAAAACGATCAGTTGATAACTAGTTTAAGATAACTACATCAAATTTGATTAATTGGGCTTTTAAAAACAATATTTTTTTTTTAACTGAATTTGATAAGGATCGGTTTACTATTCTGTAAATAGGCCTTTTTCATCGAGATTTTCCCAACTGTTATTATTACAAGCCAAAAGTGCATTTAACAAGCGAAAGCCCCTTTACTTAGGCTACTTACATCAATGTGCAATGTATTTACAGCTCACTTAATTAGCTTTACCGCGAAATACCCTTCAACTGCTTCTTGCTTAGAAATAATTTTATTTGTTATTTTTCAATGGACAATTAAAAAATTTCTAAAATGCCAACCACAAGTGATTAATGAGAACATAATTAGAAATCGCAAGTCTCGAACCACTGTGTCTATCGGTTTGGGTCCTGCAGCCGCCATCTTTGATCCGTTTGTGTTTGAAACTGTTCGCACACACACACACTCATGCAGACAGACAGAGAAATGAACATACATGTTAAGGCTTAGCTGCGTTTACCGTAAGCAGGTCGCGCTTTTGGGTTGACAAGTTCAATAACAGCAACAACAACAACAACAACAACACAATGCATGCCAATTACGTGAAAAAAATAACAATAACAAACGCAGCTGGCCAAGTCTAAAATCTCGGCCTGAGCAAGTGAAGGGCATGACGTCACAGCAGCTGGCAACGGCGACGCGATTTGTAAAAAAAAAAAGAGAAAAAAAACAAGCTTGACTTTACGATTGCATTTGTTGTTGTTTCTCTTTGTATATTGGCCAATAAAAACACTTGGCGCCGCCGGCGGCCGCTTCAGTGTCCAGTTACATCTCCCAGCATAAGCAGCATCTGCAGCAGCAGCAGCAGCAAAAGACAAGAGATGCAGCCAAATTTAGACCAATTAGTCACATTTATTTTTTTAGTTGCATTGTTTGTGCCAACGGTAACTTGAATGTTCTCTCAATTTGGTGCATTGTGCCCGTGTTTGTATGCGCAATATTTGCAGATGTCTTACAAAGTGGAGCCACTACCCGATTCGTATGCCGGTCTGGGCGAGGGTCCGCACTGGGACGAGGCCAGACAGAGCCTGTACTTTGTGGACTTAGAGGCAGGCAGCCTCCTGCGCTACGACTACAAGCAGAACAAGACGTACAGGACTCAGATTGAGGGCGAGACACTGGCCGGCTTTGTCCTGCCCGTTGAGGGCAATGCCCAGGAGTTTGCTGTCGGCTGTGGCCGCCGCGTCGTGATTGTCAACTGGGACGGTGTGTCGCCGTCGGCGAAGGTGGTGCGCACTCTGTTCGAGGTGCAGTCCGATCTTAAGGCGAATCGCTTGAATGATGCCAAAACCGATCCACGCGGTCGTCTCTTTGCCGGCACCATGCGCTACATTGGCGATGAGTTCGAGCATCGTCACGGCGAGCTGTACAAGTGGGAGGCCGGCGGCAATGTGTCGGTGGTCAAGAGCGATGTGGGCATATCGAATGGTCTTGCCTGGGATGAGAAGGCCAAGAAGTTCTACTATATCGATACCACCGATTATGAGGTCAAGTCCTATGACTATAACTTCGATACTGGCGTCGCCAGCAATCCCAAGGTAATCTACAATTTGCGCAAGACCAGTCCCAAGGATCATATCCTGCCCGATGGCATGACCATTGATACCGAGGGCAACATCTATGTGGCCACATTCAATGGCGCCACCATCTACAAGGTCAATCCAAGGTATGTTACGCCAGCTCCTCCATGCCTGGCATGCTGTTAATCCATCCATTTGCTTTGCCCTTGCAGCACCGGCAAAGTGCTGCTCGAGATTAAGCTGCCCACCAAGCAGATCACTTCGGTTGCCTTCGGTGGACCCAATCTGGACATACTGTACGTGACCACCGCGGCCAAATTCAACCAGCCCGCGCCGGCAGGCACCACCTACAAGGTGACCGGCCTCAATGCCAAGGGCTATCCGGGCGTCAGCCTAAAGATCTAACATAATTATAATAATTATGGCATATGTTCATATGTTCTTTTTGTTCTATTACCTACACAATTATTATCGATCTATGTAAATATCTATGTATCAAATGACACAGTGCAATTGCATATAAAGATGAGCATACACATGTAAATATTGTATTCATGTGTGTATTCTATAATATTGACAAAGAATCAAGTGTTTTAACTCAACTCAATGGGATCCGAAACTTCACATTGCCGAGGGCCAACGCTGTCGATTTATCAGCCCTTCACTCGAGCGGCTTTGTTGAAAAAAAAAACGACTGACTGTTTTCTGACCTTGCACAATTGGCGGTCAGAGAAGATACAAACATATTAACTTGATGTGCACCCAAGGGTCTGGAGGTTATATTAAAGTTGATGGGCAGCCGAGCAACAACAAAACGACATTCACTACGTTTGTATATATTAGGGAAAATAATAGTTATCTTCGGCTGGCCGAAGATTAAATAATTAAGTGGTATTTTGGAATATAAAAATTTGTGATTGTCTATTGTTGCCAACGGTCTGAGTTTTCGCTTAAACTATACGTGCTATTAAACAAATCATTTACCTTAGCAACTAAACAAAATAGTTGTCAGGCATACAAATTTCACAAATTAAACTAGCTGCAATCGAACAACTCGCAGCTAACGCCAATTGCAGTGTTAATGCTCCCAATTTGTTTAAATGTGCCATAGGTGGTTATTCATCTTCCGACTCCGACTCGGTGCCAGTCTCATCATCGTCCTCGTCGCTGGCGTTGGACCGATTGAGGCGCAGCATTTCTTGAAATTCGTGCACGCGTATCTTTTCGGGCACAATTTGTAGCAGAAACTCCAGATTTTTGCTCTTGTTCACCAGCTGTGACAAATGCTCGTATTTGAGCGTGTCGCCATTCTGTTTGGCACAGGACGCCGTGTATGCTTCACGGGCCAAGTGCTGCACAAATAGCTCGGTGCACTTGGTCATTAGGAAGAGCACTTCGTTGGTAATTAGGCCCGTGTCCATGGAGCTCTTCATGATGGTGCGCACCCGGCTAAGGGGCAGAAATGTGTCCGCGCTTGGCTTGCGCTGTTCTTGCGTTTTACTTGAGTCAACCATATTGGCTATATATATATAAATAATTTGCCGGCTTTTTAACAGCTTCCTTTTTGGCGCTAAATGCAAGGGTCCCGGTGTTTTGTTTGTTGCCACTGAAACTATCGACTACAAACAACAGATGTTATCGGGTAGTGTTTGCGCGCTTGCTATCGCGTATGCTATCGATATGCACACTCTTTGAAGGGATTGGGATTTGCAACCTTGCTGGTGTATGCAACACTGCGATTTCTATTCTGCCTCCTTTTTGGCTGTTGTTTCGTGTGTTGACCAATAAATTTTTTCGTACGCAGCATATTTTTTTTGTCACTTCTCAATTACAAAACCACGAAATACGTATTTAAAACGCAAAATTCGCTTGCGCTGCTGGCAGAGCAAATATATTGGGCAAAGCACGCAATAACATTGCTTGCAACTGGCGTAAAACACGTAGGCGAAGAAGCACGACCGATAAAAAAACAGGCAAAGGCAACTCCGACCGACACCGAAACGTGAATATAAATGTGAAAGCGAACCGAATCCGCGGCAAGGAAGTGCAACACAACCACAACGATACGTTACAACAAAGCGAAGCCAGCAGAGCAAAACATATGTTTGTTATAAACAAAAAGAATTAGGCGCACTTTCCATGATAACTATATACAAAATACGCACGCCTATTGTGTAAACAATTGCAAGCAGCAGCAGCAGGCACAACAAGGGTCATCTACTACCGCAGCATCAACAGAAGCATTGAAAACACATTTTCAACTTGCTTATATTTGCAACACTCCGGTCCATATTGCAAACAAAATTATATTATATATATATATATATATATATATAAATACAAATATAGATATTTATCGTCTGTTGTCAATATCAAATCGGGAGTTGTTTAAGAGTTGCAGCGACAGCAACAATTAAAAATGGCCGCTGCTACCGCCGACGTTGTTAATGCAGTGAACGACTGCTTCAGTATCGGATCCACAGTGCTCTGTACGACCTGTTTTAAGGAGGAGGTGGAGGGAGAGGTGCTCGCCTTCGATCATAACACAAAAATGCTTATATTGAGTATCCTTTTTCAAAACAATAATTAACAATTGTGACTACCACTTGGCGCAGTCAAAGGGAAAGTTGTGTGTGTGTTTTTTTTTTTTTATATATATATTATTATTATTATTGTCACATGGTTTATATAATATATTTTGAGTGTTTATCTCTGACCATTGCTAGTTGTTGGTTACCTTACATTACCTGCGGAATTCTTTGCCTGCGTCTCTGTTTTCTTCTTCTTTTTCTTTCTTTGCTCGAACAGAATGTCACTCGAAAACATCAGGAGAACTGAGTGATGTTTATGTGATGAACCTATCGCTTTGCAGTAACGTGCAGGTGACCAAGGAATGCAATGGAAACTTCATTGATGATCCTCAAAAGCTCAACCTGGAACAGGTAAGCATAACCGCAAAGTATTTCTGTGTGAATTTAATAAACAACTTGCCTATGCTTTAGGTTAAAATGCGCCTACGTAAAACAGTAGAGAGACGGCAAGACTATCTCAAGTCCAAAAATGCCGATGTGAGTCCAGAAGCACAAGAGCTCTATCGAGCGATAGCCAAACAACTTGGGGTGAGCCGCCTGTCAATATATGTACATTGTTTGACAACCTAGCCTAACATGATCTTATTGTATTTGTTTTATTTTATTTGTGAATGCAGTACAATGAAGTTTCCTGGCAGGGAGCAAACATACAAATATTAAACGAAGTTACCGTCTCGCCGCCTTATAGGGTGGACAATGTTGTTTCCAGTTCGGATAACGATACTGCGTGCAAATACATTAAACGAATTGTAAGAGGCCAAGCAACAAATTTGTGACTTTCACAAATGCAAAATGTGTATCTTGAAATTGCAGATCACTCAGTTTTTCAACACGAGACCTTCTCCGGCTCAGGAAAATGCGCATGGCACGGCCAGCGCTTCGTCGGCATCCGTTTCGCCCACTTCCTCATCTATATCATCGAGTAACGCAGCTTCAGGATCACCGGTTCCCGCTAACTAGAAATAAAAATGAAAAAAAAAAAAAACATATTTGCTTCAGAAATGAATGAACATAGCATTATAATTGATTGGGTTGCTGCGTGGGGTCGACGGTTTATCTGTAGAGCTGAATTAGAGCAGTTTTGTTGTCATGTAAATTAAAAATTTAATTGTAGCACAATGGAATTCGTATATCGAGTAGTTCGATAACACATTCGATCACAGGCGCATTTCCGACTGCCGGCACGTTTTTGTGACGTAATAAGTTAAATGCATGTTATTTTTTATATAAATGATAAATAAAATGTTAATAAAATAACATAATTCAACAACAAAGATATTATTTTGTTGAGTTTGTCATGTATTTTAAAAAAATACTGAAATCTCTTGGCGGCAATCGATAACGATAGTTATTTGGGTGAATGGCAAATACTGTCTGCGTTTACTTGGAACAGCAAATTAAACGTTTACATTGGTGTTTTCGCGTAAATAAACTATTATATTGACTGATTAGACATAAACATGGAAGATGTACAAAAGCACAGCGTGCATACGCTTATATTTCGCTCGCTTAAACGCACACACGATCTGTTTGTATCGAACCAGGGCAATTTGCCGGATATTGATGACCGCCTGTAAGTGTAAAAATGCCGCTTAAATCTGACCATTTAATTACAACGCGCACAATTTTACAGCGAGAAGCTGAGACGCGCAATAAAAGCAAGAGATACTTATGGTTTGGTGCTTGACCGCGCCATCAAATCGATGGACGCCAAAAAGATGTCCGCATTACAAATTGAAAGGCCTCTGGCTATTACGGATGGCAGCATGGCCGGCTCGGACTTGGGCACAACGGCCACAGAGTCTGGCAGCCTGATTAGATACAATCGGGACAAGGAGAAGACGCCATTAAGTGTCAATACCTCATTGGTGCGCGCTTCGATGCCAAGCAGCAGCGGAGCCAGCAATGTGCAGCTGATACCAAAGAAGGCGCCCAGCATACCCAAGCCCAAGTGGCATGCACCATGGAAGCTATCGCGTGTCATCTCCGGTCATTTGGGCTGGGTACGTTGCATAGCTGTGGAGCCGGGCAACGAATGGTTTGCCACCGGCGCTGGTGATCGTGTCATCAAGATTTGGGATTTGGCCAGCGGCAAACTGAAGCTATCGCTAACCGGCCATGTGAGCACCGTGCGCGGTGTGGCCGTTAGCGCAAAGCATCCGTATCTTTTTAGCTGCGGCGAAGATCGTCAGGTGAAATGCTGGGATCTGGAATACAACAAGGTTATACGGCATTACCATGGCCATCTGTCCGCCGTCTATTCCTTGGCACTGCATCCAACAATTGATGTGCTCGCCACATCCGGGCGCGATTCAACGGCCCGCATCTGGGATATGCGCACCAAGGCAAATGTGCACACATTGACGGGCCACACAAACACGGTCGCTAGCGTGGTAGCCCAGGCCACCAATCCACAGATTATAACCGGCTCGCATGACTCCACGGTCCGTTTGTGGGATCTGGCTGCCGGCAAGAGCGTCTGCACGCTGACCAACCACAAGAAGTCCGTGCGCAGCATTGTGCTGCATCCATCACTGTATATGTTCGCCTCCGCCTCGCCCGACAATATCAAGCAATGGCGCTGTCCCGAGGGCAACTTTGTGCAAAACATTTCTGGCCACACGGCAATTGTCAACTGCATGGCGGCCAACTCGGATGGCGTGCTGGTCTCTGGCGGCGACAATGGCACCATGTTCTTTTGGGACTGGCGTACCGGCTATAATTTTCAGCGCTTCCAGGCGCCCGTCCAGCCCGGCTCCATGGACAGCGAGGCGGGCATTTTTGCCTTGTGCTTCGATCAATCTGGAACGCGTCTCATCACCGCCGAGGCCGACAAAACCATCAAGGTGTACAAGGAGGATGACGAGGCCAACGAGGAGACGCATCCGATCAACTGGCGGCCGGAGCTGCTCAAACGTCGTAAATTCTAAGACACTTCTAGTTGTATATAGCATAAACAATGTCAAATAAATAATGCACGGCTATGCTCGCGCGCAGATACTACGCAGTCTTTTAGTGCGAGGATCAGACACGTTATAGTTATCTGTTCTTGAAGAGAATAAAAATTAGAACAGAACTAAAGCCAGATGTGAAAGAATTCTCTCTAGGAAAAACATTCTCATGAGTTATTTAAAAAACTAACCAGCTAAAGATCTTGCCGAAAATAAGTTGATTATATGATTTGATTTCAAACAAACATCGTTTAAATTCTTGGTAATTTATGATTTTTTTTTCTTTTATTTTGCATTTTTTACACATAAATAATTTTATTTCTGCATAAATAATAATAGCGTATTTCTGCATGAATCGTATGGTGATAAAATATTTCCTGTTTCTTTTTCACTTTTAAATTTCTTTAGTATTATTTTTTTCTCACTACAGTTAACAAAGTAAAAGCACTTACTGTTAATTTAAATGATTCTTTATTTGTTGTTTTTATTTTGTTTGTTTTGTTTTATAGAACTGTATGAATAATATTATTAAACGTAGGGCTCTCTAGTCATTTGCATAAACGTTATCATTAGCATTATCTTTATCATTTCATGTTTTAAAATCACAAATAATTGTTTGAAACAAATCCTTTGTTTTTTTTTCCTTTTGTTTTTGATTTATATAATTATTTTGTTTTTGTATTTTTTTTTTCTCATTAACGTTCGTTCGACTTTTCGTTATATATAGGTAGTTTTTTATATGTATCAATTATCATTACACATCTAGGTATACATATATATAGGTATATATATACATATATATATATTTAAATACATATATATATAATATATCTCTTTCTCTACCCCTCGCTCCACACTCTCTCGTCCTCTCTCTCTCTCTCTCTCTCTCTCTCTTTCTACATGGTGTCGCACTGCAAATGTTCCAGAGTCGCCGATCCTTGACAAAGGACTTGCCCCGCGCTGACTCTTTTAATTTTACCGTTTTTAATTGTGTTAAGAAGTTTTTAAGTGTGTTTTATTAGGCGATGTTGTGTATATGTATGCGTAAGCGTGTTTCGATTTGGGGCACAACTGCAAAGCGTATTTACAGTATCCTTTATTTTTTGTTACTTTAATATATTCAGAATAGCAAAAAAAAAATAAGCAACAATCGCTCACATACAAATACACTAGCAGAGCCTAAGCTTAAAATTAAATTAATTTGTTTATGTATGTAGGCGTGTGTATATAGATCACTTTAATTATGTGTGTGTGTGTGTGTATGTGTGTGTAACATTGACACTGCCCCGCCCAACCGCCCACCTAGTGGAGCAGATTGCTAGTGCTCTTTTAAGTGTTGTGAAACATTTGAAAAGTTCGTACGCTCGTATGCGCTTGTGATGTGTTGGAGCGAGGGGGAGGGAGGGAGGGGGGTGTTGGACAGTGGAAGGAAGAGTTTCTGGCTGGCACACAACGAATATATATAGAAAGCAATTCACAAAATATAAGTATATTTAATTGATTGCCTCTTGCATATTTTGACAGACAGGCTGAACGTGAAACAAATTAAATATATTAAGTGACTTAGATGTTACATATTTTTTTTAAAACAAGGCGCAAAAAAAAAGTTAATTAATTAATATAAAATATATATATCCAACTGAGAGAAACGGTCGTGTTTTCGCTTGCTGCACATGCATATATACATATACATATATACATATATATATACATATATATACATATACATATATATATATGTGTTTATATATATATACGTATAAATGGCTGATCCACAAATTTCAATGTTGATTTAAATGAAAATTGGATTTTCTTTTTTTTTTTTTAGGTTTTCTTTATGTTTTCTTTTTCGGTTTTTTTGTCTCTATCTTTTTTTTTTTTTTAGTTTCTTCGGCTGATGCTGTGGAAGTTGTTGTTGTTTTTATAGATGTTTAAGAGTTCTGGAAGTTGCCACGAAAATGGTTTTCGGTCTCGGACATTACCACCGCCGCTGCCGCCACCGCTGCCGCCGTCGCTGCCGCCGTCGCCGCCGCCGCCACCGCCGACCAAACCGTTCTTGCCAATCCATGCAACGCCTCGCCTCGCCTCGCCTCGCCCCGCGATCGTTATTTTTGATTAAGATGGGTACCGAGACAAAAACACACCCACACACACATACACACACACACACATATACACATACACACACACACACACACACAGACTCGCACACTCGCACACGACGAACACGCTGAATATATATATATATTTTTTTTTTGTTTGCTGTTATTGTTGATAGTTGGATTTAGTTGTAGATTTTGATTGCCTTCTCGGAGAAATTGAGTGAGCTGCGCTTGCGCGATTTGTTGATGTGGTCGAGCCCGAAGAACGGCAACTGGCCGCCAGTCCATGTCCGATATACTTCGAGATCAATGGACGTATTGTCGTTGACGTCAATGGTATGGCCCATGGTAATAACGGCGAACTTATAGTTCTCCCACTCCTTGTCGGGCACATTGAGACGCTTCTGGATGCGCTGCTTGAGCGCACCGTAGGGTTCGCCGTGTCG
This sequence comes from Drosophila lacicola, assembly GCA_035045355.1. Lineage (NCBI taxonomy): Eukaryota > Metazoa > Arthropoda > Insecta > Diptera > Drosophilidae > Drosophila > Drosophila lacicola. The sequence goes on from JAWNPB010000148.1 coordinate 29,778,423, forward strand.
CGCCTTTGTGAGGAACGGGACACCGAAGGAATTGTATAGCTCTTTGCTGAAATGGGCCACCGGTATGAGGAGCTCGTTCTCGGCCAGCTGTGACTCCTCGGCAGGTATCTCTTCGATGCGATAGATCTTCTGTGTGCCCTGCGTGGTTGTTATCGACTCGTTGGTCTTCATCAGCGTCTCCAGCGGTATATCATCCTTGCATATGGCGACAATCTTGTGATTGCCCACCTTCATGAGGCGCAGCTTCTTGCGGCTATTCTCGGCAAATGTTATTGTCTTGGCAGCCTCATCCAGTAGTCCCTTGACTGTATCATTTTTGTTGGGATACAGCACCAACTCCTTCTCCTCCTTCAGGTCATTGGAAACCCAAATGCACTTGAATAGCTTCTTGTTATCCAGTTCGTGTATGCTCAGCGACAGTCTCTGGTAGAAGATGCGTTTCGGCGTGCTCTGCTTTGTGTACGACAACAGATCCTTGATGGTACCCTGCGAATATATATCAATTTTATAATATATATACATATATATTAATCAATATTGCTAGCTTTCAACTACAATACTCAAGGATTTATTTTTATTTATTACTTAGTTAGTTCTTGTGACTTGTGAAGCAAATGCAAAAGATTTGTGGGGCAGACAGTCAAACAGAACAAGCTCTGTAAAGGTCCCTTAACATTTATGCTACTGTTAACATAATGTAAGATTTATGTAAAAACAATCTTCATTAACAGTAGACAAACATTTCTTTGTTCGAATAAAACAATACGAAAGTATAATAAAGGCATAAAATGAAAGAAACCTATGGGAGCCATATAATATAGCAGACCGATTTGATACGGACTTGGAAATATGCTTTGAGTATAGTGAAGCTCAAATTTGGACAATATAACTTGCTAATACAAAAATTGAATGGGGCAAACAGTCAAACAGAACAAGCTCTGTAAAATAACTTAACATTTATGCCACTGTTAACATAATGTAAAATGCATGTTAAAAAGCTTCAATCTTCTTTTTGGGAATATAGCGAAGCTTGAAATCAATCGATCGCGATATGAAATAAGTATCAAATAATGTCACAAATTTTGAATCTGTTTTAGATATTATGAATGTTCATATAAATACGCACCTTGTAGGTGTAGGGCACGGCATTGCCGGCGGTTTCTTTGTAGTTGCTGATGCACATGAAGAACTGGAGCTTCTGGGGATCTGTGTTGAGGCGCTCGGCGACCGCATTGGTAAGCTGATCATAGTTGTAGCGATTCGAGAGCTCGAGCGTAAAGTCCGGCTCATTGGGATTGCATTTATCGCTGAAGATGATCTCGATGCGATAGACCAGATCCAGAAAGTAATCCTCAACGGTGGGCAAATCCAGTTTAGCATCAACATTCTCGCGCTCAAATATCAAAATGGGCCCCTGCAAATGATCCTGCGGCATGTACAGCACATTCTCGATGGGCTCATTAATGTTGGGTATCTTCTTATCGGCGTATTCATCGAACACGGTCAGCTCGGTGTCCAGCTCGAAGCCGAGCTTCCGATTAATCTCCGGCACCAGTTCGCTGAGGCGGCGGCACAGCGGCTGCTGTGTGCAGCCAATGTAGTTGAGGCGCTTGTTGCGCGCATCGTAATACTTGAGGAAGAGCAGCACGTCCGTTTTGGGATTGAAGGGCAGCAGGGGCACGCTGCTGTCGGGCGGTGCCAGCTCCAGGAAAATGACCCACGGCTTTTGGGATGTGGGTATCTGCTCGATGGTGCGTCCGGCCTCCGCCTCGAAATCGAAATGCAGGAACTTTTGTGATTGGGCCGTGCACATGTTCCACATGCGCATGCGATCGCGTGGCACACCAAATGCCTTGACCAGCATCTCGACCATTTCGTTAACGGTTTGGTTTTGCTTTAGCTTAAATGGACGCTGGTGCGTCTTCTCCAGATCGAAGAGGCGTCGCTTCTGCTGCGACTCGAAGTACTCCTCGAGTATTACGTGTATGGGCACATACAGATTGGCCTCGCTGCGTTCCTTGCGTCGTGCCATTTCGATGCGCTTCTCCAAATCGAGACGCTCAACCAGATCGCTGGATATCTCGTTTTCGGGTATATCGCCCAAGACGCGATCCAGCTCGGATTGGCGTATATAGACCAGCATGTAGGCATTGCTGCACTTGGCATGAAACGAGATCTCGTCATCCATGCCGCCATAGTTCTGCTCGATGGCCTCCTGTTTGCGGCAACTGGAGACCACATCGTCATCAAACTTGAACCAGCGACCATCGGCCTTTGGATTGATAAAGACCACATAATGCCCGCCATGATTGTCGCCCGAGTGCACCAGCACAGCGTGCAGCACATAGTCGGCTGGTGTCTTCTCACGCTCCGCCAGATAACGATCCAAATTGATTTGCTCATAGAACTCGAAGCGATCGTTATACTTGATCGAGCTATCTGTAATCGGATCGTATTGGAAACGCATCAAATGCAAATGCAACACCGGCGGGAATGATGTGAATATGACGCCCTTGCTGGCCTCCTGTATACAAATTAATAGAGAGAAAGAGAGAGAGAGACGGAGAAACGGAGAGAAAAAGCAAATATTTGTAAAAATCAATGTTTATTTTGGGTTAAGATTCACATGCTGTGGTTACATTTTAGCTCGAATCAACTCAAATTATGAATTCTAAGCAGAAGGCGCGACGCCTTTGCAAGAGGTAAAAAGTGCATTGAAATTCAATATTGAACAAACGTTTGAGTTCGATTGTTAACAACTATTTTAAGTTAAAAATCAAGTCTTTTTACGATCCGCACACAATCCAATTAATGTGGATGGTAAAAATGGGAATTTAATCGAAGATTTTTTGTGGATGGTAAATTAGGTGAAATTTTAGGTAATAGGAATCAATTGAATTATATGCATATTTTTGGTACAATCCAATTGATGTGGATGCTAAAAATGTTATTAAATCGAGGTATTTTTGATTGCCTTTAATAAAGGGAACACGTTCCACTTGACGTGGATGGTAATAGGGGAAATTTAATCGAGGGATTTTTAAATGGGATCAAGGATCAAGGGATCAGATTAAATCGAGGTATTTTTGATTACCTTTAATAAAGGGAACTAAGGAAGACCGTACGATCCACACGTTCCACTTGACGTGGATGGTAATAGGGGAAATTTAATCGAGGGATTTTTAAATGCCTTTAATCAAGGGCATCCATTTGATGTGGATGGTAGGTAATATGGGAGGAAATTTGATAGAAAGTTTTCTTATTTGGAGATATGTAAATTATATTATATGCATAACTTGGAACAAACGTGGCGAATAAAAGCAAATGTGTGAACAGAGCATGAGGTTAGTCGAAGGCGCGTATTCATCACTTACTTGGAGACCGTGGACACCGGCATCGTATTTGTTATCACCCTCGAGTGTCTCGGAGGCGACATAGTCCTGAAATGAGTCGTAGATGTTTTTCTTGTCTTTGATATTTAGCTGAATATCGTAGAAGGTCTCGTAGCGTGTGCTGTTGTAATCGACATTTGTGCATTTGATGTACGACGACATTTTGCCCTCGAACAGGCCGGGAATGGTGCCCTCGAGGCAGGTGCCCTTCATCTTAGACTCGAGCTTGTCGAGCAGCACACGGAGAAATTCCTGGACATCGTGCTGCATGAACGAATCGAGTGTCTCCCAGCCAAAGGATTTGGTTAGCTTCTTGGTGCCGACAGGACGATCGCCGAACTGCAGCTCATGGAAGACGCGCTGCAGGGACAAACCCACCGATTTGGTGCTATCGTCGGCCTCGGTCGGTATGCGATAGACGGCCAAGCGTAGAGAATTTGTGAAATATAGCGTCTGGAGCAGCGAATTCATGTAGCATGTGGCGCCCTGATTTTTGAGGCCCACATAGCCGGTGTGCTTCTTGGAGTCCCAGAGCACACCGTGCGGTGCGTCGGCAATTACGTGCACCTCGAGCGTAATGCTGCCATTGTTCACATAGTATTTATCCGGATCCTGCAGCTCCTGCCAGGTTATAAAGTTGGAATAACCATAATCGTTCTCCTTCGAGTAGAATAAATGCTTGATACGAGCGCGCGTAAACGGCGGCGCATCCGGCTTGTGGCATTTCAGACGCAGCTCGGCAATGGCATTGCACGACCAAGTCGGCGAATCGTTCTCCCCATTGCACTGCAGAAAGAAGCCGAGCGCACGATCGTTCGGTATGACCATGATCTTCCATGGCAGCATCCGCACATAGACTGGCTGCGACAGATGCTGTTGCTTTATCTGCCCGACATTCTCCACAGTGTAGGAGAATGTCGTCTCCGAGCGGAACTGATCCTCCTTCGTTTCGTCGTCCATTGGCATCTCTTGCTCGTTGCCAAACGATGTGGAGCTGCTCTCTGCCAACAGTTGCTGTGGCGGCACGTTACCGTTCTCACTGGGTAGCTGCTGCTGCTGCTGTTGCTGCTGTTGTTGTTGTTGTTGCTGCTGTTGTTGTTGTTGCTGCAGCTGTGGATTTATCAGATTTTTAAACTTTGGCAATTGTGGCGGCGAGTTTGTCTGTTGTTGTTGTTGCTGCTGTTGCTGCTGCTGCTGCTGCTGCTGTTGTTGTTGTTGTTGCTGTTGTTGTAGGTCGCTTGTGATTATCTCGACCTCTTGGGTATCCTGGGTGTCCATTGCTTCGATAGACTGATCTGTTTCAATGTCCATCTTATTCGGCACTTGAATGTTGCTGTTGATCGGCTACTGCAAACGCCGCCGCTGCTGCTGCTGCCGTTCCTGCTGTTGCCGCCGTTCTCGTTGTTTTTCCTATTCAAGCGATTTTGATTATTATTTTGTAGTAGTTTTCGATTTATGTTTTTTTGTGTTGTTGTTTTTTTTTGTTGTTGTTTTTTTTTGAGTGTGTGCTCTTTTTTCTGTGTTGTTATCGTGTTGACATTCGATTTCGATTTCGATTGCGTTGCGCTTAATGTTGCAGCAGCCGCCTGAGTTATCTGAAAATTCAATGGAAAATATGTAACAGGAGAAGGAGAAACATCGATAAATAAACATACAGACACATACGCACGCACATATGTATGCATGCGTATGCATATGCATATAAATATATGCATGTGCATAAGTATTGATCACAAGAAGCTTGCAAACTTTACGCTTTTTGTTTTTTGTCAACGCATTTTTATATGTACATATATGCATATGCACACACTTACACACTTATGCGTATTTAATAACTTTTCATTATATATTTATGCTTGTTTTATGCAATTACATGTATGCATACATATATGTGTGTATGTAGAATTTGCTCACGCTAAAATGAAGTGCGCCGCATCGCTTTTGTCCCAACACACACTTACTCACACACACACACACACACACACGCACGAACACACATTCGCTCACAAAACACATTCGCACGCACGCACGCATCAAACCCTCCGCCTTACACATTTACCCCCGCTTGCCAACGGGCGGGCATCAACTCAACTGAGCTTCCTCCACACACAGTTGCAAATGCAATGTATATTTTTCTTAAATGTCTTACCTTAGAAGATGTCAAAAAGTATATGGGGTATATTTTGGCTTTGGCCGCAGGCTGGTTGATGGCAGGCAGCTGTAGGCTCGAACTCGAACGCAAGCGCCAACCGTCAAGAAAAAACTTGCAAATTTTCTTCCTATTTTTCTTTCCAACCTACACTTCAATTTATGGCGTTCTCTTCATCTGCAGTGTGTGTTGTACGACGCTTTTTTTTGATAGCAAAAAAAAAAGTCGAAAACATAAATTTTGTCAAAACTGTTTAATTTATATGAACAACACTTGTGACGTATTTTGCTCGGCACTGCATTTGCGTTTCCGATTCATTAAAGGAAAGGTGCAAAATTTAACTTTAATCTAGCAAGCAAATGTTAATGCTCTACTCGAAGTGGCACTGCAAACTCAAAAGGAAAATATTTTGACGCTGTTATGTCAAAAATGAGCTGCCAGCTGAAAAAACTATCGACTATATTATCGATGTTGTAACGATAGTTAGATGTTGTTCTAATCAATCGATAATTTTACAAATATCGATGTTTTTTGGTGCAATTAAAATGCTTGAAGTTCCGATTCGCTGAGTTAGGTATAATAAATTCAAATTTTACTTATAGCAACAGCCACGCGAAAATTAAAAATAACAAAAAATTAGAGCTGTGCCGAATATTTGATGTGCTTGTAGATGAGCAAAAATTCGAATCCGACAAATACATTCAAAAAATAAATGCGTTAGCCGATTTAAATGAAATTTTGTTTTATATTAAATTGAATAAAAGACAGACGGCATTTGGCTTATGTACTTTGTAACACAGCCATAAAATATGTGCAAGATGATTGACTGATATAATAAAATAAATAATTGTATAATTTATAAAATCAACTTGAATCGGCCGTCATTCGCTTGAGGTACATTATGCAAACAGTTTTGATCATTTACAGGATTATATACAATATATATTGAAATTGATTGATATTTTTCGGCTAAATAATGCGCGCTAACTGGCCTCCCGCTTGCGTCCCTGCAGACGTTCACAGCGCGAGCAGCTGCCCGCCGTGTTGGACTTCCAGCACGTGTAGTGGGCACAGGCGCCGCACTGGGCACAACGCAGCACCTTGCGCTGCCAGGGATAGATGAGCTGCCGACTCTTGCAGTATTCGCAGACAAAGGCACGACCCGTGCAGAGCTGAAAGAGTCAAAAGTTGATGGAGCTAATCGGGTTTGGTCACTTGGTAAACTGGACTCTCACCACGCAGCCGTGCACGTGCTGTTCGTTGAGGGCAATCAGCTCCTCGATGGAGCGGCACATGCTGTTGTTTTGCACATCGACAAAGTCACACATGGACCACATGTCCGGATCATTGGTAATGTGCGCCGGCACCGCATTAAATAACGCTTGCTCCCTGTACAACGGAAGTGCATCGATTAGAAAGAGATGCACTGAGAAAAGCTGCTGCTTACCTGGTGGCAAAACGGCAAGCGGCAATAAAATCGCGCACATATTTGAGCTGGAGCCGACGACGTCGTGCCCTGGCCAAGAGCTTTTGCTTGACATACAGCTGGGCATTGAGGTCTGGCACATGGAACAGCGGGAACGTGTACATCTGCTCGATCAGGCGATACGCAAACGAGCTGACCGCATAGCAGCGAAAGTCCCAGGCCTGCAGTATCTTGGCGGGTATCGCCGACAGCTGGTTCCGATGGCAGCCGGTGCACAGATATTTGCCCAAATAATTACAATATCGAAAGTATTGCTGATACTGTCGGGCCACATGCATGCCACAGCCGGCGCAGCGATAATTCTGGCGCGCCAACAGCTGGGAGCGGCTGGCGGGCGCGTGCTCCGTGAAGATGATCTGTTGACGCGGCGGCGCCCATGTTTTGGTGCCACGTGTCAGGCTTGTCTCACTCGCCAGCAGCTGCTGTTGCTGCTGCTGCTGCTGCTGCTGCTGCTGTTCCTGCAGCTTGGGCAATGGCAGCAGCTGTTGTGGCGCATCCTGCTCCGAAACGAGCCATTTCAGATCACCCAATTTGGGCAGCTGCTGATCATTGAAGCGCGAGATTAGCTGCAAGCCCACCGCCTCGGCGCTATTGTTACAATTACAATTGCTACTCTGCTGCTCCGCAGCATAGGGTATCAGCAAGGCATCTGGATCTGGATCTGGATCGGCGACCGCACTACTCTCCGCTGGCTGGCCGCGTCTGCTCCACTTGACATGCTCGATGGCCGCAATGCATGCCTCCGAGATGCGAAAATGGGCATTCTCCTTCTCCAGTTCGGTGTTGTTGTGCGTGTTGCGCGACATTTGCAGAAATGCAGCCAGGCTCTGGTTGTCCAGCTTGTTGCCGCTGCTGCTCTGCTGGCTATCGCTGCTCAGGCTGCAGGATGTGGTGCTGCAGCTGGCGCTGCCATGCGCCTGGCCAGCTGGACTGCCGCCCACGATGTCCAGCGGCGCTGTGCTCGTCGTCGTCGTCGTCGTTGTCGCCGCTGAGGCCTGACAATTGTAGTCGAGCATGCTGACGCCTTCGAATAGCGATTGCCGCTGCCGCTTGTCCAGCTTGCGTCCATTCACGGGCAGAAAGTTAGTCATCAGCACACTGCTGTCCTCCTCAGCCTGGCCCAGACTCTTGCTATACCAGCTCGTGTACACGGGCGGCGAGCCAAACAGGTTGTTGAGAAAACTGTTTAGCGGACTGCCGCGCTTCGAGCACTGCGTCGTTGGCCTTGTCGTTGCCGGTATATTGGCTGCTGGCGATTCGCTGTTGCTGCCCGTTTGATCCGTCCAGATCTTGATGTCGTCACAGTTGATCAGCTGTATGCGGCGCGACGCGGGCGATGCCACCTGGCTGCAGCTGCTGGCCGTGCTGATGCTGGAGCCGCTCAACGTTGCCGAATCCTTGCGTTGACTGCGCCAATGGGCGCACGGACTGTTGTAGGTCTGACAACGCGGCCGCCGTGCAGCCAGCCCAGCCGGCCCAGCCTTGGCACTCGGCGGCCACCTATTCACGCTGCAATCGTTCTGATAGAGGCAGGGCAAACTTTTGATGCGTCGCAGCAGCTGAAACGGCCGTGCACGTTGCGGTAACTTGTTGAGATGATGCTGCTGCTGCTGCTGCTGCTGCTGTTGTTGCTCCTCCTCCTGCACGACATGCAAACGCTGGGTTATGCTAAAATTGGGCTGTGAGCTGGTGCGTCGATGGCGCCGCTTATTCAACGGCTCCTCCAGCTGTCTGAGCAGGCTGCTCTGGTCCAGCTCAATGGCCGTCAGGCAGACAAACAGCGCCGCCGCATAGCCGCTGTGCCGCAAATAGGCCACATCCCGCTGATAGTAACAGTCGAGCAGCTCCTTGTCCGCCACCAGCGACTGCACGCAACGCGACAGGCAACGCGCACGCAGACAGCTTCCCACCCATTGCGCCAGGAACTCTCCCACGCTGACGGTCACCTTGCCAGTTCCAGGTGAAGGCGGCGGCTGTGGCTGCGGCGGCTGCGGCGACGACTGGCGATCCGTGAGACGCAGAAACTCAAAGTCCTCAATTAGACGCTGCGAATGCAAGAGAAAAGTGTCATTAAAATGGCAAATGAAATCTATTGTTGCGTTTTCCCTTCTACTTCAACTTGAATAGTAAATTTAGGTGAATCGATATGTAAATAAATGCATGCCATTGTTTACAAAAGTTGCCCAAGAGTGTCTATTGTATGTTTATGAGTTGACAGGCTAGAATTATGTTTATTTGCTTTTAAGCTCCATTCGAGAGAGGCTTATCGGAGCCCCTTATATTCCCTTTAATCATTGGGCTTACATGAGGAATTAATAGGAGAAACAGAAACAGTTCATTTTTCTTCACGTTAAACCTCTTTCTAAATATTCATTATGCAGAACAACTGTTTCTATTGATCTATTTGCAGCTAAACAATCCAATACGCATCGGACTGCTATAACATATAGTTCCTCTAGGAGATTATGATTCATTTTCTGCTTTTTTCTCTTGCCCAAACTACGAGAGTCTCATGCTCCACATCAGATTAGTATATTGTTCTGTAACTTAGATCAAAATTATGTATGTCTGCTTGGTCAGCTCAAAAGATTATTTGTCGTCGCTTTGATTTTGTTTCTACTGAGTTTAGGGCGTTGTGAGCTTTGCTTATCAGAAATCGAGTCGAGTCGAACTTACCAGCGTTCCGACGTCCGTTGGCTGGAGCAGGCCGTGCTGCAGGATTTGGACGCATGTTTGCACCAGCAGTTGCAGGCACTCGTCGCTTTTGGCCTGGAACCAATGATTGGTGGCGCGTCGCAGCTCCGTCTGGAGCGTGGAATGCTGGAGATGTTGTTGTTTCAGCTCGCGCTGTTGATGATGGCTGCGCCTGTGCGTGTCACAGCTCCAAACTGGCGGCGGCGCAGCCGACGACGTTGGTGTCCCGCTGGACAAGTCCATTATTGTTGTTGCTGTTGTTGCGGCTACGGTTAGGCAATTGAGTGCGTTCACGCATATTTACATGTAGGCAATTGCATTGCAATCTTGCGCATTTATGCAGTGGCGTTGCTCGTATTGCAAACAATCGCTATCGATATATGCAACATATCGAAAAACAGCTGTTTACGATATGGCCAGACTTTTGGACATGTGGCAGGTGGCAGCCCTACAGAGCTTTAATGTCATTTTAAATCAAACAACTTGGCGCCCGAGAACCGGCTGATACATGATATTTACTTATGTGTTCTGTTATCTGAAACGCAGACCGCTCTGCGCAGCAAATAAATACAATGTTAACAAATAAGTAAATATGTAATGCATACACGCATTCAGACATTCAAACGTTACATACTTATACTTGTGCACACACACACAAACTTATTTTAAAGCTTCACCATTACTTGCAAGAAAAAAAAAAAATGCACTGCCGCAGCATGAAAACCTTTGGGGCTTACTTGACTTTTTGAGAATCGAGGAGGAGAGCACCATTTAAAAGTACGTTATTTTTAAATGTTCACTGCAGTGGAATTTAAATTTCGGTTGCGCCCCGCATTAGACAAAATACATATGCATGCGTACATACATACATACATACATGTTTACATACATGTGTACATACATACAAACATGTGCAGCGTATAAAATAATAATGGACTTGGCAAATATAAAATAATGCCAGTTACAAATACGTATGACTTTAATTGAAATGTGTGCAGATTAGTTAACGTTTAAATGCAATATACGAACTGATTAAAGATGTTGCACAATTTGTTCATATATAACTATTCTATTGAGTCTTCTTGTCGTCCTTGGCGGATTTGCCGGTGGCCGATTCCTCCTTGAAGTGCAAAAAGACAAACGAGAAGACAAAGACGCCAATCATCATGGAGAAGGCGCTGGTGTAGTAGGGGAATGCGCTGGGTATGAATCGTTCGTATTGTGTGTGCTCCAGTGGACGAACGGACACTTGGGTCGTGTTGTACAGATGCGTATAGCCGATGCGATTGTAGTCGACCTTAAACTGATAGACACCATAGACGTCGGGTATCTTGAATCTGGCCTCGTAGCTGCCGCTGCTCGTCTGCTTGAGGAAGGCGCGCACAAACGGATCGATGCGCACAAACTCGAGCTGAATATCGTTGGCCTTGAACGGCTGCCAATTGCCCAGCACCAGCTCCTCGATGGCAATCGTATAGACCACGGGATCCGTAATGGTATATGCCTGCTCTGGCGGCTGGCTTTCGCCCTCCTTGTGGTGACGCACCGAAGCCACACGCAGTCTGCCGCTCTCGCCGAACACCCACTTGCTGATGGCTTCGGCCACCGCCCGGTTGCCGGCCTGCTTGTGGAAGACGCCGCCCTGCGCATACTGCACGGCCATGGTGAAGGTCTCGTCGGCGAAGAAGTGCAGCGAGCCGGAGAAGACGACGCGTGCATTGTTGCGTGCCTGCAAAGCGGCAATTAGCAGCGTGCCACGGCCCACAGCATGCGGATAGTCCGAAACGCTCGAGTCTGGATTATAGCTGTAGGCACTGCTTTCCGCCGTCAGCAGCTTCAGGACCAAAGGATTCTCCTTGTCCGCAATGAGTCCTGTGCCGCGATATAGCAGCGGCGGCGCATTCGCCTGACGATTCTCGCTGCCCACCACGCTCGCGGCATCAACCAGATTCCGGGCCGAAGTGAGTATAGTTGTATGGTCGCCCGCATCGCTCACATCGTAGTGCAAGTGATCGATGACGGCGGCATTTTCCTCGTCCAGCTCGAAGCCGCACTCGGAGGCGAATTCACGCAGAGCATCACCGGATTTCTCGCTGCCCGCAACCAGAACATTGCCGCCGTCGTCCACGAATTGTGCCAGACGCTCCACGCTGATGTCACCGCCGAATTCCTCAACGCTGGGCGCGAAGATAATTAGATTCTTGTATAGGTATTCGCCATAGCGAGATAGCAACAGACCCGAGTCGTCCGCTAGCTTATACGTCAGCTTAAATCCGCGATCTACAAGAGCAGAGGTGGACAAAATATTTAGTAAATCTTGTACACGTCATAGGTTATGCATCTATGTGTGTGTGTGTGTGTGTGTGCGTGCGTGTGCCGGTTACCTTGCAATGTTTTGAAGAAAATTGAATGCGTTTCACGAATAGCTAAATTGTCCAACAATACCAGAGTATTGGCATCGCTTTCTAGCACAGCATTACAATTATTTATTGCGAAAATCGCAATTAATAGAAGTTTCCACATTCTGAATAAGCCGATTCAAGTCTCAATCTTCCCTAGTGATGGGTAATTTACAAAGTGTCACCGAAATATCGATATGTCGATCATCGCGGGTGCGATATCCGCCAATGCTGAATCGATGTTTCTTGATCAAGCTTTTAAATGTTTAAAAATCGCTGTATGATTAAACGAAATCGCAACGTAATATTTCAAGAGTGTGTACATATGTTGTAATGGCTATAGCAATAAATAAATTAACTATAAGCACAATCATGAAAATAAGCAAACCAACATGCTTTAAAAGTGTGTTGCCATAACTATACAGTTTTATATTATTTGACATCAATCTTAATGCATACGTTAAAATTAAAAATAGTTCAGTTGCGTATTCTGTTGACAACATAATAAGTTTGTGATTCTTAATTTTGTTGTTTTACTTTAATCTCAGCAAAAGAACTAATTTTGAAAATGCTATCACATTATCAGTGTGGCAACGCCAAAAATGTCGTTCTTTAGAATAAAAAGCTTTGCTTATACGAGAGCTTTCGAATTTTCGCTTTTAAAGTGTATCTAATTGGAAAACGCTTCTTCGCAAATTCGAACTCAGTTTCAGTTGCAAAAAGCTGGCGTCGCGCGCGGACGCTGAGGTGCGGCGGTATTTATGCTTACAGTTCTACCACTGACAACGGCCACTGCGAACGCGTGCGAGATTTGATTTAATTTTTTTTTGAGTGCTATAAAAATATAGTTAACAAATGGTTGAATTGTGAGAGAGCAACAAACGGCAGCATATTTATTTACATAAGAAATCAGCTAGCTGACAGAAATAACAAGAACATGAAGAGCTTTAAGAAAGCACCGCATTTGGACAGCAGCAAGAACAAGAACGACAACAACAAGAGTCGCTTATAAACAAACGTGTGTGCAAATCCATAAAATCAACAAGAACAAGAAGCGCAAGAATAAAAACAAGTGCAAATTGGGCCGCTGCGGCAAACGAAACCAACAGCAATGGAATTACAATAAAAACAAAAAAAAAACAATTTCAGCAGCAACAACAAAGGGCAATTAAAATTGTTTACAGAAAAATTCTGCTGATGCTTGATGAACTAACGGTGTATTGTTGCTAGCTGTGGTGGTGGTGTTGCTGCTGCTGCTGTAGTTGGTGGTGGTGGTGGCATTTGGTGGTGGCGGCATCTACTTCTGTCCGTTGTTTTTATATGTAGATACAAAGATACAAAAATAATCAAATTTAATTGAAAATAGCGTAACAAGCATCTGGTCAACATGCAATTAATGCAGACTAATTGAAATGGTGACAGTGTGCAAGCTGCCCCGCCCCCCGCCATCCTCTGTCTCCGTCCAAAAGTGCAGAAGTAGCTAAATGAATGGTAATTAATGCATATGTAGCGCTTTACCGTTATATGTATGTATTATGCGTGCAAGAGTAAGAGAGAAAGCGTGTAGTTAGCGAAGAAGAGAAGCAGCGAAAACAAAAGTGCAAGTGCCAGTTGCTGCAGTTGTTGTTGTTGTTGTTTTTATTTTGATGTTAGTAGAGCGCGGTTGAAATTTATCGATCGACCAAAAAACATCAACAACAACAGCATCCGCAACAGCAGAGCAACGCGCACAGAACGTAAGAGAATGCAACTGGACAGATGCTGCTTTGCCGGTCAACGACGCTGACGCCGACGCTGACAACGACGCCGACGCCAGCACCGGCAAGTAGCAGGACAAGGCCGTCAATTTGCTGCCAGCTTTGCGGTCGGCGTGAAAGTTCATTTTATGCGTTCAGGTCCAAGCCGCAGCAACAGCAGCAGCAGCAGCAGCGGCGGCGGCGCAAAAGTGAAATCTTACCAGCTCTTCGCTCTTTGCTATCTTGTCTTTTTGTATGTGTGTGTATGTGTGTATGTAACAACTCGCTGGCGCTGGCTTACATTGACTTTTCTGTTTTTTTTTTTTGGTTCTTGTGCAGTCAAGTGCTACAAATAGTTCAGTAAAAGTAGCTGAACAGATAAACTAATAGTTAGTGAAAACAAAAAGAAAACAAGAAAACACGAAAATCAACCAACGGCAACGGCAACGTCAATTTCTTCTTGTCAATCTCCAAGTAGAAGAAGAATAACCACAACAACGACACGCTGTTTCGTTGCGCTAGCGGCGGCGGCAGCCAGCGGGGCGCTGGCAAAAAATTGCGGTATGAATAACTGTTATATTGAATTCTTTTATATGTATGTTAGTGCATGATATACATTAGGTATGCACAGTGAAAGCTCTGTTAACGGACAGCCTCCTTGGGCGAATTCTTCTAGAGCCGAGCAAATTTTAATTCCTTACAGTTTATTTTTGAACGACATTTTTTGTAGCTATTTCTGCAGATTAAATGCAGAACTAGTTGAAACGGAAAAGATATATATTATTAAAAGATATTATTATGGAATACGCAAAATTATTTTGATAATTTATGCGAGATATATTTTAAGAGAACATCTTCCTTAGCAGGATACCGTAGGCAGCCGTCCAAGAGAGCTTTTACTGTACATTTATGTATGTATGTATGTTCACATTCATTTGATGCCTTGCTTCCCCTTTCATAAACATACATACATACAGACGTATATGTATGTATGTATAGATGTATATGTATGTATATATATGGGAGCATTTACTGTTTAGTTTGCAGTTTTGCCAAAATTGCAGAGGCTGTATTTTAAACATTCGAAATGCAATTCGAAATATGGTCCAAAGTTAAACACCAGCAACAGCGCAGCAGCAGCGCGCATTAGGCCAGCATCATGCATGGCAAATCATTTACATATTCAAATCACGTCCACGTAAGGGATGCATCAAAATGCATTAAACTCACGATTGGATCAGTATTGAATTTTTACTGTTGCATATGTCGCCATATATGCAAATGCATGTCTTGTAAAAATGTATATGTGTATTTGCATACCAAATACACACACATACATATTTGAAGGAATTTACCTTTATGGAAAAATAAAACTAGAAAAAAAATGCATTTCCTGGGATGAAATACTCTTGCAGACATACATGTGTATATTCGAATGTATATAAAAAGTAAGGGATATTTCAAAAACTTTTAACCGATCGCTCCAGTTAAAGCCAAGATGAACTGCATAATGCAAAGTAAGGGCTGATAGTGCAAATTGTTAAAGGAATTAACGTTGATCTGAGCAAGGGACAGAAACAAATTAACAAGAATAGGTGGTAATTAAAACGAAGATAGAAGAGAAATATTAAAAAATTAACCGTATAACATACGCCAAAATGTGCTAAAAATAGATAAATGGCTGACGCGGCAGCTGCCAATTGACTGGGGGGCGGCTATGCTGCGAGCTTTCAGTAAACGAGGGTCGCTTCAGTCGTATGGAAACGGAGTACGGTTAACAGTGGCCTGCCTGTTCAATGTGAGGTCTGCCTACTCGATTGGGGGTTAGTTATTTTTGGGGACGACAATGATGACGATGTTTCTATACAAATACAAACGCACACACCGAGACTCACACATACATGCATAAACACGCGCGCCGACAGTCTGACAACCCCAACTGTGTGGCATTGACGATGCTTTTCGCTAAAACTTCGGAGGATTTTTTACCGGCGGGGATGCTGATGCTCGGTTTCGTCCTTTTCCTCGCCGCTGTCATGCTTTTGCCTTGCCTTTGCCTTTGCCTTACATCTATTGGCTAACTCTCTGCCACACTGTTACGCATAGTGCACACATACACTCATAGTACACATGTATTTTCATGCAAATGTCAAAGCTGCCAAGCGCCGACAACGACAACGTCGTCACTTCTCTCGCCCCTGCGGCGACCGTGCGGCGAGTGTAGCGGATTTTGTTTGTGCAGGCATTGATGTTGTTGTTATCACTTTTCATACCCTGTAACAATTGACTATGGACGTAAAGGGTAGGTTGTAAAAGGCAGAAGAAGACTGCACCGAATCCATTAAGAATGTGCAGAAAGACAGCCGAGCTTATATCTTAAATCCCTTTAGAATACTCATAAGTAACTTCTTTAAAAATCAAAAGTGTATAATAAAATAAAATGATATAACATACATATGTGCATTTTTAACAAATGCATGCATTCAAACCTTTAAGCGGCTTGTAGGGTATCATCTAGGGCGCACTCTTGTCTGAATCACTCATATATGTTTGTTACTGTTTAATTTTTTTGGGTCTTGCATTCTACGCGCTTTCTAGCTGTAAAGTATGGGGATGTGCCAGCACTGCAAAAAGGTGCGTTCACTTACAAATGAACTTTCTGAATGAACGGTGGTGTTCAGTTTTGAAAACTCACCACCAATTGCCGGGTATCCCTTACTCGCTCACTAATCCCCTTACTTGGCCTCGCCTCTGCTTCTCTTGCGCTATGCGATTCTTGTCGTCCAGTGTTGTCTTATTTCTTACCTTTGCATCTGTTTTTCTTCTTCATTTTTTGCAAACTGCTTGGCCAAACAATTAGAAATTGTGCAACACTTGAAATTTGGAGCGCGCAGCATCTGCAGGCAAAGAAAATTAAGAATTGCGCCACTCAACACGTCGTCGCTGGCGTCTCTGTTGCTATCTTTCTACAAGTACGCAAGCATACACATACATAATACAGATACAAAAATACACAAATGTACAAATACACACATACTTTTCTATATATTTATGTATCTTCGCCTGCCCGACAGCAACAAGACAGAATCCAGTAAAAGTAATCTGGTTTCGAGTAGTCAGCTAACAGCTACCCTGTAACTGAAATTCTAATATAGTCACATTGATGAAGTTGTTAATTTAAATGCCCATTTTGGCACATACTAAAATGAACACAGCTTAATTGCTAGAGGGTATCAAAAGAAAATATTCAATGAATTCCCAGACGACTACGCGATATGCGATCGCAGAAAGAGAAGTTTCGAGTGCCAAAACCAGACCGAAATAAACTAACCGTGCGAATTAAATAAACCGGAAAAATTTCAACGACAATATGATGGATGTGTGTGTGCATACCCGCTTTTATCTCTCTGTTAAAGGGTAATACTATGTACATAAGCCGCAAACAATCAAGGCATAAGTCTTCTTCAGCTTTGTCTTTAAGAGCTTTGCATTTCTTTTGTTTTTGTTTGCGTACGCATAATGAGAATAAGACAGGAATTTATATTTCCTATCCCAGTCTATTTGACTAGCCTATTTATTCCACTAGAAACCAGGATTTTTAAAGCTCTTTAAAGCTTAAGCATAAAGTCTTTTCAATTTAAATATTAAATGAGCACCGCCAACAATCGATGCCAAAAAGTACTCATTATCGATACTCGAGATCGAGCTCTGACCCCCACCCCCACTCGGGATCGAAACAGTTATTTTTCACTCTTTGATTTGACCGGATGTTTTAAAGCTTATTGTTATTTGAAGTCTTCAGTCTATATTCGTGTTAATTGCGTTTTTAAAAAAAAGCTTAAAAAAGTAAATAATTGTAAGTTTAACATTTATGCAATTTATTTATTGTATTCTTTAGTGAAATATATAATGAAAAACAGGCATTTCTATGAAAAGACCCGTTGAGGATTTATAATTATAATAATATCTGGTCGCTCGCATAATTCAATGCCCCTATTCTTTGTATTCCCATGGGGTCCGTAATTATTATAAATTATATTAAACAAATTATACGTTAATCATAGCCATTTCAACAACTCAGTTTGTATTTGTCACGGGGTACTATAAAAAAGTTAAATCATATTCTAATTAGCGGTCTCTGGAATAAATAAAATAATGACGCTTACATTTTTATCAATGGGCTTTTATAAACAATGTACAATCCAATAAAACAAATAAAAAGTTTAACTTCAATTGTCAATTCTGATTTCTGTAGTTTTGCTGCAGTTCCAGGGTATTGAAGTTTCGGTGCGTGCCTCTTTTTTTTTTTTTTTGCTTTCTTGGGCTTTGTTTTGTCTTACTTCGTGCCATTTTCTTTTGACACTCGCACACTCACACACACGCACAGAAACAAGGACACGGAAGCGTCTTGGTGTTGTTATTGTTTTGTGGGATTTCACTTGAGAAATATATCCCCACACACACACACACGCACGCACACACACACATATAAAAGTCGCATTCTTTGCATGATTCCTGTTTGGTTTTCCTGCTTCGTCTGCTTCTGCCACATTCCATTAAATACAACGAATACCAAAATGCGATAAAAGCAGTCAAGAAATTAAAATTGTTAGCCAAAGCTCTTACACACACACACACACACACACACACTCACACATACATACTCATCCAAAACACATTATTTCTTAGCCTGCGGCCGGGAATAGCCATGACATAAGGATAAACTTTCGCATAGTTATAAATTTACACACCCATACGCACACACATATTTCGTATTCCAATTTAAAATCTGTGAAAAATGTCAAATGAGCAACATTCGCTGACCCAAAAACAAATCAAATCGCACCCATAAACTATCGAGCAGCATATTGAAAGCGGAATGAAATGGGTAGAAGAAGAAATAAGGGTATTTAGCAGCGAATTTATTAAACATTCAGCTTCAGGTCAATTAGTTGTCGCGGGATATTCTATTCGAAGAATAAATGGAAATTTAGAAAGAGAAAAGAGTAGAGGAGATTTTGAATGAAAGGAATATTTTGTAATTTTCTCCCGCAAAACCTGAATAGAGTTCAAAAAGTTGATGCTCACGAAAGTAGGGCAAAAGTTCTGTTGTATGTTAAGCATAGTCAGACATTTCCATGATAGTTCCCTTGTTGTCGATTTCCTTTTGGAAAAGTTCAAAAAAACTTTCTTGTGGTAAAGTTCTCGGCAATATCCGGCGGTTGCCTCATTTTAATTATAGATAAGATACTCAGAGTCTTTAGTGTTGGTCGCAAGGTCCTGCCCGAAGCTCCTAAATAGACCCTGGATATAAATAAAAATAATAAAAATCATACTAAAAATATAAGATAAATTGAATAATTATAAAACTTAATAGGTAATATTAAGTATGTTTATCCCATTATAGTCAAGCTAGGTTAAGATGCTCATGTATAGTATCAATAAATTAGCTAATAAAGGGAGCAAAAAAAAAAAAAAAGACCCTGGATGATATATTTGTTAGTCTCAAAACTAATTTGCGCTTTAGTTTCGAATGGTTCTAAAATCCAGACCGTAGCATGTATGTTTGAATAATATAATATCTATATCTATACATCCAACTGTTGAATCAGTTTCTCTGCTTCTTCTGCTGCAAAAGCGTCTTTAGCCTTGGCATATGCAGTACTTTATTTAATGGCACTTATCATTGCCAACATCATGAAAAAAAGCCAACATGACATGACCATAAACTTTTCCCCTTTGTTGTTGTTGTTTTTTCGTTGCTGCCACAACTTTTCGCACAGTCTCAGTCTCATTGTCGCTATCTGTATCTGTAGCTGTATTTGTATCTGTATCTGTATTTGTATCTGTATCTGCAGCTGTATCTGTCTTTCTCTGCGTGGCCTTTAAGCTGGTTTCCGCTCGACGCGCTGCTCTGATGTGGTGATGCCATCCATTTTATGACGCCACTTTCCACCACACACACACACACACACACACACACACATTCTAAATAAAGTGTGCGTCTATCCACATTACATTAAGACAAAACTGAGCACTTTTGTTTGACTTGATTAAGTCAACAAAACGTCGATTTGTTGCCTTAGCTAGCAGCTGTCAATCCGCCTCGAACACTCTAATCGCAAAGCTCTCACAAGTTCAGACAGCCTTTTCTATTCAAGAACAGGCCAGGTCTTCGGGGCCAGGGGTAAAGGCCAAACTGAGTGCCCGATTATCATGAAAAGTTACCCATAATGCAATTATTCAATTATTTGCACAGCTCTGCAGTTGCCTTTAAGTCAGTTGTGTGACCCAATTTATTCAGGCTCTGCCAGCTTAACCTTGTATCTACGTATAAACTGAGAAGAATTATAATTCGCAACTTGTTTAAGCGCAACATTCGTGACGCTTTCAAAAACATTTCTTTCTTTGAAAAATCACGGCTGCAAACCTTTGGACTGAAAGACGGCAAATCTTATTATCCGGAAGATACATTTGCGATATATATATATAACTTATCATTAAACGATGCTGAAACTTCTTTCTCCCTCTTTCTCTCGCTCTCGCTCTCTCTCTTGATGTGCTTTCGCCTAATTATCCAGCTTCTATCGCCACGCCATCTTCCTAGGGATAAGCCCCTTATTCCAAAACACGATAATACAGTTATTATTCGTTTTTGAAGCCAACAAAGAAAGTAATCGGAACGCAAATTATAGCATTTCAGACGAAAAGGTTCGCAGGGCGGCCCACACACATTTTGCAGCTCGTTGGGCTGCACTTTGTTTACCTTACCTGAAGCGCACAATCGCCGCATATTTCCATACAAGTATACAAATAACTAGATGGAAACCCCGACGATAAACTCGACAGGCACATGGAAGCGTTGGCATTCCGCTGGCATTTAAGTTTCTTAATTGGTCAGGAGCACGTCATCCGCATGCAAATGCTGTAGCTGTGTAGCATAAGAACCCCGTCAGACTCGTTAAAGGAACCCAAAACATTGGACATTGTGCGAGCACCCTTCAAGCTGTCCCAAAGCTGTGCAATTAACCCGAAAGGCCAGCGATGCAGCGACGAAGGAGCAGAAGACGTTCAAGTAGCAGAGCTATAGAAAATGAAAGCCCCACAAAAAAAAACAAGTCGGGCGCGCCCGACTAGGGGATACCCTGAACCCTCTGCTTCCGACAGGCGATAGGTATAAAATGAAAAATACTTGATATATATATACCATTCTAGAAGCTACATGTCAAGATTGGCGACTCTAGCTCATATTATTTGCCGAAATTGCTAAAAAAAAACGGGATTTCGATATCGATTTTTATCGATTACTTGGAAACGTGGCAAGTTATCTAATATCGGAAACGCGCGGGCACTAGGAGGACCTACAGCCAAAATTTCAAGTCTCTAGCTCTTATAGGTTATGAGATCCTTCCCGTTCATACATACATACATATGGTCGGAGATGCTTCCTTCTGCCTGTTACATACATTTGCACAAATACATTATACCCGTTTTACCCATTTTTAATGGGCTCAGGGTATAAAATTGTTTCATCATCCAACCAGCCATACGCGAGCATAATGCATAATTATGATGTCTTCATAAAGGATTTAATTATTATACAGAATTAAATATAGAAACCAGAAACATATTATGCGCTGCTTATGCGACATTCGAACGATATAGAGTTATATAAAAAACTCACCCCACGTATCTTCTCGACTGTAACAAAAACTTAAAAAAAAAAAAAACCCCCCCACTTTTGTTCACATTTGATACCCATTGAGCTGCCTGCAACTCGACGTGAATCGGATATGCTTACGATATTTATAAAAATAGAAAATGGTTGATTGCACAACAAGCCAATTATGTGAAAGGAAAATATTTCCCCTTCGCGTTTCGCAACATTGTAAAATGCTGGCAACGCCACGTGAGTTGCCAGATGAATTGAATTATTGATGCCATAACGGTTAAATGCGCCTACCAGCTGGGAGCTTACATGATGGCAGCACTGTACGAAGTTTTATCCTCATGTTAAGTATGAGTTGATAAACTTCAATAGACCTGATCGAGATCTAATAAGAATTTGATGGCTTAAAGTTAGTTTTGACTTTGACAGGAAATCGAGTTGATTAAAACAGCCGCTGATTTAAGTTAACTTAATTTGAATATGTTAGTTAGTTATATCTTCATGTTAGGTTAAATAACCTGGTTGCAGCCACATGTTAAGTTAAATATCCTGGCTCCATCGTCATTTTAAGTTTAGTAACCTGGTTCCATCTTCATGACAAGTAGGAAAATATGGAAAGCAGTAAAAATGTTCGCGACAAGATGCGATTTAATCTCGATCCAAAATTGATAAGACTTTAGGATTATGGTCTGGCTCGGGTTTCTATTTGACGACCTATAAAAAATGGCAAAAAAAAACAACGGAAAAATTTGTAACAATCCATTTCGGTTTTACGGACCCCAAATCGATCAAAAAATCAAGTTGTCTGTTGCTTAGAGTTAGAATAGGAAACAGATTTGTTTTATGTTTAGGCTACGAAAGGGACTCGAACCGGCTTGTAAGCCGTGAATGAATAAACGCCAGTTGGTTAATTTGGTTTACGCTGAATTTGAATGCAAATACGAATGAATACAATTGATACAGTTGATAGTCCGGCATTAGGTGTATCGGACAATGTCCGGGCCGAGCTGCTCGAGCTCCTCGGGCAGGGCGCAGCACTTCCAGGACTCCTGGACGCCGAACGTGTAGATGGTCTCGTGAAAGTACAGCTCGCTGGGCATTATGAAGGCGGTGGGAAAGTCCAGATTGTTCATGGTATCGGGAAACTTTTCCGGCTGTACACTAAAGCCCGAATGCTGAAAATATCGTGCGCATTCCTTGCCCATTATCGGCTCCTCGTCGCGCGTATCATCCGGAAAATCGTTGGCCGTTTCGAAGCGCATGCCCGGCTGATTGCTGTGTATCTCCATGAAGCGACCGGATTCGGGATGCAGGAATCGGCCCGCAAAATGCAGAACATTCGCATCGAAGTCCTTGTCGATGGCATAGCACACATCGAAGCCGGGCACCGATTTGTTCTCGAACTGGCGCAGCCGATCCCCAATAAAGGCCGGCACTCGCATATCGTAGACAGTATGGTTGACACGGACAAATCGGCCCGTCGGCATTGCGTCGTCGTCGTTTGTCTCAATCGTATGATCCGCCGATATGACCAGGCGGTGCTCCAGTATGCCCTTGCGGCCGGCCTTCTGCCCGGCCAGATTGAAGTAGCAATGATTGCTGATATTCACGGGCGTTGTCTGATCCGTGCGCGCCTCGATTCGCATATAGAAGCGATTGTCGTTGTCCATGGTGAAGTGCAGCAGCACGGTCAGATTGCCCGGATAGCCCTCGTGGCCGTGCGCAGACTCATGGCTGAGCGTAATCCCGTCCGGCCGCATCATGTGCAGATTCCAAATGATGCTATCGAATCCAATGTAGCCGCCATCGATCTGATGTTGATTATTCAAATTGCGCGAGACGCGCACCTTGCGCCTGTCCATTATGAACTCTCCGTTCGCCACACGATCCGCGACTCGTCCCAGCATACAGCCAAATCTTCGCTGTTTATTCGACAAGTAGCCGGCCACATCGTCGAAGCCGAGCACCACGTCCTCCACATTGTGGTACGCATCCGGGCACCTGATGCTCTGTATTGTCGCGCCCAACTGGATGATCTGCACGGACAGATGATTCGCATTGCTGATCGTGTAGCGTCGCACCACCTGGGCCTTGCCCGTGAACGGATTGATGGCGATGCCAAAGATATCTTCCGTCACTTTAACCATAATGCCAAATTTCGACAATTTCTACGCCAATTTTTTCTCAATTTTACTAAATATTTTTTTGTCAATTTTTAATCGGTTTTTGTTTCGTTTGAAAATAATTTATTGTGTGACGTTTGGCCTGAATAATGGGTTTATCTCGCATTCTGTTGAATGTCCAGAATTCAGTTTGCAATTCAAATATAATTAAGCTTCAGTCAAACAGCCTTGAAACAGGCTTTTGATTTTCCCCAGAAAATGTACGCTAAAAGTTCGTATCGTCCGTTTTAAATTCTCAGAAATCATAACTACGGCGAAATCTGTGGAAATTGAAACATCAACTAATGGTTAAATCTGTCTGACACGTTGAAGGTCTCTCCGCAACCTACACTTTCCACCCATTCCTGGTATTATAATGGACCGATTGGCCTCCATCCATTCCAGGTATCATAATGGACTCAACTTGACCTTCAGAACAATTGACCTAACGCTGGAAAATTTGAAACCGAACTCTCCGTTAAATATGTTGACAAATTTGTCACAATCAACAAGCGCACACTGCAGATACCCTAATAGAGGGTATTATAATTTATAAAAGGACACGTCTCCGACCTCATGAGGTATATGTATATAATATTCATCAGCTTTAGCAGCCGGGTCTATATACATACATATGTAGTTATATATATCTGATTGTCCCACTTATAATCTCTCAACGTCTTTTTGTCGCAATTTGAGCATATATCCGGAAACGACTGGATCGAAGCACTTTATCATAAAGCTGACATTTGAAAGATTGGATAAAATCTAAATTCATTAAAGAACAACCTTTGTTGTTGCTCAAGACATCTTGAAGAAACTGAACATTTTGGGGTCTTGTCAAGCTATTTATATATAAGCAAAATCTTTTCAACATCGGCCAATATATTATATGTATATGTAGATGTCGCAGGAGCGATCGGTCAGAATTTATGTTCTTCTACGAACAACTTTTGTGTTTTGGCATTTGCGAGCTTAATAATGCCAAGTCTAATCAATAAACTATATATACAGCACTATAGGAAGAATCAATGGAAAATGATTATATAAAATTTATATGGGAAGCATCGGTCGAAACATGAGTTTTGTATGGAAAACTTTTCTGGCTATTGAAGATGTCTTAACCAAAATGAGGCTCAATATGTATGCAAGCCCCAATTAAATCGGTCTAGCATATAGGAACATAGTCTAGAAGGGTATTCAATAGCCGTTCTTTTGTGCAACTAATTTAGTTATTTGATTGATGATGGCTTATTGGTTTGATGATTCGTTGGCTTCTGTGCAATGGAAATGTGCGTCGAGTTTGTGCATTGCAAATAAGTTAAGCAGTCGAATGCAGCAGAGAATGCAGAGAAACTTATCTTATCAACTTATCGGACACAAGCTAATATAGTCGAACATTGATGAATGTGCCATAAGCTATGCAATTTTTATGATGTTAGGGCCATGAAATTGCTCTATTTAATCATTGACCGTGACTGGAATTATTAATATGCATTCGTAATGTGCTCGCCACGGAATAATTCATTATGTGCCCCACTTATATATATATATATACATATATATTTATATATATATATCCGGTCTGTGTAATTGCCATAAAATGCGGCGCTTAAAATCCAATTGCGAACGCTTTCCAGGCCCTCTGGACTGGGCTGGGCTGGTCTGCGGTCATGGCTCAGTGGATCCTACAATCCGACAGCAGACAACGGGGCCAGAAGCCCCATTTATCGGGGGCAATGCCAGACGTCAGACGCCAGACTACAGTTGAACTAAAATCTAGTTGCCAGTTTGTTGGCAAGGTGAAAGATAAGCGGGCTATAAGTTGGCCAAATTAGCCGGCTTCATTTTAATTGGAAATGTTATCAAGGCGATTATTAATAATTCCAGTGATAGCCATATAAATCGACGCCAGCGTTTGGCGCTCATAAAAGTATCGACCGATATGATTTTAATAAAGCTTGCGATTGCATAAATCAAGTGCAAATATATTAAATTTTAATATTACATTGTACCTAGACGTATCCACAACATAATATAGAAAACAGAGCAAAATATATACATATATAGAACTTAAAGTCCATGTCAAATTTACCAGCCTCTTTATATATGAAACATTGCCATGGCAATTGGATAAAGTTAAATCTCTGTAGATTCAGTATAAACAAGACAGTATATTGTATAAAATATATGAACAGTATATATCACTGAACTAACTGACAGTTTTCTTATCCCCCTGGCAAAGTTCATGTTAGTTGACAAGCAGCTAGATAGAACTTAAGACCCAGCTACAACGTATCCACAACATAAGATAGCCTAAGTGAAAGCAAAGAAAATAGAGCAAAATATATACATACATATATAGAACTTAAAGTCCATGTCAAATTTACCAGCCTCTTTATATATGAAACATTGCCATGGCAATTGGCTAAAGTTAAATCTCTGTAGATTCAGTATAGATTCAGTATATTGTATAAAATATATGAAAAGTATATATCACTGAACTAACTGACAGTTTTCTTATCCCCCTGGCAAAGTTCATGTTAGTTGACAAGCAGCTAGATAGAACTTAAGACCCAGCTACAAGGTACAGTAACTTAAAAGTAAGCTAAAACTTACCTGATTGCCGGATTTGGGTGCACTCTCAAAGAAATTCGGTGTATTACGGAAGAACTTGAAGATGCGGCTCAGAATTTCGCCAGCATCTGCAAATACAACTAGGTATTAGAAACAGTCTAGGATGTGCATGGCAACTACAGCTAAAACCATAAACTCGCCTGGGATTCGAACCCGGATCCAGCATTCAGACAGCTCAGCTACAGAGGAATTCACAGTCCATGTACTTTGTCGGAATTGTTTTGACATGTTTACAAACTTACGCGCAAATTATTATTTAATAACACATTTAAAATTCGTACGCCGTAGGACCTATACTATATATATATATATATATATATACATATAGCAATGCATGTAGAGTCATGAATTTATTATAGGCCATCTGATACGAATAGCTATTTTGTTATTATTTTTGTTTTTTTTTTTTTAGTCTAGTCTAGTATTTTACACATGTTACATGTGTTAATACATATTAAAAACAATCAGCGTTCAAGGTCCGCTTTCCGATCTATTAATATTTTAGTGATTTAGTCATACTTGCAGTACTTATCAGACATGACTACATTTTCATTGATACTACACAAACTGCGTACTCTATTCATATTTTGTAGGAGTCTCCACAAATGTATATGATATATGTATGTATGTCAACAATTTCGTTAATTTAACTTCTACTTAATGCTAACAATTCAAAGCATGCCTCCTCCGTATACTACGTATGTTGGATGTCACGTATACGAAGATGGTTGTGTTATCAACCTAAACGATATCATCGCCTCTGCTCGGAATGTTAGAATGCAAGTCACTTCTTATGCATATGTTGCACAATTCCCCTGCATTCCACAATCCGCTTTGGACGATTATGTTTGCAAGTTTGATTTGCATTTTTTTGTATACCCTGTAGCCGTATAATGTGCATAGAGGGCGTATAATGGAGTTGTTAAAAAATATGAAAATATGGCACATATATAAGTCAGTTGTTAGTTATTTACCGAATATCGCCTTTGTCTGCGATTTTTATAGCCTCAAGTAAGCTGTTTCCTTCGACTTTGAACTACTACTTCTTCTAATCATACTCCTACTACTCATACTACTTAACCTACTCATACTCATATTACTCATACTACCCCTACTTATACTACTCATACTGCTCATACTACTCATACTACTCATACTACTCATACTACTCATACTACTCATACTACTCATACTACTCATACTACTCATACTACTCATACTACTCATACTACTCATACTACTCATACTACTCATACTACTCATACTACTACTCATACTACTCATACTACTCATACTACTCATACTACACATACTACTCATACTACTCATACTACTCATACTACTCATACTACTCATACTACTCATACTACTCATACTACTCATACTACTTATACTACTCATACTACTCATACTACTCATACTACTCATACTACTCATACTACTCATATTACTCATACTACTTAACCTACTCATACTCATATTACTCATACTTCCCCTACTCATACTACTCATACTGCTCATACTACTCATACTACTCATACTACTCACACTACTCATACTACTCATACTACTCATACTACTTATACTACTCATACTGCTCATACTACTCATACTACTTATACTACTCATACTACTCATACTACTCATACTACTCATACTACTCATACTACTCATACTACTCATATTACTCATACTACTCATACTACTCATACTACTCATACTACTCATACTACTCATACTACTCATACTACTCATACTACTCATATTACTCATACTACTTAACCTACTCATACTACTCAT
The DNA here is from genome assembly GCA_035045355.1 of Drosophila lacicola. NCBI lineage: Eukaryota > Metazoa > Arthropoda > Insecta > Diptera > Drosophilidae > Drosophila > Drosophila lacicola. The sequence continues at coordinate 29,806,547 of JAWNPB010000148.1, forward strand.
ACTACTCATATTACTCATACTACTTAACCTACTCATACTCATATTACTCATACTTCCCCTACTCATACTACTCATACTGCTCATACTACTCATACTACTCATACTACTCATACTACTCATACTACTTCTACTACTCATACTACTCATACTGCTCATACTACTCATACTACTCATACTACTCATACTATTCATACTACTCATACTACTCATACTACTCATATTACCCATACTACCCCTACTCATACTACTCATACTACTCATACTACTCATACTACTCATACTACTCATACTACTCATACTACCCATATTACTCATACTACCTACTCATACTACATACTACCATACTACCTCATATACCTACTCATACTCATACTACTCATACTACTCATACTACTCATACTACTTATACTACTCATACTACTCATACTACTCATACTACTTCTACTACTCATACTACTCATACTGCTCATACTACTCATACTACTCATACTACCCTTACTCATACTACTCATACTACTCATACTACTCATACTGCTCATACTACTCATACTACTCATACTACTCATACTACCCATATTACTCATACTACCTACTCATACTACATACTACCATACTACCTCATATACCTACTCATACTCATACTACTCATACTACTCATACTACTTATACTACTTATACTACTCATACTACTCATACTACTCATACTACTCATACTACTCATACTACTCATACTACTCATACTACTCATACTACTTCTACTACTCATACTACTCATACTGCTCATACTACTCATACTACTCATACTCATATTACTCATACTACCCCTACTCATACTACTCACACTACTCATACTGTGTACAGGGTATTTTATTGCGAGCATTCTAACTTGTTTTGCTGTACGCGACAGCTGCAACCTTAAGCTGCCCAAGCGGTTGTTGCGAGCCGGGTCCGGGTCGAGGTGTTCCTGTCAACGACTGCAGAGCTGCATATACAAAGCTTTCCAGCGTTGAACTGGAACTGGGAGTGGGACTGGGACTGGGACTGGCACTGTGACAGACAAGGGCAAGCGCCAGAAACGACAGACACATGCGAATGGTAGAGATTTAAGGATTAAACCTTACTACGGCTACATTCTGGCTGGCAGAGAGTTGAAATGTTTTGTCGACCAACTAAAGGCCTTAATACACACATGTCATGAATGCCATCGTTATGCAATTAAAGGTAGAAATCAATGCAATTACTTCAGTTGAACGCTTTTGATCAATTATGTGTCCGGCCGGCTGCCTGAACATTGCAATGAAAGAAATATTCTGATTAATGTTTCGTTCCGAGAATTATCAATCCGAATGTTAATTAGCGCTCTGCAATTGCGGCGGCTTCCTACTGTGTATAAAAAAATGTTATAATCATTTTTTTCCGCCTCTGTGATTTACAAAAAATTTGAATGTCAATTAAACTACTCAAAGTGAAAGTTGATTTGTCTGTCTTCCATTAATGCGAATTGGGTCAAGGTCAAATGAATAGTTCTTAAATTTGAATATCTCATGAATATCTCAACTCTCAACTCTGAACTCTTGCCTCTTACAGATGCCTGGACTTGTGGTCTTCAGACGCCGCTGGTCTGTTGGCTCGGATGATCTGGTAGTACCAGGTGCATTTCTCTTGGCGATACACTTTATGAGGTAAGTTCGAATACAGAATACAGATGCCCTGCTGCGGCTGTGGCTAATTGTATATTATACAAACAAATGTACGATGTTTATCTTTCAGCTTTGTACTTGTGGCCGTCTCGTTAGTTTTATTTGAATATAACACAAGTGTTTTAAGTGTTAAACTATTGTTCTATCATCTAATTAGCTATTTGTTAATACTATTTTGTGAGTATGATACTGCCAAAGAGTTGCAATCCAGAACTAGTTAGCTAATCTGTGGCACTTTGTCCCACTTTGCAGTTTCGATATGCGTAGAAATAGGCATTTGTGTGATCTCGATGCGCGGCAGCATTTTGGACTCCGAGGCGCGTACATCGATCAATATCTGGATATATCTCAAGAGCTGTAAGTCTGCATCTCAACTCTTTTCGCATCGATATTAATCTGTGATAATCTGTTTCGTGGTGTTTAGTGGTGATATTGTTTGATATTTCATGGCTGATATTGGGCTCGATTTGGCTGTCCAATTACTACATGGTGGCGCCCATCGATGAGGCCAAAAAGGTTTTTATTGGTGAGTTCAGGGCTTCGGGGCTTAAACCAGTTGCGAATTTTTGGCGCGTCAAGCATTTTGATTGACATATGTATGTATTGGCTTAATGCTCCGACAGCCATCATCATATGCAACTGGACGCTGGTGTTCATCACGCTGATAACCATCTGGTGCACGTTCGATGCAGCCGGTCGTTCCTGGGTCAAGATGAAGAAGTACCAGCGCTCCATGCGCGAGACTGAGTCGCGTTTCAACTACAAGCGCAGCAACAGCATGAATCGCAACTGGCGGCAACGGTATGTTAAACATATATACATATCTGGCAGATCGTATCATATATATCATATATAATCCTTAATTCCGTAGCAAGGTGATGCGCGCATATCAGGACAGCTGGGATCATCGGTGTCGTCTGCTGTTCTGCTGCATGGGCTCATCGGAGCGTAATCGCAATTCGTTTACGGATATCGCGAGACTGTTGAGCGATTTTTTTCGCGAACTAGATGTGGTGCCATCGGACGTGGTTGCCGGTTTGGTCCTGTTGCGCAAATTTCAGCGCCTCGAGCGTGAGGCAATTGTTAGGCAGCGCAAAAATGGGACATACGAGTTCCTCAGCGGTGTCCCAATCACGGAGCACACACAGTTCCTAGCACTCAACGATGCCAAAAATTATGACTTCTTTCAGACCGTCATACACTATATGTACTTTGCCCAGGGCGCCTACGGCTGGCCCATGTACGTCATCATCAATCGAAGCAAAATGTGGCATCTGGTGCCCGAGCTCAAGTGAGTATTCATTGAATCCAATTGACATTCTGTTTATTGTTTATTTCGATCGTGGCACTAATCAATAATGATCTATGAGTTTGACAAATGCATCAGTTGCATTCAATCAAACAAATTGGTAGATCTCGGTGCAAGGTAGTTAAAGACATCTTTGAGGCCATAAAGTATATTTGCACTCTATCTTTAGACTTGTAACGAAAAATCGCCCTTTATATTTTAAAAGCCTCAAGTAAAGCCAACAAATTGTATCTAGGAATATCGCCGCGTAGTTTTCTTTAAATAATATTTATCTATGCTCTCACTTTTCTTTTTTGACTCTTTCTTTGTCTCCGTAAATCTCTTTTGGTCTATCGCACTTTTTCGGCCTGACCCAGTCTCTGTTACTCTCCATCTAATCACACTATCCAACCCACTCTCTCTCTCTCTCTCTCTCTCTCTCTCTCTCTCTCCTTTTCTTTGTGTCTAACTCTCACTCTCACTCTCTCCTCTCTCGCTGTCTGCCTTTCTCACTTACAATCATTCTCTTTCGCTTTTCCCCACTCTATACTTTCGCCTTACTATGCGATTCTCAATAACTCAAAATTAGGGATGAGAGATGCCATTTGGGGGTATTCTTTAAAGGAACATACTAAAATCAACAGGGACGACATTCATGTGGCGTTCGCTTGTATCATTTGCAGGTGCTTTGGCTGCTGTTGCGGCAGCGGAGACGACGGCCAGGTGATCCAGGACAATTGCTGCTACTGCAATTATGCGGCTCTGAAGAAGACTTTGCAGCTAGGCGACATCGATATTGTGTATGCCACATACCATGTGGATGTGGGCGAGACGCCATTCTTTGTGGCCGTCGACTATACGCAGAAGAAGATCGTGATCAGCATACGCGGCACGCTGAGCATGAAGGATATACTGACCGATCTGAATGCGGAGGGCGAGGTGCTGCCGCTGCAGCCGCCGCGCGACGATTGGCTGGGCCACAAGGGCATGGTCCAGGCGGCCATTTACATACGCAACAAGCTGCAGCAGGAGAATCTCATTGAGCGCGCTTTGCAGCGCAACGCGGATCGCCTGACCCACACCTTCGACCTGGTTTTGGTGGGTCACTCCCTCGGCGCCGGCACCGCGGCCATATTGGCCATACTGCTCAAGCCGGAGCATCCGACGCTGCAGTGCTTCAGCTATTCGCCGCCCGGCGGACTGCTCAGCATGCCCGCTGTCGAGTACTCCAAATCGTTCATTACGTCCGTGGTCCTTGGCAAGGATGTGGTGCCGCGCATCGGCCTCAATCAAATGGAGGCGCTGCGTGCGGATCTCATCAATGCCATACAGCGCAGCGTCGATCCCAAGGTACGACTCAAACCAAGCTAAATATCTATTCTCGATATGCTCTCGATATGTGTCTCGGCTTTAAATTAAAAGGGTCGAGAAAAAAGTTCCCGATTTCAACATATCTTCATCAAACTTGGCGTTCACAAGTTGTCATGCTTTCCACATATATATCATATCATATCATATCACATATATATATATAGATAAAGGTCAAAACATATGTCAAAGTTAGACGAATTATATAGCTAGCATAGGAACGCTCGGTCGAAAATAAAGTTCACACTTTGCCGATCTTCCAAATATCTTCATCAAACTTGGCGTTCACAAGTTTTATCATGCTTTCTCCATATACATATATCATATCATATCATATCACATATATATATATAAATTAAGGTCAAAACATATGTCAAAGTTAGACGAATTATATAGCTAGCATAGGAACGATCGGTCGAAAATAAAGTTCACACTTTGCCGATCTTCCAAATATCTTCATCAAACTTGGCGTTCACAAGTTAATACTTATATATCATATATGATATAGCTCTATCTGAAGAATGGGTCAAAAATAAGTTTTGGTTTTCAAGTTATGTTCAATTATATTCTGCTCACATATCTGGCAAATCGTATCGACTGGGAATACTCTATATATTATATAGGAACAATCGAAATAAAGCTTGGATATCTATAAGGTTATTTTATTTTCGTATTTGTCAAATTTCTTCAAACAGTGGAAGACCATTTCATGCTCGGTCATCTGCTGCGGCTGCGGTCCCGAGCCGACCTCTGTGGTGAACATGTCCGGCCAGGACACGCACATCAATCAGTACCAGGAGGTGAGTCCAAAAACTCATACATATGTTAAACTTACACATATGTAACTCATTTCCTGTCTAATCTCCAGGAGCGCGGCACGGCACGCTCGACCAGCGCCCATCCGACGGACAGCTCCATAGCTTTAACACTGCACCAGCCCTTATATCCGCCCGGCCGCATCATACACATTGTGCGGCATCATCCCAAGCCAGATGAGTGAGTAAATCTCTCTGCCCCAAACGGGATTTCAATCTCAATATCTCTCTCTCTCTCTCTATCTAATTGCAATTTCAATTTGTATTTGAATCCGAATTCGACTTTGGTTTTATTATGTTTTTCACATCTGACGCGAGATCCGCTTGACGATCGTCCCCTAATTAACAACTGTCTCTCTCTGTGTGTGTGTGTGTGTGTGTGTGTGTGTGTGTGTGTAGGTGTAAATTATCAGCTCGTCGTCAAAAAATGTGCAACTGCGTTTAGCCTTGAGATTGGCGTCTGAGTCATAGCTGAAATGACGTCAGATTTGTCCGGTTTCTGACTCAATTTGCGAATAGGCAAAGCTTCGCACAGTGGAACCAAAAAATGTCCAAATTTATGAATTAGTGCAAAAAATGCTGAAGTATTTGGAAACTCAAGAGAGTGTATAGAGAATATACCTTTTAGCTTTAGAAGCGAAAAATGGATGAAGTATTTGGAAACTCAAGAGACTTTCCTATCGATACAAAAAGAAGAAGAAGAAAGTTCTGATTCTTCAAATTCATACAGTTTTAAACTGTGTATAGTTAAAGTACGTAGAAACAATTTATAAAATATATTATTTTAAAATTGCATTTCAAACTGAATTCCGCTAAAAAGAACATAAATTTCCCGATTTTGAGCTTGGGAAAGTATCAAAATTAATAGCATAAAAATTAATTGACTAAAATTAATTCATGGTTCAACGTTCAGAGTCGATGTAGTTGCCATATAAAAGATAATTATTTGATAGAATTTCTTTTCGTTGTTAGAATGTTTTTTTTGTTTGTTTTTTTTTTTCGGGTTGGTTTTTGGTCATGTGTTTGTCTTATGTTTGCCCACTGTGCGCCAAGCGTGTCAAGCGGAGCGATTCGCATTCGTTTTGTTTTGTCACCCAGTTCCCAACATACGCAAAATCAATTCAAATACTCGTATGTCAATATAATTATTTAAAATTATTTTCAGGCAAAAATACGACAGTGGTTGGAGGTAGGCCCGCTGCACAGATGATTATTAAAAAAAAAAAAAAAAAACCAAAAACAAAATATAGTTTTAAGAAAAAAACTAAAGAAAAGAAACGAAAAACGAAGCGAAATCAACGAAACCAACGCGTTCTTGTCTTGTCTCTTCCTCTCTTTCTCTCACACTCGCTCTCTCTCTCTCTCTCTCACTCTCTCTCTCTCTCTCTCTCTGTTCTGTACATTTAGCTTTAGATAGTATGAACATGATTTCTCAAGTTCTTATTGTTTGCCAATTGCATGAGACGGCGACGCATGTTATTCGTTGAGGCCCCTTCGCCCCTCTATCCCGTATTCTTTAGCAGTCCCAGCGCCCTTCCCTACCCCCAACGAACTCGCACTCGTTGCTCAACCAGCGAGAAGACATTTTAAAGATTTTTCTTTTCATTTCAATGATTTTTGTTTTCTTATCAAATAATTGCAGCTGCATGTTAAGCCTTAAGAAATACCCATATAATATCCAAAACTCCCATTCCTATTTTTATTTTCCCTACACCCAACGAACTCGTTCTCGTTGATCAACCAGCGAGTAGAAATTCGAAAGATTTTTCTTAAAAAAAAATAATTGCAGCTGCATGTTGAGCCTTAAGAAATACCCATATAATATCCAAAACTCCCATTCCTATTCTTATTTTCCCTACACCCAACGAACTCGTTCTCGTTGATCAACCAGCGAGTAGAAATTCGAAAGATTTTTCTTATCAAATAATTGCAGCTGCATGTTGAGCCTTAAGAAATAGCCATATAATATCCAAAACTCCCATTCCTATTCTTATATTCCCTACACCCAACGAACTCGTTCTCGCTGATCAACCAGTTAGTAGAAATTCGAAAGATTTTTCTTAAAAAAAATAATTGCAGCTGCATGTTGAGCCTTAAGAAATACCCATATAATATCCAAAACTTCTATTCCTATTCTTATTTACCAATCTCAACCTCCCCTCCCTACACCCAACGAACTCGCTCTCGTTTCTCAACCAGCGAGTAGAAATTTTAAAGATTTTTCTTTTTGATTTGAATGATTTTTGTTTTTTTCCTTAAAAAATACCCATCCAAACCTACTCCTATTCCTTTCTCTCCACCCTTTTGTGTCTCACTCTCTCTCTCTCTCTCTCTGTCTCTCTCTCGTTTCACTTTTGGTCTCTGTTTCGAATTAGCCCTAGCCAAATGTTGAATTGTAGTTTGCATTATAATTTGAAGCAGTGCATAGACTACTTTATATACATATACATACCTCGAGTTCCGCTATAACCGATTTATACGTATTATTCGTTTCTAGTCTTTCCTTTTCAATTATATGCATTAGTTGTATGCGTAACAAATTGAATACCTATTAATTAAGCATTAATTGAAATTTGTACTGATGTGTTTAGCGAAAAATTGCCCTTACTTGTATTACAGAAATGTGCTTAAGAATCGCGAGCCGGTCTATCAGGCGATATGGGCCGATTCAACCGATTTCGATGAGGTGCTCATATCACCTGTCATGCTGCAGGATCATATGCCCGACAAGGTTCTCGCCGCGCTCAAGAAGGTAATTTCGGATGTTGATGACGAACGTACATCGGTGAATAGTTGTTCCACAGCCAGTTGAGCGAACAGCCCAATCAATAATATTATCAATAATATTAATAATATAATAACAATAGACTCGATGATAATGATGATAATTGATGATTGATAATAATGGTGGATGTGTTGATGATGCTCGTACAACTTCTCGTCGTCTTGTTCTAGAACCCTAGTTTTAGCATATTTACATACATATATAGCGCACAATGATTTAGTTAGCCTACTATTGATAAGTCTAATGTTAAGGCGTCGAGCGTTAGTCTAAACTTAACCACAACACAGTCCACACAAAAAACATGACCACGCCCCACTAAAAAAAAAACAAAAACCTCTCGTCGCCACATGCTTGAAACACTCGCTGTTTTGTGTCCATCAATGCTGAAGCGAATTTTGAACTGTTTGATTTAGTAAGCGCTTATGATTTTGACAATGTTTTAAATTAACTCAATGTATTCAATATTGTTGCCAAATAGCATTCGTCCAAGACATGCCCAAGACCAATATACATAGCTTAGCGCCCATTTCTACACAGACATGTACATACATATATAAATATATTTATATATGCATATTCTCACACCGATCTAGCCATTAGTTAGTCACACACGAACCTATTTAATTGCCTATTTATTTATTGCTTAAGTACTCGTTATTATTTACTTGTCTACCCGTATATTAAGTTACCAACTGTATTTGCATTTCTGTTTATTGCCTCATTTTTTATGTTCGTTTTTCAATATATATATTTATATACACATACAAAAATATGTATACACAAAGTTTTTGTAATTGCATTTTTCATTGAAATTATGTTTGTGTCGGGCAAACGAGCAGCTAAAAGGGTTTATGCCAATTGCAGCGAGTAACGAGTAGCTGGGCGCCAAACAACTCGTTACAAACTTATTCGGCGTTTAGCTGCTAGGGCTTTATTGTATTGATATAGCCAATTCATATTCTTATAAACGTTTGTTTCAAGCACCGAATCGCTGAAAGTGAACCTAAAGACAGCAACTCGTCAGTTTTGAGGCTTACTCGTTGCGCCAAACTTTTGTTTATATTGTTTTAAATTGTATCTCCCAACAGCAGCAGAAAATTTGTTAAATTTATTTTAGTTATAAGTACTTATTCGTTGGTTTTACTTTGCGACTTTTATTTGGTAAGTTTTATTTGGAGCACACGCACAACACAATACAACAACCGCCGATATAATAATACTCCAATCTTGTGGCTCCCCAACATCCAACACACACACACACATACATATGCATAGAAATGTATACAGTTATGGAACACAAAATGCTGCATGGGCATGTTTGTTTGTTGTAAAGCTTTCGTAGCGCTAATGTGTGCCAAAAAGGCGACACTTAATTAGTCGGTTTTTTTTTGCTAGTTATGCAATAGTACCAATCCCTGCCAAAAAAAAACAAAAAAAACAAAAACTTGAATTGCCTGGGAGTTTGCCAGAGTATTACGTAGGGTAGGAGAGTTGGCCAGGCAGGCGGACCTGAGTGTGAGGCTTTTTTAGCTCTAGCTGAAATATCCTGTCTTGACATACATAGTACATACATACATACAAATGCTGAAGCTGTTAACAATGAATTTAATTATATTTTTTGTTTACTCGTTTATTTGTTATTTTGCGTCAACTATGCCACATATGCTACATATGTATGGGCGTGTGCTATTATGCGGGTCAATCCGATAACGATAACGATAACGATTAACGATAAATGCCAACCGACATTCGTTTCAAATATTCAAATGACCAACGATGATGTGCACAGGTCGTGTCATGTAGAGATCGTACCGTAAAGGCATGTACTACTCGTAAATGTAAAGATAACACGACAATAACAACAACAACAACCACCAATACAACAATAACAACAACAACAACAACTTCGACAACACAAAATACCGATACCAGGTACAGCTGCCTACTACTTAAAAGACTATGTACTTAAACAACTTTCCATTTTGCTCTCGTTAACAAAAAAAAATAACTTAAAAAAAAAAGAAAAAAAAGTTAAAATTCAATACAAGTCTCTATCTCTATTTCTCTCTCTCTGTCTCTTTATAAATATATATCTATATATATATATACATATCTTTCTCCTACGCTCAACCTAACCTATAGTTTTGTACAATTTTTGTTTCATTGCCTCTCCAAAACTGTCTAAATGTATTTGTACTCGATACTTGTGTGTACAACTTCGAAAATGTGTTATGCATATTGCCACCAGTCTCACGCCCCCCTCCCCCATCCATTTACACAAATTCTGATATTCGTTACCGTTAAACGGACATACTTACATACATACCTATTGTGCATTCTTTTTTTCTCATGTAAACAAGCCAAGATAGCACCAAAAGAATTTCCAAACGGTTTCAGTCACCCAAAGCTTTCCCCCACCCCCCCTCTACAGACAATGTTTAAATGCAACTCCGCCTTCAGCTTTGACACTCGCTCTCACCCACGCACTCGCTCTCGCTCACGCTCACGCTCGCTCTCTCGCTCATTTGCTTCACAATAACATTTCCTATTGTACATACATACATATATGTATATGTAGCTGTTAATTATCGTCTGTGTATGTAACTGTGATACTGTATAGATACATATGTATGTAGTACTCTGTCTACCTGCATATGCATACATACATACATACAAACAAATTGATAAACACGCCTTGAAATGAATTAACGATTTGTAACATTTGCCTTCTCGTTGTCATTGCTCTCGTTACCATTCGCTGGCGGCAGGTTGTAACGACGAGTGGGCCACGAAAGCCCCAGCGCCAGACCTCGAACGCATTCTCCACCACATCCTTGGAGCAGGAGCCGGAGCCGACACTGGAGCTGGAGCCGGAGCAGGAACGCAGGAACCAGCTGGAGCTGGCGCCAACGAATGCCGAACAGATGCTGCATTGCAAGCGTGCGGCAGACAGTTCCTATACAAATTTGAGCAACTGCATCATGCTGACGCCAACGGCACAGCATAAGCTCTGCCTGGAGACGTCGTTCACCAATCTGCAGCATCAGCTGGAGCTGCGTGCCGCCGCGGTGCAGCCAGGCGGCAGCAAGGCCTCATCCATAGCCGGCAGCATCTTTGGCCGCAGCCAACTCAGCTCGACAACAACTCCGTACGACATATCAAGCGTCCTGGACGACAGCATCACAACGGTGACCATGCGCAAGAGCCCCTGCTCCATGCTCAGCGAGACGACGACCGTCCTGATGAATGCCCAACCTGGCGGCGATCCGCCGCGCCTCCGTGCGGTCGCATTCGACATGGCAGCGATGACGCCGCCGCCGTCGCCGCCTCTGGCGCTGGCACGTCAACATTCGGAGAAGAAGCCGCGATCGCTGCCATTGACGCAAGCGTTGCGTCGCGCCTCGGTGGCGGGGCAGGGCGTCGACCTGCTGCACGACGACTGGTACGGGCTGGCGCCGCTGGCCAGCCCAGAGACGCTGTCCGAGATCTCGAGCGTATCGTCGCGCAGCAGCGTGCCCATCAGCCTGGCCAACAGCATTGAGCGCTATCTGCAGCACATAGGCGTCGCAGCGGCAGCGGGAGCGGGAGCGGGCGCGGGTGCGGTGCCCAAGGTGCCGCTGGAGGACATATTCGAGTCGCAGTTGCACACGCCGAAAGTGATGCGACGTGCGCCCAAGTTCAGCGAGAACTTGTCCGGCTGCGCCGAGGACAACCGCAATCTGGACCAGTACAAGCGTCTGGGACGCGTGTTTATCACATTTCCGCGCATCTTTCCCGATCCGGCTGGTGGCCACCAGCTGCAGTACAAGCACAGCCAGGGCCTGGACTCCAACTCGAGCGATGACAGCTTCGAGTCGGCGCACAGCCTGCACCGACTGCAGCTGCCGGCGACTGTGGCGTGCGGCGCCAGCTCCAAGTCGGCCGATCAACTGGATCTGGATGAGAACGCACACGAGACACGGACACGGACACGGACACGGACACGCTCGCCGCCAGCCAAGAAGCTGACGTTCAGCGACAGCAACATCCTGGCCGAGGAGCACTGCCTGCGCCAGTGCCCGCACTGTCCATGCCGGCGCGATGGACGCGATTGCTGCACGCGCTCGGATCAGCACGATCATCAGCAGTGCGCCTCAGTGGAGGCGACGGCGACTGCCGCTGTCGGCTCGACGGATACCAACAGCAGCTTCTACAGCGCCAACTCGGAATCATCGCTCGAACAGTTTGCGACGCCGAGCCGACAGCTCCAGTTGAAGGTCAATGGCGGGCATGCCCACAACGAGATACTCATACGTCCGGGTGTCCTTGAATCACATTTTCCCGTGTACGGCGGCGGCGGCGGTGGCCAGCCGGAAACGCCGGCCATTGTGGCGCCGGCATCGCCCTCGCCGTCGCCCATGAGCAACGGCGGCAGCAAGCGGCCAGATGTGGTCGGTGGGCGTGTGCGCAAGCGCCTGTCCTCCGAGGAGTTCGTATACGCGCGCAGCGAGGATCTTCCCATTTTAGTACAAATCGGTGATAAAAGCTCGCCGTCGACCCGTAAACAGCGGCGGGGCTGCTGTGTCTATCCCGTTGGCAATAATATACGGATTGCCGGTGCCGATGTGGATGCAGCTGCTGCGGCCGGCTCCTCCCCCACGTCCATTAGCAAATACTCCCGCACTCGCGTCGCTGCAGCAGCAGCAAAGAGAGCTGCGCCTGGTTTAAATAACGAAAGTAATGTTTAACAAGTACATAAATAAGCGTAGTTGAATGCAGTACCTAAGCAACCGCAACCGCAACCGAACATTTATTCTAGTTTTTGCGTTATGCACAAAAAATAAAAATAAACAAAAATCGAACAGCAACAGCAACAAAAGCTAAAAACAATTAACGTTAAAAAAGAATACATATAGCGTGTAAACACACACACAGCGGTTAACATTGAACAAATGCAAAATACATATATATATTTTTTGTGCAGCTAGCTGACCAACTGAGTAGCAAGCCCCAATGCGAACAAGTTTTAATAAAATGTTTTAAATAAAAAACGTTACGAAAATCCAACAAACAATTTGAAAATTAATCGGCTCATGGTAGCAGGGTAATCGATAGTATCGATATAAAAATACTGTATCTACAAATTAAGAACAAACCGATAAGTAAGCATTTCTGTTTACAGTTTGAATTGAATACCATCTGTTTATGTTGGCCATTTGCAATAAAGTAAAATGAATATTAATAATATTAATAATGCTTTTAAGGCATTTGGCGATAAGTCGATAAGTCTATAAAAATATCTGTGTGCATCGCTAGACAATAACAAAAACAGCTGAGCGTTCAGCTGGCTATCCAAAGGTCAGTTGTGTTTCGTGTTTTGTTTACATCACCCTTCCCCAAATATAGTTTTAAACAATATATTTAATGATTCTCACCGAAATATGCTCTCTGACAAGGACACGGCAGCTGCACCAGCTAATGTGCAGACAAGTAAGGAGCAAGAGCCATAATGCGCCAGCAGCCAGTACAAATGTTCTATCAGCGGCCGATTTTCCCATACTGTTGGCGAAGGAGCAGCGCGAGCGCTGTATGGAAAAGCTCCGCAAGTTGCCGGCCTTTCCACGTCCCAAGTCGCTTACTCCTAACAGGCACGAAACGAACTCGGCCTCCGTACTGATCGCATTGTGCCTGGAGCGCGACACGTAAGTATCGGTCAGTCAGACTTTAAATGGTGGCAGAATCATAAGACTCTCGTCTTGCAGCAATGAGATTTCGCTGCTATACACCCGCCGCTCCCGGCACCTGCGTAGGCACAGCTTACAGATATCGTTTCCAGGTGGCAAACGAGATGAAACTGACACCAGCTTTGTGGATTGCGCGCTGCGAGAAACAGAGGAAGAAATTGGCTTACCGCGAGAGCGCATTCAAATTTGGGGCGAGGCCAATCCGATCGATCTACCACGCACCGCCACCATTGTCCCAGTTGTGGGCGTAGTGCCCGATTTCCATGTCTCCCAGCTTAAACTCAACTGGGACGAAGTAGAGGAGGCTTTCAGTATACCGCTTAACTCGCTGTTGGAGCCGTCAGCCGCCCGTCATACTCAATTTCGTACTGGCTACAGCGGACCAGTCTTTGTTGTGGATCAACATCGGATCTGGGGGATTACCGGCTATTTAACATACATGTTCCTGCGCTGCCTGCTGCCCAGTTCTATGCTGCCCAATACGCTGAAAACGAATATTAAGTTTATACGACCATATAAAGTGCCACCAAAGCTGCCACATCATCATGTGGAAGCAAAGGTCGAATAGTTTTTGACTCTAATCAGAAATACTCGAACCTTTAACGAATTCAGGTCAACGCTTACTGTGTAATATTTTACTCAATTGCAGTATTCATCAAATAACGATGTACATAAACAGAATGTTCATTTAATAAAAGCATGTTGGATACATTTTTAATTTGACCTGTTGCTTAAAGCCATTGTTAGTTATGTTGTTCGTTATGAAAATATTGTATTTGTATACTCATTTAAAATGTATGTAACTGGCAGCATGATAATGGATATATACATATATAATTGCTTGACGTGACTGATTGATTGATTAGCGGTCACTCTATCCTTCTATCACACTCTTACGTTAATTGTACTCTCTCTCTCTCTCTCTCTCTCTCTCTCACTTTTATGCAATTCTCAATACGCTAAGCAAGGTTCTTGATTGCGATGATATTTAAAGAGCAACAAATAGCTCAGCTCAAATAATGTTTTTGTTTTTATTTTTTGAGTTTGGTATTTTAATTTACAATTGTGTTCAGATTGTGTATATATATATATATATGTCTAACAAAATTTGTATAATTTCAAGTGTTTCTACAAGTACGCACAAATATTTTTTCGCTATTACAGTGTTAACATTTATATATGTATATGCAATAAATATTTGAGTATATTATATTTACATATTGTTTCAACGTCAGAATCCTAAAGCTAATGGAAAACTACTCTTGAGAGCTTGCAGAAGGCTCAGCCACATCATTTAAAATTGGGTTAGAAGGAACGCCACATTCGTGGACTTGTGTTGTAACGGTTATATAACAAGAACCACATAGTCTTACTGGATTAAAAAGCTTTTCATACGGTAAAGGTGCCCAGAACTCCGAGCAGTCAGCACAGAAAATTTCTCCACATGATCTGCAATACAGAAATGTTAAGCAATATATATATTAATTGAAATTGTTTAAACAATAAACACAGTTGTTAAATTAAAAAAAAAAAAAAAAAAAAAAAACAATCATAAGACCATAATTTGAACACAACCATATTTAGAGCTTATTACAATATGTTAATCAGAATTTGTTTTTACAGAATGAGAAAAATATTTATCACAGCCAATCTGACATTAGTTCATTATTATTTTGAATTAACTTCCGGTGTCCTTAAATCTGGCTTCAGATTATTTAACTAGTAACACGTAAATTATGATAAAACATAATTGTGATTCAAACATGATGAAATATTTCATTCTTATTTAGCCAAGAACTTGTGCCAGATTGATTGCAGCGAAATGACTGTTGGCCCGCATATTGTAAGTATGTGTGGCTAGGTAACTAAGGTATGTTATAGACACAACAGATACAGGTAAAACTAAATAAAAAGAATATGTTGAAATGCGCACCGACAATGATGTTTTCTTCGTCCAAGCCAGAATTCAATTTGACAATTAGAGCAACGCGAAACGGCATGATCTGGTACCCAGAGAATACTTGAAGCCTTTTTCTCTTGAATTGAGGATGTGGCATATGACGATGGACCACTACGTTCTTCTACGGCTTCCCAAGAACACGTCGATGCATTTTCAACAATATCAGATCCGTTTTCCTGAAGAAATGTAAATAATTAGACCAACAATCGCTGGATGAAGGCGCATGCCCTGGTTAAATTTATATTTAACCTATATTTAAATATATAATATTCGAAATTATCCAGCCAGTTATGTCAGGATTTTGAAAATTGGTTGGTTAACACCCGAAACAGTGAACAAGTAGTTGGTTAAATATGGCTGGATATATTCATCTCATCTTATGTGTGTTTTCTTTCTTCTTCTTTCTTTTTTTTTGATTATAATATATGTATTTACAAATTTGCATACATATTGAATAGATTTGTATGTATGCAAATTTGTTTGATAAATGCGTATGTTTGTGCAATTCAAACGTAAAAAAAATATATAGACATAATTACATGCTCCACATTTGTTGATACGACGCTGTTGCAGCTTGGACAACCTTTTTGTAACAACGCCAAACGCATGCCGTGGATTTCGCGCAAAAGGACTTCCTCGCGTAGCTAAATGCGAAGATAGTTCATTAATTTAATATATTTGCGTATGTGTAAATAACGAAAAATAGTAACCTTGTGATCTTGAACAATTTGATGTAGTCGAATATTTTGTTCACTTAAGCCATGAGCTAAGCCATCGGGACAGGTTATTGTGAATTGTGTTCGCTCCTGCGATCCCTGCGGAGTCGGAGGCAATGATATAAGTCCACTTGCCGGAAAATTAAGCCCACTACAAAAGCAAGAATGTTCATTATGTAGCTAAAGTTTAGTGAACTAGAGTTTAGTTAGTCTACCTGGAATTTTCTGTATATTTTGAATGTGTTTGGTCTCGATTTAGGTTCGACCAGAGCGTGTTTCTTCGCATCGCAGCCATGGACTCATCAAAGTTCGCAAGCGTGCTATGCGTTTGAGAGTTACATCTTTGATGTTCAGGTGATAAAGGTAGGGAGCCGCCATTGTTGCTGCCTTCGGCTAAGGACGCAGTTCCATTGAAAGGTTCCTCTTTAGTTGCATTTACATTTGTTTCGTTGCAGCTATCGTCGGTAGCTGTATTCTCTTGAGGCATAAAAAGATTCAAGGGATGATCAAAGGCATAGCTTTTATCCATATTTGCAGTGGCGCTTTGTTGAAAATATCGCAGATTGTTGGGCTTTATATGAACTCGGGGCAAATTGTTATAACTTTGACTAATTTTATTGGTATGGGCAACAGAGGTTGCTTCGGTCTTTTTTTCTTGAGGTATGACATCGGCATCTTGTTCTGAAGGCACGTCGCTGTCTTTAGCTGCATCATCTTTTAACATCCCGTTTGTCCCTTGTTGTGTAGATTCTATAGGAATTAAGGTATCCGTACTAGTATCAATTTGGCCTTGGCCCTGACGCAGAGTCCGGCTATTATCACTAAAGCTTTCACAAATGGATGGAGCATAATCTGAATAAGAAAAATTCAAGTTTACAATGAGATTTAGGTAACTTATCTAAGTGATTAACTAACCATTTGGGGAATCACAAGGGGTATGTATTGCAAAATCAATGGGCTCGGAATCCATACGCTGAATGGTGATCTTGCCATTTATGGATGGAGAACCCGCATTTAATATATCACATTGAACTGAAGAAGTACTTTGTTCCATCTTTAATTCAGTTAACAAATTTGTGGACCCATTTTGTGCATGCTCCTCCTGTTTTGGACCGTCGCACTTATCCTCTGAGTCGGAATCATGTTTGATATCATGTTTTGAATCAATTATACATTCCTTTTCCTCCGACCGAATGTCAAACATGGAGTTGCTGTTCACATTCAAATTCAAGCCATCCGTTACGCTATAAATATTGATGAATTTATAGTTAAAATGCAACTCGATGGATAAGCTTGTCGCAACTTACATTGAATCCACCGTCACATTGGGATCACTCGATCTTCTCGACATTGTGCTCTGAGACAACTCGTTTGTTGCTATATTTTCGGTCGATCGGGTTTTCGCTGACGAGCCTAAATGCGATTTTTTTCAAGCAATTAAAAAATATAATTATTTATAAAACATTTTCGTCGCTCACCGTTAACGCTGTGAACACTTTGTCGTTCATTGCTTTGCAAAGGAAGATCGGTACCATTTTTGTTTCCTAAACTACCAAGATACACATCGGACCAAAAATCTAAAAATCGCACACTGTGCGCGGGCCAAAGTACCTGAAATGGGTTGAGAAACGAAAAAATATACATATTGCTATCATATATATGATATGATTGTACGCATTTGTTTATACCTTTTCAGTCTCGTGCTTATAGAGTGGATTTCTATACATAGTTTCCGCTAGAAATGGCCATACAGAGAATGTTCGATCAAAAACTGAATTTTCAATTCGTTCTTTTAGTGAATTGCATAGGAACGTGCCAAACAGACATGACAGTGAGTGCTGGGCGAGTTTTATCTAAAAAAGATTCATGTGTTTTTTTTTGTCTGCATTCAATAAACTGCATCAAATTGGCTCACCAAGTAGCCTATGCTGAACTCAAAACTACACGGGTACTGATGGTGTATTTGGTGCACCAGATCGAGCCATTGCAGAAATACTGGACAACGTTCATTCACCTCATCCGAATTTGGGCCGTTTCCAGAGCGATCAGCAAACTTGTGGCCGAAATTGAGCCACTCGCGTTCGACTAACACACGAAAGCCCTACAAAATTGATATTTAATGTATCTTATCTTTCAATTGGATTGGATCACCATACCTCAACGGTTCTGTAAAAGGGATCCAGACAAATTTGCGCTGTGGCCACAATTTGTGGTGTTCGATCCCAGCCGTCGGAGCAATGTACCAGCACCGGACGACCATTTTTCTCAATCGTATGCACGACTGTCATTGTGGCTCCCAATAAGCCCGATAAATGTTGCATCCACATCGTTTTTTCCAATTGTCCAAGCCAACTGGTAATTAGGAAATTGATATATAAATTACATGCCGAAGTTCGTGTAGTCTGATTATATCAATTACTTACTTTGGATCGTCGGGCGATGAGGCACATAGCTGTCGCACAGCATGAAAACTCTTTCGTATTGCATGGATATTACCCAAATTCATAAATTCTATTTCGGCGCATGGATAATATTCGATACACTCACAGCCGCCGCCGCGTGCTCGATTTGTGACCGCTGACGTATAGCTGCGAGCATCCACGATGAGAATTTTCTTAAAATAAAATTGGAAGCTGTTGTATATGTGGGCTTCTTTTGGATTTTATGCTTATCAATTGCATGCTTCCTCTTTATAAGATTAGATTACAAATAGAGCTTTAATATATGTACATATATGAATGCCTCGGTTGTCGCTCGTCTTGGCCAAACGTTTTGTACTTAAAATAATATAAAAACAATAAATTAAGAATTCAGCATACCCTGATTTCATCTAGTGCAAGTTCCTCGTGCGAAGAATCCTCCAGCGATGGAGAGCTCTTTCCTGAGGAGCCTGCCTCGCCATTTGTTTCCTTTGCCTGTCGCCTCGCATGCTCACCTCTGTCAAAGGCACAGGCATCTGCTAGCGCTTTCAGCAGCTGCTCATCCTTGTAATTTCTCCAGCCCAGCCAACCGACCTCTGGCTGACTGCAGCGTGCCAGAATGGCGCCAGACTTTTGATGGCGCCAAACAACAGCCGGCAGGCGGCGCGATCCCCGGAAATTGGCAATGTTGTGCAGCATTTCATCAGTAATGCAGCACGGAACAAGTAATTTTTGTGGATACGAAGGGCACAGTTTAAAGTCAGTGTTTGCCGTTGAGATCCGCCAAGAGCCCTTTAAATCGAAACCAAGACGGATAACTTCATTCTTAAAGTCGCTCTCATAGCGAATCGCTCGCTGCAAGCGATGCAGATGTTCGCTAGCCTGGGTCTGGGCTTGTATGGATATTGAATTCTCAGCTGCTGCCGGCGTCGATTTCAGGCCAAGGCCGTTGATTAGTGCAGCGCGCTCTTTGTTGCCAATTATGTCGCAGGTCCACGAGTAGAATGGGAATGCGAAGAGCGTCTCCAGTGTTTCGGGCACACCAATTAGCAGCTGAATGCGACGCTGCCATTCCAGGCATTGCTCTGCAGATGGAAACGAACACCTCACAGTGCTGGCATCCTTGCAATTGACAATCAGCTGGAAAAGATCACGCACTTGCACCGACTCAATCAGGCCTAGCGGCACATACGTCTCGAATGCAGTCGATTTCTTTGACAGAAATATGCGATAATTGGACAAGGCCAGAATGCCATCGTCGGTTCGTCCCAAGTATTTAGTTGACTCGCCGGCAACTGTGCACCAAAGCGTATTCAATATTTAGATAATTATTTATTTATTTATTTTAGTTTGCAAATATTCGAAATGGCACTCACGTTCTTGAAAGGGCACAGACAGCTGCGAATCTTCCTTTTCCATTTGTGATTTTGGATAAGATTCCGCGGCTCGTATAAAACAAATCGATGGGGGCGGCGATCCATCTGACATCATGTGTTGCGCGACTGCAATAAAAGATTCAATTAGTGCATATACACTAGCACACGCACACATACATGTATGCATGTATAGACATATAGATTTTACTTATAGGACAAATACATATGCATCTGCAACGCTTGCGGGTTCGAGCACCTGAGATCCTCTCAGGGTTACTATTAGTTGTCACAGCGCAGCAGTGGAAAAGTATTGTGTATATTTTTCAAAATTGTTTGTGCGTTAATGGCACCAGTTAAACAGGACGTCACATACACACAAATGCACATAAACACATGCATGTACATACATACATGTATGTATGTACGTATATGTATATCGACACGAGAACTCAAGGCAGCGCAATTAAATGCAAAATGTTTCAAACATCCAAACACCTTATTAGCAGTTATACTAGATATGAACAAATATATATTTTGTGTGTGGTGGTTGCCAGTGTAGATAATAAGTCTATATGTATGTACGTACGTGCAATATACATACATACATTTCAATACAATTGCGTATGAAAAAGAAGCGTTCTATTATGCACATACACTTACGTTAATATGGATAAACTTTAATAAAAAAAAAAAAAAGTTTTTTTGGTTCTTTGGCCATGTCCTTACTATTGGACGAATGTCAAATACAATAACGAGATATGTTTTATAAACAAAGTAATTAAGCACATTTACATATACACTTGTCTTTATACGTATATGCGTATACACATACATATATGATTCTTCAACATTTTTAAAACAAAAACACCAAAACAAACATACAACCATACATACATTACTATGCTGAACACCTTTAGATAACAAGTGTAGTTAGTTTACTGCAACTTGCGATGAAATTAAAAAACGCGTTTTGCTGTTTTCTTCGGTATTTAGCACCATAAACTCCATAAACGTCAGCTATTATAAACAAAGATTTGCAGATATTGTTGCTTATACATATGTAGACGCACAATATGCACATACATACAAGTAAGTAATCGTTAATAAACCGACTACTTTTGTCACTTATATAAATCGAATATCATTTATCGCTATCGATTTCTTAACACTTCAAATTGGTTTCTTCGCAAATTACGAATTCTTAAAACGACCACTTGGTGCTATCTCAATAAGTGGCACGACAATAAGAAAATTAAAATCTGTAAAGAATTTTATAATATTAAACATATCGGAAAATATGGAAAGCAATATAGCTATTCGTATATACTACTAACTAATATTTTAATTATATTTTAAAAAAATATTGATTTATTACATATATGATCGTTTAGTTTTTCATCTATTTTTAATTGCAGGAGATTAGACCAATAAAAATTCAAATATTGAATTCGCACTTACAACAAAAATCGTAACGTGTGCTCGGGGAACAACTTTAGCTTATAATCGTTACTTAAACCGAATACACTGTAATATGGGTACTTGCAGATTTTCAGATTGTCCAACACTGTACGACAATCAACGAAGTTGTTATAATAATTATATATGTAGATACGTCGTGACTGCGTTTTCATTCCATCTAATGTAAAAGTGAATTAAAATTAAATAATTTAGTTTTCAGTAGTTTATAAATATTGGCCAAGCCTGCCGCCCACAGCGCCAACATGACTGAATCAACAAAGCCATTGCTGGGCTCGTGCTTAGCTATTGTTGCGGTAAGTCGACGTGTTCTACCCGCACCCGCTCAATCAGTGCGACTGCGACTCGACCGGCTAAGACGTGGAAATATTGAGGCTTTTGCCAATGGCCATCCGACATGTGACAAGTGCATCCAAATTTTCAATAGCTGAACTTATGCAGACTGTAAATAATGTTCTATACTTTATGCTAATTTCAGGTTCTTCATGTCCTTTACCAACCAACAGATGCGTCTGGTGCTCTGCCCATGACCAGTGAAAATATTGATATGACATTAGGTAAGCCAATAATAATAAAAACAGCAGCAGCAAGCGTTGCATCAATTTTTAGAATATAAACATAAAAAACGCCGCATGCACCACAAATGTACATATGTATTTACTCAATGTCTCAGCTGGTGCACCTACACGCATTCATACATACATATAAGCACACGCACTTACACACACACACACACACGTCCATTTGTGTGTGAGTGCGTGTGTGTGTGTGTGTCGCTTGACGTGTCACAAATTGAAAATCTGAAGCTCGATAAATTTCACAGACTCTGCCAGCGTGGTATGCTGTTTCAGTTTGCCTGTCACGCTAACTATACAAAACTCAATACTATAATTAGTCATATTTGATGTCATAATCAGCCGTTGAATATTATGCCCAAATGCCGTGGGAAATATCAATTCAACTTCAAGCTTATAAGTCACATATGATCCTAAATGATACATTTCTATACAAGTATATAGATAAATATATATAGATATATATTTATATATATATATACGTTATTTTACTCAAATACATTTATGTGTTTCCATACCGAAATTGAAGCTTATCCAAAAATTAGGCCTCATTATTATTAATTATCATGGTAATCATTAAACCAGAATAGAAAGTTTTTATAGGTAACTCACACTCTGACAGTTCCTGATAAGACTAATTGCCGTTGGTCCAGGCCCTTGTCTGTCATTGTGTGACATCTTATTCTCAGTCCACTATCTTATCGATAAAGTTGGCAATTATATGGTATGGCTGCAAAAAAAGTTAAAGAAAACACAACGTTGACTTTTTCAAAAACATATTCCGTCATATCTATCATACATATACATATATACGCATAATATCACTTTAATTAGAAATATGTATACCTGCATTTCAATAACGATTGCTTAAAATGTTTTTTTTTTCGTTCTGTTTTGGTATCTTAATTATTTTCCAGCGTCTAACGAATTGGTTTTCCTTAATTTTTATGCGGAGTGGTGTCGGTTTAGTAATATTTTAGCGCCTATTTTCAATGAAGCGGCGGATAAGGTAAGCCAATAACTTAAATATATACAAATACTGCCCTAAAAAGCATGCACCTGCAAACAAATAGAAGTATAGAAAACCATATTCAAAATTTGATATCGCGATAACTCTGCTTACATATGGCTAATATTCAGAGTTCTATAAAAAAAAAAAATTGCTAGTTTACACCTGTTTTCTTATTATTTCTTGACATAAACAAAAGAACAAAACAAATGGAAAAAACCCACAAAAAAAAAAATAAAAATTGAATGGAGCACGGCACACTTTTGTCTCGACACGGCAGATGGTTTATTTATGTATTTACATACACATATTGTTTTTTTTTTTTTTTTTGTTTTTTTGTTTAACTTAGTTTTGTGTGGTTTCAATTTTATATTCGTCTGATTCGTCGTCCATTTACGTGGATTTTCTCGAATTTTAACACTGCCCTTGTGAATTTATTTATTTACTAATTTTGTAATCTGAAATTATAGATCAAAGCGGAATTCCCCGAGGCTGGGAAAGTTGTGCTAGGAAAAGTGGATTGCGATCGTGAAACGGCGATCGCGTCCCGATTCCACATCAGTAAATATCCCACATTAAAGATTGTCCGCAATGGACAGCTGAGCAAGCGTGAGTACCGAGGTCAGCGCTCGGCAGAGGCATTCTTAGAGTTTGTCAAGAAGCAATTGGAGGATCCTATTAAAGAGTTTAAATCTTTGAAAGATTTGGAGAATCTTGATTCTAAGAAGCGCAGCATTATGGGCTATTTCGATCGCCGAGATCAGCCCGAATATGACATATTCCGCAAGGTTGCCACCAACCTCAAGGAAGATTGTCAATTTCATGTCGGATTTGGCGATGCCTCTCGGGCAATGCATCCACCAGGTCAGTGGCTATTATTAATATATCTATTTACTAGTTATTTAAAATCTTAATGCACATACTTTTTATTTCAGGCACACCCATTATTGTGTTCAGACCGGATGTGGCCCTATCTCACGACAACGATGAGACCTATACCGGCAGCTTAACCAATTTCGATGAGCTCAAGGTGTGGATCCAGGAGAAATGTGTACCGCTTGTCAGAGAGATAACATTCGAGAGCGCCGAGGAGCTAACGGAAGAAGGGCTGCCGTTCCTGATTCTGTTCTATCGTCCAGATGATCTGAATTCCATTAAAGATTACAAAGCAATCATTGAACAGCAATTATTGGATGAAAAGCGTATGTTTGCAGCATTTCCCCTATATATATGTATATCTATATTTATAAATATATTTGTTTATTATATTATTGCAGAGAATGTAAACTTCCTTACTGCGGATGGTAAAAGGTTTGCGCATCCACTACATCACTTGGGCAAATCGGAGGAGGATCTGCCCGTTATTGCTATTGACTCGTTCAAGCACATGTATCTCTTCCCGCATTTCAATGATATGTACACGCCTGGCAAGCTAAAGCAATTCCTGCAAGATCTTTACAGTGGGAAACTTCATAGGTATGATTTGATCCTAGTTAGTATTTTACAAAAACTAATCAAACATTTTGCAACAGGGAATTTCATTATGGGCCGGATCCCTCAAGTAATGAAGCGCAGCCTGAAAATGCTATTAGCGGTAAAGGTACATCGCCGCCCGAGTCTAAATTTAAGGAGCTGGGCCCGTCAAAACATCGCTACACCTTGCTGGAAAAAGATGAACTGTAATATTACAAATGTATATTCATTTAAATATAATTATTAAAATTTTATAAAATCCCAGTCAATTGTTAATCGTCTGTTTTATGACGCAACTCTCCACGTAATCTCTCATTATGCGCTAATAGCGCGCTTAAGAAATAAATAACAATTGGGCAGCTAATCAAGTTAATGTCAGGAATATTATTAAAGGAGCATTAAAGTTAAATTGAAAACGGAAAACTCTTTATTTTATTAAATTTATTGTTTTTACTTTATTTGCGTTTTAGCTACGAACTCTATGAAAATAGTTATGACCCTTCAATTGGGAGTTAATGCAACTGCCAAAGATGAAACATTTTTGTTTTTATTAAAATAGCTCTAATCCTTCTGTCCCATATTTTGAATACTTCGCATAACCGAGACATGTTTGTCCCTTTCTCTCTTTCTATTTCTTTCTCATTTAATATGCTAGGTCTCAAGCAATCTTATCGGTCATATAAAAATGTGTTTTTCCACGAGATATAGTATAGTTTTTCAAGATACACTACCGGGACTAACCCACATCTAGAAATAGATCGTGCTGTGAAGTAGATCTGAAATCATATTATGATTATATGATTCGGTCAACGGTTCGAATCAATTACCTGCTTTTAGGGTCGGTTTTCATAGATTTTCAAATTTTGTATCCAATTTATTTGGATCTCTACCCAAAATTGGCTATCTATCAAATATGGTAAGATAAATCTGATAATGGTTAATGCCAAACTCATTTGTGTTTTGGGTTGGGTCTTTCTCAAACGGCTTTTAGTAAATATAATTTGGATATATAACATTTGGTTGGGCCTTACTACTGCATTGTTAAAAGAAACTGTAAGTGTGGCATTGCAGTTTATTTTAACCAGTCTAATATATATATTTTTTATTAATTTTTTATTTGTATGTATCTATTACAATTATGTTTGTTTTTGTAAAATTAGATTACATATACATATAATATGCTAAAGTCAAAACGAGTAATAAAATGTTACAACGTGTAACAAATTCTGTTGTTGTTGTTGTTGTTGTTTTCCTTTGTATTTGTGGAGCGTTAAATCAATGGATAATGACTCGAATGCATGATTGAATGCATTTTGGGTTTTTGTGTTTTGACTGGTGTTGTGGAGGGTGTAATATAAAAGTACATTTAAAAGTGAGTACTTGCTATGTAGTATAATTAATACGTAAGTTAGAAAAAATAGTTGCGATGGCATGTCCTCTTTAGTATGGTCTGGAACGCATGCCGCCATCATTGCGCATAGCGCCACCGTCACGACGGCCACCACCGCCGCCGCCGCCGCCGCCACCACCACGACCACGTCCACCGCCACCGCCACCGCCGCCATTATCATTGCCATAACGTGAGTAACCGCCACCGCCGCCGCTACGATCTCTATTTTGGTAGCCACCGCCGGAGCCGCGATCATTGCCACGATCACTCATACCGCCATAGCCTCCGCCACCGCCACCACCACCGCCGCCGTAACCACTGTTTCCAGAGCTGCCGTCCTCATCACCCTTTGGTGTCTTGCAACTAGAATAAAAGTAGCACATGTTACAAGGTTTTGCCCCAGATTAAGCGTAATGATTTGGTGTCTCACCGATTGCACTCATTGCGCCAAGCAAAGTTTGTGTTGTTGCAGCTGCTGCATTTCCAATCTCCGTCACGGGGTTGTACGTTGCCACCGGCACCTGCACCACCACCACCGCCGCCTCCAAAGCGACCGCCACCACGACCACCGCCGCCGCCGCCGCCGCTGCCACGGTCAAAATCACCACCGCCGCCTCCACCGCCACCGCGATCAAAGCGACCACCACCTCCACCACCGCCGCCGCCGCCACCGCCGCCGCTTCCACCACCACCACGATTACGTCCAGCGAAACCACCGCGTCCGCCGCCGCCACCACCTTTGTTCCAGTTATTTTGGCGCTGGGCCAGGGAGACTTTGATGTTGGCACCGTTAAAATCGTTGCCATCGAACCACTGAATGGCCGACTGAGCCGCGTTCACATCATCATATGTAACGGTGGCCTCGCCCTTCGAAGTGCCAGTTTCCTTATTCTTATACAACCAAATCTTTGGTTTCATAGTGCGCTTGTCCTTCTATAAAATGCAGAAAACAATAGAAAATAATAATCTGCATTAGTCACAATGCACGATAATGGATCTATGGTAAATGCGGCACTTGCCTTTATAATGCCAATGGCACCGAAGTGAGTCTCAATGTCCTGCTCTGTGGTGGATGGATCCATGCCCGAAACAAAGATGGTATCTTCTTGTGTGATCATATCGTTGCCACCACCGCCGCCACCGCCGCTGCTGCCGCCTCCGCCACCGCTGCTGCTGCTGCCGCCATATCCTACAAAACAGAAGAGCACATTAGAAATGAAGGATAACGACAAAGAGTTTAGATTAAGAAAAAGGATTAATCCTCAGCGAAGTAGTGTGGGACTGCAATCGTATCAAGAACACGCATATCAAAAATGGGGGCAGGACCAAAGCGCACACACTCTCTTAAACTCTATATGTATACAATATAAAGTGTATATATATGCATATAACGACGCTTCTTATATGGTCTTTTCTTGCATTTACTCTAGTTAATCTTATGTAGTATTGCTTTTCATTTGAAACCAGAATTTCAAAAGAACACCTCAGGGGTTGTAAATATATTACACCGATTTACTTAATTTTTTTTTTGGTTTTTGTTTTTTTTTGGATATACTCTCGTTAAATAGGTAACTTTAGCTTGAGCAGCTCTCAAACAGATGTTAATATGTATTTAGTTATAGACACAATACACAGACGCACACACACGCACAGAAATGACACTTAATTAAAGATCATGTACCAAACCAATAGCCCTAAGAAATCTTTGTGGCATTTATTTACCAGGATAACCAGTGACCAGAACCAAGGTGACCCATGGTCACGCATTTTTTGTAAACTCTGAACTTAATAACTTAATGCTTGAATACAACCTTTAGACAGCAGTTTTGCGCATAGGAGCTGGACTCGAAATTGACTCTTGCTAGGTTTATCGAATTTTGGGTACGAAGCTTTTATACTCTATTATAATTTACACCAGATTTTTAAACAAAATATAACAACACGCAAGTGAAATATTTGTAATTTCTTTTAGTTTTTGTAGTATACTCTTCTATATTGTTTTGGTTTTTTTTTTTTTTTTTTGTATTGATTTGATTTTGTAGTAAATTAATGTTATACATTACTCGATATGATTGCAAATTGTTTTGCATTATTTTACCTTTGTTGTAGTTGTCCTTGCTGGCGCCTCCATTTCTAAAAGAGGATATTGAATAACTTATTTAATGTTTTGATTTTGATGTTTGGATTGTAATGCATTATGATGAAGAAGTTTACGCCCACGCCTCCGTTTATCGTACAACAATATATGACCGTTTATCTATATAAGTATATATCTAATGCTTACTACTCGATACTATACATACTTACATTATATATTTACATATAAGTATATATAATGTTGCCCGACGACGTTTTACCAGCGCACTTTGATATCAATGTGACATGTGTCCGTCGCCAAAATTGAGGAGGAGCAGTTCTTTTTTATCCGTTTTGCAAAGCATCAGAGCGAGCTCAATCAAAGTGCTCTGGTAAATAACCTCTCATGGATATAGTATAACAAAAATCATTTTAAATCTACTTAATTGTTTTTGTATATGATTTTGCCACGCCCATTACTGGTAATGTACACATAAATCAAGAGACATTCGCCTCCGTTTATGAATAACTTTTTCGGAGCACCGAGGCTTTACCGTAGCCATGCAGATACTTGAACTATTTACTAGGGAATATGTTTACTCTATCTGAAATATTACTATTTATAATACAAGAAATATATTGAAAACATGTATTAAAATTAATTTCAGAAATTCATTGAAAAATTAACTAGGCATATTTTGCTCCTTTAGCATGCTGAGCAAGCACAGATTGTTTTCAAGATCTTAGCCATATTGTCTTTAATCTTCAAAGCTCTGCATGGATACACTTTTACTTTGCTTGTTATAGACAAATCAATAAAATTACATAAAACATAATACCAGACAAACTACGTAACATTTTGTTGCAAAACTAGTGTTTAAATCGAAAAATTAAATATATATATAGATATATTTTTTGTTTGTTGATAACACTTACGATTACTTGCTTAGGGATAAGAGGGCCTATTCAATTTATTTAAATAAGCGGTTCAAAATGGTTTTGAGAATTACTAAAAGCCAGCTTGAATAAGTAATTAATATAGAATATAGAATTTGGCTCGGGTTATATCCGACTTGTTGCATAATATATATGGTTGGCATAGTAATTAAAAGCACATACAAACATATATTTTTTAAAATTTAATTTTCGGCTTTTCCATAATTGTAGCCAACATATTGCTTTTTACTTAAATATTAAATCTTTAATTCTGATCCAATCTTCTTAAAAGTTTTAACTCTTTTTAGTTCCTTTATATGTTGCATAATTTCTATGTGATATTAAAATAATAAATATATTATGCTGTAAGCAATTAATGGGAAATATATGTAATTGCAACGCATGTGACCTTTGTAGATTATAAATCAACACCCACTTTGAGAAATTTTGATCCAGACCGCGCTTATAGAACACCAATTTTATGCTATCGTCTGTGGCAATCGATAAGTCGATAACTGTTTGACAGACTTCGATTGTGTTCTACATGTGCACTTGTTTACGAACAAAACCATATGGATAGATAGATACTGTTATACCAACTCAGATTTGTATAGCAATTTGCGATAATCTCTCGCATAAACGGTTCCAATCAAAAAAATCAATCTATTTTAAATTGTTTTTATATGCTTAATTTGTAATGCCGTTGTAGATGGCTGACCATACGATTGGGTGGTATGCGCGGAAAGTGTGACCAAATTACGAATTAATTGTTTCGAGAGGGATGCGATCCCGTTATGCTGTCAGGCCTCCTTCGCACACAACTCGTCGAGAAATTTACTGCTGTTAGTCGCACCTTATTGTAACACCTTAGTCTAGTTTAAATTTATACAAATATTCATTTGGCTAAGTTAAATGTCAATGTGTACGCCTACATATATACCACTTGAACCTCTTTAAAATTGATTACATCAAGAGCCGTGAATCACTCTCCTCTTCACTTTATTACAATTATCATTAAAGAGGCGTTAGACTAAACAGACGACAGCATCTTTGCTTGCAGCTTTTGAACAATTATGGAAATAAAACCATATTTGCATTATATACCACTTTGATTCGTTGTCATTTCAATTGTGCATTTCGTTATCTCAGTTATTGTCATTCAATTTAATTCGCACACACATGAAGTTCATTTACAATACCGAAGTCTACGTTTTTATCGTTGGCGTGCAATTGCATATGTATCTTAATTATTTCTTCGGGTTTCAACTATAACATAAAAAAAAAACGAATAAATAACAACACCAACTTGCTCTTAGATGTCCTTTTTTTCTCTGGGCTTACGACATTTTTGCTTTTGTCGTCAAGGAACACAATAAAAACATTTTTGGCTCAACTTCAATACGTTATGACTCTGTATATTTTCATTTGTTTTCTTCTTTTTCGGTTGCAACTTTATCGAAGTTCTAGTGTTGTACTTTTTTTTTTTATTGGCATGTCCAATTTGTGAAAACAATTTGTTTGCAGTTTTCTTTTCGATATTTACGTGGATTTCCGTGTTTTCATTTGTATTTGTATGTACATATGTGGGCTATTGCTTGATATTTGATTTTTCTCTTAATCGGCGACACACTCTGAATTGAATACTCGTTGCCTCACTTTACACTATCCCCAATTGTATTTAACGAAAAGCATAATAATAATAACATACCCATAAGAATTGCCTCTATCGTTCCATGAGCCACCGCCACCACCGCCGCCGCCGCTGCTTCCACCTCCACCACGATGGCCGGAATCATAACCTTAAAGAAACAGATTGTATTTTTTTCAGTAAAAAGTTTCTGTTTGATTTACAATTGGACTTACCTCCGCCTGGTTTGTTATAATTTGGAGGGGGCTCATTATAATTACCAGTTTTATTTGGCATTTGTTGGTAATTTGGCGGAGGAACAGCAAAATTATTGTACTGTCCGGCACCACCGCCACCGCCACCATAACCGCCACCTAAAAATGGCAAATTCATTGTTATTTGCTGTTTGCAGTAGAGTTTTAAATGCACACTTACGATCCATAACTAATGCACGTATAAGCTAATTTCTTCTTTATGAAAATTTTGTTCTCTTTAGAGAACTTCCTCTTTGCACTTTTTCAACTCAAGCGTCTGTCGAAAATTTGACTTGACTTTTTATTGTAAAAATGGCGTGTGAAATTAGGGATGTACAAAATGTATGTATCGTGTGCCTGTCAACTTATCGAAATCAAGCTACAAATTTAATCGATTGAATGTGGGCAAGGTAGCGGCAGCCATTGAATTTGAAGTCAATCAATTATCGGTTTTTTGGATAATTCATTTTTTAAAATATATTGTAACATTTTTCTGAACCAAAATGGGTAGAGTCGGTCAGTAATGACTGACTCTGGCGGTTACTGGAATAATATCCTAGGTGTATTAAGGCTTGCTCAACAAATATTTAGACCTTATTATTTTGTTTGACTTGCATAATTTTTGCTTAACATTTTGATTTAATGTCAAAACCGAAATATATTGTAAAAAGTATTGTTTGTGTGAAGTCGAGGTACGTATGTAATACTTTTTTGGTGTTTTCCAGCACTATTTTTTAAATCATGCAACCCTGCAATGATTGTTTATATTCATAATAATGAAACATTTGGTGTTTACGTGGAATACACCCAATGCAATTTCTTATCCTTTTAAGCATATTTAACCCAAACAAGACAGAATGATTGAAATAACAGATCTCCAAAGTATGTGAGATATTCGTTTTAATTTATTGGCATATTAACCAATTTGTTTAATTCTCGCACAATATTTGCAGAAATCGGCATCGGCTTGGCTGGCTTTGGCATATCGTTTTTATTTCTTGGCATGTTGCTTCTTTTCGACAAAGGCTTGCTTGCTATAGGAAATGTGAGTGAGATAATCTTAAAATTGTTGTATCCTCTAAAGCTATAGCAATACCGTTTCCTACAGATTCTCTTTATATCAGGCCTTGGCTGCGTTATTGGAGTGGAGCGAACCTTACGCTTTTTCTTTCAACGCCATAAAGTCAAAGGGACAACAGCTTTCTTCGGTGGGATTGTCATCGTGCTGCTTGGTTTCCCCATTATTGGCATGATAATTGAATCCTATGGATTTTTTGCACTATTCAGGTGGGTCCACATGTTTAAGTTTAACTCATCGCTGATAACACCTTGAAAGGTAACACGGTAGCACGTGCAACATTTCCAATCGCTTTTCGCTAGCTATACGTTTTTGCTTTGCTGCAAATAATTATTCATAAACCCTTTTCTTTGCAGCGGCTTCTTCCCTGTAGCCATCAATTTCCTTGGCCGTGTGCCTGTTTTAGGATCATTATTCACTCTACCATTTATGCAAAAGGTAAGGTAAAACGGACAATTCGAACGCATAAGCTCAAAATTTACAAATAGTATACATTCTAAGCATAAGTGCAGTCGGAGCAAATAAGTTAGTAATGCATTAAAGTTTGTCATAACAGAGTGGCAGAGTCCCAGCATCTGCGCATAACAATTCATTTTCACGATCCCTATTAATAAATTTAAGTTATTTTCTTAAATATCCAATACCTTAAAAATGAATTCTTCATAGAAATTTTAATTTGAATCTAAGCTATGTATTTTCAACATTCACAAATCCGCCCAGTGAGAAGAATTCAATGATTCTTGTTCCACTCCTCACGCTCGATGCGCTCTTGTTCAACCTCCTTCAGATAGGGTTCCAAGTACTTTACATCCTCTTCGTATTTAGTCCACTGCTCCTTGGGCAAAATGGTTTTCGTCATAGACAAATGCAAAGCACGAATTATGCGGTAGTTGCGCTCATCGTACAATTTGCGTGGAAGGCGGCGGATTGCTTCCTGAACGTCTTCGTTTTCGTAGAGGCAATCATCACGGTGCAATCCTATATGATATTTAGGATAGATTTAAAAATGTTTTTCATTGAATTCACTTCTTACCGTATTGGTTGAATCCGGACAAATTGTAGGCCCACTTGCCCAGGTTGGCTGGAATGTGGAATGGCAAATTTTGTGTTACATATTTACGTAATCAT
The DNA here is from genome assembly GCA_035045355.1 of Drosophila lacicola. Lineage (NCBI taxonomy): Eukaryota > Metazoa > Arthropoda > Insecta > Diptera > Drosophilidae > Drosophila > Drosophila lacicola. The sequence continues at coordinate 29,839,720 of JAWNPB010000148.1, forward strand.
CGAAACATGCAGCGGTTAGGTTGCGCTTTTTGCGATTCTGCAATACAATGCTTGGCATAATTAATGCATACTTACAGAATACCAAAGGTCCCTTCCTAGCAATATAGCTCGCCATTATTATGAATAATTCGTAATTTTAGGAAAGTCGCTTGCTTGGCTCTCGTTTCCTTTATTTTAGGTATGACAGCTGACAAATTAGAGATAGCAACCATGTACTAAAAATGTATCGATAACTTTTGATTGTACAATCGAAACATTTTAGTTGTCACTTGTGTACACCCACCTAATTTGTCAAAACATATTTGCAAAGGAGAACAATACCAATGTATATACATATATAAATTAATAGCTATCGTAAATTTCGCAGTAATAAAAATAATAATTTGTATTACATTTCAGATTGTTCAAAAACTTGGTGGGGACGGAAATCGAACAACGGTATAATATTAAAGTATATGTAGCAAATATTTGAAATTATACGATAATATTTTTGTATAAATTAAATAAATTCGTTGTTGTGTAAAAGCTCTTGTTATACGCCTAAATATATATGTATATAGATATTGCTAAGTATGTACTAATGTATGAATGTGGCAAAAGAAAGCCATAACTAAGTGATATGAGTCCAAAACTTAGTCTTGGATTTGAACGATCACGATAAAATATGTATAAAGAATCTTTGAATCTTAAATTAAGACTTTTATTAACTGTGCACGTTGTGGTGCCTTTGGCGCTCTCCCTCTCTCTCTCTCTCTCTCTCTCTCTCTCTCCAACTTGTTTTATAGCAGTAGAAGAAAGATGGCAATACTGTTTTCCTTCTCTTTTTTTGTCGTGCACATAAATATTTTAAGCATTGTAAAAACTGTCTAGATACTGAATTATTTAAAAGCTGCATATTCGATTTTTATAAATGTCGGGCTTCCAAGTATTTGCAAGTTGGATAAGCCATGATAAATCTATTTTATACGGGACCTTGTATACTATACTCGCTTTTCTTAAATAAAGAACTGGATTTGAGTTACATATGATATGATATGCACAATTTATAAGTATACATATATACTTGGAAAAATGACAGCATGTGTCGGTAGTTGCAACGATATGAAAACTAAATATTTATGTTTATTTATTTATGACTACAAAATATCAATATACAAATTAAAGAACATATACAAATTCATTATATATATATGTATAGACTACGGCTGGTATGGACGCGGCACTATTTAAGGAGTTTTTTGTGAACACATTTTATACACATTTTGTATAGAAAGATACGAATGTATATATACTATGTATATTGTACATATATCAATGCTAGCCATAGTTTATACATATATGTATATATACATATATAAGTACATCACTGGGGGGTCACAAAATTGTGTATTTCGTTTCATTTATTTTCAAATTTGTGGGAAAAAATCATTTATTGTTCTTTGATGCAGTCAATGATAAGAATTCCTCCTTGCGAGCCAAGTATTCATTGTACCGAAGAAATGCATAGCTGAAAATTGGAAAAATCATATAATCGTTGTTATAGATATATGTATATGTATATGATACGCACCCAACATAATCAAAGTCAATAGTGGAATGCTCAGCTTGTAATAGAGACCAAACTGTCCAGAAAATGTGTGCTGCCAATGCGAATTGATTGACTTGGACAAATAGATGTTCGACCTCCTCGTTTTGGATGTTATTCCGTTGTAGGTAATTCTCGAGGTAAACACGCAGCCACTCCAGTTGAAATTCCCGTTTCGGATATCGGGTATAGTCAACCTCATCGACGCCGCACATTTCCGCAAAATGATTACCAATATCAAAGGCTTGAAAATTGTAATCAGCGTACTCGTAGTCGATAAAGTTAACAGCGTTCTTTGATTTCGTATAGACAACATTTCCCAATAGTAGGTCGTTATGTGAGAAAACAATTGGACTCTTTAATGCCTCCAAGTATTTGTACAAGCTATTAAACTCTTCACGTAGTCGTCCAATAGGTAAAAATGTTCCATTCACTCTGCAATTAAACACATACCATATTTGTGAATCATTCTGCTGCGAGACAGTCTGGGACTATTGACTATTTTACCTTTTGTGTTTATCAGCATCACTAAATCGTTCAGGTACTAAATCAAGAAAGCTTTGCGTTTTTTTCCATATCATTGGCAATGGTTTGGCATCTCCATTCTTTCTTACCACACGATGCATTTCGGCCATGCGACGAGCAACCAATGGCCAAATATCTGGGCATAGCACACTTTCTGTATTTAAGGTGATACCAGGTACGTATTCGTAAACGAGGCCATTTTTGAAGGTTGCATAGAGCGATGGCGCCAAGCCGTACGTGTGCAGTAATTGAAAGTTTTGCGTTTCAGCTTTCCGATCGATCAATAGGTCCGTTTTATTACCATAAACTCGAACGAGGACTACGTTATCGGAGTATTGTAAAGGTAAGCGGTCCGTTGTCTCAGTATCAATTGTTGTAAATTCCTCTTGAAGGATAACTGGATCCTCAGATTGTACGGGCAATATTCTCTGCGCATTGCTAATTGATAGATAGGAGTCGTCATTATCATTGCCGAATTTGGAACTATTGTGAAAACAGCCGACTAGCTTATTTGTTATGCCATCTGTAAATTTCTGAAAAACGAACGTAATCAAATATATTAAATATTAAACAAATATTGTCATCGCATTCAATTAAAAGCAAAGCTTAAATTAATTGCCATAAATATTGAGATAGCTTTTAAAAGAAGTTAGTACAAGGGCGTTTTCTTTTTGTATTTATATAGATTTACAGCTAATTACACAGTTCTTGAAATGTGTGTAGGAGAGGCAACTGAAACCTTTTATTAAGAATGTGATCCAACTATATGTATATCACATGTTTTCATTGCATTCCCTGTAATCTTATAAAGCGATTTGACAAGCTTATATGTATATAAAAAAGCTTGCTATCTATCAGACTTGTTAATTTCTTTACGATCCGATAATAAATACCACAGTTAATCAAGTAACGAGTTTTTATGCTTTGTTTGTATTTGTTTGCGTTTCATGCATGTGTGTGTGTGTGTGTGTGTGTGTGTGTGTGTGTACAGGGTATTTTGTAGTCTAGAACGATTTGTTGCAGCGTTTTAAGTTGTTTACACCCAAAGTTTAATTCGTAATAATCAGCGAACACAATCAGCATAGTTTCTAATTCTACAAAATAATTTTGCACAGATTTAAACGCACACACGCACACACATACACAGCAACGTGTATGTGTTGGTAATTAAGGGTGATAAACTTTGTGACATTTGGAATGCCAGTCCGTTAACCGTAAAGCCCTCAATGATACGAACACACATGTGCTCATTAAAACTTATACTTATGAGTAGACACAGACACAGACACAGACACGGGTACAAAACATACATATGCACTCCGCACCAAGTGCTCCGGGGGTCCAGGCGTAATAGTTTTGATAAGACTCGAGCATACATTAAATATTAAAAGTAAAAAATTCTTTTAGTTCAAGTGGTTCGCGTTAGGGCTAAGAACGACTTATATTAACGCATTTGTATGTATGTATGCGTGTATGTATGTATGTATGTATGTGAAGATCATTATCGTTAAAGCAAATGAACCAGTTCCTGTATGTACAATATATATGTATTTACATGCGTATACACGGTCTATACGTATACGTATACGTATAGGTATAAGTATTTGAGCTTATTGTCCATAAATGAATGTACAAATAGGTACAGCTGTTATTAGCACCCTTTTCGATAATAGTTAAAACTGGTTTTGCCGCTTAAATAATATATTACCTGACTGCCCTTACACCAGTTAATTTTTTTGGTTTTATATATAAATAATTGCTATTCCCACGTCTCCAGAATTGCAATCGCTTTAGCCAATGCCCGAGGTGTCACGCCCTAATATTAATACTCCACAACACACGCACACACACACACACACACACACACACACACACACGCTTAGTCATTAAGAGGTTGTGCAACGACCCTGCATATTTCCATTAACATTGAATTAGCTTCTATCAACAAAAACAAAGCTTGCTTGTACTGACGAGAGGTTTGTGAATTTATAAATTATATATATATAGAGCTTTATAAATATATGTAGAAGTTGTTATTGAGTCGAGATTTAACGAGTAAATATCTAATAATTATCTAATTGGATTCTCGTGTTATGCATTCGAATCATGCAACGTTTTCAGACACAAACCTTTTTTCTTATAAATTACACATATACATATATATAAATCGATTTGGGTATACTATATACTAGGTACATACATACTATGATATTTTTTTTTGATTTTTGATTTTTTTTTTATTTGGTTTCGAAAAGTGTGAACAAGCCGCGAAATTTATGAATGCCCAGTGTATTTACCATAGGCGCACATCTATTTGGATAAGAAGATGTACTGATAACAACAATGGTTCGGATATGGATATCTTGCAAAAGTAGAAAATGGACACATTGATGTTTGTTGCTGGTTTAATTAGCTAAGTTAAATTTTGTTTACATTACCTTAAAGTCAACGTGATTGAGGTCCCAATTCGGTCGAATTACTTGCAATATATCCTTAGCACCTTGAATAACATCAGCCTCTTCAACAAATATCGGAACAAATGGTACAATCACGTCTTTAGCTGTATTATCCTCCTGCTTTGGTCGTATATCACCCGCGTTCTGTTCGCTGTTCGAATATGAATTCGAATTCAAATTTATTTGGTTCGATTGCTGTTTGACCGTTTGACGAACTAAAGATAAAGAATCTTTCATCACTTTAGGGTTGCCGCCACTTGTTGAAATCTGTCCTGTGTAACTGTTGCTCTTGGTTTCTGTGCCCATTCTATTGTATTACATGTGAAATACGAAAGTGTCAGGTCGGGTCAACACATACATACATACATACAACCAAAAAAAAAAAAAATCAAATAGTAAACAAAAAAAAATAAGAGGAAGTAACCAACATCGGCAGGCCGAGTGTACGCGGCGGGGAACAGGAATTTTTTTCATTAAGTATGCTAATATCCAGATAAATATTAAGTTTAGTGACGACAAAAATAAATCATTAATTTTTGAAAATATTTTTCAAAAATTGTTCAATTTTCTATTATTATTATTGGAATAAAAAATAATATCAATTTAATGATTACAATATATTTACAATTATTCTTAACAACATTTATGGGAATGTTCGGTCTCAGTTCAGGGTCTTAAAAGAGTTTTCAAATGTTCTGAGTTCTCTGATCCAGTTATTTCAGGTCCGTATATCCCTCATATAAGATCTTGAGCTATGGGACAGTAAGATAAGGAGGTGAGTAATACGCATTTGCTGCTCAAACAAGTTTTAAGATGCGGCATCTCAGATTTTGACATACAAATATGTATCTCTATCTCTATGGAATTCTTCCAAAACTGTGCCTGTACGTGTACATTGGAGATGGTTTCAGTGCCTCGAACAGATACAGAGATAAGGGGACAGGCCTTTTCCGAACGTGGCGGACTACTTATGCCCAAGATAAGATTAGAACGTCAGTATGTACATGTACATATATGTATATACATAATTACGTGCAATAAAAAGAATCATCATATGTGAATGTAAAGCATGTGTTAAAATCAAAAACAATTGCAAATACATTAAAATAAAATAATATATATGTATATATCTACACATTTACATCAAATACATATGTAAGTGTTTATGCACTAGACATTTGTATCTACATATTTTAGATTTTATTTCAGTTTTCTGGTTCACGCATTCTCCAATGGGCGAAAACACAAATGCAAACTTTAAAGTTGATGTGTGTGTGCATGTATGCATGTATTTACATACATAAATACATACATATGTAGATTTCAACAGATCTGTATGTACATAGATATGCCATGCACCGTGTGTGTACATTTCATAAATAGTACGTGGTTTTTTGTTGGACACCTTTTAACGTGGTGTTAAGTGCTGGGTTGAAGGATGCCAAATTAGCTTGTTTGCAATGTTAATACGTGTGTTATGTGTATGCAAGTTAATAAAACAGAAGAAAAATATATAAAATAAATAAATAAATTGTGTACCAATATGTCAAGCGTCAACGAATGCAAACGCACACTGAGGTGAATTGTTTTTTGGTTTTTTTTTTTTTTTTACTACACACGTTACCTTCGGGTATTGATTGTTTTTTAAAGAAAACACAAAAAGCCGCGAAAACCACACAACTAAATTATTGATTTTAGTCTGATGGCGTTGCTTGGTTCGGAATGACAGGCAAGGGAATGAAAAGCGAAACAATGCTGGCGTTTTTGTCGTATAACAGCAGATGTGTTAATATTTTCGTTCTCGGTATTCGCTTTATACAATTTTATTTTGTTGTTTTTTCTTTTGTTTTCGCTATTTTCTGACGGAACTTCCGACTCCGGACAGTGCTAGTAGTAAACTAAGCAAAATTCTCATATGAACTTAGTCGTGCAATTTCCAGCACTGTTGCTTTCAGTGTTTAATAGTACTTGTTCATATTAGGGATGGGTAAATTTGTTCGTATCGAATCAACTTAAACATAAAGCTTTGTTATCGCTCCCCAAATATCGCCACTGTTAACACTTACATCCAATTTTAAAATTAATATCAATATATCTTTATATTTATGTCTGACAAATAAATGGCTGCTAATAGTTTGGAAACATTTATATAGATACTTTATCCCTGCCGTTTGTGCTCATATAGAGCACAAAAAAAAAAAATTTATAAATGTAACCCATAAAAAAATTGTTTTATCCTATTCGTATTAATAACAACTTATATATTATTATTACTCCTTCTGTTTTTATATAGTTCAATTAATGAGCACAAGTCCCAATTCACAAGACCAAATTCACAAATAACCAGTAACCAGTGTTTTTGGCTAACTTTATTTTTGGTTCGCACCCACCACACAGAACCGACCATTTGAATTGAGAGCATTAAATTTAAAGCTGCGTTTTTGTTTTGTCGACCATGTATTTTATACATATCTTTAAAATGTTTTTGTTTTCCATTGTACAGCTTTTCAAATTTTATAAAAATATGAAATTAAAAAGACGATTTTTCAAAGAATAACGCAGTGCAAATTCCCCATCTAATTAAAATGGCATTGGAATTACTTTTTCTGTTTCTTCTTTTCGATTTCCTCCTCCTTTTCTTTTTCAATGATGTCCACATATTCTAAAATAACTTTGCGATCCAGCATTTTCAGAGGCTGGCCATTTTCCATAATGGCCACCTCCAAGTTATTTTGACCGGATTGGGCAACTTCGAGCAGTGCGCGAATGGCCAGCTTCACAGCACCACGTTCAGTGCTAACTTCCTCTTCGCGATACTGTTTTTCAAAGAATTCACGTACCGTTTTTGCTGAACGCCCGGTGGCATTGGCTTTGTACTCATAGAATATGCCAGATGGCTCGGTTTGAAATAAATGAGGTGAGCCATCAGCATCAAAGCCTCCAATAAGGCACGATATGCCAAATGGACGACGTCCATTGCTCTGCGTGTATTTTTGTTTCAATTGTGCAATATATCTGCAAAAGTTAATCATTTCCTGTAATTAACTAGACTCGAATGTGGGTTGAGATCTGATTTTATTTACCTTGTTATATATTCAAGGGTCACTGGATCCTCAACATTCAGACGATGACTCTGGCATTCGACCTGGGCACGATTTATAAGGATGCGGGCATCCGCAGTCAGGCCCGCAAAGGCCATCACAACGTGATGGTCGAGTACGCAAATTTTACGAACTGTGCGGTCTTCCTGCAGTTTGGCTACTGATTTTTTCTCAACGCCCAAGACGACACAGTTGCCGCCACGGACACCAACCTTTATAAATATATGAATAAATGTTCACACATGGTTAAATCTAGACTCATACTAAAACATAACAAATGGGCCACTTACCGCTGTGGAACCTTTGCGAACCGCTTCCTGAGCATATTCAACTTGAAGTAAGTGACCATCGGGCGAGAAAATAGTAACAGCACGATCGTAACGTGAAGACATCTTTAGTTAGTTTTTATTATTCACGTAAAGCAAAACGACTATATTAAGCTATCCAAAATAATGCAGTCGGCAATTTTTTGACAAGGCAATGATGATGCTTTTTTGAGGAATGCCTGATAGGACCGCAGAGTTGTCGTACGATATAGTATCGATAGCACTTCATGATACTTTGGGTATTTTTAGTACATTTTTATTAAATATCGCCATGAAAAACTAGGTGGCAACGTAATATGAGCCAAAGAATTGATATACCAGCCCTGGTAATCCATATATATATAATGTGCATTTGTTTTGTCTACAAATATTGTCTGATTTATCGTTATTCTATGTGACGGTTGTATAATAATATTAACGTGTTAATCATGTAAAACGGATTGTAAAGTCCGTTCAAATACGTTTATGATTTTTTGTATTTGTCAATAAAATAGTATTAGAGACTCACATTAAAGAGATAGCGGACAGCTGATCCGACTTAACTCAAACCAAAAATTATCACACCTGCGACAAAATAAAATAAAATATTTACAATATTGCCACTTAAAGCACATAATATCGCTGTCAACATAAACATACATCTATAACGGCAATTTAATTGGAAATGGCGCTGCCGAGAAATCTAATAGCAAAGATCTGTAAGTAAAATAGAATTTTGCCTCTATGAAAGTAGTTCTCATACTTACTAGGCGACATACGTACATCTGTATGACTGTATCTGTGTGTGTGCGTGTGTGTGCGTGTGTATGTTCAGCCTGTTTTGGCAAATAACATGCAAATAAGTGCATGTGGGATGCAGCCCTTGTAAGGAGCTGTAGAGTTACACATGTGCACATGTGTGTGTGTGTGTGTGTGTGCGTGTGTAAATTGTGCGTGCATACATAGATACGTATTGGAGTTAGGTTAAGATGAGGTCACGACAACAACTACCATAAAAAGATAACATAAACATACTAGAATTGTATATTAACATAAACAACTTCCCAAATATCATAGCCATAACTGCAGGAACATTAGCGCGTGCCGTATTTGTAGCCCATGCTGTTGCATTCCGGGATATTAATAATGATATGTACATATGTTCATTTAATTTAGTAATAATAATAATTTAAATGCTTATTTAGCATTGTTCAAAAGTAAATAGTAAGGAGACTGGAGACAATCCCGTCTAATTCCAGCCTTACGCCTTTTGAGTCCGACTAAGTACTTTTTAAAAATGATAACCCATGATAAATAGATTTATTTCATACTCTTAATTTTTGCTTTCTATGCGCACAGATGACATAAAGGCACACGATGGCAAAGTCACAAGCCTTGATTTGGGCGAGACGGGACGAGTGCTGGTCACTGGAGGAGAAGATCGCAATGTTAATCTATGGGCGATTGGCCAAGACGAGTGTTTCATGGTTTGTAGCATGCTTCGAAAGTTAAAAAACAATGTGCTCAACTAATCAACAATTTGCCAATCAACAGTCTCTGACGGGCCACAATCGTTCGATCGAATGCGTGCGCTTTGCATATAAGGATAATTTTGTATATTCGGCTGATGATATTGGGATCATACGCAGATGGGATCTGAATGCCCAAAAGATCTATTCAACATTGAACGGCCACATGAAAAGTGTGCGAACATTGGATTTTAATCCGTCTGGAGAATATGTCGTGTCTGGCAGCAATGACACAACTGTTCGGTAAGTGCACACAATCATTTCCGGCGTATTGGTTAATATTGAGCTATTGTTTATATCAAGTCCATTGTAATATATTTCGATAAGTAGCCACTCAATTGTGTCGCAACTCTAATTGACTGAAACTTGAAGCAAAGCAAGGCCTATATACATATGTACATATCCAAAACAGAGATCGTATTACTTTTGGCATAATTTCAATCTATCCTTGTATCAAATGATATTTATGTCCCACACAGTTTTTATTCTTAATGGCTTTTGCAATTACACAATCAATTACCTTGCACTCAAATCCGATTTATTAAACCTGAAACCTTTTGCTAAAATATTGTTTATATATGTACATATATAAAACAGCTTAAAAAGTGCGCGTTATTTGAGCTTCAATCTATGGTTTAAAATGAGACGGCAGAACTACTGCCGCCTCCCTCTCATACATCAAATACTCCAACTAAATCTTTATCAGGGGCGTATCTAATAGCTGTATGCGTCATTCCAAGATTTCTGGGATTATTGTTTTGATTAGCTTGTACTCACTGGAAATGTGTACATAAGGGTATATTGCAGCTGTGAGCATGTTTGCGACAGCCTGATGGAGGAATTTTTGATCCCATAATACATCTCTGAACAATGTCTAAGTTATCTTGGCATAAGTCGGTCTCTTTGCTGCAGGCAGTAGCTATATCGAAGTCAGCTAAATCGGGACATATATGTCATAAGAAGTACAATAGCTTCTAGCACACTTATTATATATCTATATTATATACATATATGTATGTTGTTTTTTTAATGTGAAAACACCATTGTGTGCTATATGCCAAATCTGATGTATATGGCTACATTTAATCATCGGGCTGTGATCCTTCTTATTTCAAATATACTTTGGTATCACTTTTACACTCTTTAAAATCAGTTCTTATACTTTTGTATATATAATTTAATATGCTTGAATTTAGCTGAAGATTTATTTTCCTTTTAATTCTCTAGACAAGTTCGCTTTTATAATTTTTTTGTAGTCCACAAATTTTCATATAAAAAAAATCATTTATTAAAATATAAACAAATGGACAAACAATTTTTTCACATATTAATAAATTTATATTGCAATATTTTTTACCACCGCCTGGTTATGTTGTTATATATTTTTGTTGTAAATGTAGGTCATATTGTTTTCACTTTCTTAATTAGATTTAACTTTTGAAGCTGAAATCGTAATCGTGTCTACAATTTAGCCTTAGAGTCCTTCAAGTCGACATAGGCGCCCGAAATGACCTCTTTGCCAGTCTCAACAATTAGGGTGCGGAAATGAATGCGTGCACCTTGCTTCCACATATCGATCTTGAGCGTTTGTCCGGGCAGAACTGGGCCCGAGAAGCGCACTTTTACTGCCTTGAATAGGGCGCTGTTGTTGTTGGCGTATTTGCTAAGCACGGCCCTAACCGAATAGCCCAGGGAGCAGAGTCCATGCAATATGGGTGTTTTGAAGCCCGACAAGCGAGCGAAGTTGGGATCGATATGCAATGGGTTCAGATCACCGGAGAGCCTATATAGTGCAGCTTGATCCTCGCTGGTCTTGTACTGAATCGATGAGTCGGGCGCACGGCTGGGGGCAGCGGCCAGAGGCACGACGCCGGCAATGGGCACCTTTTTGCCACCAAACTTGCCAGCGCCAACGACAAAGATGGCGCTTTGGTTCTTAACCAAAAGGCGTCCGTTCTCATCGAAGGACTCACAGCTGGTCACAACGACAGCACCGGATCCCTTGTCCATAATGTCGAATACTTTGCCCTTGGTCAGCAGTTTGCCACTGGTCGGCAGATCGTCAACAATTTCCAAATACTGTTCACCGTGCAAGATGTTGGTCAGGTCTGCGCCGCTGTTGGGCAGCGCGTTGCTTACCAAAGAGCTGGACATGGTAACCATTAAACCGGGCAGCACAAAGAACGATGGAATTGGTGAAAAGTCGGCATCGTTCTCATACAAAAAGCGCATGTCATTGCCGTTTTTGGTTGAGGCACCGATTCCCAGAGCATACAGAATCAGCTCCCTGTTGCCGAACGTGAAACTATCCTCGACAGCATCCTTGTCGCCGGATTTCAGGTTCTCGAGCACCTCCAGCAGGGAGCCGGATGCCTCTGCAATGGCATTCAAATGTTTCGCCTCCGACATGTCCGTCACCTTGCTCCATGCACCTTGCACATACTCAAGTGTAACTGGCTCCTCTAGAGATGGTCGCACCACAGATCCCTTGCCGCGCACCGTATGCACCTTGGTTGCCCAGCCGGCGGCGCTTTCGATATAGCTGCCTGTTTGATCAGTCAGAGATTAGCAGGGAATACTTTTCGATAAATACTCAAAATACGCACCATTGTCCTCACAAGACTCGTGGCACAAGTAGACAACAACGGGCGCAATAAGGCTGGGCTTCAGCTCGTTGAAGAGGATGTCGGGCAAAATGCCCTCAGTCATGCGACTGGCTGCTGTGGGAATGATTACATTGCAGTGAATGTTATTCTTTTGGCCCTCAATGGCAACCGTGTTGGCAAGTCCAACCAGTCCCATTTTGGCTGCCGAGTAGTTGGCCTGTCCGAAGTTGCCATAGATGCCCGAGTTGGACGAGGTCATAATAATGCGTCCAAAGTTCTGCGCCTTCATGTGTGGAAAGGCGGCTTGTGTACATTTGAAGCTGCCCTTCAGATGCACACCGTTCACCAGATCCCAGTCCTGATCCGATGTCTTTACAATGCTGCGGTCACGCAATATGCCAGCATTGTTAATAAGTATGTCCACACGTCCGAATGCCTTAATCGCCGTATCGATGACCTTTGCACCATCAATTACCGAATTGTAGTCGGCCACAGCCTCGCCGCCGCTCTTGCGGATTTCCTCGACAACCACATCGGCGGCACGCTGAGAGGCGCCTTCGCCCACATGGCTGCCACCCAGATCATTGACCACCACCTTGGCACCGCGCGATGCCAGCAACAGTGCATACTCCCGTCCGAGTCCAGCTCCGGCGCCGGTCACAACGGCCACACGTCCATCAAAACGCAATTTCGCTGCCGAAGACATTTTCTATATAGATACTTCTTGTATAAACTTGTTCTGTACAATCCGGTTCAACCAACTGCCAATCGTGCTGTGAGCCGCCTATGAATAAAAAACTGTTGCTTAACTCTCAATTGTCGTCGAACTTTCAACCTCAAATACAGAAAAAAATAACAATTTGTTCTCTTGATATGGTATCAGCAGTTGATTACTGCACACACACACATACACACACACACGCATACATATATACAAAGGTATGCCTCTATGCATTATAACATTTCTTTTCTTATATGTACTACTTAAGTTATCAACTGAATATGTTGAATGTTTGATCCAAGTCCAATGGGGGCACACACAATTAAACAACTTTTCTGAATGCCGATAATTACGGCTTTATATTAAGTGCGTATGTTCACATCTATGTAAATTGACAAAACTGCACGCACAACTTACACCAGTTATTCCTAATTTGCAAATAATTTACCTTTACCAGATGTATTCCCTCTTTAAGTTAAAGATTATCTTTATATTGCCGGTACAAAGGGCAGTTTGTACGGATGATAAGCAACTTGAAAAGGAATGAAAACATAAACTGGATTATGGACTGAGGTTGACAACAATTATAATGTTGCCAGATTGTTTGAAGCGACAGAATGGCTGCCTTATTTGCGATGTTGGTATTTTTTTTTTTATTCTTATCGAACTATCGAAAACGATGCGGCAGTGTTGTCACTAATCATATATCGATATAGTTAGAGCGCCAGTTTAAAATACAAATCGTTATTTTTTAAATGAATAATTTTTCTTGCGTATAATTGTACAAATATTAATATGTGTGTTTTAATATTCATTTTAGACTTTGGGATGTTCAAAACGAAAATAAGTGCATTAAAGTTTGCAAGGGACACATATCTCATGTAAATTCCGTTAAATTTTCACCTGATGGACTTTGGATTGCCTCTGCTGGCCTGGAAGGATCAATTTTAATTTGGGATATACGCAAAAGCAAACAAATAATGGAGTTTATGGCAGAGCCACCCGTAACAGCCATCACTTGCATTCAATTTCATCCCTTTGAGTTTTTACTGGCAGCGGGCCGAGTTGATGGCACTGTGTCCATCTACGACCTGGAGCATCAGCAGCTTGTTTCCCAGACAACTCATTTCTATGGACAAGCTATCAGATGCATTACATTTAGGTAAGGTAACGAGCAATAAGCTTGTATATTGAATTGAATTAATCCCTTATTTTATTTCAACTCACAGTGAGAATGGAGAGTGCCTTTTTGTGGGCAGCGCTTCGGGAATATCTGTGATTGGCTGGGAACCAGATCGTGAATTAGATCACATAAAAAGTACTTGGGCCTCATTGGATGACATGAAAGTTATTAAAAATAAGATTGTAAGTTTGCGCCTGTCAAATACTTTACACATCAATTAATTAATATCTATTAACTTTGCAGATTTGCGGCTGCCATGAAATTGACACCGTGTCAATTAATACAGTAAGCCTTGATTGTGTGATACCTTTCTATCAGCCGGCAAATGCTCAGCCCAATTTTAAGCATAATTCAACAAATCGAAAAAGCTTTACACGTGGAAATCAAAAGTTTCGAATATCACTGGGTGGATCCAAGCCGGCCAAAGTTGAGGAAGAACATGAAGACAATAAAAGTCAAACTTATGATGAGCTGTCGTCACCAAACCTAAGTCTGGAAGTTGTTAATGAGGCGGCATTGGAACAGATTGAATCATCGCCAATGTCGTCATTGCACCATCTAGCACAGCCAATTGGCTCATCGATCGAGCCCATATACAATGCGGGCACTGATGCCTCGTTGAAGCATAACAAGTTTGCGCGAGTGCCAGATAACCAGATACCATTTAACATAGAAACTAATTATAGTTATGGCATGGATATGGGTTCCAGCCGTTTATTAAGCATTAATGGGCCAAGTTCATTGCACGTAGCAGACGAATATAACATATACGCAATTGAGAAAGGCGATAGCCTAAATGTGCACGATGTCGAATATAATCCAAATGACAGCAATCCCCCGATTCTTAATAACTATGATAATTATGAAATGGCCGAAGATTTTCCGGTCAATCAAAATTTGAATTATACAGCCAGCACCTATAAGACAGTACCTGCATCAACAATAAATGCCTCATCGAAATCAATTAAAAAGACGTCAACAACTCTGCACAAACGAAATACAGCAATAAGCAATACCAAACAGACATCAACGGCAATATTTGGTAACAATAAGCTTGGCCAAGCCTCCTCAGTTAGTTCAATGGAATTGCATAAGCTGGACGATAATATGCTACTCAAAAAGTCAACTTCCTCAACTGTTGTTAACAAAAACAAGAGGACCATGGGAGCACAGAATCAGTTTTACAAAGAGAACGCGCAGCAGAAAAATATCAGCGTAGAGATCATTACCAAGCCCCCAATGAGGTCACGTACGACTCTAGACATGCGTACAACGCATCAAGCAAAGGTTCAGGAGAAACATTCACAGGTGTGTACAAATGCTTGTCAATTAATTAAATATTAAGTATATATATTTCTTAATGTTCGAATCATTACAGCAGCCGATGAACTACCGTCCGGATTTGATACCTACCTCAGGCAAGAATATGAATCGTAATTTCATAGAGGATCACTATGATTTTGATATACTCTCAAGATCACATGAAGCAGTACTTCAAGAGTTAAGCAATCGGCAAGCCAGTCTTGATTTGCTTCGCAACTCTACACGGTTAGAATTCTCAACAATATATTTCATCTGTTTTGAAATGACCAAACTTTAATTTGATTTTTAGCGTCAACGATGTTCTTAGTGCACTGAGGCTAGCTAAATCGGCGGGACGATCGATTTTTATAGATCTTCTCGGGGCGATACTTGAAAAGCCGTAAGTCATGTTTATCATTTAACAATATTAAGTTTATAATGCATACTTTTCATCAATTTAGATCGTCGCTGAATTTGGACTTTTGCACATTTGTATTACCGGAACTCTATGAACTCTTGCAAAGTCAACACAAATTGTATGTAAATATTCCGAGTTCAATTCGATTGATAATTAATAAAAAATTACATTTTAATTATCATTTTAGTCATTTTACCAGAGCCTGCGATACGTTGCGTATCATATTATCACACTTCTTGCCAACAATTCAGGAAAATCTTGATTCTTGGGCTGCCAACGGATTGGGCGTGGATGTGACACGCGAGGATCGTCAGCGAAAGTGTTTAGAATGCCAAAGGTGGCTGCTGCAAATTAAAAATCTACCCGAATCTGTTCACTTTGGGTCATCGCTGTCACAGTTACAAAACATGATTATTTTTTAATACTATTTATGCGTGTTTAGTTACAAATTGTCCAGCATTACAAATGATTTATTTACTATATATTAATTTGTTATTGAAACTAATTTATAAAACTTTTAATTGTAAGACTTCATAATTTAAATTAAAAGAAAATATATATTTGTAATACATATTTCATATTAATCTTCTGAGTGTGTACTTTCTTGATTTGCTATCGAACCAAGGTTCATTTCATAGTCTTACCAAAAAACTCCGTTATATTGGCCGGTATGAACCTCCTGATTTTATACCATACCCATATACCCAAATGGAAAAGTGCATCAATTGAATGTTTTTCAATGTAGCCCAGGTCGCGGTCAACAGACCGTGGCATAGACAAGTTCGAGCTGCTATTGTGCGATCTTTGAAGTTCTGAATGGGCAAGCGAATGCATTTTGTGTTTTTTTCTACTGTGCGTGGCGTGTTTAAATATGTACAAATTGTTGTCAATTGCAGGTGACGCGCCTATTAGCTAACCAAAAGTTTCGACTTGCTCATGCTCTGTATATATGTATAAAGGAAATGTTATAAGATCTCTCATCTATTGATTGATTGATGTTGATTGATTAGTTTTGGGAATTAACATTTTATGCTTTCATGCCCAATCATTTAAACATCTACTGAAACTGGATAGTGCTCTGCTCTATCATCATTGCAAATATTTGCTAAGAATTTAACATGAAGATAAAATTGCAGTGTTGCCACCTTACAAGCTGTCAGGTCTTAGGCTTATGAAGGCGGCGTTGCCATTTAGTTAACAAGGGGATAAAAAGACGTTATTAAATTGACTTACCTAACAACATTACCTTATTCATCGCGCAGGTTTTTCGAGGGTATTTAAATCCGAAGTTTGCTGCTTGAATTGAATTGTGCACTCTTGCGCTTCACAGTTCCAATAGAATGGTCCCATAGAAAAAACATTCAACGGCTCTAAAAAAAACAATTGCCCTTTGAAGTTTAACTTACCATGTCGCCGGATCATTGTTACCATTTGCGTGGCTTCATCTATTAAACTGTAGCCTCATTGGGATCAGTCCAGTTTGGCCAACTCGCGCATTCAGTTGGATTCGGTTCGGTTCGGTGCAGCACGAAATGGAACTAAGGATTTTGGCATTGCTGGTAGTAGCTGGTGCTTACGCGGAGCCTGGCTACGATCCTGCCAATCGGAATGGAGAGCTCGACAACGTGGACGGCATTATTGATGTGGAGGCAACGGATTCCATGGAGCACGGAGCAGCCGGCAAGCAGCTGAGATCGGGCAAACCTTCGGCCAGATACAGTGACTACGATTACTATACGCCCGGTAGGCGCACAAATGACAATTCTCCGGCTGACAACGACTTGAGCGCCTCATCAGCGATTCGCGTGCCTGGCGGAGAACAGAATTTGGCACATTTTCGTCGACCGGCCGATGAACTGGCCGCCAAGCCGTTGCCCTGGTATGGCCAATACTCAGGCAAGTCCCTTGCCATGTACCCGTCCAGGTCGTATGATCCCTATATTAGGCGCTATGACAGGTGAGTTACAGCCCAGACAATGGGTAACAATGGCTCCTGTTGATCCGGCTGATTTTGGACATCCTGCAGATTTGATGAGCAGTATTATCGCGCCTATCCGCAATACTTTGAGGACATGTACGTGCATCGGCAGCGCTATGATCCCTACGACAGCTACAGTCCCCGTGTGCCGCAATATCCGGAACCCTATCTCATGTACCCGGATCGCCAGCTGGACACGCCGCCACCAAGGGACTACATGAAGTCGCGACGCGGCTACCTCGACGACACGCTGCCAATGCCGCCAGTTCTCGACTCCTACAGCAACAAATACGCCTCGCCCAAGCTGCCGCAACAGCTGATGTCGCCCCGCCACGAGAGAGTCGTCTACTATGCCCACCTGCCCGAAATTGTGCGTACCCCCTACGACCTGGGCGGCACCCGTACGGATCGAAATGGGGCCGCGGCCCTTGTTGCCCAGCCCGTGGCATACAAACAGAATAAAAAGAAATTGAAAAGCCAGCCACGAGCTGACAATTCAACCAATTAAAGGCAAATGTTTTAGTTCAACTTGATGCTTATGCTTTTCTATATCCGACTTTTGTTCAATGCGTTTTACAATATTTTTTTGCGCAATAAGTATTTCGGGAATACGAACGTATATGTATAGAGCACATTATAATATTTTTTAAAATTCATTTCATTTTATATATTTTAAATATTTAAATATTTAAATAATACTTAAGATTATTGAGATTACAGGTTGTAATTCAAAAGCTTAATAATTTCTTTTTTTTTTCTAATGATCTTTGTATTTATAAATAATTTTTGTTTAAAATTCTAACAAGAACTGCGCATCATCAAATAAATAAAAACGTATACTAAAAATTGGATAAATATAATATCTATAAATATCAAATATATAACTGGGCTTAAGGAGTGAAATGGACTTACAAATAGAATAAAATTTGCTTGCAAATTAAAAAAAAAAGGAAGAGGGCTCTATTTGGGAGTTACCGACTAGCAGATACCCTAAGCCAAGCTGTTCATACAAACATTCTATCAAGCTATCTACTATACATATGTACATGCATGCATACATATGTATATAGATACATACATACACACATACATGCATGCATACATACATACATATATTCATACATACACAACCTTTGCCCCCCTCCCCACTTACTCCACCATTCCCTGGCTGTGTGGAAAAAACATTCTTAACTAACTTCGGTGCTTAAAGTCCGATCTTTTTGAAATTCTAAGCGCTTAAATATGGTAAATAAATGCGAAATGAGTTTATTTCCCGAATTTGGGCCGAATGGAGAAGGTATCCAAAAAGTCTTAAGTTTAAATCTTTATATTCTAGACGTGAACTCACATATCTGGCTCTTATAATTTAAGATTAAGCTTAAAATAGATTTTTATTGATATTATGAAATTGGAAGGGTTTATCAAAAGGAAACAGACAAACTCGTATTTAGAATAAATACTTTTAAGGCTTTAAGTCTCTCGAGAGTAATGTTTTATTTAATTTTTAGCGCAGATTTTTCGATAAAAATATGAGCGAAAATAGAGTAAAAATCACAATTCAACAAAGTCCTCAAAAACTGGGCATGGCCGCCTTTGAAGAGGGCTGCCTTTACGATGCGGCCGCCCCGCTTGTTATTGTTGGTCAAAGTACTTACCATGTAATTTAGGGTGTTTGTGTTTGCCTAAGGTTAAGTAAACGCTTTCGAAGGCGACAACTTCTACGGAGGCAGACATACAAACATACATACATACATACATACAAGTCAGGCAAATAACTCTTGGCGAAGGCCAGAGCTGCGGCATTTCATCAAGTCTTTACCCTAGAGTCTCGTTAATTACACAATTCCATTACTTTTGCTTGAGATACTAAAGTTTGCGATTTCTGCAATTTAACTTTCCCGCTGCTCTTGCGAAACAAAACGCAGAAACAAAAATAAAAATAAAAAAAAAAGAGAAGCGAAGCGAAGCGAACAAGAAAGATTCGTAATTATGTGCTTATGTACGTGGGCCATGGTCACATCCATCTGAGGCATCACAGGAGCCATTATAGCCATGCCAGGATTCAAGTCGGCTTGACAAACCCGCAGCACCCAACACCAAACAAAAAGGACAACAAATACTTCTGTAATGCATGGACACGTACGGCTAATTAATGTGCCTTTGTTTGGCACCACATTTGTCAGTGCGAATTAAACGATGTTATCGCATATGTCATCCACTTTGTGACACATGTCAGCTCCTAAATACGTGCTCCAGAAAAATAATCGAATATGCATAAGTATATGAATTCCAGCAACACATTAAAGTGAGCCTTCAGGCGTTGCTAATTCTAAGGGGAAATAAAAGAAACAGATCAAACTAGATGGTAAAGTTCATGGTAAACGATATTTTAAACTCATTGTAAATGTATATGCAATGTATTATTGCATCACACTAAAGTGAGATTTTATGAGTTGTACATTTTAAAGGGGAAACAAGTAAAATAAAACTAACTGGCGAAGTTCATGGTAAATAGTTTTTTTAAAGAAAAAGAAAAAAATAGGAAAAAAAAAAAATGCGGTCGTTGTAGTAAGGTAAGCTTTTATCAGTTAAGTTTTTTAAGAAAACTAAAAAAAAAAAATAAAAACGCTGGTAAAGTTCATGGTAAATTATATTTTAGGCTCATTTCAAATGTATATGTATTAGAGTAGCATTAAAGTGAGCTTTCATCAGTTGTTAACTTTTTAAAGAAAAAAAACTAGCCTGTAAAGTTCATGGTAAATTATATCTTAAGCATTTTAGTAGTAGTAAAATCGGCTTTTATCAGTTGTTAACTCTCAAAAAAAAATATATATATATAAAAAAAGTAGGTGGTAAAGTTCATGATAAATTATATTTTTATTATTATTAAAGTGAGCGTTCAAAAGCTGTTATCTTTTAAAAAAAAAAGAAAAAAAAATAAACTAGCTGGTAAATCCCATGGTAAATAATATTTCTAACATATTTGAAATATCAAGTTAGTTGTTTCTGCTTTGACAATGTGCTAAGCTAGTTTCTAGCCAACAACTAAAGTCAAGCAGCGATTATTGCTGGGTGTACTTAATTTGGCCCTGTGTTTCTATCGGAAAATGGAACTTGGTTATGAATCTGACTCTCTTAGATTAAGTTAAGATGTTTTAAGCTGACAAAAGCTTTCAATTTATATAATTTTTTGGTATCAACACGAATGTTGGATCATGCATCTATGCGGAACCCAAGCTACATCCAGCACATCATCAACGACTGATATGGGTGTCTTTATACAAGGCATATTACTTTTTATGAAATTTGTATTTTAGAGCATTCCCCTATTCGGTGTAGAGGAAAATTCTGCCTTCGTTTGGCTATTTACGAGCTTATTTTGGTTGTGCCATTCTTTGGCGTTTCCGCATTATTACTCACAACTTGACACAGGCATTTTCGCAGGTCACCGGCGGACACACACATGCACACACACACACACACACACACACAGAGACACGCACATAGAAATGCGCACATAAACACATAACATAAAGCTGAACAGGAGGAACGCGACAACTGCCTGCCCTTGAGGGACATTTTGCATGGGCCATGAATCGTAGCGCCGGCTGAGGAAACCTAATGAGCGTACCGCCCACGCACTGAAATGGTCGCAGGATGTCTATGGGAAGGACATGGGACATGGTAAATGCCAATGATGGCGTAGCATACAACAAAGCAATTTGGTTGCTCGTCCAAAGGAAAAACAATAACAATGATGCACGCGATACTTAAGAAACTTTTGTGGCAAGCCGGCGAATGCGGGCGGGGGGGGGGGGAGGGGCGGTCAGGGGGCGGCTCCATAATTAGAATCATTGAAATACATGGAACCATTCAAGGTTCATTTGCTCAGCGAGCCGGCACTGGACCAAAACTGTCCTTTCGCCTGGGGGTCCATCGATGGCCGCACGGCACGACATATGCCCCCCAATTCTGTGTGTGTGAGTGTGTGCGTGTGTGAGTTGGGAGGTGTTGTGGCAAATGAGAAAACAATGCCCGAATAACGACTCTCCGATGTGCATTAAAAGATTTATTTCTTTGCGAGTAAATGAAGTTTTTTTTTATGAGCTGCGATTCGGCAGCTGAAGATGAGCGCCATTTCGAAATTTCTTTTATTTATTTAAATATAAGTTCAGAGAAATTCCAAAATATTCCAAATTATATATTTAAAATATACTTTATTTTTAAAAAGGTCCTTTCCAACAATCACATAGGGATATTTGATTAATGTTAGCTTGTTTTTTGGCTTGTTCGCGTATTGCCCAACACTGACGAGCATGTTCGCGTTCGTGTTCGTGTCACGCGCCCATCTCTAGCTAACTTACCTTAACTTTGGGCAAAACATTCGCATATTGACGGGGACATACATTAAATACACACATGTGTAGATGTACGTACATGTCCTTTGTTTGTGCACATGAAGTATTAGTGCGCACACACCTATGTGTGTGTGTGTGTGTATGTGTGTGTCTGTGTGTTGGTTGTGTGTAATCGCTGAGTAGTTAAATACTTTCTAGTTATATT
The DNA here is from genome assembly GCA_035045355.1 of Drosophila lacicola. NCBI lineage: Eukaryota > Metazoa > Arthropoda > Insecta > Diptera > Drosophilidae > Drosophila > Drosophila lacicola. The sequence goes on from JAWNPB010000148.1 coordinate 29,861,992, forward strand.
TATGTGGGTTGCAGCAAGTTTAATGCGCTTTGATATCGTAACTCTACAAATCACCGCAAATTTATTTGCCTGATGCAAACACACACACTCACACACACACACAGACACACACACACATATACATATATGTATAACACATAAAATTTACACGTCCAGTAATTAGCCGAACAATGTAAAATAGCCCTCAGCATAGCTGCGAGTATTTGTTTTTGCATAGATACATTTGTTTGATTATTCATGTGGAACTGTGTAAATATTATAATTCTTATTGAACTTTTAAGTCCACAAAATCAAAATAAAACATGATAAAGTAAAACATGATGCTTTTTAGTTCATTTACGTCTTCTTAGAGGCTATTTAGAATTTGGCAATAAAGGACATAAACAAAATCATGTTTTAATCCCAGCCCGCAAATATATGTGTATGTAAGTACATATATTTACATTATCATAAACATTTCCAATTAATATTCAAACATTTGTTAAATGCTTGGCTTTTGTTTAAGCAGTTTTAAAGAGCTTAAGGCAGGTTAATTAAAACGATTTTTACAGTCATTTTACCCTGTGCTCATTGAAAATGGCTAAGAAGAAGGGTATATTGGTTTCGAGCAAATATATGTTACAGCCAGAAGGAGGCTTAGACGACGCCAAAAATTTGCTGATTATTTTTGATTTAAATATCTTGGAGCCTACAACACTTTGACCGATCAAATTTCGATTTTAGTTGCTCGTAGTGTTTGGCCTGATTAAGAATAATTATTTTAGCTCTTGGTTTCGGTTCACAACGTACCCCTAATTTGGCAAAATAATATGATTCATAATTTACAATATAAATGTATAAATATAATGTGCTATATTTCAAATTAAATGATTTCTATAAACCAATTTCATAGAGTTTTTAAAAATCAAGTGTTGGAAAACAGAAAAATAAAAGTTACTTCAAATATTTTAGATTCCAGGTCTAGGACACAAGGCGTCTAGTTTCAGCCGCTTTAATTTTCTTTATTTCTGATCTTTTGCTAAATAAACATTTAACAAATGGAAAGGTCGCCAAAACCAGCATTATATATATAAAATTTATAATAATTAACGAATGATCAGAAAAGATCTGCCAGATTGGCATCTGCATGTAGTATATATTTTATATATACATATACATACATATATAACGTTGTATATGCAAAATGTGTTAGTCTGTGATTAAATTTGTGACAAGTTTTTCAAGCTCCAACTAGCATATCACTAACTAACACTGAAAACTAGTGTTATTAAGTGCTTGACAGTTTTAACGCTGCGCTGTCGCTTGACTTTTTAACACCCCCCTCTTTCGACTACCCACAGCTGCTGCCTGTTCGTGTGGAGTGTGTAGGTAAAGGGGATGGGGGTGCGGGTGTGGGAGTGTGGCGTGTGTGTGTGTGTGTGTTTGTCCAAATGCAAAACCTATAAATCTTGATACAGCCCACATTATTGATTGGCGCTTGCCATACCAGCGCCCGGACGTGGACATGGATATGGATATGGACATGGACATGGACATCGATGTCGATGTGGATGTGGGACACGCAAATGGACATATGGACAAACACATTACGCATATGCATGTGGGCAAATGGGAAGTGCTCTGCCCGGCCGCAATATTGTCAAAATTGTGCGTTAGGGGGCGGTGGGGGGAAATGAGAGGCGTGGTCGGCATGGCCAGAGAAACGGGGCCCCAGTGCGAATAATAGGATAAATAAATAATTCAAATAAATAACGCCGAAATAAAATCAAATGCAATGACGAATTATGATGGCCTATATGTATCTTGTTGCCCGGCCACGTTGTGTCCCAGTGTCCCGTATGATTGGGGAGCTCGTAAATCACTGACAATAGCCCAGAACGAGCAGCAAACAGCCCTCTCTCTGGCTCTGATTAGAGCACTACAAAAGCTAACCTCCGACCCCGACACCGACCCCGCAACGGAAAGCGACCCCTCCTCCTCTACAGCAACCCGCCGCTGGTGTCAAGTGCCAAGGGCATTCGGCATATGCATGGCAAGGAGTGTGTGTGTGTGTGTGTGTGTGTGTGTGTGTGTGTGTATAGTATATGTTGATGAAGTCGGGCCGTATGTGGAGCGCTCTTTTGTCATAAATATTAAACGAACTTATCTCTTTCGTCTTTGTTTGCGAAAAAATTTATCATTTGAGCCAAGTTTGTTAATTATTTATGCTGCCATGTTTCATATTTTGCTGCCCGCTGCAGCTGATTTATGGCGCGGAGACATCTAATATATAAACATATATATATATACTTATATATCTATATATATATGCCTGACATGTGACATGCTTGCTGCAATGCCTTTTCACTGGGGTTAGAAACTTTGGCGCAGAAATGAAAATATTGAACCCTGCACTTAATTTAATCTTAAAATTACGGAAAATAATAAGAAATACAATTATTTATGAAATCATTTATCTGATATTTAATTCGGACACCATTTCTGGTCATATATATATTGAATGTACTCTATGACTGTCTCGCTTCCGGCACTAGGCATACAATATTGTACATTGAATGCTTTGTGCTTCAAGTCAATGTGTCCATTAAACCATGCAATATCTAAGTTTATTCGATTTTGTCAGATCAGTTCATTATTGTTAACATATTGCTATACAGTACTCAATATAGGCAACCCGACAAGGAGGAACGAATTCGAATCGTAGGACTTAACCGAAGTGCAAGTTGCTAGTGTTATTTACATAAATAATAATAAATAGTTTAACTACATTATTGCATAATAATAATATTAATGATAATAATGATAATGATAATGATAATGATAATGATAATGATAATGATAATGATAATGATAATGATAATGATAATGATAATGATAATGATAATGATAATGATAATGATAATGATAATGATAATGATAATGATAATAATGATAAGACTGATTATAATAAAAATGATAATAACAAAAAAAATAATATTATTATCAAAAACTCGTAAATGCCGAGTTATATTAAAAATATCTACGATAACAGAATATTTTACCATACAAGATCCTACTATTCCACCGATCTTTCCTATATCAGTTGTTTGATATAGTGCTCCGATGTTGATAAAATTTCGAAGAGAAAAATGTACGGATCATAGGCAACTTATAAATGTCGAGTTTTGGGTAAGATATCTTGATAAACAAAAAAGTGGTTCACACAAAAACCTAATTTTAGACCGATCGTTCCTATGGCAGCTATATAATATAGTGGTCCGATCCGGCCGGATCCGACATATGTACTGCCTGCTAGAGAAAGGCGCACCTATGCAAAGTTTCATGGCGAGAGCATAAGAACTGAGAGATTAGTTCGCATAGAAACAGAAGAACGGACGGATAGACGGACGGACGGACAAACAGATCTACATAGGGGTGGACGAACGGACGGACGGACAGATCTACAGAGGGGCGGACGAACGGACGGAGGGATAGACGAATGGGCAGACGGACATGGCTATATCAACTCGTTTGATAAATTGCAATAGCCAAGATTCGAGCCCAAGCCTCGGTTCATAAAACTAGCTCATGAACTAAAGCTTGTCTTGAACCATGAACCGTGAAACGTTTCCGGGTGAACAGAATCCGAAGGGCTCTGTTGACAGGAGTTTATATATAGAGAGTTAGTTGAGATCGAGCTAATAAATCACGTCTGGCTTATCGCATTGTTTTGGGAATAGATAATTACCCGCGTTGTCTTTTATTGTTTTTCTCGTTTTGCATTGCAATTAACGTGCCCGCTGGCCGTATGTCAGGCCGTATCCAGGCCGGAGCTGTTGAAATGGCCAAAAGGTCGCTTGAACCACTTGAACAGTTGCCCACTTCTCTTGGCCAGTTGGCCGGGCGAGTAACTCATTTGTATGGACGACAGCGAGCTTGGGCAACTGCGTGGCCTAACCGGGCAATAAGGGGCTAAAAATCAGGCATTATTCATTAGTCGATGCTATTCAATGGCCATCCAATAATTTTCTAGACAAACACACGCACACGCACGCACACACACATGCACGGGAATTTGCCTGGAGAGTACATTTAAAGAGCTGGACGTCTGTTACATTTTGATTGAACCCATTCGATGCGCTTGGATTGGGCATTGGGGCAGCAGTTTCTTGGTTAATTGAGACCCACAGATAAAACTGTGGGAAAACTAATTTCATAGGCGGACGGTCGACTGTGTCTGTGTGTATGTGTGGGGGGCGTGAGCATGAGTGAGTGGCATTCACATGTGTGTATGTGTGTGTGCGTGTGTGCGTGTGTGCGTGTGTGCTGTTAAAAGTGCGTTCCTGTGCCTGTGCCAGCTGATAAGCATTTCATGTCACATCCTTAAGGGCTTCGCCGTGTCTACACAGACATCACAGTTCACATGCAGCACCCTGCTGCCCGACTACCCCCCCTGTCCCCCCGCTGTCCCCCGCTGTCATCGTTACTGTCACCGTCAGCCAGCGCTTAAGATTGCTTTCAACGTCCTTAATTGCTTTTTTTTGTGTTGTGCGTGTGCGTGTAAGTGTGTGTATTGCCATTCTTTTGATGTGCCAGTGTGCGTTTGGTGGGAGTGGGGGTAGGGGGGGGAGGGGGGGGTGCGGCGAGTCAAGCTTTTGTCATGGAGCATGGACATGGACATGGACATACATTGCGACTCCTGACTCTTGGCCATCGTGCGTCGCCGTCGCTGTCCCATTTTCGCAGGAAGCGTTATTTCAATTTCCGCCTTTCCGTTTTCCTTTTCGCCAAACAGCCAGACACGCCATTATTGTTTGACGTGTCAGTGTTAATGAGTCATTGTCCATTAAGTTTGCTCATTTCAAACGGGCAATTAAATTCGACTTTATTGCACTTCAACAATATCGAAACCCAAAACGAACTCCGCCGCACACACACACACACACACAGATGGACACTAAAGCCGACATTGAGACCGCATCGAATCTTTGGAGCGCCTGCTGTAACAACCAACACACACACACACACACATCGACACTGACACACCTCTTTCAATGGACAAACCATAACCAAAGCCGAACCCGAACCCGAACCCGAACCCGAACCCCGTCCACATCGAGGGCCGTGGAAGGCGACTCTAACTAAGTAGAGCAATAAATCAGCATCTGTGTACAACTAAATTATGGCTACATCTAGCTAGAAATTGCTTTGTATATAGATTGCTTCAAACATATAACATATAAGTTATTCAATTTAAGATAAATTGATGAACAGGCAAAAAAAAAGAATGTCAAACTTGGAAATTATAATAAAAGTTATCATTTAAAAACTTTCTGTTCAAAAGGTTTCCCACTCGAAATCGAAGGAGTCTTTGTAACCCCGCGACTCAGGACTGACAAAACAATTGAATGAAAAAACCATTAAGAGGTTCTAGTCGGGAGCTCCTGAACCCTCTTCTTCCGACAGGCGATAGGTATAAAATGAAAGATACTTGACATATATATGCTATTCTAGAAGCTACATGTCAAGTTTGGTGACTCTAGCTCATATTATTACCCGAAATGGCTCAAAGAATAGGATTTCGATATTGATTTTTATCGATTACTTGGAAACGGGGCAAGTTATCGAATATCGGAAACAAACTCGATCTGTGCGGGCACTAGGAGGACCTATAGCCAAAATTTCAAGTCTCTAGCTCTTACAGGTTCTGAGATCCTTGCGTTCATACATACGGGCAGACGGACGGACAGACAGACGGACATGGGTAGATCGACTCGGCTGTTTATGCTGATCAAGAATATATATACTTTATGGGGTCGGAGAAGCTTCTTTCTGCCTGTTACATACATTTGAAAAAAAGTTTTTACTTAAAACTAATGTCAATAATACAGGGTACCTCGACGTATAATCAAAATCTATTCCAAAAATGTTTCTAAAAGTTGTTGACCCACTGAAAGGCAGCTATGTTGAAATATTTATTTTCTGGATTTGATGCTTATAAATGTCATCTGTTATAATATTAAAAATATCAAAAAAAAAAAAAAATAAGCCGAGGTAATGCCCAACAAGGTGTTTTTTTTTTTTTATGTAAATCCACATAAAAGTTTTGCGCCCACAGCCTTTTCTATTTTATATTTGGGATGTGTCCGTCACGATTCGCTTTTGTTTTTCTTTTGAATTTTTCATAAAGGAGCGAAAACGTATTTTGTGGACATTAAAATGCCACAAAACGTTTTATAGTAATTTTTCATCTTTTCACCGGCTCGACCGACGCGCCGGATGTGGAAGGACGCGAACTAAGCGGGTTGGTAGAGGAGGGAGGGGGAGATTTGCCTGTGCTGGGGCTTGGGTTTGGGTTTGGGCTTGGGCTTGGGTTGGCAAGAAGGAATGTTGTCGACGTTCATGTTGATCTCACGCTGTGAAGTAACACGGCGCACGCATCTAGGCTGATAAATTTTTATCTTTGTATGACAAGTTAATAATGTGCCAGCCCAGGCGCCGGGCCTGTTCCTTGGATGGAAGCACAGACAGACGGACAGACGGACAGACGGACGGACGGATGGGTGGGGTGGTGTTGTTCCTGGCGGCGTTCGCTTGTCGACTCATTCGCATCCGGAACCCGCGGCATCAGCCATTCCATGTTGCTTATTGAAATTTGTTGTTGTTTAGGTAAAGTATTTTCATGGAGTTTTAACGGATTTATTGTGATTTTTGGGTCACGTGACTGTTGAGGAATTTCAACCGACCCGCCCCGCAACAAACTCAGCCCCGCCCCGTTTTTGTAATTGTTTTTTTTTTGTTGTTTCGATTTGATTCATGCGCCCGATAGAGAAACAATTTGTTACAGTGCACAAACATTAGCATATGGCATATGTATCAATATAAATATAAGTATATAACATCGCATAACCCCGACTATCCATATACATATATATTTATATATATATAACATATATTTATGTGCTGAAATCCATATCGATTTCTGGACCGCAGCGGCAAATATCGAGAGAGTAACAAATTAAAAAGTAACGCACATTCGACAGTTTCGAAGCGCAAAAATTGTTTTACATTCATATCTCGAAAATTACGACACCCTGGGGAAGCGGGTGTTGGTCACTTAGCCTCCGTGCCAGACGGGAGGGGCGGGGGGGGGGGGGGGGGGTATGCCGCTTGCCGTTAAGTATAAATCTTGGCCAACGGAATCACAGGCAAACCAAGTGCTTAGTATGCGCAGCGCATGCACATCGATGGGATATTGGCAAGTGTGGCCAAAGCTGATGCCTAGGACACGGGCCAGGACACGGGCCAGGACGCGGGCCAGGACACTTGAGCGTCTGCTGTGGCTGCCACACGAACGGGAACGTGTGTGGGCGCTCGTAAAAGAAAATTTTATTCCATTTTTAAGGGGATTCTTTTCAATTTATTGTACATAGTTGTTGCCCAATCAAGTCCACTTTATGAATTTATATGCAGCTCAATAGCAAAAGTTTAAATAAATACAATTATCGAAAAGTATGAAATGCTGCTCTGTTCTATACATACTATATGTTGTAAATGAGAGCATGTTCTGAATTCCCATTTTTGGAAATTATTTTATATGTCATATACATACATATATGTTTGATATGTGGAAAATGAGAGCATGTTCTGAATTCCCATTTTGCCGCAATTGCAACAAAGTATTCATAGCATACTTTTTGGACGAATATGCGAAATTATTTTCAATGTAATATACATAGTACATACATGTTTGATATGTAGAGAAAAAAGTATGTTCTGAATTCCCATTTTACCTCAATTGCAACGAAATATTTAAAGCATACTTTTTGGTAGAAGATGGGAAATTATTTTAAATCAAGGGGAAAATATGTGAAATTGACTTGCGCGTGGAATTTAAGTGAATTTCCATAATAATTGATATATGGAAAACTCTTTGAACTGTTGAGCTGTTTTCTTATATGCGACATAGAAATATGATATATATTTAGCCAGGGATAAATATTTTTAATGCTAAGTATATTATAGCAAAAACTATGTGTTACATAAATCCGCAAATTATTGCTTTTCTTCATTTCTCACCCTTTCACGTACAAGTCGCATATACAAAAAGGTGGGTACACATATATCACAGTTTATGGGTTATGGTCAGTGGGAACTGGACGCAGGTGGCTTCTGGCAGCAGCCACTAGCTCAGACCTTTTTTGGCTTATTTATCGATACATATAGCAATTATGTATATATCATTTCATTTATATGGGAATCTGATGTGGCCAGAATGAATGAATGTGGCCACTCAGACGGATCAGTTATTGAGGATTGTAGAGCAACATCTTGCACTTCAATTGAGAACCTAAGCCAAGTGCGAAGTTTATATCAGACTTGACGTAAGGCTAGTCTCTCTTCAGCCCTTTCAGCTTATACCAAATATAGCATATGGAAGATTCGTAGCCTTAGCTAAGGCGTGGCACGGATCTGCTGTGGCAGCGCATCAATTTTTTGGAAATTCTTGACTTGGCGGACCCGTTGGTAATTTGGAAATTGCGTTGCTGGTTATAAAATTTGTGTGCTTACCGCTTCATTGCCATGTATATGTAAGTAATAGAAACAATTTATTGTATCCACCCGCAACCATTCCAGGCCAGCCATCCGGCTGTTCCTGCTCCCGTTCCTGCTCCCGTTCCTGCTCCCGTTGCTGTTGCTTAAATAAATGTAAATTTGTATTGCCCGAGCCAGTTTCCTTCTGGCCATGTAATGACGGAACGTCGACTGCGCCGGCTAGATGTTTGCCTTGAACGCTGGTGGCCCACAGGGCGAAGGCGAAGGTGGCTTTGTCCTTTCTAAACGTTCTATAATTTGCTTATTATGCGCTTCATGCTGCTCGCTTTTATGTTTTGCCACTTTTTCTCGGCACCCAAAGCATTAAATACGCACCCTCTGCATACGCGTACCTCCACCTCCTCCACCTCCTGCTCGTCCATCCGCCCCCTTCTCCTTCCCCATCCAGCAGGCGCCGCGCATCAAGCGGAAGCAAGGCCCCCGTGGTCCTTGGCCCTGCCCGGCCCGGGCCCGTCAATGGTTCATATTTTGTCATAATTTATGTCGCTCTGGGTGTTGTTCCTGATGCCCCCTCCTCGCCCTTCCTCGTCGGGCTTCTGCTACCGTTTTCTGCTCCAGCTTCGAGCTTCCAGCTGGCATTTGGTGTGGCACTGGCACCGCAGCCAGGACACCTTTTTGGCAGTGGTTGATTTGCTTGCAAATTTATTAAAAATCTTCTGGTTGCTTCATTTTATTAGGGCATATCCGTCAGAAGACACTGTGAACGCGTTTTGTTTTGCTGGCTCGCCTCGCCTCGCCTCGCCTCGCGGGGGTGTCATCCGAGGGCTGTCACATAAGTACACGGAAAAGTGCTTACATCTGTTGGATTTTTCAATATTATTATTTGATTCCAACTCTTAGTTCGATTTGCCAAATTGTGTACGGTAAATACGCGCCAAGACGTGGAAAACACTTTTTGAATGTCACTTTTTATACCCTGAACCCATTGAAAATGGTTAAAAAGGGTATAATGTATTTGTGCAAATGTATGTAACAGGCAGAAGGAAGCATCTCCGACCCCATAAAGTGTATATATTCCTGATCAGCATCAACAGCCAGGCCGATCTAGCCATGTCCGTCTGTCTGTCTGTCCGTCCGTCCGTCTGTCCGTCTGTCCGTCTGTTCGTATGTATGAACGCAAGGATCTCAGAACCTATAAGAGCTTGAGATTTGGAATTTTAGCTGTAGGTCCTCCTAGTGCCCGCGCAGGTCTTATTTGTTTCCGATACTCGATTACTTGCCCCGTTTCCAAGTTATCGATACAAATCGATATCGAAATCCTGTTTTTTGGGCAATTTCGGTAAATAATATAAGCTAAAATCACCAGACTTGACATGTAGCTTCTAGAATAGTATATATGTATATATCAAGTATCTTTCATTTTATACCTATTGCCTGTCGGAAGCAGAGGGTTCAGGGTATCCCCTAGTCGGGCGCTCCCGACTAGAACCTCTTACTTGTTTATCTTCCGATTTGATTCCAACTCTTTTTCGATGTCACAAATTTAATGTATTTTTTGCTCCTATATGTATTTTGTTTTATGTACAAAGTGCAATATTTGCATATTGATATTTCCCTTCTTGTTCCACTTTAATTACGATCGGAAACTGGTTGCGAATAGTTAGGAGCAACCCACCTGCTGGCATTGTCAAACCACCTTACTGGTTGCCTGGTGCTGTTCCCATTTCGATTCCCATTCCCATTCCCATTTCGATTCCCATTCCCATTCCCATTGCCAGTTTCGCCCGCTTCGGATGGGCTTTGCGCCCTTGCGTGGTCGTCGCATTCGCATGTTACGCATTTCCTCATGGGATTTCGTGTGGCATCCATTGCGATGTTCTTTTGATATTGTAATGTGCATAATAGGATTTTTATGACACCTTCACTGCGGGCTGGCGTCACCACTGGCTCTGGCTGCGTTTGGCATTTAAGCGCTGCCTGACTTCCCCCCCCAGACCCCCAGACGGTTCCAACTTCCCCCGACCAGCCAAGCGGCTGCTCCCGTCGCTTGTCACCAAAAGTTGCGAATTTTATCGGCCGGATGTGTGCGCGGCATGCGGATTGTGCGGATTTGCATGAGATCATGAATTTCACACGACGGTAATGGCCACATTAGCATTGACTACACGCCGTTTATTGCCAGCCCTCCTCCATCCTGGCCAGGATGGAGCACAAAGTGCATGTGCTAAATTTTTAATATGCAAATGTCGTTTGAGGCCTTCTCTCTCACCTTTGGCATTTCATTTACACTTGTGCTGCATATTTTATTGTGTGTTGTCTCTACATTGTATTATTGCACACAAATGGCCAGTTACACATTAAGCTGAATATCTGAATATCTGAATATAAACGGGGGGTACCATAAATGGGCGACATATGCGCTTCCCCTCAGCACATTTCTTGGTACTTTAATAAACAATAAGATTTAATTTTCGGCACAATTTCTGCTTTCTTATTTGTAATGCGAAACATAAACATAAGCCACATAAAGGTTAAATGTGAATTCTACTTTCAGCTGTGCTTTCAATTCCATTTCCATTTCCACTTGCCTTGGCGATTTGTGATTTTCTTTTTCAGTTCCCCTTTGATGTTGACGATTATTCTTAAAACTAAATCAGTAGGGATTTTATTCGTTAAGTCTGAATAAACGAAAGACGATTCAAGATATACGAACTGTTTGAAAATGGAAGCACGACTGTTTATTTAGTTCGTTTAAGTATTTACCTTTAAAGGTTATGCTTGCTTAACCACAAATCTTACATAATCTTTTGTAGTATAGTACTTATATTCATTTTTGAATACAAGGCTGTAAACCTAAAAGTAAACTGACGGTTTCAGTTTACAGCTCGAACCAGCTTCCTGCCATTTGATTCCGTTCATTCAGAAGGAGACATCTCCGACCCCATAAAATATATATATATTCTAGAACACTATTAACAATCGAGTTGATATAACCATGTCCGTCTATCTTTTTCTATGCGAACTAATCTCTCAGTATTGAAGCTATTGTCTTGAAACTATGCATAGGTCAGGCAGTCGGAACCGGCCAGATCGGACCACTTTATCATATATCTGTCAAAGGAACGAAAAGTCCATAAGTAGGTTCTTGTATGGACAACTTTTTGTTGATCAAGATAACTTGACCAAACAGGGTATTTATTAGTTCCACTATGATCCTCATATATATATGCAAGATCTTATCAATACGGACCACCATATCATACAGCCGGTAAGATCGGTCTAAAAGTAGATTCTTACCTATATGGCAAAATATTGTGATTTCCAAGATATTTTCATTAATCTTAGCATTTACGACCTACACTCTTCTCACATACTTGAAAACCGAAAGGAAAATGTCTACAAGGGTATTAAATCATCTTCCGAAGATATCGCCTTATTTTCTCGTTCAATCAAAAAAATATCTACCCAAAAATTGGCATCTACAAATGATTAGATAAATCCAAAGATGTAGATAAATTAAAGCTGTTTATGCCTTGGGACGGAATCTTTCTTAAAGGTTTTTTATTTTGAACCAATTTTGAAGGATAAATATGGATCGAATGTGGCTTCGGTTTAGTTCTTTTGGGTAAGAAAAAAACATTTCAATTTCCGGTTCTGGTCAAAGCCAGTTTTTGAAAATGTTTCGAAAAGCATTGAATAAGTTAATCCTTCCTTAAATAATAATTTCTTAAGCACTGCCTGCTCATTTTCTACATTTGGATATTCTTTGGCATACATTGACTTGACTTGAGTCGGTCACTTCTTTGTTAATTTGCATATCAGTCACAATAATTTGAAGGAATTATCATAAATATTAGCTATATGGATATTGATTTCGAATACCTGTTGCCATTCAATGGCAGACATTTATGAAAATTAATTGCCGCTTAGATTGCATAATCAAATTGGAGTCTGCGAGTGATTTGCTTGTTGACCTGCGCTTGTGTAAATATTTCAGGTCGTCCGAACACTTAGTTGAACTTTACGTAAATGCGGTTAACAATTCAAGAGGGTGAAATCAGTCCTCTGTAAATAATATCACGTCAACGGCAAAACAGAATTGGGCCCACACAAATTGTCGGGTGATAAATGGTCTTAAACGGGATTTTATTTATTTTTTTTTTGTTCTTTCTCCATTCATGCTTTGTTTTTTTTTTGTTTTTTGTTTGTATCAGGCGAAAGATACTCTTCATTAGAATTCTTGTTGTTTGTGGCGCCCAAGATGCGGGCAGAATTACTTAATTTTAGCATAAAGTGTACATAATTTGACATTGGCAATAGAGAAGACAATGGCGACCGGAGCAGGGCTGACCGGAAACGAGCGGATAACGGTAACGGCAGCAGTGTAACGGTATTGCTAGCGGAAAGAGAACGGTAACGGTAACAGTAACAGTAACAGTTACGCGAACTGAAACGGGAACGCAAACAGGAACCCCAAAAATTGATTAATTGGTTTGTGAGCGTCTAATTAAATAAAGCGGTTCGGCGCTCGGTTCTCAATGGGTGCGGGTACGGATGGTTGGGTGGTTGGGTGGTTGTGTGGCTGGCGAGGGGGGGGGGTGTCGGTCGAAGTGTTAGACCCACGTCAGCGTCACCACTTCGAGTGGGGGCCGCACTGGGCGTCGTTGCTTTACTTTAAAAGACCGCATTTTTACATTTTTGTTTTTTGTTTTTATTAATGTGACGGCTATTTGTTTCTAGTAAGCAATTACAAAGCAATTTTATAGCAATTACCTTCTTCTAACAGCTTGGGACAGGGCATTTTAATGCTGTTTAGGGCGACCACACCCAAAGCTCTAACCACTCCACTCCGCCCCACACCGCCCCAATCACTGAGAGAGGCGTGGAAAATATTGCCCGTTGAAATATGCAACTCACCCCGCACGAGTCGAAAGTAATTTTAGCCTGACTCTGGGACAGATGTGACCATGCCATGTGCTGTGAAATATTTGCGTTTCTCCCAATTACTTTCTTTGCTTTTACACCGATTTTCGTAATATTACAGATTAGTCACCTACTGTCAGCTATAATTAGCCCAAGTCCTCCGACAGGATAACATTCCCTTTAAGCTTCTTGGCATTTTCTTTTATCTTGTGCTGTGGCAAACACGATAAAGGTCAGTTGGTTGGCTTAAAATGAGATAAATATACTCAAGCGTTGCCACCTTTACTTAAAAATCCGATTGTTGCCGGGGGCAAGGGCTATCGAATTCTTCTTCTATCTATACTATGAGGTCCATGTACTTACATGTGTCGGGTCGCCTAATCAGCCACCAATATTTCGGATTAGATCAACTGATTCTGGTCTCGATGACACAATAAAGGTCAGTTTGTCGGGTGAAAATGTGATGAATATACCCAAGCGTTGCCACCTTTCCTTAAAACTCCGATTTGTTGTTGCGCGAAAGAGTTATCGATTGCTTCTTCTATCCATTCTAAGAGATCTATGTATATGTTAACACGTGATCAACAAAAGCTCGGGTTGCCAAATCCGAACTAACAGATCATAAGGTTCTATACAAAATGATTGACAATATATAAAGTGTATCAAAGATCAAAAAAGCAACTCAAAGCCGGTTTGAACCAGCTCAATAGTTCGAACCTCTGCTGTTCAAAAAAAAAAACTTTAATAGGACATTTTTGTAAAAAAATTTTGTTAGGTAAGAACTTTTAATCGATACTCCAAAAATGTCCATTCGATAAATAAAAATACCTAAGTAAAGTTAATTTTGTAGAAAATTTGTATAAATGAGACCAAGTTGGGAAACACTTTACAAATGTTTAAACTTGAAATAAATAAAGTTTAATTTTTGATAAACGTTTGCCCAATGTTGAGAACGTGAACAAATATTTTCTTTTTAAATATGCCGAGGATTCCTTTGATCTATGTCGCAGCTGCTCCTTGGCTTCTGGCCAGCCCTGTAGCCCCCTCTCCGCGAGACTCACAAACTAGAGGAAGAAGCGTGGAATGGTGCGTGGAGACCGCAGTTGACTTGTTAAAAGGCCAGCGGCCAGAAAAAGTGGTCTGTTGTTGTTTTGTTTTTCCAAAAAATTTACCGATAATGCGTAAAATTCCATTAAATCGGGTGTAATTAAATGACATTTACTTTAGCCACATTAAAAAGAACATAAATCAGCGACTACTGCAGCAAAGCATATTTGGCTCGCGGCCCTCGGACCAGCTTCCGGCTCCTGGACCAGGACCAGGACCTGGCCGGAGACGGGTGGGGGGGGGCCCGCTAAAAGTTTCGCCCTCGTTTGCGTACACAAAAGCCAAAACAAATATGGGGTGAATTGCTTTGCCGCATGCCGTCGCGGCGACTTAAATGGATACAGAGACGACGTCAAGGCGGAATCTGTAAAGAAACCTAATTTATTGAAAAATTGTTGCTCGGGGTGAGTCTCCTTGACTTGTTGTCCTTATTGTTGTTGTTGCTCTTGTTCGGCCGAAGGCATGCTGTGACCTTTTCTTTGTTTGTGTTCACAGTGTTATAAAGACAACATTCTACTACTTAATGTCCGTCGCACCATTCCCGGTGGCAGTTACGCTGCCCCACCCTAACCCCACCCCACCCCAACCCAAACCCACCCACACAGCTCGCGACCAAACGCGCTTTTGTAGAATGTTAAAAAAAAAGCGGAAAAAAAATGTTGCATCAAAGAACAAGTTTTGTCCATAGCTTTCGCCCAGAACTGGGAACTGTCTAAAAGCCACAAAATCTTACATTAACGAAAAAATGTGAAAAACAAAATATTACTTTTAAAATGAGCACTTTCCACTTTCTACTTTCGTTGATTAGAAAATACTGTGATTCCCTCAGATGTAGCCATATTTACGGTAATTTTTGGTACAACATCCTAATTTATTGGCAAGAAGAAAGTGGGGCAACACTGACAGCTAACAGTGCATAACTAATTTATAAAGAATTTAAATATCTTAACTATGCGCTTCTATCCATATCGCCGATTTAACCGTTTCGACACAATTATATATCTTACTTGAAAGAAAATACATATTAAAAATTTACTCAAAATGGGTTTTTAGAAATTAAAATAGAAATTTGCGATATTGTGTATGGGCCATAACCTATCTCGAACTTTGGTCAGTTCCTTATTATAAAATATATATTCGTATTTATATAAATATATAAGTAGATATTTGTAATTATTTTGTACTCACCTGACAATTCGAATGGACGCCTTTTTTATCGTTATCTATCTGTAGGCGGGAGTCGAACTTTTATTTAAACACATCGCTGGAAGAAAAGAAAAGTAGGGGTAATGTTAATAAGGTTGAATTAGTGAGAATTACGTAGTAGAGCAATATTTATAAATAAGTTTTTCGTTAATTTGCAGCTCAGCTCAATATAATAAAACATGCATACGATTGTAATAGTTGTTATTTTTTTTTATTTTAACTATAATAAGACATAATTATGCTTATAATACGCACCAGTTTTTTCAATTATCTCCGCCATAGTCATTGCTTCCTCCATAGATGCAGCCGTTGTCTCCTTCATAGTTCAATCTGCCACCTTCTCCAATATTAAAGCCGCCGCATCCTGCATAGTTGAAGCCGCCATCTCCTCTTATATTCAAGCCGCCGTTTCCTCCATTGATGAAGCTGCTGCCGTCGCCTCCTCAATAGTTGAATCCGCCGTCGACTGCATAGTTGAATTCGGCTCCTCTTCAAGCTGCTGCCGTCTCCTCCATTGTTCGAGCTGCCATCTCCTCCACAGTTGAAGCCGTCTCCTCCAAAGTTGAAGCCGCCGCCACCAGTATTAAAGCCGCCTCCTTCAATGAGACTTACTTGAATTCATGAGAATCGAGTAGAAGGGTGCTAATCGAGAATACGTTTTTTTTTTAATTTGCAGCGCAGCAGTATATAAAATATATGCATAAATTCTTACATATATAAATGCATACATAATATATATACACATATATATATATATATACACACGTATAGATACATTCGTACAAACATTAATACATGCATAGGCACGTAGATACATACATAAATACATATATTTATATACTTATGTATTTATGTTACGCCAATTCACCACTTTTGCGGTTAGAATTTCATTAAGTTCTTAAATAGGGCTTTGAAAATAGGTATGAATCAGACTAAACTTCAAACTTTTTTTGATCTACATTTTCTATCGAGGAAGCTGGGATTCTGCAAATAGTGCGAAATCCGAGTAAAATTATTTTTTTATAAGAAGCTTTGGATATTCATTTGAACGTAAAACCAACCAATTCTTTGACCTCCATTTCCACCAAGGAGGAGGGGATTTTCCGAAAAGTGTGAAACCCCCCACAAATAAAATTGAACAAAGATCTTACGAATTGAATTTGAAGTCGATCGGATGGCAAGCGAAAAAGTTCCGTGCAAACGCATTTCGCCATTTTTCCACACTTGCGGGTGGAATTTACCAAAGCTCTGTGCACCTCCATCGCATAAGGTAACTACAGAAAAACCAACCTGGCTCTTACGGTTTGGGCTGTGTGTTGATCAACAATCAGTCAGTCAGTCAATCAGTCAGTCAATCAGTCAGTCAATCAGTCAGTCAATCAGTCAGTCAGTTAGTCAGTCAGTCAGTCAGTCAATCAGTCAGTCAATCAGTCAGTCAATCAGTCAGTCAGTCAATCAGTCAGTCAATCAGTCAGTCAGTCAGTCAGTCAGTCAGTCAGTTAGTCAGTCAGTCAGTCAATCAATCAGTCAATCAGTCAGTCAGTCAGTCAAACCGGACAAAGAGTTTTATAAATAGAGATTTACATACATATATTTTAGATTAGACGGTGAAACAATAATTTCATAGCATACATTTTGGGGTTTGCCATATGCATTTGTCACTTTTTGGACTAGCAAATTTGCGTAAACCTTAAGTGGACATTGGTCTAAAGGCCACTTTATCTAACTATCTATTTTATGGCAAATTAAATATTGATATATGCTTTGATAATTTGTCAGAGAGACAGTCGAAATGAATTGGGTTAGACCACGAATTTCGAGCTGCTGTTATTGTAAATTTGCCCGCACATATGTTGGAGCCTTATGTGGCGGAAGGGGGTGTGTGCAGTGCCTTAAGTGGGGTCAATATCCCTTCCAGCAGCCAGTTGCTACTTGCTGCCTGCTGCCTGCTGCCAGTTAATCGGACTCAATTGCTTCAAAGTAACTTATACACGCTTTTCACGCACAAAACACGCCGAAAGCGTTGCTCATTGAACGAGCCCACAACAATATTTGTCTTTGACCCTATTATTTACTAAATTACCTTTTCCTTTTGGCAAGAGCTTACAATAACCCAAAACCAGCCAGTGTACCACCCCCGCCCGCCCCACACCCTTTTCCCGAGCAAACAGCAAACTCCCTGCCAACCCCCCGTCGCCGCAATCCGGCATATAACCCTGATAACGCACAATGCTATTGCCATTTCCGGGCCCATTGCCTCCATATGGGCCACGGCATTCAGCTGGCAGGCTTAAGCATACGCCAAAGTGTTGGGGGATACGACGGGGATACGAGGGTACGTGTAGAAGGCTGTCGCTATCCACTCGCTAAGGTACTCGTCAGCATCTGCAGGTGAATTTATTTCTTTTGCTCGGGTTAATCCACTACAAAAACAAGTGAACTGAACTGCCGCCAAGTTGGACGTGGCGTAGAATTTGGTCTGGGCGTGCTCAAGGACCCACCCGGGCCCGGGCCCGGGCCTTACGTGTGCCGAGCCAGAGACTCTGTTTTGTCAGCGCCGCCCAAGTGAGCAGCCCCGAGGAGTTAAACGTGTGTGTACAAAGTGATTATCATTTCTTTAAGTGATTTCAACATTACCTTAAGGTATTTCGCCTTAATTGAAAACGTTTCCTTAAATGGCTGCTGCTGTTTCTGCTGCTGCTGTTCCTGTTGCTGTGGTGCTTGTGTTTGTGGTTGAATGCTCCAAAACTTTACTCCAGTATTCACTGTGATTAACTCTATAGAGCATTTATCGTACAAATAAACTTCGGTGGGGGGGCGGGCCGTGTGCGTGCTTATGTATGTGTATAGTTAAGTCTAAAAAGCAGCCAAAAGGTTTATGAGCACACAACAATTAGGAATTTACTTTAATCTTTAAGTTTGCACAAGGAAGCCGACATTTTGGAGCTAATTATTACCACAATTATACCCTGTGTGCATACAATTTTATATCCTACCAGATTTCTGTTCTCAGCAATGAGATCTAGAAAGATGTATTTGGGACTTCGATTATTTTTTCCGTTGAAATTTATAGCTTGAGAAAACGAATTCAAATCAGATATTTCAAGATATGTTATATATATTACACTGTAATCTATATTTTTAGTCAGATCTGCGAAACAACTCCCTGCCTTAAGACTCGGTTTTTGAGGACTTCCACGTCTTTGAATAAAATTATCCAATTTAAATTTTTGTTACAATAATATGCTTAGGTAAATCCAATCAGAGTTAGGGTCCAATTTTCACTTTGGAATTGAGTCTCCTTTATATTAGAAATGCCAGTTTGAACCAGCTTAGTTCAAACCCGATTCTCAGCCTTGGTTCAGACCAATAATTAACTATTTAAGTATCGCATATGTGATCGATTTTACTAGAGCCTAGAACAAAGTATTTACTAGTCTAACTGCCAAGCTGCCACTTATTTGTATACCCTATACCTATTGAAATTGAAAAAAGGGTTGTATTGCAGTTGAGCTAATGTATGTAACAGGCAAAAGGAATTGCGACACTACAAATAATATATATATCTCTACGAATAACAGAGCTACAGGCTTTAAATTTAAGCCTATGTGGTCCAATCATAAGTGTAGCTGGAAAAACATAGCTTTCTATGCGATTCTCAAGCAGAAAATTGGATTGTTTTAGTCAAATTATAAGTAAGCAATATTAAGCTGCACTATTTGTAGTTCATTCTACATATTAAATAACATATAGATCATATTATTAGTTCCCTGAGTTACTTTCTCGATAGTTTGTTTTCATAATCTAATTGTAAAGCTAACCTCGATTTTGCTCCAGTTAAGATTTGGCTGAGCTCAAATTTAGTAGGTTGCTAATTGTTTTTGTTCTTGTTTTTTATGCTGACTGCATAATTATGCAAATATTTATGAATATGTCTGTAGATGGGCGTGACCCTTGGCTGCATATTTACGAAGTGGCCATAATTCCTTGACAACGGTTTGCGCCCACATAAAAGTTTATGGGCTATTTGGGGGCAAGGTGTGGGCGGTCTGGACTCTGTTGCTGTTGTTGGGTCTGTGCATTTTAAACATTAATAGGTGCATAATTTAAAAAAAGCTAGAACAAATGAGCCCGCTATGGACTAACAACGGGTTAATTAATAATGCCCCAGCCTGAAAGCCTAACCTGTACTTATTTGGGAATCCATTCAACAAATGGCAACTCTTTAAAAGGGTTTGTCTTTAAGTCCCAGGGCTGTCCCCCCGCTCCGCACCATGGAGTGAGTTTTTTTTCGTTGGTCGTTGCTTCTCCAGGCTGGCAAACTTTTTTATTTTAATTATTATTACGAGAAGGCTGTGGAGCAGCAATACTTAGCCCGAGCCCGCTGCCAGCTATGGATTGTCATGCAGCGCCAGCTAAATCCAAATCTAGCCGGGCAAACTTTCAAGTCCTGGCAATTACTATCTGGCTGCTCTTAATGAAGCCGCGCCCGTTCGCTTTCGCATTCGCATTCACGTTCATGTTCACGTTCACGTTCACGTTCACGTTCATGTGCGCCATCCAGGACCGGGGTCCACGTCCACGTCCAGATCCACCCACAACCGACCGAAAACAATATTCATCCCATCACGTGACTCCGAATGTCGTTGTCGGCGCGCAGCCTGGCTGTCCTGACTGCAGGCTCGGTCTGTCGTCAGGCTCGGAGTTTGTCGTTTTTAATCTCCAGCGCTTGGCAGCAAGGGTAGCAGCTGGTGGATGGGGCGGAGGCCAGCTGGTAGCGGGTGTCGGGATGTCTGGGGTGCCAAAATGATTGCGAAATTGAATTTTCAATTTTATATTTTTTTTTTTTTGTGTTTTTTGTTTTTTGCGAATAAAAAATTCAAAAGCAACTCCGCTCGACTGTATCCAACAAAATATTTATTGCATATAAACTTTTATTACGATTTGTGTTTATTTGTTCAACCTCTTTTCAATTAGAAGTCCAAAAGTCGAGAGCCTCATAAAACAAAACCGAAATTCTAAGAACTGCCAGTCGCGCATTAGCTAATGTTCATGATTATTAAAGCTGTGCCGCATTGCGTATGCCAAGTTTTTTGAAACAGTACTAAAGCAGGCCTGCAGGCGCTTAAATTGGTTAAAAAGAAACATATTTATGTTTCATAACCTTTCTTAACATTTCTTAACCATCATAAGATACATTAACGGCTCTATATGTGTATGTCGTAAAGGAAGACTTTATGAAAATCGCATAGAAAGGCAGCAGCGGCAGGTGTAGTGAAAGCGAAAGTGGCAAAGCAAAGATGCAGTTGATTAAATGAAGCTTAAGAAATCACAAATTACCAAAGCCATTGTCAATTTGAAATATGTAAAGATCTTAAATGGGCTAAATTGAAAATGGTTGCCTTCAAAACTAATGGCAAAGTTGTTATGCCCCCACACAGAGTATAACAAATTAGCGCGCCCTTGTCGAACGTCTTGTGATGCTTACCATGGGGTGTGGTGCGACCTGTAGTGGCCCTTGCGAGTGGCTCAGTGGTTCGATATGACAGGGAAACATCACGCAACAGCTATGCAGCAGCAGGAGCAGCAGGAGCAACACCTAAATGATTGATGATTGTCATAGGCGTTGCCCACCAGGGCGAGTGAGGGGTGTTGGTTGTACTTTTCAATTATTGGTTCAACATGCTATCTGGTAGCTTGCGTGATTTGCTTTGTTTCATCTTTGTTTGCATTGAATATCACGCCGGGGACAGTCTGTCATTTGTGCATAACTTGAGCACTGGATTCCAGAATGGCTAAGTGACAGTAAACACTGAACACGGCAGGAGCACACCGGAAAACCCCGGATATATACTTATGTATATATATGTATGTGCATATATATGGGCAGCAGGCATCTACTCATGATGATTCGTTAAAATCCGGAGCATTAGCAATATGCAAGCGTCATAGCACAAGTCACTCTCATTAATTAAACCTGATTCAGTTCAGTTATTACAGATTTAAATTTTCGCATTTTGTCAACTCATGGACAGACGGTCGACTAATCGAAATGTCTAGCCAAAGAAATCTCTTTGTTTTTGCTTATTCGAATTGGAATTGGAATTGGAATTGCTATGAATTGATATTTATAATATATGTCTTTCGTAAGAAATCGAAAGAATTTTTATAATATTTGCTACTATCTCACATTTCTAGTACGAAAGAATATAAAGCTTGAATTTAATGTGGTAAACACAATCTTTGGTGTCTTTAGTTCTTGTAGTTTTCAGAAGATCTAACTGAACGTATATGATTGATAGAGCTCATTGGGTAGGTAGAGTAGCTAACGGAACAGTTAACTAATTTTAATGGAAAAAAGTAATAGATTAAAACCACCCCAATATGTAAAGGTATCACAGAAATGAGAAAAAATTATGTAGTATATAAAATGAACATGAGCATGTAAATAGATTAAGTTCTATATAAGCCGAATGACAATATATCTCTATATATAAAACTGTTTTACTTACTGTCTGATTGGTGATCAACGCATATGTTAAGACGGGATTTCGGCAAAATCCACTCGCATGTGTGGAAAAATCGCGTCAATCGTTTGTATGCAAATTTTTTGTTTAACATTCGATCGGCCTCAAACTCATTTTCAAAGATCTTTGTTTAAATTCATTTAGGGGTGTTTCACACATTTAGTCCAAATCCATTTCTCCATGCGTACATGTATGAATACATGTCCGAATACATACATACATACATACATACATACATACATACATACATATATACATACATACATACATACATACACACATACATACATACATACATACATACATACATACATACATACATACGTACATACATACATACGTACATACATACATATATACATATATACATACATACATACATACATACATACATACATACATACGCACAAAAGTACAAACGTACATACGTACATCCATACGTACGTACGTACATACATATATACAAACATACATATATGAAAAACTCCAAAAACAACACAAAAAAAAATACGCTACTAGCTAAGCATGACAACCTGCAGAGCCTACTTGAATTCTTGAGAATCGAGGAGAAGAGCACTTGCTAGAAATTCGTTTTATTTTAATTAGCAGCACCGCGGTGAATAAGTTTGGTTTGCGTTTGCGTTTGATATATTATTAAAAAATATTCTTATAAAGGTCTTCATGCCTATGTAAATGATATCCAATAAAAAATATATATATATTATTTCTTTTATATATCATTAAGTTGATGTATAATCTTTAAGTAAATGCAAATAATGTATATTATATAAAATTTAATAAAATTAATATTCTATTAATATGCTCTTGTAAAAAGGGTTCATGCTTTCGTAAGAGATATCTAGCAAAGAATAAATGTATATTAATTATAATATATACCATAGAGTTTATATTAATATCTATTAAAAAAAGGCACACAATTAATGACAATATCTCTAT
Source organism: Drosophila lacicola (assembly GCA_035045355.1). Lineage (NCBI taxonomy): Eukaryota > Metazoa > Arthropoda > Insecta > Diptera > Drosophilidae > Drosophila > Drosophila lacicola. The sequence continues at coordinate 29,885,247 of JAWNPB010000148.1, forward strand.
ATATATAACTGTTTGTCCTGTCTGACTGGCTGACTGATTTGTGATCAACTCACAGCCTAGGCTGCTGATACATTCCCTGTAGTTACCTTATGTGATGAAGGTCTACGCCAAGACGGGGTTTTGGAAGATTCCACCCGCATGTGAGGAAAACTCGCGAAAACTGTATGTATTAAACTCACCGATTTTCATAAGGTTTGGCTCTTTGTTCATGGTTTGACCTCTAGATCAATTTGGCATCAAAATCTGGCAACGTTATTCTTGGTTAAAATTCATGTGAAAATGGTACCCTCAACTATACTATATAGACATAGGCCAAAATTTCCCACCCCCATAACTTGGTCAAATCTCACCTGATTTTCATGAGGTTTGGCTCTATCTCCATGGTTTGGGCTCTAGATCAATTTGGCATATAAATCTGACAACATTACCTTTAGTCAAAATGCCTGTGCAAATGGTAGCCTCAACTATCCTATAAAGACATAGTTCTAAATTTCCCCAACCCCATAACTCGGTCAAATCTAATCTGATTTTCACGAGGTTTGGCCATATTCATTTAGTTTATATATATTAATTAAATAAATGCAAACACTTTTAAAGCAGAACAGAAAATGCAGCAATTGTATATAATGAATAAATTGTCAGAAGTAATATTTATATTTAATGTTCAAAAATATTTATATTGTGCTCAGAGTGCGGACGCTTTGCATATAGCCTTACCCATGGAGTATGAAATTTAGATATATTGCTTAATTAATAATTAGCTCTTATTTTTGGGCATAGCTTCAATGTGCTGCATAATGCCTAACTTGTAAGAATGCCCGACTATCAGATAGTCTTTTTCCCCGTTGATAACGAGTCCCGGGCATAAAAAGTACATTATTTTCGATATATATTCTGATTAGAGGCTTAAGCGAACATAAGCGAGTGTTTACTGTGAAAGTCATAATTAGAATAAGAGCTTTAAGTTTTGATATGAAAATGTTTTAACGGCACAGTCAACCCCCCAAATACCGGATATTAAATTAAATGAGAATGAATTTTAGAAAAATCAGCAACTGTCTAAAACAATCAAACGTACTTGCTTACTTCCGCTTAATTAATTTTAAACCCTAAATTCAGCTGTGCCAACAGACTTTTCCGCTGCGAGCCGAAAATGCCCCTGGGCCAAACGAGGATGTGTGTGCAGCAGCCGTAGCCCGAACCGGAGCCGGAGCCGGAGCCGTAGCCGTAGCCGGAGACCGAACGTTGAACTCTAGCTCGATGAAAATGTTGTTCATGGCAAAACAACAACAACAAAAAGAAAGAAAAAAACCGTCCACATGGTTGGCAAATGGGCTTGTCACTGAGGGGCCGGGCTTTGGCTGAAACGGGCGCGAGTATTGGTAGCCCGAGCTTTGGCCTGTTTCTGTTTGGTTTCCCACTCCGTTCTCATTATGCACAAATTAAAATCTAATTGTAAAGACGGCAGCAGCGGCGGCCACAAATCAAGCAAACAAAGAGCAAAGTTATCCGCAGGCCCACACACACCACGCACCCAACCCCAACCCCTACCCCTGGCCAGGATCGGGCCACCAGTTACGGGTAGCTGCCCCATTGAAAGAGTCGCAAATTGTTGCTTGCACGGCCGGAGAATGCCTATGCGGACATTCCTTTATGCAAATTAATTTCAATTGATTGCGTTTGAAACACTTTTTATTTTGACATTCCACTGACGCAAACACATTATCCATTATCCTTAGATAAACAACATCCGCACCGCTTTGATGTCGTTCATGTGGACATTGTATGCCATATATTGTTATTTCACAATGGGCTGCATTGTGGGCTACTATCACAGCAGGTACTTGACGTTTGCCAACTGGAAAGGTCAGCAACGGCGGCAGAGCTGGACCATGCCAGAACATTCAAATCGATTTCGAGATATAACTCTTAGGCATAACTTTAAGATTATAAGTTCTAGCTAAACCAAACTTTGTATGTAAGTTCTCGTAGAGTTTATACAGCTTACAAATATTTCACATTTTAGATACTTTCCCCGGTTTCTCACATACTTAGAATATTAGGTAGAGCCTTGCTCTTTTGTATGTGCACACTTTCGTATGCCACATTCAACTCTTAAAAATTAAAAATAAAATCGGACTATAAACACCGAAGTTAAATTAGTTAGATAAGGTCAAATCATTGAGTATGTTATAGTAATATCGTCTTAAGGATTTGGTATTTGAATTTGAGCATGTGGTCACACTGGCTTGCTATCAATGACACAAACCCAGCGATCAGCATGCCAGCGCCATCTATTGAGATACTTTGTATGCTGACATTCGCATAAAGTAAACCCCCTTTAAGATGACTTGTGTAGTCTTCGAAATGTGAAAATTCTAGGGGCTGCCGCGATTATATTTAAAATCATATCTTACTATATATTGGTAGAGTTATAATTGAGAATAATTTAACTAATCATTTGAATGTCGTCTAAAATTTAAGTAAATAAAAGGCAATTAAAGAATATATATTTAAATACATATGCTGCTAATATTTCTTTGGATTTGATATCCTTACAAATGCATTCCTTGCGTTGAATAGTTTCAACCCTTTGCATTGAATCGCTGATGGATTTCAATACGAGTCAAGCCCACTTAAAAAGGAGGCGTGGTCAGAACCACCCTTCAGTACAAATGAAAAATATTTATTAATAAAACCTTTAAAAATGCTGCTGGGCTAATATTCTTGTGACTGCAGTATTCGCCTGGGGATGCCTGCCTGTCTCATTAAGGGGGGTTTCTTTTCTTTCTAATCATGATATATGCAAAGAATACGAATACAGAATACATGAATACAGTTTGGAATATATCGGTGATATATATGAGCTATTAAGAACTGCGCCATATAGATTCTCGCGGCTTGCCCGCCTGCCAGTGGGCGTGGCTAAAAATGTATATACTTAACTATATCTTTCAATTTTTAATTCTAGCTAGACAGCAAGACTTTGGGAAAATAGTACAAGCCATATACATATCTGTAATTCATGTTTTCGCAAAGGGTTTTATTTAGATCTTATGAAAGTTATTAAGATAACTCTACCCACATTTCAATATACTAGCAGGTATTCCCCGACCTTCCATACTTTTTCAGTATTTAATATAGATATTTGAAAATATGTTTGAAAGGGAATCCAATAAAGAACCAAAAGTTGGAATCAGCATTTTATGTCCATTTAAGTCTTGTGCTGAGAATCTGACAGAATCTTGAAAATAAACCTTAGCGTTAACAACCTCTTATTCGCACTTTTCAACCCGTCGCGAATTTGCGAAAAATTCGAGGTACGTATCGAATTATCATTCGATATCACATTCATTCGATATGCATACAAACGACTTTCGCCAATTTCCCACAGTTGCAAGTGGAATTCAATCCGTCTTAGCTTGTGCCTTCATCACATAAGATAACTATAACTTTATTACGATTTCAACAGAGCGTAGATCGGTCAAGACAAACAGTTTAATATATAGAGATAATCTAATTCTAGTGATCTTTGGATTTCATTTTGCTGCTTCAAAATTTAACAATTATATACAATTTCACAGAGAGAGCGAGAGAGAGAGAGAGAGAGAGAGTGCGTGCGGGCTTTGCTCTTTGGGCTTTTGATCGATCAAAAGTGCTGGCTCACTTTCAGCAGATTACTTGAGTTTTGGACACGAAATGTATTTCATTATGTTGATTGACGATGTACAATTTGGAAATGAAATTATGATTTATACGGTTTTCCTTAAAGTATCTACAAGGCGTACACCTATCGAGTGTACCAGAGACAATAACTGTTGCAATGAGTTGCGTGTGAGTGTGTGTGTGAGTGTGTGAGAGTGTGTGTAGTGAATATTGACTGCCATTGATTAATCATTCGTGGCGCCGCAACATCGGGTGAAATGCTGGAAAGTGCAACTAGACACGCGTACTTGGAAATAATGCGGCACAAAGCGAAGCCGCCCGAACAGAAACGCCCAAAGGTAAGAGAGGCGAAAAAAACGACGAAGAAGAAAACAGGATGAGAATAAATATAATTAACTGCTTATCGACGGGGTGCGAACAAACCGGCCGATTCATCTTGAGTCCAAAATCATGCCAGATCACCCAATGTGCCCCATGGACCATGTCAAAGTGCGAGTGCGACTGCGAGTACAAGTGGGCCGATGTCTTGGATATTGGTTGGGAATTGGTGTACGTCTATTGGAACTGGGATTGGATTTGGGTTTGGGATTTGGGATTTGGGATTTGGACAGGTAGGTTTTGATGCGTTTGGTGCTATGATTTTGATTGATGATAAACGTATGTTCCGACTGGCATTTGGCTGACTAACTGACGGACTGGTCAGCGACAGTTGCTTGAGGGATATCCAAGTGTGTGTGTGTGTGTGTGTGTGTGTGTGTGTGCCCAGTGTCACTAACAGCTAACTGCAAACAGTTAACAACTGACAACTGCCAACTGCCAACTGCGAGGAGTCGGTATGCGGATGAGGCAGCGTTTACCAGTTGCCGGCAGATATAATCGGTAATTGGCTTTTTTGGGTCGTACGGCAGCAAAATGAAAACAGCAGGCAGAAGGATGCTGGGCTGCAAGAAGCTGCTGTTGCCAGGACACGTATCGATCATGGATATATATCAGTGAGAGAGAGTAAGAGAGAGAAAGAGGGAGAGATGGGAGAGCGGGCGAGTAATTACACGCACACACACTTGATGTGAATAGGATAATTAGCTGTGTGTTTTGGCCTTTGTGCCTTTTGTTGCCGCTGCTACTGTAGTCCCCGGCTAAGCGCGCGGCTCTGCACGGTTACGGCTCGACTTGGCCCGGCCGTGCCGAGCAGAGCCGGGCGAAAAAGGGCACCGGCCTGCCACTGGGCCATACGGAAGAATGTTCTTTTGCCCAGTGCTCGATTGCCATTTTTCGGCTTTCAGTATTTAACGCTTTGCTGCATTGTTTTGCCTGCTGCGCTGTTTTGTTCGCCTGCGCCCCTACACACACACACACACACACACACACACACACACACACACACACGCATACAGAGCGCTCGGTGCGGCGCTTTGTTAAGCGCATGGCGCTACGCAGGCAGCGGGATCGCAGCCAGGATCAATGCAGATCCTGTGCCATTGTGTGCGCCTTTGTTCAACCTGCTTGACCTATTATTTTAATTATTCATTCGCAACACTGTCCCATTGTTGGCCACATTGTGCCCTCTACACTGTTGTGTTTACCTTGATGCTAAGCAGCCGCATCCAAAAATCCGGCGTTAGCCTTTTACAAATTCTCAATTCTCAATTCTCAGCTCGCAATTCCCTCAACTCTCAGCTCGGTTGCCGGCTTCGCCTTTGCGTCTTGCTGCCTTTTGGCTAATCCGGCGGGTTCGCTGGCATTTTGATGGGATTTGCATTGTCGATTCCCATATTGTGTTATTGTCCTCTCTCTGCTCCATTTATGCTATTTTGCTTTTACAAAATTATAATTGTCTTAGGCTTATATTTTAGGCAGTAGAATTTTTTAAAAAAGAAATAAATAATATATCAAATTAAATTTGGTACTAGAAATAACTTATGTAAAGTATAATAAATATAAAAAAAGGGTTCATAAATACCAAAAAAAACTAATTCACGCATGCCAGGGATGGGCAAGAGTTTCCTAATGGACTCCACCTACCATGCTATCAGTATATATCAAAATATATGTATTTATATAGAGGTATGTACTGGATTTAATGTGCTTGCCCAGATTTGTGGCGGCGCTTGTAAATGATGACGCAACTCGATGGCGTTATAATTAAGGTACACACACAATGAGAAGTGCTCCGAGGGGGCTCCGAAGAGGCAAACTCAAGATGACGATGAGTGCCACCTGGCAGGCATTAGGTAAAGAAAAAAAAAATAGAGAAAAAAACAGATCCATAGACTAAAAACACAAAGCCAGCATAGCGCATAGCCCGTTCCCCAATTAATCAAGTAGAAAACCAACGACAAAACCCGCGACAAAAGAGATGAAAACGCAAAGAAAGAGTTGGTCATGATCATCAGCTGGGTTCCAGTAGGCGCTATAAAGAAGCGATATGAAAAGAATGACATCTTATTATACTCTAGCAGAGAAAGTCCATGAGCTAGCCAACACAGTATGTATTAGGAGACCAGATGGTCTGACACCAAGTCGATTTGGGCTAGAGTATAAAAGTGTCCATAGATTTTCCAGCGTGTGTGTATCTGAGAAGCTGTCATTATCAATGCGATCATCATGGCACGGATTGAAGCTCACGATCCGCCCGGTAACTAATGTGGACAATAAAAGCCCACAAGTCTCATATGGGTCTTTCTGGAACTCGTGTCAGTCTTTTGCCGTAATTGGTTTAGAGCACGTACTCAAATATATGTGAGTGTATATATATATATATATATGTCTGTGTGTCTGTCTGTGTGCTATAGGAAGAGCCAGACCACGACGAAGACCGCTAATTGCAGGTTTGGTCCGAATCAGAGCGGTCGCTATAAAAGATTTTTACCATGCTGACACGGAATGTCATTACACTTGAGACCTTTCCGAAGCGTCGCCGCGTCTTGATGATGCACTACAATTGCAATGCGAGCATTTTGTGTATTAGCCCGGTTTCGTTTTTCAGTTTTGTCATTGGTTTGGGCAATTTGTGGCTAGGAAAATTGGGCCCAGTTCATCTAGACAATAACGATGACAACGACTTCCTTTCTGGTGCTCTAATTATAGCGCGACACCAATCATCCAGTTCTTGCAGGAATCAAACGAGTAAATGCAAGCGAGTAAATTAACAGAACCAAATTATTTAGCGAAATTAAATTAAGATTCGACTGTTTTTACTCGCCAGCTATTGGATATGTAAATGCGATCGAGTAAAACCAATTTTAAGCGAGTTCATTCCGAGGAAGCACAGTATTTGGCAAAACATAATAAGTATGTAGTTTAGTCATCCTCACTTAAAATAATCCAAAAGTTAATTCGAACGAGTAAGGACGAACGAGTAAAGACGAATAAGTAAGGACGAACGTGTTAGGAAGATGGAGTTAAGACGAGCTTGTGAGGACGAACGAATTAAGACGAGCAAACTTTAAAGGCGAGCGAGTAAAGAGGATACAGAACGAGTAAACACGAACGAGTAAAGACTAGAAAGTTAAAATGCACAAGTTATGACGAACGACTTAAGACGAACGAGTGAAGACGAGCGTGCTAAGATGAACGCGTTAAGACGAGCGAGTTAAGACGAGCGAGTAAAGACGGACGAGTAAAGACGAGCGAGTAAAGAGCAGCGAGCTAAGACGAATGAGAAATGGTGAACGAGTAAATACGAGCGTGTAAAGCGAACGAGCAAAGACGAACGAGCAAATAAAAGCTTGTTAATTATTTGGCGCAACTTAAGCTATGTAGTCGAGTATATGCGAGGGTCTGCCCATGTTTGAGCGGTCGTATTCATGGCACCCACGCCAATTGCTGCAAATGTCCATAAAAGAAGCCGACAAAATTGCATCTGAAAGGTAAAAGCATGCAAATATTTGCCAACTCTGCAAATCATACACATAATTGGAATTCATGTGTATATATGTATGTGTGTATGGACGAGAAGAAGTATATTGTGGAGACTCTCTATATGCGGTGTACATATGTATTTGCTAGCCATTGTGCTGACCGACTGCTGTGCATTGAGTTAAAAAAAAAAGAAAGAAAGAAAAAAATGAAATAAAAATAAAAAAGAAAAAGAAAACAATGGCATTGGCCACGTCCTGCACAACGGGCCCACACACTTTTCCTTTATGCATGGAGAACTGACTGGCGGCCTTCGTGGCTCGTCCTTTTATGCCACACGACCAAACATTTTGTATATGAGTATTTAATTAATCCGCAGTTGACTCACCAATGAACGCTTGGGGTGCCTTCACCCCAGCACTCATACACCATACACCATACAGGGCCTTTGAGATTGAGCAGGATGTGCCATCATTGCGCAATTTGAAATGGTCGAGTGCGAGTACGACTGCGAGTACGACTGCGACTGCGAGTGCGAGTAGCATATGCAAAACGAGTACGGCGCATTCAACTTATAAGTAATTCCCTGTCTCAGGCAGCCTTGTTCCCTTGTGCATCCTTCGCCCAGCTGCCATTGACCATTGCTACTCCGTAGGATTTTGTACTCCACAAATCTTATGTTATTTTTTCACGGCTCAAACCAAAAATAACTTATTCGGTGCTCGCTTCATGATGAAGATGGTGAAGATTGGACTCGAACCTTTATTTTTCAAAAACGTTCGTGTTACCATATATACTTTTCATATTCAAAGCTCACATCGGTTTGGTTACTTAACTATTTCCATTTACAATTCATTCTTTACATTCATATTCACTCGATATACACATTAGGCTCCATCTCTCCTCAAATCTCACTTTCAGTCTCAAAATGTTTTTGGTTTACATTCTCTACTTGTTTTTACTATTTCCAATATATTGTATTTTCACATTTATATTTACATATCTACAAATAGCAGGAAGAGAATGGAAACATTCATCCAAAATGGAAGAATCTACTACTTATTTACAGCGCACCCGGCACTCGAAATAGTGTAAGGGTGCAAGTTTTTGCCCGACGATCCTCATCCTCATCGCTGTCACTGCCATTCAAAAATCTCGACAATTCCAAATCTAATTCCAATCCCCTTTCCCCTTTCCCCTTTCGGTCCCCTGCACTGGCAGCAAATACAAATAAACAAACATTAGCTTATTGGGTTATACGTAAGTGCGCAGGATGTGGCAAGGGTTGGGCTAAATTGATTCCATTTTTGTTCCTTTTGTACACTGGGATCACAGAGGATTATATATCAAGCTCACCTAGTTATTACAAAAAGTATGTATACATATGTACTATAAAAATGGGTGAAATCTTGTCGGATTCATTTTGCAACTGAAAGTGTCGAAGGGGACTTTGAAAAGATGTCTGACTACTAGGATGAGATACTATTATTATTTTGATGTGCAGCAATAATTCGCTCAGATTTTCTTGTAATTCCCAACTAGTTAAGGCTTCAAACAGCTAATAAGGCGCTTTCGAAACGGATGTCAAACTTAATTTCGATAAATATTTATTCATAATATACATAGAATAAGTACAATGAATAAGCAAAGGAAAATTTGCAAAGACTATATGGGATGAAATTCAATATTTGTACTATTATTACCAATAGATATATGTATATATAAAATTTAACACACAAACTTATCATTGGGGACATTTACTTCGTCGAAACACTGCAACTTGCCCAAACATGGCCCAATTCGGGTTTTAAGACCCCAAGTGCTTGGTGCTTGGTGGATGTCCCTTTGTAGAGGGTGTGGCTATTGTGGGCGTATCTCGGCGAGCAGCTGTGCGAACCGAAGACATTTTATTCCTATTCACATCTAGTCACGATTATATTTTAACAACCGAGAAACAAACCAATTTAGTATCGCTTACAATGGACGCTCTCGTGTCAAAAGCACATTTTTTTAACCACTGTTAACAGCACGCACACTTACACACACACACACACACACACACACGCATATACCGTGTGTGCATATAATATACCTGTAGCAGAGCTGAGGGAGCTACCGAAATGTTATCTTCATTTGAAACGGAAGAGTGACAGTCATCATCATCAACTCCTGCCTCCTGCTCCTCGTTCAGATTCTCATAACAAAAAAACTGAACTCATTGTAAGCATATCTCTTAACTGGCCGACATATAGCGGGAAGGGTATATGTATGTGTAAGTACTCGAAAAACAATAATTAAAATAACTGATAATTAGTTGTTAATATCTCTGAGATGCCTTGACGCATGGGAACTTTATCTACTCATTGATGCTGATTTATTTTATCCTAAATCTATATATATGCATATATCTAAAAGAGTTGGTTCTAACTGACGATTGACTAACACGCAGCTTAAATAAAATATGGTTTCGAGTAGTTTTTATAGAAGCCTGTCCAGCTTAGGAGACTCTGGGAGACTGACGCTTACAATTCCGTAGATATTCAATTTCTACATTAGCTATTTAAGTTTCTTACATTAAAACAAACACAACTGAATTACAAATACAAAGCAATGTAAAATTTGGAGAAAATGTACTATTGAATCACAATCGGTAATCTATGTGATGTGATTCCTTAAAATTTTAGCCACATTTTATTAAACCAGAAGTCCTAAGTGCTATATTGTGACATTTTTCTTATCAAATCCGACCCTACTTTTGGTAAAAGTTGTGATCCCTTGCAATTTTGTCAAGCTAAAGAATTGATTTTTTGAATGCCAATCAATAGGCATGATTCGTGCGAGTCAAAAAAGCTATATCATTCAAATATGGGACAATTTTTACTCGAGATATTCAAGAAAGTATTTGCTACTTTTGTTAAATCTGGTTAACATTAAAATTTATGATTTTTGAATATCTATCGAAAGTGTTGATCCCTGCGAGCATTGGTTTATGATATTTCATTCCAAAAACAGACATTATTTACTCGAGACATTCCAATTGTAATGAAGAGTTAAGCAATACTTAAAATGGCCATAACTTGGATAAATGAAATAATAACTATATGTATAATACTTGTAATTTATTATCTATACAGGTTTACACGAGACTATAATCGATGATTAAAATATCTAACTTCAATAGTTCCGTAAAAGTTAGGTTTAGAAGCCAGACGGACAAGAAGAATTAGTCTTTGGACGTAACCAATATGGAGTATATACGTGTATAAAAGTAATATATAAAAAATAAAAAAATGATTTAAAAAGTCGGGTAAAGTTAATAATTTCTGACAACTAAGACAGACTTCAATATGTAAGATGACTTGATGCCAATGATTGATAGTTCAAATATGCAACAGCTAAACAGCAGAGCATAAGCTATAGAATTAACAAGAAGTTCTATAAGATGTCGATAAGAAGAAGAACTGGTAAATACATCTTTCCCGAGGCGTTCTTTTGAACAGATTTGCGCTCCCGATCCGGACATCATTTTGGGAGGTTTTCCGAAGGAAACCCCTTTCAATAAGTTGCAGTCCTTTGGTGAGTTTTCATTGGTCGCGAGGCGCATATTCTGCCTACAAGCGAGCACACACACACACACAAACACACACCACACACGCACACACATACATTATATGTGCATTACGCGATGATATGACATAATGGCATGGGGTTAAATTACGTTTACAGCGCCGAGTGGTTGGTTGCAGCCCTTACCGCCATTGAAATGAACTGTTTCTCGAACCTCAAATCGTAATTGGAATTTCAATCCGAGTTTTGTCCGTATGTGTGTGTGTGTGTGTGTGTGTGTGTGCAGCTGAATGGTTCGATGATTATTAATATCGAAAGACTAGCGACAATTGATGAACCCGGCCCAGGTCCAGCCTCAATCCGTCGAGCAATTCCGCAGCTCACGCAGAGACAATGCAAATGTTGTTTGCCCTTTGTTGCAGGTGCGCATCCGCAAACAAAACAAAATGCCCCACGTTCTGCGTGTGTACGTGTGTGTGTGTGTGTGTGTGTGTGTGTGTGTGTGTGTGTGTGTGTGTGTGTGTGTGTGTGTCCTTGTTGTTATCAAGGCAGGCACAACAGGCTGGCTCCCACTTTTGCTGCTCCCCTCCCTCCCCTCGCCTCGACTGGGCCGCAGTCACTTAGCCAGTCAACTGTTTTGTGGTATTATTGCCGTTACTTTTGTTGCAGCGATTCCGTTACTTTTGTTGTTGTTGTTGTTGTTGTTGTTGTTGGCAGATTGCTTTGCGATTGTTTTGAAAAAAAACGAAATAAAGATGGTGTTGGCGATGGCCGACGAATGGTGACGGAAGTGACGCTGACGCTGAGGCTGATGCTGAGGCTGCCATGGGCATTTCCCGACTCCGACTCCGGCTGCAGCTCCGGTTCTGGCCAACAAAAGCCGTAAAAATTGCGGATTACAATCGCGGATTTCCATCGCACAATTGTTTATTATTGCTGCCGCGTTGCGTCCCCTCGTTGCGCTGCTCTGACTTGTTCCTTCTTTTCTTCCTTTTTTTTTTTTTTTTTTTGCCTTTGGGGGCACTTAGCCCAGCGCCCCGCCCACCGCCCACCGCCCATCGCCCAGCCAGGTCATTCGTTCGCCTTCAGTGACAGGACACGGCGACGTTTCATTTCTTAGTTCATTTTGTGTGTTTTTTACTTGTTTTTTTTGCATATTTTATTTTGCTGTTGCTGCTTTTTATTTCAATGCCACACGAGAAAACATTTGTGTTTGTGCGCGCCTCTTGCATGTCCTTATTATTGTATAGCCACCCCCCCACCCCCCTCTCAGCCCCCCCTCTCAGCTCCTGGCACTGCACTCACTCCCACGGCTTCCCCCACTTTACTGCTCTCTCCCTCGCTCTCTCTCTGTCTCTCTCGCTCTCCCACTTCTCTGTTGCCCTTTTGGCCCGTTTGCGCTTTATTTTGTCTTATTTGTGTTTGTTTTGTTTTGTTTTGTGTGCGTGTGCTTTTTTGTGTTTTTTTTGTGTTTTTTGGTTTGTTTTGTCTTCTTATGCTCCTTCCTCGAGATTCTCAAATTTGCTAATTTGTGAACTTTTGTGTTCGCATTACAATTCGTTCTGTTCATTTCTGTTCTGCTCTGTTCTGTTCTGTTCAGTTCTCCCGAGTTCAGTTCAGTTCAGTTCAGTTCGTTCCGTTCTGCTTTGGTTGGCATTTTGGTGTTTGGCGTTGGGAATTCGAGCGGCCGCGTCCTTTGCGTGGGTCGCCGTCTCGCAGATCCTTGCCGACTTGTGCTTTGTTTTTTTTTTTCACTTTTTATTTTCGTGCTTTTGTTGTTGTTGTTGTTGTTGTTGCCCCTTCCGCCTGGCGTCCCTTGACTACATTAAGCTGCTCAATTTTGTTTTTTCGCTTTGCCTGGGCGGGGGGTGACGCTCGCCTCAATTCAATTTAAGACGATAACATCTTAATTTGTATTAATAAATACTTGGGCCGTCGTTTTCACAGCTACCTTGTCAGCATAATTTCGTTAATCATTGATATGCCATCCCTGAGCACTTGACTGCCTCTCATTTAATCAATTACTCAATATACGCACAAAGTAAATGTAAATACACGTCCACTCGCATCTGTAGGAGCTCAGCTTTGATCACTGTAATCGGACTTTAGTAGCTGTCTAAGTAACTATTCACACTGATCAACGAGAAACTGGATATCTTCCCGGATTAATGTATGGAAGAGCAGTTATATTCAATTGAGCATTGATTCTACTGAAAGGCTACTTATAAATGCTTTTTAGCTTAGAAAAGATATCCAACATATTCTTTTTAGAATTTTCTTTCTTTTCTTTCTTTTCTTCTTTGATCATGAAAATCGCAAAGAAGGGCGATTCATATTTACAAGGCTGTGATAGGCAGATTAAGAGAAGAAAATGACGTGTTATACAACTTGTAATTGTAATTTGTAATATTACTTCAACATCACTCATATATACAGATAATAGCAAAAGAATCCATTTGAAGGCATGAGAATTGCATAGAAAGGCTATATTTGTACGACAGATGTGGAACGAGAAATAGACAGAGAGAAATAGACTAAAAGAGTCAGCTAGAGAGAAATAGAGAGAGAGGGAGAAAGGGAGAGAGAGAGAGACTCTCAAAGGAGTTTCAAAGGAATACGAATATATGCCAGCAATTTTTTGTTTATGCACGTAATTTTTATATGAGTTCAACCATTCAATTCTCTATAAATTTATGACTAGGAATTAATTGCATAAGTCCAAATGAGAGTAGTTGTCCTGGTTCCAAAAAGTGCGTAGCCGCAGCAACAGAAAATTGAATGAAAATTGAAATTGGAATGAGAACTGGAAGTGGAACAGGAAGAGGAAGAGGCAGAGGAACTGCAAATGGACCAGGTATAGACAGGCAGAAGAGGCACGCAAAAGCAAAGGAAGAAGTGCGCATTAATTAAAATGTGAAACCTAATAAATTTAAATTACAACTTTCAATAAAAACTTTTTAACGCCCGCCTTTTAGACGTCTCCGCCTCCGCCTCCGCTGCCCCAGCCAGCGATTCAGCTCAGTCTCCAGCCCGGCAGATGCTCGAATCCTCGAGCTCAGCTGAGGTGAGGTGAGGTCGGAGGCAGCTCGAAACTTTCATGCGCTGAAATTATTTAATGAGCATGAAAATTGCGGGGCAGCCAAAAAAAAAAACAACAAGATATATATCTGTATACATATATATATATATATATATAAGGAAACAACAACAAGAAGCGCAGCGAAGTGAACCATATTTGGGTTCTTTTCCAGTTCAACCCCAAAGAAAAGGGCTGAATAAAAAGCTAGCGCGACAAATAGATAACCTCAGGTAAAAATTAATAAACATCCTTTCCGTCCGCACGTCTCTACGAAACTGCCGCAGGAGGCGAGCGGAGCGGGGTGAACCGAAACAACAACAAAACAGAAAAAACCCCGATGCGATGGATACCCTGGCTAATGGAGCAGGGGTATAGGTGGGGGAGGGTGAGGGGTGGGTTGGCACACCATAACCTCCAACAACAATTGCGGTGCGGCAAAGCGACGGTTGTTTTTCTTGTAATCAAAAGCGTTTTCATTGTTTAACAATTAAATTGCTGGAAAAGGCATCATTAGCAGGCAGTCGGGCCAGTCACAAGTCGCGAGTCGCAAGTCACATCCAAATCCTGGCGGAGTGTTCACTTGAAAGCCTGGAAGAATGGCTGCTGCTGCCGCTGCTGCTTCTGAGAACAAAGAAAACTACGCAGGCAAAGTAAATGAAAACATCGCTGGAATACCCCACGGTAATGGGTCGCCCATTAATGAAACGGAACAAGCGCCTGGCTAGGCCAGCTGTGGCACCCAGGACGCAATCCGGACGGGGGCCAGTCGTCGCAGCATCCCAGCATCCCAGCATCCCGGCAAGCCAGAGAACCAGAGCAAAGTTCACTTTCAGGCAGACAAACACACAACGCCAGACTTTGCCGTAGACAACGTAGACAAGGCGTCTAAGGCGGCTGCAGCTTTTGGCTTTTGTGCTGCTGCGATAGATGCGATAGATGCGAGGGGTGCGAGGGGTGGTGGGCAGGGCTTGGGGGTATACGCATTACGTGGAATCAATTTCGTAGGTGGAGAAATTATGAGCAGCCTCTACGCAGCTTCAATTTTGGCCGACCTTCTGGCTAAACTTTTGTGCAAACAGTTGTTTAAATATCCAGCAAACACGAAAGGGTTAAATTCATAATATGGCCAAATTAGATACAGCGGGCGGCACGGTCATAGAATAACATAATAGAACATGCCCCTTGCCCCACCCCCCGCCCCCCGCCCCCCGCCCCCTTGTCCCTGTTGTTGTTCCTGTTGTCGTCGGTTGTCGGTTGCCTCCATCCGCTCGCTAATGAATTCCCAGAAGGAAATTTTCATGAATTCGCTTACAAATTTTAATACTTTTTCTTGTCGCTGCCCCACCCATCGATGACGCTCTCTCCCTCTCTCTCGCTCTCTTTGTCTCTCTTGTTTTCTCCTGTTACTCTTAAGCTTAACTGCCAGCATCTCCTCCCACATAAAATAGCTTAGGCTATGAACTCAACAGAATTCAGCTGCTGCAATTTTCCTACTTAGTTTATTGACTATTATTGAAAACTGGCGCTCAAAGCTTTTAGTCCCTTTCAACATATAGCTAATCCTGGTATTAAAAGAACAATTTGCATTAAAAACTATTCTGCATATTAAATATATGATAGATGCACATCTGACGGCATTTCCCAGCAAACTCGAACCGCAACAAAGTGAAATTTTAATGGAACGAAACAAGTTACGAAATTAAAATAGTTTCTGTCAAGAGTTTGTTACATTTTGTTGAAGATTTACTAAAATTCAACAGAGGCAATTTATTGCTGAGATACCAGATGCATATCTAATGCCAGCTCGACATGTTTATATGATTTGTTCTCAACTTTATAAGATTATCTATCTAAAAGCATGTTCCTCTGCAAACAACGTGCTCTCAAACTTGACTTTACAGATAATTGTAATACTAATATGATTATTTAGAGCAAATTATATATATAGTATACTATTATCTAGCTGATGGCAATTGCTAGTACTTAAAACTTCACTTTCATGAAACTTTTAATATTTATGTGAGTATTTATAGCATATTTTATAAATGTTTATATTATTTTTATAAGACAATCATTTAGCTAAAACCAAATTATTTATATTAACTTATTTAGGTTAACTTATTATTTAGTTTGAACTTGATAACATAGTAAGTTTTGTATGGATAATATAAATGTAAACATTTAAAAATATTGATAATAAAAATGCACATAAGATTTAAGTTAATTAAAAGTTTCTAGAAAGTCAAGCTCTAATTGGGTATTAGCTAGATAATAGTTTGTACTTAAATGTAAAAAGTTTTAACACTTATTTTATAAAATATTATTTTAAATGGTTATTATATTATAATAATCATTTATATTTATATTCAGATTACTTTCACTATTAAATATTGTTTTAGATTTTATTTAGGAATTTTATTAATTTAACATATATTTCTGCATTAGGTTTATTATTCATCAGATTATCTTGATTGAAAAACTCTTTTCAAGTGTTGGTAAAGACGGAGCCGGATTCTTGCATAACTTTATATTAATATTTCATACAATATATTTGAATTATTAATATTCATTTATATATTTAATATGCAAAATTTGTTCATCTTTTATCAAGTTTTTTATTATCCTCTATTGCATATTTTTTTTATTATCTTATGTATGCCTTAGTTCTCCAGCCTTAGTTCTCCAGCTATTCGGAGAAACTCTTATTCAAAATAAGTTAGAACTTGATAATTTGTAACTAAGCATATTTTATGCTAACGATATTTATACTTATGTATTTTTGGTATGCCAATTAATTTAATGATTAAGCAGGTTCGTAAGATATGCCTAATAAGTCATGTCATTATAATTTTAACTATTTATAATTATTATTTAATAATTTCATTGATAAGTTGTTGATTTGAGAAAGAGTTAGTTTAGGAACCTGTGTGAATTATTATATATTATTATATTATATTACATTATACAATATTATATCATATTATATTATATTATAATATATTATTTTATATTATTAATGCATTCCGAGTATATAGAATCTATCATTATTCTTTCATTTCTATTTATCCCATATCGCTTCAAAATACGCATTCTCGAAAAGGGAATGTCAAATTTCATTAGGCCCACAACGAGTTATGAGTTAATAAAATGTAAAACTCCATTTTGTGAGCTGCCTCGTACGATAATGACAACAGATTTTAATCCCTTAAAGTGGACTTGATTTTATTTGCCCAGTACTCGTGCGTCTGTACCTCTGTGCCTCTGCATATATGTATATGTACATGTAAATCAGAGACTCACACACACACGCACACGCACACACATTAAAATTGGGAGTTGACGACCACACATCAAGCTATAATTATGCATTATTTGGGGTAGGTTTGTTCGACATACTTCGCACAGAGTCAGGGCGTATAATAATTGCCTATAGGTCGGGCACACAACTATTAAGGACATTAGAGGTTGCACCCTCGCATTTAATATGTGTGCGTGTGTGTGCGTATTCTTGATAGATGCGACTCTTACATTAAATGTAGTCACAAAACAATTTGATGGCAGATCATATAGCTACGGGAGCTTCCAACTCTCAGCTAGCATATTTCTAATGATGGAACAACCCCATTTTCATTCCCATTGTTCGAGAACAACGTGTTGCTGTTGTTGCTGTTGTTGTTGTCTACTATCAAGGGATTATTTGTGTGGTTTACAGTTTTTAATTATGCACCGCGACATGGATGCAGAGCCAAAGCAGAGCAGATGAGTGCCACAAGATGAACAACATTTTTAGGGGTGAACTGAAGTGGCGGCAGACACAAACCGAATGCAATGCATCCCATTTATTCCAGTACAGCATGCGCATAAATATACACATATATAAATATGTATATAGAGACATAACACACACACACACAGGCACATGGGCAGATATATGTACATACATTTATGTACTGGCAAAATGAAGGACGTTTGAGTGACTACAAACTTGTGACTTTCGGGCTTGGTTTTAGGATTTGGACCTGGTCCGACTGGGCGAGAGTTCTGTTTAAGTCGCTTCCAGATGCGGGAATTTGACATGGCATAAATACCATTTGACTAAAGCGCACTCGACACGAGACGAGCAAACGAATGCGAGATATTCGCATTGTGGTGGACACAAGTAGGAGCCGCCATCGGAGCTGGCAGCTAGCTCGCACTCGAACTGCCTGTCGGCTATATGTAGATTTGGAGAAGCGCCTATTCATTAGCCACAAGGGTTGCACATGACAGAAAACAACTCAACGGCAATCTAAGCAGCAGCCCTTTCACTCGGCTCCTGCAGCTGCTGCAACACTACAAAAATTGACGGCTGAATGCAACCATTTTGAAATCCGTATTTGACTTGAATGCTCCATTTAAGGATGTGCGTGCAGGGGCTTTGAAATGCGATACCTCCTGCTTGGTTAATGTATGCCAAAATGCAATTCAGTTTGGCTTAAATCCATTGCAAGCCAACTTTTCAATACGTCTTCAGAGCAGTTCTTGCTCAGTAGCTAGCCTAGTAGCTTATTGCTGGACAGAGCTTAAGAACTTAAAAAGCCTAATTTAAGTAAAGGTATTTTGCTGGAGCTCTTTCCTAAAAACTCACTCTTTCTTTCTTTCTTCACAGAGAGTCAAATCAAAGATAAATCTACAAAAATCAAATATAAATAACTGATATCTATAAATCTATATGGAAATTGATTAGGAATGTTTCCGATATATATCGCTTTATGTGAGTATAAATAGGTTCGTGTTGCTAACATGACACGACACGAACACGAAGTTTAATTGGGAGACACGAGATGACTTTTCAAAATTTACAATTTATCTATTTTACCATTGATATTATTCTTTGAAGTTCGCTTTTAGTTAAATATTTTAGTTTTTAACTTTTTATTCTTTTTTTTCGCTTTCTTTTCTAAATAATCAAATATATATATAACCACTTTTTTTCAATTTCATGTGCCTTAAAATAATTTATAATTTGTTCATTTATTTTTATGCCGCATGTTTCAACTTTTTTTTTCGTGTTGAGTCGTGTTCACATGCTCAACACGCACGAAATAACATTTGAAACACGAACACGTCGTGTGGACTTTAATAAGATATGCCCTAAATTGCATTTTTACATTCGCCTCATGCACTCGTTTCTACTTAGCGTCAAAAATGTCAAAAAATAAAACCGAAAAAGTTGTTCACATAGAAACAAAAAATAGTTCTGACTGTAAAAAAATCAAGAAACCAATTGATATGTTTATTAAAAATATCGCATACGATCAATTTGTGACTGGGTGTGGTCGCTGCAGGGCTTAGATGCGGCAATGGCTGCGCGAAACCCAAGATGGAGATCGAAAGTCGATATTGTTCAAGGATTACAACTGGTAACAATGTGCAATTACGCCATAATTACAACTGACAGGCAGACGGTCGCGGATGCGGACGCGGACGCGGACAATGCCAACAACAACAACAACAACAACAACAACAGCAACAACAAGAAGGTAGTTTTGAAAAATATGTCTGTTTGAGTAGGTATCTGTAACTGGGCCTTTGGATTATGTAGTCGCATTGTGCTCCCTTCTCTATTGGGATCAAATCTCAGTTGTTTTGTGCAATGTGGCCGAATATTATGATTGCATATTTCTGCAGATGCTTGATAAAGATTAAAACTCACACACAAATTGTGTATATGTATGTATAATATATAAACATGGGCCACTCTCTCGATAGCGTGTATTTCCGCTATCAAACAATAGATACCCGCAGCAGTTCCAGAGATTAGCAAACAGCTTCTGCTGCCTCTTCTGTTCAATAATAATAATATCATTTTGGGAAATCGCCCACCCACATCTATTGTTCAAGAAATCAGCCTCAGTAATGCATCTGTTAGTCTTCAAGATTTACCTGGTTGCATTCCATATCCAATTCCGATTACTAATTTCCATCACCTGTGGCAGAAGGCAGGGAAAAGCATCTCCTGCGACAAGCTGAATTGATCTAGCCATGTCGGTCTGCCCGTACGTCAAGAGTCTGAATAATTTAAATTTTTTCTCCTATACTATAAGCTAAAATAGTTTATCATTTGTTTTCGAAATCTTCTCTCATTTTCATAAAAGCGAAAAAAATAGATCGACTTTAAGCCATGGTTTTTGGGCTAGATGCAACAAAGTTGGTAAGAAGCTTCTCGAATAGTGTATACAGATTGAGCATATTTCACTTTTTGGTTGCCTTTTGCTGCTCCATATAAACTTGTAAGAAAAACGCTGAAAACTTAAAAATGATCGGACTCTAGAGACCGAAGTTAGTTAAGACTTTGCATAGAGCAAAGCGCTCCAAAAGATCGGACTATAAAGATCGACATTAATCAAGACTGACCATACAAATGTAAAAAGCAAAGGGCTTAAAATGATCGGACTCTAGAGATCGAAGTTAGTCAAGACATTGCAAAGGATGCTTCTGCCCTTATACGGCTGTTTTTGTGCGTGTATAGAATCAACCAGAATGTTTCCAGCGGAAGCTGGGCGCTGGGTTCCGGCACTTCCGACTAGAGAGATTCTAAAGGAAAGTACTTTCGGGCTTCGTTCGAGAAAAGAAAAACAAACCAACTGAGGACAGGCCAAGGTAGTTCATTGTGTGTTTTTGCCGCTGATTATGGGCCCATAAATTAATAAACACACGCACACGCACACGCACACTCATATATATATGTATGAGTATGAGTATGGCTATGTAGTGATACTTTTAAGTACCTGTACAATGCAGCGCATTATCGAGAGAGATCCTGTTTACTTTGTCTGTAGCGCAGTGCAGGCCGATGCTGTTTATTGTCCTCTGGGTAGGAGCTTGGTTGTTTGGGTGCTTTGCGCTCGTGCTCGCGTTTTTATTGAGCTTCCTTAATAGACGACGCTTCCCCGTGCGCACCTCAGCCCGTTTGGCAGCGCGGCGGCATCTCGCCATTGAGCTACCTATACCTTGGGCATGGTTCGGCTCTCTGGGACCCGGCACCCGGCGCCTTACCTGGACTTTCAACTGCTGTATATACATATATATATATATGTATATATATACCCCATGGAATCGCATATAGCGGGCAATTTTTATGGGTCGGCCATTATGAAATTCAGACGACATGTTAAAAACCCTTTTCGAGCAAATTTTATCACCCGGTTAGCAAAGTTCTCATGAAGCCATTGTAACCCTTTCACTTAATTATTGGGCACATAATGTGCCATATTCATGGCAACGAGATGCTCAGACGAAGGAAGCACGACGAGGGGCGAGGGGCGACGGGCGGCGGGCGGCGGTCACAACAATGGAAACTAGCTGCGCATATGTATATGTATGTGTGTGTGTGTGTGTGTGTGTGCAGCTACCTGGGAGCGCGAATTGTGCAATAGTCGAACTCTTACCACCTCAACCGCCCCGATCGGCACGACCCGCAACCCGCGACCCGCGACCCGGCCACAGCCTCAACCTCAGTCCCAGTCCCAGTCCCAGTCTCAGTCTCAGAGTCTCGTGTGGCCGCGCGCAGATTTCACGCATTCATTGAGAAAATTTGAAGGGCGCTGAGCGATAATTGCACCACCAAACCAGGCAGCAGCTCAGTTTGTGTGTGTGTGTGTGTGTGTGTGTGTGAGCAGCCGTCTACCCATTACCCATTACCCATTAGCCATTAGGCATTAGCCAATACCCAGAGACATAGCCCATAGCCGATAGCCGCGCGTGTGCGTGACCCAGCGACCAATGCAGCCGGGTTTCCATTTTCGTTGGGTCTCTGCTTATTTCGCATATTTCCTCATCCAGGCGGAGGCACCCAGCAACCGGCCGTGTAAACAAATCCACTTCCATTTTGGATTATGGCCAGCTCGACAGCATGGTGGTGTGGCATGTGGCATGCGGCATGCGGCATGTGGCACGGGCTTGACATTGATGCAAAATCTCTCAGCGCTGACAAGGAATTATCATCTCGGGCATCCCAACGAGAAGCAACTCTTTAACGCTGCCAGCTACAAAATCAATATTTGGCCTTCGGAGCGGTATATCAAATTTGGCCCAACTCGACACGAATTGGAATTAGATAAGTTACCCTTAAAGTAAATGCGCTCGTTTACTACTTCAAATCAAATGAAAGCCTTTCGGGATTCTAAATTGCGCAGCTCTTCATTTAGATAATTAATTAATTATATATTTCTCTATACATATATAATATGTACATATTATAATGCATTTTATTATTGATTTTCTCAAAGTTTCCGATATTCTGTTTCAGAATCCTAACTATAATATTGTCTTACTTAAATATCTTATCAAAGAGGTAAGCAAACAATTGTGGCTTCATCAATTCCACGTTCTATCCATAACTAATATGTCACATAACATTAGTATCTGTATTAAGATAAAGCTAATAATGACAGGTTAAATACAACTTAGTTTACGAGTAGAAAGAACTACGCATTAGTTGAGCTAATGATAAATATTAAAGATTAAGCTCTCAACTATATAACTCGTCTCCTAAGCAAAGCATTCTCTATTAATTAATAATCTATTAAATTATAACATAAAAAAAAACAAGTTAATTATTAGATTTGAAATTTGTTAGATAAAAAACCTAATGGTTTTTAGTGTGCTTCATTTTGAGTGTCTTTTAGCGTACATGCATAAATTTATTGCTTCACACTTATCATGGTTTAAATATAGAAAGGTTTATCACATTTGGCATACAATACAATATACTTCTATTAATATTGTTAATACTATTAGAGTATATTATAATAAACTAATTTATAGCATATGACAATATTATATTAAAAGAAAGGAAAATAGTTAAATACTCCTTATGAACGATAATAAACAATCATTAAAATGATAAAAATAAATAGTAATTATAATAAATAATAATAAACATAATAGTAATAATAATAATAATAAATATAATAATAATAATAATAATAATAATAATAATAATAATAATAATAATAATAATAATAATAATAATAATAATAATAATAATAATAATAATAATAATAGTAATAATAATGATAATAATAATGATAAGAATAATAATAATAAAAATGATAGTAATAATAATAATAATATTACACTACATATTATTATTTCGGTACATTATTATTACAAAATTAATAATAATAATCACAATAATGAACATTTATTATAATAAAATATAATATAATAGTGTTAATAACAATAAAAAATTATAAATAACAAATTTAATACTTTAATAATAATTATAATAATAATAATAATATATATTAAAGTAATAACAATAATATAGTAATATATTATTAATATATTGTATGATAACAATAAATAATAATGTGTAATTATAAATAATAATAATGATAATAATAATAGTAATAATAACAATAAACAATAACTCTAACAAATAATGATTTTAATAATATGTAATATATGTATATAAATACCTTCCTCTAACCTGGGACTCGAGCCTGAATCCCCAGGTTGACCTGCATTAGACAGTTTTGTATACTAGGTCGTACACTTTCCTAATAATATTTTCTTCAACTATCATTTTTATATATGGTTTATAAAGCCAACTAACACAAGTAGAATTTTCAAAATTAATTCTTAAGTTAATCCCAAGTAGTTTCCCATAGTTTGGCTTTGCCTTCGGCTAAGTGTTGTACAAATTACGATTTTTATGATATAATTAAATTCGATAAATAAACAAAAAAAACGACAAAAATGATACACTCCTTGGCGGGCGTAACAGGGAGGGGGCGTGGCCAGGCAACTGTACTGTACAAGGGCCGCGGCGACTGCTCTGGAAATGTAATTAAATGTGAGATGTTGTGACGCCTTTGTCTGGGGCTACTTTCTGGGGCTGAGATTGAGGCTGAGGCTGAGACAGAGGCGGAGGCTTCCCATGGCCTTTGTCGCTGTGTCTTTGCCTAGATGAGAGCTCGGGGCGAGGGCGGGCACCGGACAGGGACAGGGACAGGGACAGCATGCACCATAGGTAAAAAAAATAACAACAACAACAAAATAAGAATCAGACGTAATCGACGCGAAGCTGGGATTATTAATGGATTTTTAATATCATTTGTGTCGGCGTAAATTGTATTTTTAAAATCTGAAACGATTTATTGACACGAAGTCAAGTACAATCGACGGCCCGGACTCGACTCGACTCGACTCGCCTCGCCTCGGTATACGGAATCGGCGACGAAGTCGGGCACACTGATTTCCATGGGAGCAAGAAATATGGTCATGCTGTATGACACCAAGCGCGATTACGAATTCGATTGCGAGTTCGTTCGCGAGTATGTCTATATCTGTAAATGTTGTTATTTTCGTATCTGTATCTGTATCTGTATCTGTAGCTGTGACTGCGGCTGTATCTGTATCTGAGCTGCGCACTCCACAGGGCCTCGGCGGTCTCTCTTTCTCTCACTTGACGCTGGACGCTGGGCCAAGTGTGAAAAATGATTGATCGATTTCGATTTCGATTCGTGCAGCATTCACAAAGGGCGCCGTGCTGTTTATAAAGAACTTCGACTGCGTGCAGTCAGGGCATGGCTGCAGAGGGGTGGGGGGAGCGACGAGGGTATAGGGCACAGGGCGCAGGGTAGATGGGACGGCGGCGACAGCAGCGACAATCGGCATAATAAGATAGCAATTTTTTATCTCAAACTGAATAAAGGCAATTTTTGATTAATGAAAGCATTTCGCTGCACAAAAAAAATGAAAAACAAAGTCAAAGAAAAAAAGCAGAAAAAAACAAAGTGAAAGGAAAAGAAACGAAAGTGTTGACTGGCAATAGAAGATATTTCCATTTGTCCCCTAATAGTCACCTTCCCGGCTGAGCAATCCGTCTCGCCTTTGGGTCTCGACTTTGACGACCTTTTGATTTGTGTAAAAGTCAAGTCGCACTTGGAGCGAGCCCAACCAAAGCGAATCTCTGTTGGGTCACAAGAGTTCACGCAACGTCTTTTCACCATCCAGATCATT
Source organism: Drosophila lacicola (assembly GCA_035045355.1). NCBI lineage: Eukaryota > Metazoa > Arthropoda > Insecta > Diptera > Drosophilidae > Drosophila > Drosophila lacicola. The sequence goes on from JAWNPB010000148.1 coordinate 29,910,427, forward strand.
TCCAATACAATAAACACTCAAGTATCGAGTTTAATCGAAACATAATCAATATACATTTTGACAGCCGCAGAAACAAGAACTTTGCACGTTTTTTCACCACTCTGCTGACTCGATACTATATTTGGCATATGTCAATATAAACATTTTCATATATCATTCCAAAATAAAGCATTGCTTAATTTTTCGTCAAGGATTTCAAACCATTAAGCGAAATATTTACAAGATTTTGAAACAATTTTGTTTTCCACAGCAACATATTTTTCTATATTCTTTACTTCTGTATATAATTTTATATATACTATACTTTTATATTCTATACTGCGATCTTTATCAAATTTTCTGACGTTCATATTAGGATATTATAAAACTAATTGTTATTATATTTATTAAATATATATGAATATTTCTTTTCTCGTGTACTCACCTGTATTGTTAAGTTCAACTCTTAAACGTTTATAATTCGTTTAATTAAACTGCAGAAAAGAAAAAGAAATTAATTTACTTTTACCTAAGAAGAAGAGTTGAACAAAGGAATAAAACTTGATGAGAGACAAAGCTAAACAAGAGTTGAAAACAAAGTTAGAGTTAGTTTTCTTGATATGTTTTTAAAGAATCCTTTAATCTAAGGCCCAAAAAGCGTATCTGATATATATCAGATATCTTTCAGATAGCAGAAAATTATCAGATTTGAGATTATTATCAGTTATAAGATAATTATTCAAGATCTTTTCATCTGTCTAGCTAAAAATCGAAAGATTTTTATTTTGAACATTCATTTAATGTAGCTCAACTTTTGTTTATTATTGTTTTTATTTTTGTTGCTTTACATTAAATATTCATAAAATTAAACAAATTATTCGTAAAAGAGGCAATAAATTAAAAAGTATATAAATTTGATCGGAGCGCATTTAAGTTAAGAACAAGTACGAGGAAAAGTAAACTCATGTGTGCTTTATTTATGTACTGTGAAATGTGTGAAGTACTTTTTTTTTTTGGTTTTTTTTTAATGTATGCTAAATACATAATTCGATTTCGTACAATTTAGCCACATGTATTTCATAACTGAATTGCGCAATAAAAATCAAATTAAATGTTTCAACGGAATGTTGTTTGGCTGCAAATACAATTGCTAATTATGTACATAAGTGTGTACATAATACTTATAGTACATTAAGGAGGCTAACTAATGTAATGTATTTAAATGTTAAGGTCTCTCGAGATACACTTTGTTTAAATGAAGTAATTTACTCTTAGCTAAAATATTGTATTAGAAGAAAACATGGACATATTTATCCACATTACACTTAAATCTTGAACATAGCCGAAGGCTTCATCAACTGGGGCCATATTTTTCTTAGGTTAGCTTCTGGTTTTAACTAAACTATCCTACTAACTGTCCTAAATAAACTATCCTTAATAAATAAATACTCTTCTTCAATCTGAAAAAGATTTAGTTTTGAGTGCTTTTTTCTTAGCTATTTTTTAAATATTTAAAGTTCTTCATTTAGAATTGAACAATTAAGATAATAAGAAAATAAGAAGAAATTTGAATGAAAAATCTTTTGTGCATGGAATATTTTATGTATTTCCTTTTTACTTAAGTGTATCACAAAATATTATATAGATCGAAAAGTCTAGTTAAAATGAATATATATTTATCATATACAAGTTTTTGGGTTTCTTTAGCTTATTGAATAAAAAATATGAGCATCTTCTTAAGGTTTTTATTTTTATTACAAAACTATAATTACTCCCTTGATTACAAAGAAAAATCATCTAATATCAAGATGCCTTCTGCGGACATGTCCTTTAGCTGGCCAAAGTCCATATCGCTCTCCTGAACCTATTAAATATTTCCCACGTTTTTTGATACAAAGTTGCAACAGTCATAACAATAAAATTTACCGTTTAATTTAAATCTTATTTTCGGCATATCCTTAAAGCGCACATCACCTAAAGCTAAAGCAGGACAAGGAACTGAAACCTTAGATGTGCTCTGCACAGAGAACTTTCACTGAACTATTCGAGGTTAACTTTAACGAGAACAAGAATGTAATAAAACCCCAGAATGAAACCCATATTAGCATGTATTTTCTAGTCAAGTATACATACGTAACATGTACTTTCTTAAATAAATTCAAGTTAAAGTCATGCGTTGCTTGTGCTTAAAGCTGAAGGCAATTAACAGCAGCAACAGCAGCAGAAAATTTGGCTGCCAAATCAGTTGGCCAGCTGCACATAGTTTTCAGATATAACATAAGCTAAATAATATATATGTAATATATATATATAATATATATTTATCAAAGGGACAATGTATATATGTACATATATTCCTTAAGTCAGCACACAAATATCTCTACGCACACATATGTAAATGCATGTAGAACGTTTGCTTTACATAAGCAGCATAAAAAAACGATAAAAACAAAATGAAAGCAAATCATAAGATAAAAAAAAAGAAGAAGAGCAAGAAGAAGCAGCAGCAGCAGCAGCAATAGCAGCTTCGTTCCGTGGCATGAACTGTGGTCGGGGTCGGGTGCCTTTGTCACCAGAGCGGTGCTCAAATACTATTGGTGCAGGAGACAGGAAAAATCGCCCCCATGTTAAAGTGTCGTTTTATGTGACACATACAAACACACACACACACACACACACACACACGAACACACACACATACAGCTATATATATTTGTGGCGCAATCGCATAGCCAGTAAAGCAAAGTCGTTGCTGCCGTCGCCGTTTGCAGCAAGCGAGAGGTGTGCTCACGAACACATCGAGAGACACACACACAAACACAAACACACACACACACACACACACAATCGCACGGGCAGGGCACTCATTGGTGTTTACTAAAAAGAGACGGACACACACTCTCAGCTCTCAGTCGCAGTCGCTGCCGCCGCCCCGTCGCCGCCTGAGCGCAGTGGACAAGAAATCAAATGACAAAAATTTAAAAAAAAAAAAAAGAATAAGCAAAAAAAAAGAGCAAAAAGCAACGTGTGACGTCGACGACGACGATGAGAAGGCGAAGGCGACAACAACAACATTGCCATGGCCCATAATGAGACGAAGACAAAACGACGGCAATTTCAAGTAAGCTACGGCACATGCACGCTGAGCAGCGCTGCTACGGTCGGCGTCGCTGCCGGCGGCAGCAACAGCGGCAATAAGCAGCGACAACGACGAATTGGCTGGCCATTGCCATTTCATTCGAACAAATGATGGGGCCAACTCGTTTTAGCTCTGTCACACGCGGGCTGGCTAATGGGGCGACACACACACACACGCACACAGACACGGCTAGCCCCATGAGAGAGCGCGCACTGGCGCTCTTTGGTTGGCGAGCAAATGACACTGTGTGACGCTGTGGCCAGCTGCGGGAGAGCAGCAGAGCGGGAGAGTGAGCAATGCCAAAGGTGCGTGAGCGGGCAGGTGTGTGTGTGTGTGTGTGGTACTGCTGCTGCTCTGGCCGCTTGCTCGCTCGGTCAGCAAACACAAATACGTCGCATGTCAACCACTCGTCCACTCAGACGACAATGTGCGAGCGAGCCGGCAATAGCCCAAAATATTTTGTGCGCCTCTCGCACACACACACACACACACACAGCACTGTACGCAGCCATTTGAGTGTGGTCGTGGTCGATGTCCCACGAATTATTTTTTCCCTAAACACACACACTGCAAAGCGTTGACCATGCGTATGACTCTGTCTGTGTGCGTGAGAAATTTGAGTCGCCTACGCCTACGCCAACGCCCCCGCCCCCCCACAACCGCCACCCAAAGGCGATGACAGTGGCCGCAATGCTCTTAAACCATACTTTAAAATTGTATGCTGTCATAAATGGGCTTTAAGTTTTTGACCGGTTAATATTTTAGGCTTATTGCAAATGCAATCAACATAAAAACCGAAGAGAGTCATGTTTCTCTTTGCTCTGCACTGCTTAACCGACTGCTTTACGCAAGCGGCATTGGTGCGACTGAGAAAGAGAGAGGCAACTGCCAATAGCACTATCGCATTCGCTTGCGCTGGATAGTGCATGCTTGTGTGTATGTGTGATGACCCAACGACGACAATGTGACACAGCCTAAACAAGCAGCAAGAGCAGCAGCAGCAGCAGCGGCAGCGGCAGCAGCAGCAGCAGCACCAAAAGGCATCACAAAGACCGCGCGGCAACAAACACGAAACACCTACAATAACAACTACAACTATACAACTGCAGGCCAATTCCAATAGCCCAAGCGACGTCTCTGCTCTCATACTCTTGCTCTCACAGCTACACACACACACACAGGCGCACAGACGCACGCACACAGACACAGCGCTCACTCGCTCGTTGGCTGGCTGCGTTTCAGGTAGACATTTGTGGGGCAGTTACGTTGAACTTGTCCGCTGCTGCGTGTCTGCTGCTGCTGCTGCTGCCTCGCTGCTCTTTGCCGTCGCTCGTCGCTGCGAGAGCAAAGTGTCACCCACCCCGCTGCCGCTGCGTATGCGTGTGTATGTGCTGTGTGCTGTGTGCTGAGTGCTGCCGCTGTCTCTGCTGCTGTTGTCGCTGTCGCTGTCGCATTTGTCGTCGTCGTCGTCGTTACATTTTTTCTGCTCGCAGCCGCACGACAATCAGTGTCACCCACGACTTTCGAAGGAGTGGATCTCTTTTGCTGCCGCTGCTTCTGCTTCTGTCGCAGTCACAGTCACAGTCACCGTCACCGTCACCGTCACCGTCACAACAATAACTGTTACTGCTATTTCGTAGCCTTCGTCTCTGTGTTTTGTGTGTGCCTCGTGAGACTTCGCCGTCGCCGTCGCGTTCGGTCAACAATTATAATAATAATATTCAACAAAAATAAATAGAAAACATTTTTAATGCGAATCACAACAAAATAAACTAAATACACAAAATATGTGAAATTTTTTTGGTGACAAATTATTAAATAACAAGAAACAACAAAAGAAACAAACAAATTGAAACAAAACAAAAAAAGACAACAAACACATTTTTTCTGTGGAGAATTTCACGAGCAGCAAAAATTGTAAGTACATTAATTTATTTAGTTAGTTTTACATTTTTTTTTCTTCTTCTTCTGCTTTTTACCGTCGGCGAGTGGCCAAAATTGGTTGAACAAATTTCGGGCGAAAATATAGGCAACAAAAAAAAAAAATTAAAATAAAATAAGAAATCCGAAACTTGTAATTAAGATTTTTGTCTTTTTAAATGTTGCCTGAGATACAAATTGAGATACAAATACAGCACTAGACCAGGGACCAGCATCAGGCAGCATCATCATCATCATTATCATTATCATCATTATCATCGTCGTCTCTTGCCCGTTCATTGCTCCTCCAATTGTTGTTGTCGCTTGTCCGCTGCTTATTATAATGTGTACTAACAGCAACAAGCAACAACAACAACAACAACAGCTATAAACAGGAGTTGTTGTCGTCTCTCGTCAGCTCTTGGAATTTGTGACTTTCAACATGCCGATAATAAAAAAACACACAACAACAACAACAACAACAACAACAACAGCACATTCGATGCTGGCCATCAAAATTTGTGATTGGTTTTTTGTTGTTGTCGTTGTTGCTGCTGCTGCTGCTGCTGTTGCTTTCGTCTCTTAAGACATTTAAAGCGTTTGACAAAAATAATTACCACACACACACACACACACACACACACACACACACTCTTACACGCTGGCATTACACATGTCGTTTTGTTGTTATAGTTACTATCGTTTCTAATGACTCTCCGCTATAAAAACGAGGTTTTAATCCAATTTTGAGCAGACAGCAGAACTTGCAATCGAATCCGTTCTATGTTAATATCTGGCCCCACTCTGCGCTGCTGCCTGTTAGCAGAAGAGATTTAATCCTGTGTAGTCAAGTCTGATGTGGTAGATACTTTTGTATCATGAAGATACTTTTGTATCTCGTAGATACCTTTCGTATGTTCAAAGATTTTTAGCCTTGCTTTCACTCAGTTCTTGTTTCAAGTATTTTAAATGTGTTCCGGCTTATAAAAGATACATTTGCATCTTATAGATAGCTCTGTAGCTCATAGTTCTCGTTCTTGGCAACTTTGATATATTCTTGCCGATCAAAGATACATTTGTATCTTATAGATACTTTTGTGTCTCATAGATACTTTTGTAGCCATAAAGTAAATTGCGGTTGGAGTTCAGTTCTTGTTTAATTGACTTGAGTATGATTGTTTATCATAGATACTTTTGTATCTCCACTGTGACTGGTTATATTATTTAATTATTGTATACCAGAGATACATTTGTATCTTATGATGGATATTTCCCATATACATATACTTTTGTATTGACTTAGTTATTGTCCTATGAACTGCATATTAAACAAACATTTCATGCGTTCTTTCATGTGTCCAAGCTTTATCCATATACTTTATTGGATAAGAAGTATGCCCAAGCTCAGCTGGGCTGCACACGTTAGCTTGGACTGGTATATAGGTATGTGTATGTGTGTGTATGTGTGTGTGTTGCCGACATTGGCGCATGGGTTTGTTGAACATTTGAGATTGATTCCAAATGATAGCGACAGAGAGGGGCACCCAGAGTCGGCTAACAGCGTTGATCGCTCGACATGACGCGACCGCGATCCCCAGCGTCGCGTTAACAATTGTCCCCATCTTTGTCCCCGCCCCACCCCTCCCGCGACACTTTGGCCATCAATTCTGCGCCGCTCGTCAGCCGCAATTACAGTAGCGAGCGGCAGCCGGCAGCGGCAGGCGGCAGGCGGTGAAACACGGCAACAACAATAAAAAAAAAAAGCCACTTGGACTAGCTGCCGATCACCGCATGTTGTCGTCGTCTTTGCGGTTTTAATGGGTGCCCCGAACAGCTGAACAGCCGAAAAAGCTGTAAAAGATTTTGGCCAAGCAAATGAGCAAATGCTCCAAAGACGGCGGGCCAGCGTACAACTCCGGTCCGGTCCGGTCCGGTCCGGTCCAGCACAGTGCGTCAAGGGGACAAAAAGCCGCCCGCTGCCCGACAAATATATGCTGGATTTGCAATTTGCAATTTGCAATTTGAATGTTTCCCCTTTTGCAATTCTGCAATGTCTTTTCATTATTTGAGCTTCTCGAATAACATTTGTGTGTTCAAGATACATTTCTGCCTTGACACTTTTTGTACCACTGTGCGTTCGCAGTGTGCCCACAGATTTAATTGCGCAGCAAATTTGAAATCTGTAATTGGCATTGGATGCTGCTGCTGTCATCTCGCATGGGCCAGTGAGGGGAAGGGGTCGCAATGAGGGGGGGGGTAAACGTCCAGCGATGATAACACAAAAGTCGCAAAATGTTGCGCAACTTTTGCAGCTGTCACAGCAACCATCCCTCCCCCTACCCTGCCGCCAACTCGCCCTAACCCCCGCCCCTCCCCCCGCTGTATTAGTTTCTGATTAGGATTTAGCTGTTGCCGTTGCCCTTCTCGCAGCCCTGTTCGACCGACTGACTGGCCGAGCGCTTTGATTGACATCCTCGACACTTTGGACTTTCCAGTTCGCCAGTTCGCCAGTTGACAACCAGCGCTGAGGGCCGATTGAGGACAAAATCAGCACAACAATTATCTCTTACATATCAGTCGAGTGCATTCGGCCGGCCGACGGCAAAAAGAAGCAGACAAAAATCTGATTTGTTGTGCCTTGCAACCAAAAGATACTTTTGTATCTCGGCGTGGCTTTACAAGTTGACACTACACTCGGCTCTATTTGTGTATAAAGATACTTTTGTGTGACTTTTATTAGTCTACTGAAAAGATACTTTTGTATCTCACAGATACAATTGTATCCTAGAGATACTCAAAACTGCATTTGGCAACTTAACTTTGTTTGCATCTTGCAGATACAGCTTGTATCTTGTAGTTACTTTTTGTTGATTTTAAAAATTTTAATTACCTAAAGTTGCATTTGTTTCTTAGGATTTGTTTGTATCCATCAGATGCAATAATGTAACTCATGGATACTTTTATGTGCAGCCACATATTGTTTCTAACAGATACTTTTTGTGTCGCAAAGCTAACTTTAACCGCAATTGCGTCTTAGCTAAGTATCTCAAAGGCATTTTACCAGCTTGTATCTCAGAGATGCTTTTTAACTGTTAAGCTAACAGCTACATTTGTATCTTAAGCTACATTTGTATCTTAAGAATTCTTTAGTATTTCACACTCACACACATGCCAGACAATTTTCTAATCCGCGTCTTTTCTCCTCCATTTCTCCATTTCTTTCGCAGCACTTGCCCAAGACAATGGAGCACATTATGAATCCGTTCATGCCGCCCGTCTATCTGCTGGGACACCCGCATGCCCATCCGCATTCGCACATGGGCCAGACCGCCAAATCGCCAGCCAGCTCGCCGGGCACAGCGGGCGCAACAGGAACTGGAACTGGAGCTGGAGCTGGAGCTGGAGCTGGCTGCGGCAGCGGCAGCGGCAAGGGCAGCTCCAGTTCGCTGGCGAGCCATGCGAAGCCAAAGCGCTGGGGCTCGCCGCCGATCAACTTGGCGGGTCAGTTCATCAATCCGGCGACGGGCAAGAAGCGTGTCCAGTGCTCGATTTGCTTCAAGACCTTCTGCGACAAGGGCGCGCTCAAGATCCATTTCTCGGCGGTGCATCTGCGCGAGATGCACAAGTGCACCGTCGATGGCTGCAATATGGTGTTCAGCTCGAGGCGTTCGCGCAATCGGCACAGCGCCAATCCGAATCCGAAGCTCCATTCGCCGCATATTCGCCGCAAGATTTCGCCGCACGACGGACGCACCGCTCAACAGTTTCCCGTTTTTCCGGCGGCCGCTGCCGCAGCTGCAGCCTTCCCGGGGCTGCTGCCGCCACCTCATCCACATCATGGACACCATCCACATCATCCGCATCATCCGCATCATCCGGCTGTGGGCTACGGGCCGGCGGCTGCTGCGGCTCATGTCATGTTTGGCGGCCAGTCGGGTCTGCATAATCTTGGCCTGCTCGCGGGCCGCACGCAGCACGAGCGGCTCTTTGCCGAGGCGGATGTGGACGCGGATATCGATGCGGATGCCGATGCGGATGCCGATGCGGATGATGAGGGCGTCTACGTGTATGTGGACATGCATGCCAACAGCTCCAGTCCAGCTAGTCAGGACTGCCACAGCGAGGCGGATGCAGATCCCGAGGCGGATGCGGACAACGAGGCGGATGCGGATAACGATGCGGCGGATGCGGAGCTGCACTGCAGTCTGAGCCTGGCCAGCAATACCAACAGTCACACCAGCTTCGATGCGGAGGAGGAGCGCACGGAGCAGCCCCTGGACTTCAGTCTGCACAAGCGACGGGAACGCCAGACGGAACCGCAACCGGAACCGGAGCCGAAGCCAAAGCCAAGATCAGCTCCAGAGCGGGAACAGGAGCTATGCGAGCGCCGGATCAAGCGCTCGCCCAGCCCCTGCGGCGGCAGCGGCTTCTCCATGGAACGGCTGCTGGGAAAGCGCCGACGTCACGACAGCTGCGCGTCCAGCTCCCAGGAATCGACGACAGCCATCAAGATGGAGCTGGAGCTGGACAGCGACAGCGCCGATGCACCGCACAGTCACGACGAGCACGCCCACGACCTGTCCACGCCGCAGGCCCGTAAACACCTGCCGACCAGCTGCTCGCCCGACGCCGTAGTCGCAGCCGCAGCCGCAGCCGCAATCAGCTCCAACTCGCAACCGCAGCCCAATCCCATGCCCAGTTCCATCTGCGTCTCCAGTTCGGTTGCCGCGGCGCCATCGCCGCCCGGCCTGCTCTTCGGCATGGATCTGGAGGAGCAGCATCATTTCCGGCTGCTCCAGACGCAAATGTTTGCGGCCGCAGCGGCCGCCGCTGCCAGCGCCAGCGCCAACGCCAACAGCAGCGCCGCCCAGTCGCCCACAGCCGCCGCGCCGTGGAATCTGCTGTCCGAGGTCTACCGCTCCATGCTGCTCAGCAGCAGCAACCTGAAGGCGTCGCAAACGGCGCCAACGACGCCGCAGCCGGCCCAATACAGCGACATGCCGCCCACCAATGCCGCCATCTCCGTTTAAGAGTAGCCGCCTCCCGCCCCTCCCCCTTGCGCTCCACGCAATTAGAAAATGTTCTCAATTAAAAAGCAACCCCCTTCCCACATTTTTTTTTTGTTTTTTTGGGCATGCAGCCATGAAATGGCCTATATAGATTAACTGTAACTGAATCTGGATCTGCATCGCAATGGCAACAGAACCCGATCTGGCTTAAATGATTATGTTACCATGCTGGAACTTAGCTTTTCTACTCGTACTTGTGTTATATATAAATCGTACATATATATATATACATTTTTTTTTTTTACACAAATAACGTTTTTTTTTTCTCTGTATTCTAAGATAATGCGACATCTAAGTGTATAGTATTCAATCCGTTCCTCAGTGCAAGTGCACCCAGTGTGACCAGAAGAGTTCGCTAAAGAGTGTGTCTCCGTGTGTGTGTGTGTGTGTGCGTGTGCATGTGTGTGTGTGTGTGTTAACTCCTTGAATGCGCAACTCTTTTGGCCCACTGTACGGCGTACAACGAAGTATTGATATTTATAAATATTAAACTAAAAAGCAAAGTATATTAATAATATATTATGTAATTTTAAGTGCAACAATTTTTTTTCATAGCCAATAACTATTTGTATTTGTAACTAACTTTATATAGATATATATAAATACTACTATATATACGAACAAAAACAAAAAAAAACCAAGAAAATTAAAAAAAAAACAAAAACAACAACAACATATCTCGTGTGTTTATGCCCCTGTGTATTTACTGCTCCCCCCTCGTCACGCCCCCCGTCCCGCCCCTTATTTTTATAGTTTACTAAACAAATTCTGTACGCACATGGATAGATCTAGTTGTTGCTAATAAGTATATATCCATGGATGTTTAGTGGAAATGGAAATGTTATTGCTCTATCGAAAATCGAAAATCGAAAAATTTGCTCCCTAAGAGATTCATTGTGTATTTAAATAAATGATATTTCATTTGAACAATAAAACCAAACAAAATTCAAGAAACATACAAAACAAAATGTCCTGCGACTTATTTACATTCTTTTTTTTTTCAAACTGGGAGCATTATCAGCAATGGGTTTTATATTCATTAGAATATAATATATGCTATTAGAGAGTTATTGGAACTATCAGTTTTCTCTCAGATTCTTCCAGAACTCTCAGAACTATAGACTTGCTTAGACTCAATGCAAACTTTGATTGGATTCCATAAATATTAGCAGAAAGTAAAGTGAGCTATTGGCATAAAACTTGAAGCATCGATTTATCATGATCAAGTGATTATATTCTAATGAAAGACTAAATCATTTTGGCGTAGTTAAAGTTTAGATCTTTAGATCTTGAGTAAACATTAAAATTTTACCAAGTTCAAAGTTTAGATAAACCAAACATTAGAGACGAGATCGGGCTACTTTCCAATGTATTCCCACAGGATTTGGCTCTTTCTCATATGCAGCTTTATTTGGAAGCAGCTCCTGATGCCCCGATTAACCATCCCTCCTCTCTGTAGGAAGTTGACACGAGAAAATGTATTTGAATGAAATTAAATTCCTTACGATTTTTAATTCAAGCCATGTTTGGAATTCAGTCAAATTAAACAACTATGCGTTACGATAAAATACAATTCTTATTCTTTCTCTCACTTTTAAACTCAATCGTTCTATCTCTCTCTCTCTCACTGTCACTCTCCCTCTCACTATCACTCTCTCTTATTATTAATAATATTAAGATGCTTTCATATATATATTTTTAATACAAATACCAATTAGGACCATATTCAATTATATTTTGATCTACTTTTACCAAGATGACCTAGGAAAATTCCACAACTTCTTCCTTATTTTTCTTAAGATATATTTGCTTGGATTTGGTAAACTATTTTTTATTTTTATAAGATTTATAATTGTGCTGTTTTCAGGTCAAGCTTTAGGTCTAGGACTTAGAAACAGCTAAATGAGATATCGTATAATTTAAAATTTCAAAATCATTTGGAATTGCTTTTTATTTTCAATTTGAATCAAAATGTTTTACTGAGTGGCAATAATAATAAACTGAAGGAGCTATGAAAGTGGAATGAAGCTTTAAAGCAAGATATAGGGTTTATCCTCAATCCTCCATCGATAAAAGCGACAGAAGATATTCCCATTTTAGTAATCTCATTTTTCTCATTGTTCTTATTATTATTATTTGTATTATAATTATTAATATTATTATTAACTGAATTCAAATGAAATGCTCGCTGTTCAGGAATATATGTTTAATGCTCTATAAAATGTGAAATTATCTATATGTACACGTATTCGTAGAAGGCGTGACATTCATCGCAGTCTACTTTCGGGTTGCTTTAGTAGATCTATTTGACTGGTCCGCTGGCAACCACATCATCAGCATCGGCATCGGCATCGGCTTTCGGCAATAACATCATCGTTATGGATAGGCATCTGAGGCCACTTATGTACAGATTACAAGCATGGACGACCAAAGCACACACACACACACACACACATACACGCACACATGATGCTCATTAGATAGACAGGCACTCAAATGCCATATGAATAGAAGAACATTTGCCGGGGCTCCAAATGCCGAATTCAGAACTCAGAATTCTGAATATGAAAAATCCAAATGGAGTTGCCGGATTCAGAGCCAGAGCCAGAGCTGGAGCAGCGGGCTGCGGGCTGCGGGCAGGGCATTGCGTGAAACCGAAACCGCAAAATTGACATGAATGCGTGAAGACTGTGAAAATGTCAAGTGCCGCCTCGAGAGGGGAGTTGCGAGTCGACTCGGCCTGTCGAGGAAACAAAAAAACAAAAAAAAAAAACAAGAGGAAGCAATAACAAAAAGGATACGAGCGAGTGAGAGGGCAATCCGTCAGTGGGTCTGTGCGTCAGTCAGACAGCTAAATGCTTGCCACATTATGAGATGATCCTTGGCAGCGTTGTCACTTGAGACACACACACACACACACGTACACACACACACGTATATCATGGAGCATGGCAACCACAATGACAACGACAACGACAACGACTACGACTACGACAACGTTGTGCTGTGAAATGGCTGCTCTCATCTCTGGGGATCTATTTACTTTTAAGTTTTCTGAATTGGATGATGTCACGAGACTGGAGACGTCAGCGGGGCGGCGGTTGGCGGGTGGCGGGGCCGAGCTGGGCGAGTGGGTGACTTTTGTGCTCAAGTGGTTGGCAATGCGACGGAAGCAAAGGAAAAGGTTTCGCTTCGTGCAGCGCATTTTTTTTTATATTTCGTTTTCTTTTTTTTGGCCTTATGAAATATTAGAAAAATTTACAAAGCGTTAAAAATTAACATTTCAAATGGGATTGCGATTGGGATTGGGCTGTGTGTGCGAGTGTGTCTGTGTGTGCGAGTGTGTCTGTGTGTGCGTCTGCCTCGTCGCTGGGGGGATGCAAATGCGTTTATTTTTGGAGACAATTGAAAACCACTCGAGGGTTATTGAGATGTGACAGTCAAGTAGTCGGAGGCGCAGATAGAGCTGGCCAGGGAGACAGCGAAAGAACGAGAGGGAGAGATACAGAGCAAGAGCTAGAGCGAGAGCGAGAGCGAGAGGTAGAGAATGTTGCGCTGCGTCGGGCTAACTTGACATTTGAAATAGGATCAACTGTTGTTCAATTTTTGGCCAGCGCGAATTCACTTGCCAAACCGCTACGGATACGGACAAATATGTAGCTAAATATGCGGCAGCAGATACATTTGCATATGCAGATACAGATACAGATACAGATACAGACACAGATACAGATACATTTACAGATACAGATACAACAATGTCCAATGCCACACAGACTCGACATGTTTGGCATATGACAGGCGAGCGACACTCGTTATTCATGCATCGAATTGGGCTAAAAATACCCTGTAGATGGTGGTTTTGGACATGATCGAAGCGGCTTTTAACTCATTGGCCAATTTGTCAGTAGCTAAATAATCGTCTGAGATGCCAAATTGTATCTGTGAAGCAGCTGCGTAAAGTTCACTTTTATAAACATGGAATTTGTTTGATTTAAGAAACTTGTGGAAAGTATTTCTACATATTTTACTTTAATTTAGATACGTTTTTCTTTTCTTTAAACGGTTAACTTTATTTGCCAGCAAACAGTTTAACATTGACAATTCATTGCCGTGAAAAGTTATGTCAATTCTAAGTATAACATTTATTGACTCTAGGCTTAAGAAATGTATCACATAATTATCGCATTTGCTCGTTTCAGTTTTTGTATTAAACTAGCTTCAAGTGTTTTTCCTTTTGAGATCTTGAGATCAAATTTCTCTAAACAAAGGAAATTTAAGGAAGGAAGCAATTCCCAATGTTTTTCATAGCTTGGTTCTCAATTTTAAGCGAAATATTGTTTTTTTACACCCTGAACCCTTTGGGCGAGTTTGAGTATGATGGTTATGTTTAAATGTAGGTAAAGGCAGAAGGAAGCATCTCCTACCACATAATGTATATATATTCTTGATCCGTAAGTCTGTCTGTCCGTCCGTATGTATAAACGCATCGATCTTAGAACCGTTGAGAGATAGAGACTTGAACTCAGGTCCTGCTAGTGCTCACGCAGTATTGAGCTTGTTTCCGATAATCGATAGTCGATTGCCCCGTTCCTAAGCAATCGATAAGAATCGATATCGCAATCCCGTTTTTTGAGCAAATCTCTTTGGTTTTAAGAGTAGAAATCAACAAGTTTGACATGTAGCTTCCAGAATAGTATATACAGATCAAGTAGCTTTTATTACCCTACCCCTGAGCCGGCTCCCTCCTGGCGCGCGCTACATTTGGCCTTGGTTCAGGGTATCCCCTAGTCGGGCACTCCCCCGACCAGAGGCCTCTAGCTTTTAAAACAGTTTCTAATAAAAGTTAACTTTGTTTAATTTAAACAGATTAATGAATATAACTTGTTTGACTAAAACCAATGCAAAGATCTTTTGATTTGGCAATTTTCTAGGAAATTTAAAAAGAAATTCTTCTTTACAAAAAGTCTGTCACCTGCCGAAAATGATTTGATAATCCAACTCTAGTTAAGATTTCATTTTAGTGCCCCACTAAACTGGGTTGAATGTGGTTCGTGGACATTTCCAGTGATGTCATGAGGGTTTTTTTTCTCAGTTGGGTCCACAAACCGGTTGCTGGTTGTAACTGATAAGCTTCTGTTTGGTATTCCAGATGCAGGATTCTTTTTTAACTGTAATCATCATAAAATGCATTCAAATTTGGGTAATTGTGGTTGCCAGCAGCAAGAGCAAGAAGGCAGGCAAAAAGAAGAGCCATGAGACAACTTCGATTCCAAGTAAATAAATATACTTAATTTTAATGACATAGAAATTGCTGGTAAAGTGCTCGCTGATTGAATCTCGTTAGTTGCTCGTGTCGGAGGCTGGGAGAATACCAAGAAGCGGCCTCGGCTCGGCTTGGCTCGGCTCGGCTCTGTCTCAGTACTTGGGCAATTAATTCGACATTTTAATTTACATTTCATGGGAACATGAAGCAGACGCAGGTGACTGTATCTAACAGTGTTTCGCTCTGTCTCGGTGTGTGTGTGCGTGTGTGTGTGAGTGTGTGAGGCCAGAAGTAAACGAACAACTTTTTGGACAAGTGGCAAATGCTGCGCCAGTGGCAAAGACATCGACAGTTGCTCATTTAACTGCTGCCACACACAATCTGCATGGGCAGCAGAGCTCTTAATTCTATCGAGGTTAACGCGTTATACTCAAAGATATTTCAATATCAAGGCCAAATATCATACAACAATGTACAATGTACAATATGACAGATATTCTGACAGAATTGAACTTATGCTCATTTTATTTTACGACGAATCACAAGCGAAATACTTTTGCATATTTTAATAAGTATTATAATAATATATATAATAATAATTATATAAATCTATATATAAATTAATATTATTATGATAATATTCAAATAATAAACAGTGGAAAGTTTGCCAAAACCAGCATTAAATATTATTATTAAATATATTCTTGATTGGCATCAACAGACAAATTGATGCCGGACCTTTTCCTAAATAGCTCATCTTTAAATTTCTTAATTATATATTGACATATCAGTTATATATATAATCGGTTATTTTTGGAGCACTACAGAGTACCGTTAATTTGATAAGCTTAACAGTAGAAAAGTTATCTTCTTGCCTGGCAAAGCTTGTTGAAGAATATCTAAATTGCTTTTCCCAATTGGAAAGTGTTGTAAGATTACTTTAAACAATATGGATATATTTTTATAGCCTGCACCCATTAATATTGGTAAAAAGGGTATGATGATTTGCCGATCTAGCCATGTACGACTGTCTGTTCCACTGTCCGTCCATCCGTCGGTCCTTCCGTCTGTCCGTATGCAAAAACGCGTCGATCTGAGAGCCTATGAGAGCTAGACTCTTGAAATTGAGAGCGAGTTTATTTCCGATCATCGATAACTTGACCCATTTCTAAGCTATCGATAAGAATCGATATCGAAATCCTGGTTTTTAAGCAAATCTCTTAGTTTTTACAGATCAATTCATTTAAAGCTACGGCCACTAAGAAGGTTCAGGGTATCATCAAATTGTCTTTGGTAGAGACTAGATCACTTTCTACATATTAAATTAAGTTTATTCTCCCTCGTTTTTCTATCGATCTTTAAAGTTGCGAACACAATTTAAGGCACTAGGGAAGTTGTGTTCGAATATTTGCCTAAAGAAATTTTAATTTAACTTAATCTAAATCTTAAACTTACCCAATCGATTTTGAACTTATTTTCATGTCATCATGACCTACATATGTAAAATGATATTTGAGACGTGTTTCAATTTTTTGCGGAAAACTCACACATCTGATGCTGTCATATTTAATGGGATTTGTATTTTCCCACGTTCGCGAAATGGGTGGAATAAATCGATCTGATAGCAATGCAAAAACTTATTCAATAATCATTTTTTATTAGCATATACTAGGAAATGTTGAGCACAGGGCGCGAGAAGGGGGTGGGGTGGTGTTTAGCAGATGCTGAAGATGCGCTGAAGCACACTCAACTAGAGCATTGTTAATTATTAGAGAATATTCAATTTAATCAGATTGATTGATAAATCATTAACCATTTAGTTCTGATAGCTGCGGGCACTCGAGCGCTCGGCCAGAAGGTTGTTGGCGGCGGGAACTAAAGCCGCCCGCTTTGGCACCTGTTGGCGGCGGCTGCAGGTGATGCATAATCATTATGTGATTAAACAATTGATTAAGTTTTAATAAATTTGCAAAATCAATATTAAAAATTAAGTGCAGTAATTACTTAAATGGCTATTTGCTTGCCAGCCAAAATAAATATTTTGCGAACAACCATTTAAACACCGCCGCCTGCCGCCTGCCGCCTGCCGCAGCTGCCCTCTCCTCTTGCCACAGATCCTATTCCTGTTCCTGTGTTGTTGTTGTTGCTGTTGCTGTTGCTGTTGCTGCTTCCTCTGTGGCTGCGAATGGCCGTGGGCGTGTGTGCATATGCATAAATGTGTATGGAACACACACACACCTGCAAACAGGCAGCATAAATTTACCTGCTGCATTATATAAATATTTACGTAATATACGTAAAATGCGTAACGCCTGTTGTCAACAACATAATCAACAACAACTGTGCCACACACACACACACACACACACGGACAGCAACACAGCCAATGGCAATGGCACCCCGCCAGAAACCAATCGGACGGCCAGTCAACCGGACAGCGACTGCGGCAGCGACTGCGACTGCGACTGCGACTGCGACTGGCACTGACACTGGGACACGGCTCTGTCCAGCTGTCTGGGCGCACGACTCGCTGCGTTCCGTGCCGTGCCGTGCCCCAAACCCGGCCGCAGCTCCAGCTATCATCCTTGTGCTCGACACATAATACAAACGATTTGCATGCATATATAAACATATACACACACACACACACATATATCTATATGTATGTGCAGTACTTTTTTTTCTTTGTCATTAATTAAATTACATTGCGCAAATTGCAGGCAGCTCGGCATGCCGCAGCACCCCGCCACCCCGCCTCCCTCGCCCCTTACCCCTGGCAGCATCAACAGCGCGTATCGCATATGCGTAAGGGTAACAATAACAGTAGAATGTTACTGTCTCACTCCTTCGCTCCCCAAAAACCAATATCCAAAACCCACACTTGATCCCCACTCCACCACTTCACCACTGCCCCCTCACACACACACACACGCACACACACGCACACCCGATCCCATTTCCATTTGCATGCACAGCAGCATCCATCCATGGCACGCATGGCTTACTTATTGTTGGATCTGTTCCGGCCACATCATGCAAAATGCCTTTTGATAGCGCCTTTGGTGGGCCTGATGCTGATTTGCGTTTCCCATTTCAAAGGGGGTGGTGCTTGGCGGAGGGGGGAGGGGAAGGGGGGTAAGTGCATTCAATTCAATTCATAAGTATTTTAATATACAGTTTAATCCTTTAAGCGGAAAGAGTTCACTTAATGTTTTCATAGACAGCCAACAAAATGCCACAAGAAATTTCAACTAACTTTAAGAGTTCTTTCAGTCAGCAAGATGAATTTTAATATCTATATTAATATAATAATATTTATATTAATAAATTACAAAAACAATATGATAATGCTGTATAAAAAAATCTTTAGATATTATAATGGGCATCACGACATTTTTGCTTAAAGGTTGATATTCAAAGTTGGGCTGAAATATTTATTTAATTTATTTATACCAAATTGCAGAAAATGTTGTACGCGAAATTTAAAAATATTAACCCAAGGTAATATTTATATAAAAGATAACGTTAAGTCTGAACCACATGCGTTACTTTTGGAATGTTTTTGAAAGAATTTGAATAGACATTTTTGAATAAAATAAATAATTTTGTTAGTTCTTAAATATTTGGCATAACTTTGATGTCGACTTTAAGCTGCATAATATATAATCAATATAATAAATATATATTAGATAAATGCAAGAGAAAGCCGAAAATTTAAAAGACCAACATCTGGCAGGATATCTAGGTAAATAGCTTTCTAGTTGAGAATCTTTGCACTGGATTGAATCATCAAAAGTGTGAGCACGACAAATTGTTAGACTCTTGCCAAATTCCTGTTTTACAACAACAAGCCGAGCACATGTTTTGACATCTTACGCAAGAGCAAAGGTTTTTCTTTTAGTTTTGTTTAGGGCACGGCATATTTTTGGCATGTCCATGGATGTTCCAAGGAAGCGCGTTGTCTAACGCCGCGGCCAGTTGCTCGGTTCTCATTTGAGCTACATAATTAGCAGTTCCATAAAACACACAATGCCCAAATATGCAGCTCGTCCGACTGATCTCGCCCGACCCGGCCGGGAGGTGCCCAAACAGAGCTACCGGAGATAAGTGGCTAAAGCGCAGGTCAATGCAAACAATCGAAAACCCGAGGATCGAAGTGTGACAAAATGTAGCTGAGCAATGATATAAACCGGTTAAATGACGAGCTCTCAGGTAGTGCGCGCATGTAAATAGCCAGATATTGAAATATGGAGGATTTTCGAAGGGGCCTTCCTGCGATCTGTTAATGTTAACTTAAGCGACATCAAGCGATGCTCGTTGGGAGATCCTCATGTGGCAGAGTTATTGGATAAAGAGCTACAGATGGAGGACTGAAGATGGGCCAGATAGATAAATAGAAATGAAGAAGCAGACGAAGCAAACCGTGAAAGGGTAAATTGGGCGACATGTTGTGAAAACATGCTACCGAATTGCAGTTAACAAACATGCGACACACAATCCAGAACCTAGCTCGGACTCCATATCGACCCGTTCTCTGTTGTTGTTTGCGAAGGTCCCGCGTCCCGCGTCCCGCGTCCGGCATCACGGGTCACGGATCGGGCCAAGGTCGGGCGTGTCGGCAATGTTGTTTAATCTGATATCCCATAGCCATATCGTTATCGCAGTGCCGCAGCGCAGTGCAGTAGTCGGGCGCTGGGCACTGGCAAAAGGATCACTTTTCAAGGAAAACATCGCCAAGTGCAATTAACACATCGGCGGCAACACGAAAATGTGTTGCCAGAACCGGGCTCATCTCAGGCTACGGCCAGCCATCTACCAAAGTAAACACTTTGATAATGATATTGTGAACTGTGAACTGTGATCTGTGACTGGGCTGGCGGTGTCGTTTCTAGATGTCGCTTCTCGCTTCTCGCTCCTTGTTTTTCGGATTTCGGATTTTCCAAGTTGACGTGCGGCGCGGCACTTTAAGGATTTTTAGACATTCGGTTCGGTTGCGTTCTGCTGTTCTGCTGTTGTGTGTTGTATCAACATAAACAACTACAGACTACAACTACAAATTCGTGTCTAACAAACTCATAGATAAGTGCTAATTGGGTTTGCCAGCACGAAACGAAAGGGCTGCAGTCAGCTGGCCCTTGTAATGGACACCCTACACAGCAGCACCCTGTGCCCTACACTATCGGCTACTGTACGGCACAGCCAAAATGAAACCATCAAGTGCTGCCACAGCCACTGCTACTGCGTGTGCGGCATGGGGCATGCGGCATGGGGCACGGGGCATGTGGCCAGGGGGGTAGCTGGCCGATTGCTGGCTGAAGCTCAAGTTGTGTTTTTCCTGTTAGCGGCCACTTTATGCACTTTAGTTGCTGCAGGCCAGCAAAATTAGTTTTTTCCTTTTTTTTTCTCAATCTCTCTCTCGACTGCTGATTTTTTGCGATTCAATTGAAATTGAATGCCATGAATATTGAGGCAAATCGACAACAACGAATGGCCAGTCGAGTGCCTCGAACGTTGCTTCTTTTTCTGCCGTTTTTAACAAACATAAAATCAATTACACAAGCTTCATTAAGCTTCCATGTGAAGGTGTATGGGTGTGTGGGTGTGTGTGTGTGTGTGTGTGTGTGTGGTCGGCAGGTCGGAAAGGTCGCCCGTGTATGTTTGTTCGGGCAGCGCCCGCAGCTGAATGGCAAATGCGACCGGTAAACGGCGTATGATGAAAAAGGCGCCTGACTGCCCGCACCCTCCCCCCCCATCCCTCCCCCACCCAATTTTGGCGCCTCCTCATGAGGCCGCCCCGGCGCAATGTTCTGCGGCTCAACCACAAAACACACAAGCGAATACAGCAGCGAATGGGCGTACTCAGTCACTCGAAAATAAAGAACTGCAACCCGTACTTGAACTCGAACTCCGACTCCGACTTCGACTTCAACTTCAACTTTGACTGTTCAACTCTGACATTGTCTCAGCTGATTGGGCCGCCTCGGGGTCTCGGCATATGTCATCGGCACGGCTAAATAAGTGCGGCCGGCTCCAAGCTCCAGCTCCAGCTCCAGCTGGCCCAGACCCCGCGGAGATGCCTTAATTTAACCTAAGTGATTGATGCCAGTTGCAAACTTTGATGTGGAGCATGTGAATCCACTCGCACACACACACACACACACACACACACACACACACACACACACACACACACACACATATATATCACGCATTTAACTCCTTGGAGACTCATGCAAATTACAAACACAAACTTAAACAGGCCACTTAATTGGCTTCGCCGACTTTACTGAGCTTTACTGACTTCACATAGTTTTGACCAGTTCGCCTGGACAAATATGAAGCATAGCTTGTTAGTTATAATACATTTATTGACATTGATTTACTTTTCCATATAAACATGGCACACATATGTGCCTTGATTGACAATATTCAAAAGTATATTCATATTCATATATTCCTTTCGAAAGGAATGTAAGTATTTACTCATAAGCATCTACTCATTATTAAAATAGTTAAACTATAATGCCAATATTTACTATTTGCTCTTCAAGAAAATAAATAATAACTTCGAATTAGTTCACAAATGTCAGATATCTGTTTGAATTTCCAAGAAAACTAAAGATATGCTTGAATATTATGGAGCATTGTGAAGCTCGTAATTGCGGGTTTGTTCAATATGTCTCGAAGAATATTATCCATACAAAAATGTATTCTTCAACCGATTTCATCTAAAACTTGCAATCATGTGTGGGGAGCAGGGTAAAACCTGTATATGCCAGGTTTGGCTATGTTATCTTTAAGATCTCAAGAGCTTACTTTTCGATCGATATGATATAGTGATTTGATTTGGCCGGTTCCAACATTTATACAGAAAACTTACTGAATGATATAATAATGATCAAATATATATATATATATACTAGCGTGTATAACCCGGCCTTGCCCGTGGAACGTATGTTATAAAATCAATGTTTCCAAAATGCTTTGAAAATGATTTTGAAACTGATCGGACTTAAAATTCACCAAAAAAATCTTTGAAATGCATTTTCCACCGAAGGAGTTTAGAATTTGCGAAAAATGTGAAACACGTCTTAAATGCTTTTTCTTATAGATCTTTGGAAATAAATTTGAACACAAAACGTCATCCGCCAAATCTTCGACCCCCAATTTGCACCAAGGAGGAACGGATTTTTCGAAAAGTGTGAAACACCCCTTAAATGAATTTGAACAAAGATCTTTAAAAATAAGTTTGGGGCCGATCGGATGGTAAACTAAAAACTTTCATACAACCGTTTTCCGCCAATTTACCACTGTTGCGGGTGGAATTTCCCAAATCGCTGAAATACGTATTCATTAAGTTCTTATGTAAAGCTTTGAAAATAAGTTTGAAGCAAATCGGACACTACTTAAAACTTCTCCCAAAAAATCTTTAAATCGCATTCCCCCCAAAGAAGTTTGAATTCTGCGAAAAGTGTGAAACACGTCTCAAATGATTTTTCTTATAGATATCTGGAAATGAATTTGAGCGCGAAACGTCACCCACCAAATCTTTGACCTCCATTTCCTCCAAGGAGGAATGGATTTTCCTAAAAGTGTGAAACACCCCTCAAATGAATTTGAACAAAGATCTTTGAAAATAAGTTTGAGGCCGATCGGATGGTAAACAAAAAGGTTACATACAAACGTTTTTCGGGATTTTTCCACACTTGCGGGTGGAATTTCCCGAAACCCCGTCTTAACGTGCACCTACATCACATAAGGTAGCTACAGTGAAAATTTCAGCTTCCTAGCTTTTACGGTTTGGGCTGTGCGTTGATCACCAATCAGTCAGTCAGTCAGTCAGTCAGTCAGTCAGTCAGTCAGTCAGTCAGTCAGTCAGTCAGTCAGTCAGTCAGTCAGTCAGTCAGTCAGTCAGTCAGTCAGGACAAACAGTTTTATATATAGAGATATATATATCTTATGAGGTCGAGGATATATCCTTCTATGCATAACACATATCATGTTTAAATTATAATATCTATGTAGATGAAATAACTTACCTGTTGCACTCCTTTAGATCAAGTGCTTTTCTTGGATTTCCAATTGAAAGCCAACAAAATCATGTCGTGAATTGAAATCGATTGCTGTGGAACGTGCGGTTTGACAACTTGCGTGATTTTAACTGTTTTTAGCATGAAACTAGCTATTAATAGCTTGAAGTAATTTCAGATAGTTGTTCATCGACGGCTGCCAAAAAGAAAAATAAAAATAAATTAAACAAATTAATTAAGTTAAAACTAAATTATATATAAATCTACAAATAATGCTAATTAATATCATCCTCAGATTCTATTGAAAGCAATTAGCTCTATAGCTCAAAATGCAGACAAATCGATCGCCTATTCTCACTGAGGAAGTCAAATAAGCGATACCAATATGTTGTTATCCTTTGTGGATATCATGGTATTCAGACCATCTTAAGAGTGTCGACAAATGTTTGTGTCTACTCGTAAGTTATTTCCATTTACATGCACTTATGTATGGCAAGTGTCTGGGGCTCAAATCAGCGGCTTCTCTGCACCGCGATGGGTGGTTGGGTGGCTGGGTGGCTGGGTGGTTGGGTGGTGGCAATCGGTTTGTTCCGAGTCAGCTACTGCTGGGAAAAGTAAATGCTCGGGCCACAAATATTTGGACGGGCGACCGCGCAAACAATGTTTTTCTAGCCAGAAGTTATGTTTTTAGTTTTGTGGCATTCGTAGAGTGGATCTTTGGGCGGGCTGACCCTGGGCAGGACTAGCACTGGCAGAGGATAGCAGGGGCTGAGACACGGGGCGGGAGGTGGGAGGCGATGGGTGGTTGGGTGGTTGGCAGTGCGGGTGTTTACCCATTAACTTGCTTTTATTGACAACGACGACTTCAGTGATGAAATGTAAGCAACATCAAAGCCAAATACTCGCTCCTTTGCTCGCCTTGGCTTTTCAATTCGCTTCTCCTGCTCAGCTGCCGGTTGTTTGGATTTTGGTTGTTTCCACTGTTTACACAGAGCCCCCAGTGCCAGGTCAGGTCCAGCTCGACGACCCCCACCACCCTTGTGCTAAATCCGGCGACGAATGCGACAAGAGTGGCCCAAGCCAGGGAGAGGGTAGACCAAAGGGGGGGGGGGTTGGCGGTGACTGTTGGGCGGCATTATCCCTTTTGACGTGCGCGCATTATAAAAATCAATGAATTAACATTTACATGCAAAAGTATTTGACCACAAAAAAGAAACAAATGTACAACGGCCAACTGTTGGGCGACCCGTGCCCGTGTGTGTGTGTGTGTGTTGCGGAGGGCGTCAACCATGCCCACTCAACCCATGATGTCGAAGCATGCCAAGGACCAAAGCCTGCCCGTATATCCCTTCTATGCATACACTTGATTACTGGTGTCTTTACCCCTGGACACCTCCCCTCCCCTCCCCACGTACCGCCCACCCCGTGCAGCGTTTGAATATTTGCTTTTTATGCGAGTGTTTTTCCTTTGCTTTTTTCTTTTTTCTACTTGTTTTTTTTTTTTTGTATCCTCTTTTTCTGTTTGTGTGGATGTGGCAACATTAAAGTCAGAGGGCATTCGGACTTGACTACGGTTCATTCAATCCTTGGCCAGGCGGGGTGAGTGTCGCTTGGTGTGTGTGTGTGTGTGTGTGTGTGTGTGTGTGAGGGTGAAGGTGGGGCAGACGACAAAGCAGGCCTATGCAAAATCATTTCTATAACAAATTTAATCATCCTAAACAGTTTCCCCCAACCAGCAATTGATTCATTTCAGTGCCTTTCAATTGGCTTTTAACCGATTAGCAGCACAGTTGCCAACTTTCTCTGCCTACCCACCGCTCCCCTCCCCTCCCCTCCATTTGCCCGCCTTAGCTGGCCAGTCAGGGAACATTAACCCTTTCGTGATTTCCCATACCACTTCATTAGCATAAAACGGCAATATTTGACAACACTCAAAGCCCATGGAAATGTCCAAAATATATGCAGGCTCCATATGCCCAAAGTGTAGCCATAGGTGAGTAGCCAGAGTGGAGGAGATATGTGAGGTACTCTACTTACAGATACCCTGTAAGTATGCCTATTGAAGGTTTAGCGGAGGAGAGCGCTGCTAAGGACTTTATTATGAATAACATACTTTAATATTTTTATATTTCCAATAAATATATATTTGTTTTTAATAAAGATTTAATGAGCTTCTTTTTTTAATATAAAGCTTTTAGCTCGGAGACTGTGAAACCATCATATGTGAATTTAATATTAGTTAATATTAGAATATTAGAATAGTTAAAATAAGCTAATCAATTCATTAATTTGAAATTCTATATGGATTTAAATGTCGATTTGTTAACTTTGGGCGGACGAAATCTTTCAAGATTCGATAAAGTCTCAAGTTTTTGTTACGATACGATATTCAATATAATGAGGCTCTAAATTGTATGCGAAATTCAAACAGGAGCATTAAGTATACTAATAAATTTATTATAAATAAATAAAAATATATTTTGTAGAAAGTTGAAAAAAGTGTCGAATGACATTTGCCTACCTTCACACTTGCAGACCAGCCAATTTAAGATACCCTTTAAGAGCTGCTGCTAATGGGTATTCGAAATAGTATGTAAGCTGCCCTTTTAGCCAATTGTTTAGATATTTCAAATGCTTATTGCCATTAAGCTGAGTGAAGTTGCAAAGGCGCAGCTTGTATGACACTTGGCACTGACAGAGGCCGATGGCAAAAGGAAGCAGAGAGATGAACGCAACTAGGAGCAAGGATCGGGATCGATGGGGAGCAGCGGCAGGCAATGCTCAGATTAGATCGACGCGAAGCGAAGCGAAGCGACAATGGAACGTGCTATGTTCGCTGCTGATAAGAGCATCTGAGCTGTGGATAAACGTCGCACTGGAGACCCGGCCCGGCCCGGCTCGGCTCGGCCCAAGACAACACAGACGCTGGGCTGCTGCTGTCAAAGACAAAGTGTCTGGCATAATGCTCATGGGCACTTTGAAAGCTGAAACGAGTACGCGAATCCACAATCCGCAATCCAGAATGCAGTATGCAGAATGCAGAATGGAGGATGCAACAACAGAGGCGGCAGCAGCGTTTCCTGCTTGTAAAGCTGGCCCCTTAATCTCGCTTTCGGCACGTATCGAGGAGCCGACGCGATATGTTGGCGGTCGCAATGCTTTGCAGTAGTTTTACATACAATGCCAGCCAGCTACCGCCTGCGACTGCGACTGCGACTGGGACTGGGATTGGGTCTGAGACTGAGACTGGGAGTTGCAGCTGATGTCCGGGCAGCAGTTGCTGTTGCTGATCGCATGCGATTGCGATCGGCGCGGTAACAAAGCGATAATGCGAAAATCGTGTAATCCATTAGCGTAACTTTTTGCAAATTTGTGACAATGACAATATTAAGATAACACAGACAATGCCACCAAAGCGCTCCAGCTACAACTCTCGACTCCAGTTCTCAGCTCGAGGCTCTCGAGGCTCGCGATAGAGTCTCTTGGTCTGATGCTGTCCAATTGTGCTGTCCATTGTTTGCCCAATGAGCAGCCAGTGTGCCAAATTAATTTGTCGCCAGCCGCACTCCGCCAAAAAAATCCCTGCCATCGAGTCTGGTGGTCTCTCTCTCTCTCTCTCTCTCTCTCTCCGCTCGGTTTCTCGCGTTTCTCTATGCTGACTTCATCAGCTCGAAAGATGTCAAACTGGAAATTGTGTTGCAGCCCCAGCTCCAGCTCCAGCTCGAGCTTAAGCAGATCTGCAGATCTCTGTTGTGGTCCATCTCTCGTATTCAGCATATGCCTTTAATTGAAGATGCGTGCGCGCATACTTAAATCGCGCAAACAACACTTTGATCTTAAAAGAAGTGACGTTTAGTGGTAGTTTTATGGCGATAATGATCTTTCGGATGGGACAGTGATGCCATTTATTATGCAGCGATTATCGGCTGAGCATGCTCCAGCTCTTCGCCCAAAAGGACCAAGCCAAAAGCCCCAGCATGCCTCCAGGCATGACAACAAATGCATTGCACAGATTGTGACACTCGTCTATAGCAACAAATATAGCACAGAAATACAACCATACAAACATACAAACATATATATATACAAAGAAGTTTGTCCCGGTCAGTGCACAATCCACAAAATGAGAGCTGCAAAGCTGCAATTTTTACAGTAGCTTCCTTTTGGGTAAAAGGTGAGGTTTTCAAAAATTCGATCTGCAAGCTTGTATGGGAAACATTCAAAACAACCAATTTATATGTGCATGGCCTAGCGTCGGACCAACAAGCGAGAAGTCGCCGGTTCAACTCTAGCAGCAATTGCCAAATTTTTATATATATTTAATGTTAAGTTGATAAACCTAAAATGTGTGTCATATATTTTTCTTGGCAGGCCCCAAGAGGTCGATTGAGTAGAGTTGTGGGCTTTGCTTAGCACGAATTTTCGGGGTTCGAACCTCAGAGAAGACAAATGACAGAATATTATGAGACAAAGATTGAGGCCCATTGTACTTTGATGCTTTTAAAGTTCATCTCAGTTAACTAGTCGACAATTCAAAGCCTGTCTCTGGCATTGCCATATGCTCAATGCACTGAAAGGTGGCAACAAACTGACTTTCAGTTTGACAAGATGTTAAATTGTTTTTCAATCGAACTGAAATTTGGATAATTAGTTAAAAAGCAGCGGCCAATTTGAATCGATTCTATTCCCTATCTAGCTTCCGGCTTATCTACCCAGACCACCCCCCACTACCCCGCGCCTTCCCGCCACCAATCCCCCCTCCTCACCAGTGAAATCAGCTTCGGGCGAGAGGGTATTGCCCTTGTCATTTACTTAGTCGTTTGGGGCCCTGTGTCCCAACAGTTGTATTACCCATCGGCTGTTGTTATGATTTGTCACCTTTTAATTTTTAGATGGCAGCAAATGTAAACTATTGTCGCCCGCGATGTAAACACATCGCAAACAAAGAAAACAAATACCCAGTCTCAGTCCCTGTCCCAGTCCCAGTCTCCGGTCTACAGTCTCCAGCTTCCAGTCACCGTGCGTCATGTCGCTGTCGTCGATGTTGTCGTCGTCGTCGTCGTCAGCGTCATCGTTGGAGCCAGTTCCGTTTGGGCAAGTGTCGAATCGAGTCGCCCGCCAAGTCACCTGCATGCTGCCGTTCAGCGTAGGGGAGCCGCATGCAAGTGCAGTTTGCAATTGATATTTGGTATTTGGGATTTGGTATTTGGTATTTTGGATTTGGTGGTGGGCTGCGCTGCTTAACAGTCGAAACGTCAAGCATCTGGGGCTGTGGAACTTCGCTCAGCACCAAGAAAGCCGAATGCTCACACACAAACCCACATCAAATAACAGTTTATGGCATTACACCACAGTGCACAGCACCACAGCATGCCAGTGCCACACATTTCCTTATGCCCTGCTCGTGTACACAATTTAGAGAATTTTGCTACTAGCTGAAGATGTGCTCGTGACCAAGTCGCGTGAGTCGTGAGTACAGTGAAGCTGCTCTAACAATAACATACATATCTGATAAATTAATAATTCACTTTTACTGAGAACATGAATCGAAATTCTATTTTCTGAGTATTGTAGTATGAAAGCAACTGCAAAAAGAAAGTTGCTGGTTCAAATCGCAGGCAAGTCTATGGAGGTGGCATTTTATTTGACGAAATTTATAATATTTAATTTTTTTTTATTTAAGTCAAAAAAAGAAGCTTGTCAAAGATTTTAGTAGAGAGTTAAACAGTTCGTTGTACAATTTATTTAGGTTCCTTATAATGCTGTTTCACTGTATGTATATTCCCCAACTATCGACTATCGCAACCTTTAGTTTCATCTCCAATTTGAATGCAGTTACAAATTGCGCCTCGCCACCTTCTCAATGCCTAAAACTCCTCGCTTCCATTACCCATTTCGCCCTTCATCGATTACGCACACACATGCGTGCACGCACACCCACACACACACTCACTTGCACACACTCGCACACACCTACACACACATAGACATATCGTATTTTTAGCTAGTGTTGATGTCTTCAATTAAAGAACCGCGGATGCTGCCAACAGCAATTAGATTGCGGTACGTTTAGGCTAGTGCGAGTGCGAGCCGATGTGTTTAGCTGGCAAGTGAGGGGGGCGGGCGTTCGGCTTGCAAAGGGGGGGGGGGGGGCGAGTGGGCTGGTTTTGGTCACACATTCCCATTGCTGGCAGTGCAAGGTGTCGCCGCCGTTGTCGTCGCCACCTCTAAAAATTAGTTGTCAAATGGCTTTTCAGCAATTTGTGTGACAGACGGCTTTTACCACAAAAGCGTAAAAGTGAGAGTGTCGCCGCGTCGTTGTCACTGTCACTGTCGCTGATATTGTTGTTGCTGTTGTTGTTGTTGCCGCTGTCGATGCCGTGAATCATTAACATTTGACAAACGTATTTGTTCTTGTTAATAACTTACAAATTTATGATTTGCCTCTCGGCTGCGTAATGTTTTTTCATTTTTCTTCTTAGTTTTATTTTGTTGATATTTTTGTCTCGACGTCGCCGCACATGGCCCACTGTATTGGCCCCTTGATGGCGACGCTGGCGACAGAAGCAGCAGCAGCACGCAGCAAACGGGGGGGCGGGGCGGCGGGGGCGATGGCAGGGGTAGGTGGTCGTGGTCTTGGTCGCGGTCTACATGTGCCCCCCTTGTCAATATAATCGATTTAATATGAATTTTTCCATTAGTCGCATTCTCCGATTTTAGACGCGTCGTTTTCATAACAGCTCACAGCCTGCCCCGCACCGCACCGCACCGCCCGCCAAACCCCGTTACCCCTTTTGGTATGGCACGGGTGCAGCACATTTATATCATATATATGTATACAGAAGCATTTCCCTTCGAGCTGTGCATGTGCCGGAGTTTTGACTATGTACTCGAACTTTAAAAGTATTCATGGGGACCACCAATTGTGGAGATTCGTTTGCACGACTGCTTAAATAAATAAATACGTGCACATGTACATCATCTATACACATACATATACACATATATACATATATATATATAAATGTATATATGGTCAATCAGAGATGCGTGCGGTTTCACTTTTATATCCCCAGACACAAGCACACACAGACTGCGCGATCTCTTCTCTATTCGAATCCAAAAAGTTCAGAGGGGGCATCTCCGTCCACGTCCATGTCCACGTCCACGTCCACGTCCACGTCTACGTCTCAGATTCCACATTGCATTTCCTTTGCACGGTGGTCTCTTTAGGCCGATTGAACGATTCCGTATACCATAAAACTGGACGCCGCATCTGGCAAGTGGGTCGCCGCAGTCTCCCAATCACGGGGCATTATTTCAGCGAATTAAACACTCCGGAGCGTGACTCTTCCAGCATGTGGGCGTCATATTAACCAATGTCGATGTGTGTTCACAACTAGTCACGAACCCCTACATATTGATGGATTATTTTTAAACTGTTGGAATACGAGACTTTTGCCGGGACCCGCCTCATGCAATGCGTGCTCGCAAATTTGTAGACATACTTTGTATCTATTCGCATAGATCAATAATCATTGATATATATATTTATCTATATCTATATATATATATATATATCTATATCTATATCTATATCTATATCTATATCTATATCTATATCTATATCTATATCTATATCTATATCTATATCTATATCTATATCTATATCTATATCTATATCTATATCTATATCTATATCTATATCTATATCTATATCTATATCTATATCTATATCTATATCTATATCTATATCTATATCTATATCTATATCTATATCTATATCTATATCTATATCTATATCTATATCTATATCTATATCTATATCTATATCTATATCTATATCTATATCTATATCTATATCTATATCTATATCTATATCTATATCTATATCTATATCTATATCTATATCTATATCTATATCTATATCTATATCTATATATATATCTATATCTATATCTATATCTATATCTATATCTATATCTATATCTATCTTTATATATATTTAAAGGTTTGCTAGGACGTGTAATCGATCATGCACTGATCTGCCTATTAGGGCAAGCTCTACCCAAATCCTAAATCAAGTCCATTTTCAATCTTAAGGCTACCAGTGGACACTGGGACGTATGTGGGAGGCTTATGCGAGTGTGATGGGGAGGTCGGGGAGGAGCTGTCGCTGCCACTGCTGTTGACGTTGAGTTGTAGCGCGTGGATATTAAATATTTGACTGGCGTTTCAACAAAGTGAAAATTTATTAAACTTCTAAATAGTGTTGACAAAGATGTACGAGAGTGTGACAGACATGACAAATAGTTTAGCTCGAGCAACCCCCCAACCCACCGGAGCCCCTTTGCGAACACACACACACATACACACACACACCGTCGCATTGACAGCAGCAATTTAAAGTGATGCCAGCGCCTGGGTCTGGCCTAGGTCTCTGCCGGGCTGCAGGACGGGGAGCGGGGAGGGGGGCTTTTGCTGGTGTCACAAAGTGGCGTGAGATTTGGGAATGAGGCGCCACCGACTGACATACTCCCCATTATTTGTCAGCCTCAATTTGAACATCATTAAATGAGTTAATGCAATTTAAAACTCTCGACATCTGTACTCATATCTGTGCGCATATTTTTCACCATTTGCGTTTGCCTTTCATTGGGGTTGTTGTGTGTGTCCTTCTGTGTGTGTGTGTGTGCGTGTGTGTGTGTTTGTGTGGTTGGCACTCATTGTTTTGCCAATATGTATCCTGTGTGTTGTATCTGTTGCTGTAACTGTTGCCATATCAGTATCCTTTTTTTTTTTTTTTTGCTGTTACATCTTTACAATGGCATTTACATTTTTTTCCTCGACGCAGTTGTTGTGCATGTTTAACACCAGGAACTGTTGTTTAATGTGTTGTTCCTGTGGCGCTCCCTCCACATCCGCATACCGTACCGCTGGCATCCGTCCATCTAGCTATCCGCCAGGGTGGGTTAGAGAGGGTGGCTCTGGCTGGCTGGCAGCTGAAGTCAAGTTCGCATCATTCTTCAAAACGTTTAAGAATCAATTTCAACACAATACGCTCGACAAGTAGTAACAAAAAAAGCCTCCCCCACTTTCAACTTTTACCCAGGGGCTTTGCCCCCGCATGCAAATGCCATTGGATTAATTTGTGAAGCTTTGGATGTGACAGACAGCCTGCCTTTCACAGTTTCCCCCAGCTGATGATGGTGTTACTGTTACTGTTACTGTTACTGTTATTGTTGTCGCTGTTTGTTTTGGAGCCCTTGGCGACCTTGGCTCTACTTTCGGAGTGTGGTCCATTAAACGACTATTGACAGCTCTGTCGCTGCACGGTCTACAAATATGAAACAACAAGCTGTTTATAATATGCACCACAACTTCCATATATATATAATGTCAAACGAAACAAAGTTGTCAGCTTGATTAGCTGCAATTAAAAATAATCCACAGCCCACTCGCGCGCGCGCATGTATTGGTGACCGTCAACGGCAGCCGATGCTAGGCGTGCGTGCGGCTCGCGTCTGTGTGCCCTGTGCGTGTGAGCGCTGCGGCATTTGTGTGGGTGGGCATGAAGTGCGTGGCTCGTTGTGTGGCTGTGCGACTGTGCGACTGTGTCGCTGCCTCTTCGTATGTCTCTGTGTGTTTGTGTATGTGTGTGCTGGGTGTCGTGTATGCAAATGTTTGACAGTGTCGCTTTATTGTTCCGCTTCGTTCCATATGGTTTAGCACTCGCCAAGCAGCCAAGTGCCAAGAACCACTTGCTGCTGTTGCTGCTACTGCTGCTGCTGCTGCTTAGTTGTGGAAAGTCACGCTGCCATATTGCGTGTTTTGATTGATGGATAAGCGCGGTATTTGTTTTGCAAACACTTGACAGGCGGCTTGATTAAAAAACTTCACTGCTCACATGGGACTTGGCGCTGGCGCTGGTTCTGGCTCTGGCTCTGGCACTGTTGTTGCCACTGACACTGCTGCTGCTGTTCGCTGGTGTTGGCTGTTGGTTGTTGGCTAAACGGCAACGTCCTCGACGACATGTTCGGGCGTGTCCCCGGCACCGGCAACGGCATGGGCACCGGCACGGGCACGGGCACGGGTGTCAGCCCCTGCCATTGCTTTGGCCAACCTGCTCAATTACCAGAGGGCGGCAGATACAATTTACATGACGCTTACGGTCTGTCCTGATTTGTTGTCCCTATTTATTTCACGACCTTTGTTGAACATGCAAATTACCATAAATGAAATTGTCGAAACTCTGCAACAGCCGTCGTCCCATCGCACAATCTTTCATCCTGTCAGATATGTCATCACAACTCAGAGCCGGAGCGCAGCAAATGAAAGTCAAGCGTTGATTAATCGAAAATTCATAAACACACAGCGGTCTAACAGAAAATTCCATTAAATATCTCAACTCGAATATCTGTATAATATACAAACATACATACAAAGGCACACAAATGTACATATATGTATGTATGTGTATGTATGTGTGCACATATTCCATGCAGAGAACTTTGTGCTCTGTAATGGACCACATTGGCACTGTCTATTCTTGAGTTTATTTTCGGATACTTTCCGTTTGCCAATCGAGCAATCTCCGGGGGGCTAGTGGAGCGGGCAAATCTGGTTCATAGTTATGCCAGCTATGTCGATAACGATAACATTTATTAAACGAGTTATGAGGTTAAGGAGCTTGGGATGAAGCCAAGAGGACAACTGCAATTTAAGATAAAGCCGAATGTGTTTACCTTGTTGATCAACATTTAGTCGCATTCAAGTTAAGTTAATTTTGGGATATGTAACCTATATACTACATATGTAAATACATATGTATGTGACAGCAAAGCTTTGCTGTGTTGCCAGCTTGCAATGTTTTGCACATATGGCAGCACTTGGTACATATAAATTATACGATCCCGTAACCAACTCTACCGCCGACTCATTGCGCTGCGGCCAATTTAATGCCGTGGCGTTGCCACTTTTTTAAAAAACTTTAACATTTCGCTGACAAGCGGATAACTTATAGTCAACTAGGTTGACTGAAACTTTAAAACCGATGCCTGGTTTTGGGAAAATTATTGAATTCGTTAGACAATTTCTTAGCCCATAATGGGTCCCGCGGGAATATTTCAATTGAATATCATTTATATTATTGATATGTGGAACTTCACGCCGTTATTATGGATGGGTCTACGCAATTACGATAACTGCATAATGGTCTATTTATCATGAACGGCCGGCTAATCAATATGAGGCTAGCAGAGAGAAAAAAAAGGGGTAAATGGAATGGCAACGGTCACTCGAAGCGCACTCACAAATGTCCCCTGGCACTATAATACTTTGTATTTATTTAGCCTGAATAAAGATGTCATAAAAAACAAATTTCACTTTTATGTTTTGGCACAAGCAAGGCGGAAAAGATTCATGGCCCATTCGAATTGGCCTTTAGCATCCGCGGCCGGGGATGCAGCACTTTTTCGGAAGGGGGCGCTCCCCCTGGCAGCCACCAGCTACCAGCTACCGGCTACCAGCTACCAGCTACCATGTACCATATACCATGTACCATACGCCTTGATGATGCTAACGCTGATGCCCAATTTGGGAAGGAGCGGACGAGCGACTGCATGAAACATTAGCATTAGCTGCCTACGGGGCCTGGTTGTGTCCAAAGGACTTGAATACTCGCCCAATGCTCAAAGGGTTAACGTGTGCATACATTTTTCAGCTCTTTAAGGGGCGGAGAGGCGAGGGGGACTGGGATTGGAATTGGAAATGGGAATGGGAATGGGGTGTGTGATTCGCCTCCGCCCTGGGCTTTGATACATGGCACAGTTTCGGTTGGAGAGGGGGCTCAGATAGACAGAACAGGAAGCGAGGGCTGCTGTTGCTTGTTACTGTTGTCACCCTTGTACTGGATGCAGGCATACACATAGCGTTACATCGTTAGGCTACAGCCACAGGCGGACGAGCGGACGAACGGACGAGCGGACCAGTCAGCTTTTGGCAGAGCCCGGTCAGTGGGTGGGAAAGGAAAGGGTTTAAATGATTTGTCGCCTTTTACGCGAGCGATTACCACATTATAGGATAAAGCGCTCCTTATATTGGAAAACACTTTCGTTTATTGCATGCGATGCGCCACTTTGTGAGCAAATGTATTCCCACTTGTGCGGCCCCAGGTCCTGGTCCTGGTCCTGATCCTGGTGCTGGTGCTGGTGCTGGGCAACGAAAGGGGCGACGCAACCGGAATTAGGTATTCAGGCAGGGCCCGTGGCAAGCATTGCGACACATTCAAAGCTTTTCCCATCGGGTTCATAAATAATTCCAAAGCAGTTCTTACATAAACAACACCCAACAGCAACAACAACAACAACAACGACAACGACAACATGCTCGCACTTGGAAACATGGAATTCAATTTGAGCCAACTCCAACTCCTGCTGCTCCCCAACTCCGAGCTGGGCCCTTTGAGCTCGTTAATGAGTTTCTACGCAATTTCGTTAGCAGGAATTATTAAAGACCCGACAAAATTATTATGCAGCTCAGAGCAGATACAACTAAAGCGGCGAGTCATACAATATGCATGCTGTTCTTACTTTTGCAACAATCCCCCCTCTTCCCTCAAAAACAGCAAAACCCCCCCCCCCCCTTTGTTGCTCATCGCATGTTGGCAAAGACTCTACGAGCCCAGGACTGGGCGAATTGTCAATGCAATTTAACCAGTGCTCGATTCGTGAGCCGCGTCTTGTATCTGATTTGTCATTTGGCATCAAAAGGCGCATCATATTACACCTGGTGCTGCACAGGGCCAGTCCCAGTTCCAGTTGCAGTTGCAGTTGCAGTTGCAGTTGCAGCAACAAATGAGACCACCGTCCAAGTGGAGCTGTTGTTGCATGCACAGATTAGATCGAGGGCAACAGCTTTAATACACTCACTGCCAAAGCACTTCAGCTATCAGCTGTCCTTCGATACACCAAAGATTCTCTTCGATTTGTCAAAGTTTTCCGTTTTATGCATTATTTTTGATCCGATTTGCATTTATGCTGCCACTCCTTAATTGTGTAAGGGTATTTCAGGCTTCTGTCCGTTTTCGCATGGGCCTGTTTGTTGATTTTGCCATGCGTTTAAAAAATTTGCTCTAGGGCACGACTTCATAAATGCGGTTTTGAGGCGAGACAATCCTAACCTCCATCAGGTCCATCAAACAGTGTAATGAGTCTGCATACAAACTTGATTATGTCTCATTGCTACCCGTTTTCCGATACCCTTTGTGCTCGATAAGGTGTGCGTGAGCTGTGCATTTATTCAAATACCCGAATTTGGCAATACCTTTCAGCTATCCGGACTGGAGGGCATCGTGCATTCGAGCTGCGACTGTGCTCTTTTTGATTTCTCTTATTTTTTTTTTTTTGTTTATCATCAGCTGGTAGCTCGACGGGGCCTGGGCCTGGGCCTGGTCCTGTGGCTGTGCCTTAATCATCTGGCTGCGGCTACTTTACTTTTGTTGCCAGCTCCTGGGCTTTGTGGTGCGGTTTTTGATCGTGCTGCGTCTCAGATTTCATAACAAGCGGAGATGTTTTATGCCTCTTGTAGATTGCGACAAACAGCCACAAGACACACGCCTTTGAACCAATGAACTTGATGAACTACGATCTCACTTTAATACCAATAAGGGTCGCTGTTTGAATTCCAATAGCAGGACATGCCTTTTAAATACTTTCTATAATACGATACGATAGAGTTAAAATTCAAATCAAAATCACAATAGTCATAGAAATAATAAATCACTTTGTGTGACAGCTCCACGGTAGATGAGCTGTTTTTATGTAAAGGATGCCGGTTCAAATCCACAGCTAATATCTTAGTCGCAAGCTGTACCTATTATAATGATAAAAATAATGTTTAGGAAATCCCTAAGCTATTAAAAGAGCAAAGGCTCGATCCAGTACAGTCGAAACAATTTCATTTCAGTAAGCGTACTTTAAAATTTAATAACTACATTTAATAGCTTAATTAGCATAGTTGGTATATATGCAGTCAAGTTTTCTAAGTGAATGAATTCTAGAATTTTTGGAAACCCTAAACTCGTTTCAATTAAGAACAGTTCCAAAAACAATTGCAGGGTCTGGCTCTGAAGCTCAACGCAAATTGTATTGTTTTTTTTTTTTTATGGGCTTTGTTTTTTCGGCGTTTATCCGAGTGTGGAGAGTATGAAATATTGTTGACGGATCAACCACTGGAGACGGGTCCTTTCAGCATTTACAGTTAGCAATGTGTGCCTGTGTGTGTGTGTGCGTGCGTGTGTGTGTGAGTCCTGGGGACAGCTGCTTGCAACAAATTGCTGATATGTCCAGAAGCGATGCCGCAAATTAGTGTGTTTAATACGTGTGTCTGCAGCGTTAACAAATTGAACTCATTTCGTTTACATTGCGATGATCACCGGAAAACAAATGGCCGCCAAGTGCCGCAGACGGAAGCTTTAACGGTTCTGGACGGCGACTGGACAGGAACTGGCTCGGGTAAAAGGTGTCTTTTGTCTGTCGCTGTCCTCGTTGGCGCCAAGTCCAACTGCATGTCCTGGGAGTTGTGGTCAAGCTCTCACAATGGCACAAGTAGTTTTGCGAAACAATAAGACAAATGAGCGGCACGTAAGTTATTTGTACATTTTGTCCCCTCAACGCCTGGGACATCAGATGTTATGGTCATAAACAAAAGTGTTTTAATAACAAGGTTAATGACAAGTGGAATGCCCGCAGACAGCCGCAATGCCAACACAAACAACTGGTAGCTGACGGGAGTGACGGGAGTGGGAGCAGGACATGGACATGGACATGGACCTGGACCGGGGCCAAGCAGCAGCAGCAGCAGGATTCACAGGTCGTTCGAGTGAGTACGTGAGACAAGTCTTTGTCGTCGTCGTCTCAAGACGAACAAATCGCCAACCGCTGGTCAGTCACGAAGTAAACAAATAACGTACCCAATGTCACTAGAGCTGACACGCCACAGGACGAAGAAGGATGCCTGGACATATGTGACTGCGTCCAGAGACGGGGCTGGGCAAGGAGGGAGGGCGGGCTGTCTATTGTGCGCCGCTCGTCGTCTTTTTTGCTTTGCTGTGGGGCTAACGAGATAGCCGGAATGCCTCTAATAGTTATGGACTTGTATCAAAATTTAATTATGTCAAATATTTCACTTGTCAATGCGGCATCGGGCATGAGTCAATGTCCAAATTGCGAGTCCCAGTTTGAGTCCAACTCGGACAATGAGCAGCCACAGGCAATCGGGCCACAGCACAGCTGCGGCTTCTTGCCCCGCTTCAACTTGGCCAAAGAACTGGTCCGAGCCAAGAAGCTGGCGCTGTAGCCACTTCATAGATTATTAAAGCGAAATGTTATACAAAAGCATATAATTCTTATTCTTTTATTACGAGTATATTGCCAGCAAGTGTCCGAGTGCTGGTGGTGCCGTTTGGCGTCGGTGGTGTTCGTGGTGTTCGTCTTGTTGTTGCTGCTGCTGAGGTGGTGGTGGTGGTGTGGCTTGTGCTGCTGCTGCTGCTGCTGCTGCTGCAATCAATTCATGCATAAACCCTTATGACTTTATACGCTTCACGCTTTCCCCAACAAGAGGCCGCTGCACGGAACACTGGACCGTTGGACCGTTGGACCGTTTGGACACGAGAGCATGTTATGGCCAGTCGGGAGCGTATGCCACAGTAATATTTTACCATAATGTAACGGAAAATAGCCAAGACGTGGTCATTTGAAATATTTCATTTTATTTCGCTTCAGTTTTTACAACAACAACAACAGCAGCAGGAGAAAAAGGTGTAGCGACAAACAGAGGCAGCCGCAAACAGAGAGAGAGACAGAGGCAACATTATATATGGAAGAGCAGATACATAAATACTTGTCTATAATATGTATTTATTATATATGCACACATATACATACATTGTACATAGGGTCCACAAGCTCACAATCAGCCCAGCTCTCTATTCAATTTGACTCTGATTTGCGAATTACAATTGAAAGAGATTTTCAGTTCTTCCAAAGATGAGTTCTTCCATATACCTATGCCTGAAATCCTATTACTTTATTTCACTTGTGATTTCCTACTTTTATTCCATTATTATTGACTTATTATTCCGTTAATAGTTATATACTCTGCATTTTCTACTGTCTGTACAATCATATCAAGAATATTCCACTCTATGGAAGATATTAATTTAAATGTCGAAGTTGGCTGGATTAGACTTGACTTTGGCAAGGGGTTGTCAACATCAGACGACTATATCATATAGATATAAGTAAACAATAGGTTATATGAGAGCCAATGCTGCAAGGCTATGTTTATAAGACTTTATAAGACTAAATAAATACCAAACGCTAGCTTCACAAATTGTTATTCACAGCTTCTAAAACTTATTATCAGAAAGTCCTTAAGTCTTCGTATTTATTATTTCAGCTTCTATAGCACACTAAAGGAAAGAAAAATGAATACAAAAAGTGCTCTACGTAAACTTTGTTTTTATTTTTTTGGGGCTCGATCCCTTAACTCCAGGTTAAGCCCACTTCGCTACTCAAGTAAGTACATAGGAAAATTCCAAAAAAGAAGAGCACCAACATTTTTAAAGTCTGAAACTCGAACAAATAATTCATGTGAGTAGAGAGGCGAGTTCTACTCAAGCGCGACTACTTGGATGTCAAGTTGTGTCTTCTGCTCAGCTGAAAGCGTTGCAACTGGAGAGCTGCACAATCAACAACATTTATATATATATATATATATGGATATATACAGCTATATACCAACGCACACACACCTACTTAGTATGTGGAAACATACTTACTACGTAAGTTACATAGAGGAAAACTGAAAAGCGGAGCTCGGCTGTCGACTTTCTAGTAGCTACGTGACGTGAAAAAAAAATCTAGAATTCAGGCTGCGGCTAAGTTGTTATTTTGTTATTGCGGGTCGCTGGAAAGGCATTCAAGGATGCGAATGCTTGCAAGGATACTCATATATGTGTGCCATTGATTCATGAGTGCATGGGTGTGGCCCTGGGCTGTCGCAGTGGGTGTGTGTGTGCGTGCGTGTTTCTGTATGTGTGTGTCCGATTTGAAATTATTGGCTGCTCCCACGGGTGTCGTAAGTATGGACGAAATGCTTCGGTTCATGCATAGTTAGCCAGCAGAGGCTCTTCAGCCGCAGCCCCAGCTCCAGCCAACTCCTGACTCCAGCGACTGTTCCTCTTCGTGGTTACGGTCAATTTTTTGTATTTTTATATATATTTTTTTTGGCTTTTCATCTTATTGGATTCTTGGAGTGACCACAGATTGCCAGCAACGTCGCATATAAAGCAGCCCGAAATCCTTTATTGGGCTATTTTAAATTATCTGAGCGGCAGCAGCTGCCAATAAATGCAATTACACGTAAAGCCAAAATCAAGCAGCAACAAAAGCTTCAAAAAGAGAACTTTCTAACATTTGCACTTATCTTAACAACTTTTAAAATAAATACGTGTTTTAAAAAATTGTATCTATCAATTAATTTGGGAATTATCAAAAGAGAGAATTTGCCAGGACTTTTTTTTAAAAAACTTTCTCAATATTTTTAACCTATTATGATCGAATTTTCGAGCCAAATCTTATGTTAAAAACTAAAAATAATATAGTAAAAAAATATTATTTTTCAAACTTATGCAAATTCAACATAAGTTCTGTGACTAATTAAGCAATTAAGCAAAAGAGTACAAAATATTATTTTTAAAACTTAAACAAATTTTAAATAGGGCAAAATAATAAAAAATGATGATATAAAAATAAGTAAATAATAATTTAATAAAATATTATTTTTAAAACTGAAGCTAATTTAACACAAACACATTTAATTGCGATGCACTTATATACATATATATATATGGACACTTATATATGCTTTGGACTAGAGTTCCCAAATTGGACAGGCAGACAGGTATTTGCCCAAGTGACAGTTTGACAGTCACTGCTTTTGAGGCAACAGTTTAAGAGTCAGTCAACAGCCAGAACAAATACCTCGCCTTGAGGTTCTGTTCGTGAACCTGGTCTTTCACATCAATCCCAGCCCGGTCTTGGTTCCAAAAGCTCTTTTCTGGGGGCGTGGCTATACTATGTGATGGCCTACCTGTCGATTGACAGCCGTGCTCGTTGGATCGACAAGCGAGTTATATAATAGCTGCCGTGCATGCTCGAAGCGCAGTTGTTGCCGCTGTTGCCATTGTAGTCAATGGCTTTGGTGTTCCATGGTCGACTCGTTGCTGGGGACGGGGACAAAGTGCGAGACAAGTGTGTCAAACTCTTGCAGTGCGGTGACAATTTAGAGAATCGCCGCAGAACTCTTGACAGCGCTGACAGCTGACAGAATTAGCCTTGAACAGCGCCGCTGACGCAGACATCGTTGTGGCATTTTGGCCATGTTGCTGTTTGCCAGCTGCCCCGCACCCGGCCCTGCCCAGCCCAGCCCAGTCGGCTTGACACCTGACTCCATCACTCGGTCGGCTCGTCAACGCCAGCGCAACAATTTGTGATTGTTGAAGCTGTTTATTGTTGTTGCTGTTGTTATTGTTGCTGCTGCTGCCACAATGGAACGTTACGAATCGCGTTTCTGTCACAGAAATTAAACGACTACGCGTTTGACAGATAAATTGACACGATCAAGTGCGCCCCTTGCCACGATACATGACCATTAAGTTGGATTAAGTAAAATGGCAACCTCTTCGTCTCGGTCTCGGTCTCTGTCCCACTCCCAGTCCCATTCCCAGCCTCAGTCTCAGTCTGGGACTCAGTTATGGCCTGGCTTTCAGTTACGGTCTCGGTCCGAATTCCAATTGCCCATTAAAACGGCATGTCAAAAGGCAACGGCAACGGCAACGGCAACGCATTTGTTTCTAATTGAATGTCAACAATTTACTTATTGTCAAAGTCGACACCAACACGCCTGGGCCAAAGCCCTTTAAAGCTGTTGCCTAATCCCCACAATCAGAGCGGCAAATGCCAATATAATATGGCATTCGTATCTTTGGTATTCTCATTACTTTACACCAGCTGACCGACACATTTAACACGAAGTTTAACACTTGGCAGTGGGCACATGTGCACGGACTTTTCCCTATGTCGCTTGTACGTTGTACGTTGTACGTTGCACGTTGTATGTTGCACGTTGTACGCCATTTAGGATGTGTTCCGTATGTGTATACAATCGAATGTTTACACATATTTACACATTTATAAAAAAAGACAAGAGAACATGAAATCTTTGACACGCCACAGCTCGAATACCCTGCATTAAAACTGTCTAAGGTTAAGTCCCAGCATGTATATACATATAATAAAATATACATATATGTGACTGAGAAGATGTCTTATAATTTGTCTATATTATTCAGATTTTGCTTTAAGAGAGATTAACCGATTATTTAAGCACAAGCTGTCATATTTAATCATATTAAACGAAGATTATATGACATTTGTAATGTGATATGTTGATCAAAATTAAAAATATGATAATGATAATAATAATAATAAAATTAACATAAATACCTATAGAAAAAAATGAATAAAGATACTCTAGATAGAAACCTAATTTACAAAAATATATATTATTTCATTTCTATTTAAGTTTGATTAGGACAATCAAGAAAGAAAACATATTTAACAATAAAAACATAACAAAAATGTTTTTATTGTCTTTTAGAGTTTAATATGCAATAACTAGAACAGAATATAGTTTAGTAAGAAATTCAGAAAGAATATATTTTTGTTTCTATTTAAGTTCCTCTAACAATACCTAGAAAAATAAAGATATTTATGATAATAATAAGATAAATAGCAAAAATATAATTTTAATTATATTAGATAATTAACAATAAAATGTGACATACAAAATAATTTCGATTTCTATAAAAATTTTATAATCTAGAATAATGTACTACAAAATGCATTTAACATATTAATTTTTTGATTCAATTTAGATTTTTATTTAGAATTATTTTGTGTTCTATTCGTTTGTTATGTTTGACTTGTTTGTGGCACTGGAAAGAGTATTACCAAAATATAGATGTGCGACTGCATCTATTAAGGAATTGGCGCCAACATGTTCTTTTTAAAGACTAGTTTACAGTCTGCATTGTAAAAGTTGTGGAGTAATTGGCGCTAAACCGCCCACAAATCATCACGAAAATGTGACGAAATAAAATAAACAAACTGTCAAATGTCAAGACTATTTCATAAACATCTGTCTCCCCCCCCCTGCATTAGACTTGTTCAGCCCTCTCTCCCTCTCTCTCTCTCTCTCTCTTAGTCTCTGCATTTGTAGCTGAGATACAAACAGATGCTTTGGCTAGCGCCTGCTAAATAGCTGCCTAGTCCAGCCCAGGAGTCCATGGCGACCAGCTCATATATACATATATATATATATATACACGCATACTAGCATATATCCGTTTTCGACATCGTTGCGACGCAGTGCACCCAAATATCAGAGCTTGAATATGGATATGAGCATGGTTATGCATACGCGTATATGTGGGACACATGTCTGTTCTTTCATTCCATGTGCCTTGTCTCGTGTCTCTTGTCTCTTGGCTCTTGTCTCGTGTCGCGTCATTTTGTTGTTGTTTTGGCTGGGACAGATGCCGTTAGTAGCTTTAGTTTCCGTCTCGCCGAGGTGAGCCACTGCCACAGGCGGAAGACAATGTGGCCACACGCACACATAAATGTGGGTGCCCTACCCAGACACACACGCACACACACACACACACATATATACACACGGTAGCTGAGGTGGGATTGCGGAGTGAATACCTCGAGACACCCAAACCAGAATAACCCACCCAGCACGCGCCCTTAAGGCTCACGGCGTAGTCGTTGCCATAATTCGTTACCTCTTCATCGTCGCAGACGTAAAAACATATAAAAGATAGAAATTTGTCCCAGGAGCTTTGAAAATTTACAATTTAATTTTGCAGATGGCTCGACTCGGCTGCCGTAATGGCATCGGGTTGACTTATTCCGTCTGTGTTTTGACTTTTGAAGACAGTCCCCCCCACCATCCGCCCATCCGCCCATCCGCCCATCCTCCATTCCCGTCCCGTTCAAACCCTCCTCCCTATACTCCCTATCTGTTGTCTGTCTCTGCCTGTGCCCCGCCCGCCGCGTAGCTCATTCATATGCGAGAATGTAGATTAAATTAGTTAAGAGCGCACTTTGACCTTAAGCACTCAGATTTTTGACCAGCTTTATGGGCAATAACTGGAAATTGACTCT
The DNA here is from genome assembly GCA_035045355.1 of Drosophila lacicola. Classification (NCBI taxonomy): domain Eukaryota; kingdom Metazoa; phylum Arthropoda; class Insecta; order Diptera; family Drosophilidae; genus Drosophila; species Drosophila lacicola. Next base: position 29,955,123 of record JAWNPB010000148.1, read on the forward strand.
GGCAATCACTTTGCAACATTCTCGCCAAGCTCCAAGTACATTATGAGTATACAAGTATATTCGAAACGTAGCAAAACTTTCGAATGTTATGAGTGTGTGCCTGTGCGCGTGTGTGTGTGTGTGTGTGTGTGCGCGAGTGTGTTGTTAAGTTTTTCTGTTCTGGCTTTTGATTGAAGACAAACTCATTGAGTCGCACATGTCGCAATGTCACCGTCCAGACAACGGCCTGGTCAGCCGTCAGGGAGAGTGTGAGAGAAAGAGGGAGAGGGAGGGAGTGGGGAGCATGAATGAGTAGGGGGTTGAGTTCGAGTCCTTGTTAAGTCCCTGACGTCGTTATCCGCTTAATTACGATAATCATTCATCAATGTGACATTTGCGTTTGACAGACGAAGCTGAATCACGAGCATGATTAATTTTTTTGCTCTCCCAAGTGAAATCCGCAGAGAAACATTTCAAGCTCCAAACTTACGCAGCAAAACTATTCAGCATATATTTTGTTGTTGTTGTTCTTGGATTGAACAGGCAGGTGGTTGCATTCACCAAGTAATTGACTGAAGAGCTACAAATCGACACGAACGATTTTTGGTAAAGTTACATTTAGTGCCAATTTTTAGTTGGATCCGGTTTCGAAGAAACGAGTAGTATAATGAAGTCACGCACTTAAAATTAATAATACTAATAAAATAAATAAAAGCCATGATAATAAGATAATGTGATATATTTGATATAAATCAAACTCTAAATCAAAAACTGATCATATATAAAGCAAATTTAAAGAATCAGCAGACTTTGCTATCGACCCTAGGACTGCAAACGCCTTGTGACTCTGTCAAAGCTTTAACTTGTTGCGAATTACAAGCGTTAAGCAACGAAAAAGCAAAGCAGGCTAACCAGCGTTCACTTTCTCTGTGTTTTACTAGTAAAAGATCTTCAACCTTTATTAACTAAAGAGCGGGGGGTCTTTTTGGATGGTTGTATAAAGAGGTTAAGACCCTTGCCCCGAACCGTGCTTAAAGTAAGTATTATACAATAAAAGTCACTAAAACCAATAGTCAAATTATTTGACTTATTACGTATTGTTAGCAATAAGCACGAGCGAGTCCATTGGCAATATCCCAGCCCTAAATTTAAGTACATTTGCAGCCTTGCCTTAATGCATTTGTACTCTCTATGGTCGCTGCCTAAATAACAACTAAATGTTAGTTAAGCCCTGTAATGAGGATTACCTGAAGGCTGCCCTATGAGTCCTTGATGCCTATCGTAGCCTCAAAGTGTCGGATAAATTAAATGATGTTACAATGACTTTGTGTGGGGCTAAGACCTTCTTAGCTTGGCCAGCTTTATGTACGCAAAGGTTTCGACTCAGCTCTGTGAAACATTGCCAAACAATGTCTCTGTGTGTGTGTGTTTGAGAGTGTGTGTGTGTGTGTGGGTGGTTGTGTGTGAGTGACGCGCATGTGTTGGATGTGTGTTTATTTGCGCCAGCTTAACTGGCACTCGAAACCATCAAGTGTTGGGGCCAAAAACGGTACTCTCACTACAATTTGCTAGGCCTGCCGCTGGCCAACGGCATCGCCATCGCCATCGCCTTCGCCTCGTGCTGCTGTTTAGTGGAAATGTAGCTGGGGCTGGGGTTTCGCAGTTGCACACGAGTACGCGCAGTTAAAGTTAACGCTTGAGCGAACCCGCTGCCCGCTATGAGGTGTCTCAAGGGAGTCCGAGTACGAGTACGAGTCCGAGTCCGAGTCCGTGTCCGCGTGCTGGTGACGGTGACGGTGTGTTGGTGTGACGGTGTGACGGGTGTGACGGTGACGGCGCCAACACGATTGCAGCTCAACGAGAACGGCGAAATGATCGGCATAGTCATAGCCAAAACTGACCACCTTGGGTATTGCACCAATTGCCGCTGTTGCTGTTGTTGGCCGGTAACAACAAGTAACGGCAATGGCCATATGCAGCATGCAACATGCCACATGCAACATGTGAGCTGTGAGCTGTGCTCTTTCGCTAGCCGAAAGAGTCAAATGCAATCGATGTGCCAATCTTTCGCAAATGATATTAGCCAATTAGCACGATCTTGATACAGATCATAAACATACCAAAAAGGTTGCTTCGCTCGGCGATTACAAAAGCTAGTAGGAACTATCGGCTTTTTGTTTTTTCAGAGGGTAGATTGCTTGGACCAGAGGTTACAAATGTCACAGGCTATTAAATGCTTGTATATTTGCTTAATACATATCGAAACCGAGCTTCTGAAAGTCTAATTTCTATATACCTTAATCTGCAGATCAACGCAGAGACCAAAGCTGGGAAGATAAATATAACAAGGACTTAAGCTTATATTAGCCAATGCCCGGAAATTAGAGAATTTATCTGTCATTGTTATTGCTGAGTTCCCTATAAAAATGCATCGGAATCATGTTTCACACTTTCACCCAAATTCACTCTTGCGAGTGGAACTTCCGTTTTCTAGGTTGTATGAAGGACAGCTGAACTTCCCTCAATGAGCTTCAATTAAAATGCTCTAAATAAATAAATTCAAAAATAAAAGCCTTCCCACTACTAGAAAAATAAGTCACAAATTACCCGGCTTTATCCGCTTATACAGTTACTAGTTGTTTGCCACAAGTAATTTTATAAATCTTCCAAATGTCCATAAATATATTTGAAACGTATATTTTTGTTTTATCTTCGCAACTTTAACCGATTCAAGTAACTAAAGTCTTGGCCATGTTTACACACGCACACACACACAGGCGCAGAGTATGCCTGAGCTGTGAGTTGTGCCACATGATCCATCATCGTCTCGTTAGCTTCTGATATACTTATTATACACATGGTCATAATTTCATGGAAATTGGCTGTCTTTTAATATGCAATAAACGACTTATTTAACACTTGCGCCATGCAAATTGCGATATTCATTTAGGGAAAAGTCGGGCATGAGCCCAAAGCAAATGCAAGGCACCACAACCATAACCACCATAACCAGAGCCAGGACGAGCACCAGCAAAGAAGGCAACGTCAGCAGCAGCAGCAGCAGCAGCAGCAGCAACCAGCTACAAAGTCGGCGGCGGCGGCGGTGGCGCTGGCTCACATTTACATATGCAAATCAGGAAGCCACCAAAACAGTCGCGCTTCTGCTGCTGCTGCCTCCGGAACCCGGAATCCAGCGCCCGTTACCCGACACCCGACACCCAGTTCCCAATTTCGCAGTTCCCAGTTTCAGTTTCAGTTTCAAAAATACCCTTACAGATACGAAAATACCCTTGGGTTTTCAATCATTACTCAAATTATGATGGTTTAATTTGGACGCTTTCAAAAACCGCATTCATTAGCCCTGGCTCCAGACCCATCTTGCAAGACCGGGGGGCATCAATGCATAATGCGTAATGCAATGTTTGTTTTTGTAATGTCCATGATGCGACTAATGTGCCGCCCCAAGGCCAATGCAAAAGGGAAAGTGCAGCTGCAGCCCCTAACTCGCTGCACATACACACATATTTTGCATTTGGGCTGGCCAAGAGATTCTATCCATATAATTAAGGAATCGACCTGTTGTGAATCTACAAGTGCATAGCCTTTTGGCAACTATTGTTAGCAAATCCCTACGAGCCTGAGACTCCTTCATCAGGGTGAAGGATTTCCATGTTCTGTTTTGGACTCGCTTCACTTAAGCTACATTTTAGTTAGTTAGTTTAAATAAACATCCTTGAACTCTTATAAACTATTAAATAAAACTGTGAGAAACTCGGGATTGTGTGTTGAACTTTAAAGATGGCTAATCTGCTTTGCTCATAGCTTGAAATCATAATTTATATGTCTTAATTTTGAAATAATTAAGCTGCAGCTAATTGGGGTGCGTTGACAAAAGCAGAGAAAGCCAACAAACAAATCTCTAAACGAGACCCTAAAGCCCTTCGGTCATTCGGGCCAAGACTAATAGGTATGTAAATGAAAGTCTGGGGACGGAAGTGGATTGTAGATACACATGTGTGTGTGTGTGTGTGTGTGTGTATTGCACGTGTGTCTGTGGCTGGAACTGGAACTGCGTTATAGTTGGTGATTCATGAATATTTAAACGTCACATTTGGTCGCACTTTTCACGATGCTCATTAATAAGGCGAAGGCAAAAAAATGAAGAAAATGTGGCGATCATCGCTGCTTCGTTTGCCGTTTGCTGTTTTCTGTTTCGTTTCTGGGGCACTGAACAAGTGCCCTCTCTATGCACACACACAAACACACACACTCACACTCACACACATAGATACACACTCACACACGCATATGGACATGGACATGGACATGGACATGGCACGGTTGGACAACCGCTTGAGCCTGAGCCACAGAGAAGAGTTTTCTTTGTTTCGGACATGGCCACATGCATGTGCATCTGTTGAATATCTGTGGGGCTTTTGCCGCTGCATTTCACCAGCACTTGGATATGCAAGATAGCAGCGAGCAGCGTCTCGTCTCGTCTCGTCTTGTCTCAGATATGAAGTTGGATTTAATTTCATGCCGCAGTAGTTCGCGCATTCGTTTTACGCCGCAACATTTCCAACTAAACGGCGAACGGGGCGGCCAACGTCTTCGTCTTCGTCTTCTTTTGGTTTTTTTTTATTTAAACCACACGCTCAACATGCAGTCAGAGGGAGATAGCCGCACTGCGTGCGAGTGAGAGGCACTAATAAGAGCAGCATATTAACTTATTCATGAATACATAATCAGTGGAATTGAATGTGCAAGTGGCTGTGGACAATGCGACGACTACGAGCTAATGTTGTCAACCCCTGGGTAAATGCATAAGTATCTCGCGGTGTCTTAACCCTGGCTAATGACCTTAACCGAACCCCAGCCTGAACCGAACACTTGACACAACTTTTGTCAACCGAGTCACAGCCACAGTCAGAGTCAGAGTCAAAGTTGTGGCAGGTGCAGCCCTTGGCCTGGTCACGCTCAATAAATACAAATATTAAGTAATTCCAGCTATTTATGAATACACTTATTTATATTCGTGAATAGACCAAGATCATCGCTGACCATCAAAGAGCACAGCGAGCAGCTCTTTAACCATTAGCTGCCAGTCGAATCTATCCACAATGCTGTACCCCTTTCGCATTCCAATTTCCATTCCCATCTCCATGTTTAGCTGGAATGTTGAACAATGTTCCTGAAAGGTGTGCGGCTGTAGTTGATGTTCCCTGACGTTGCCATATAATTTGTTCTCATTACGATTTTGGGATTTCAAATTGTGTAAGAAATTAATCATTCACTTCGTTAACGCATTATCGTACTCAAGTCGATGCCCGCATGACTCTAGAAAATGCTGCACTCAAATGGCAGTCGATAGACACAGACACAGGTACATATACAGATACATATACAGATAAAAGCACTGGGACAGGTACAGATACATTTGCAAAAATTGATTCAAATATAGATACAGATATAGGTACAGATACCTAAACATATACAGATACATATTCAGCTAAAGATACAGATACAGATACAGATACAGATACAGATACAGATACAGATACAGATACAGATACAGATACAGATACAGATACAGATACAGATACAGATACAGATACAGATACAGATACAGATACAGATACAGATACAGATACAGATACAGATACAGATACAGATACAGATACAGATACAGATACAGATACAGATACAGATACAGATACAGATACAGATACAGATACAGATACAGATACAGATACAGATACAGATACAGATACAGATACAGATACAGATACAGATACAGATACAGATACAGATACAGATACAGATACAGATACAGATACAGATACAGATACAGATACAGATACAGATACAGATACAGATACAGATACAGATACAGATACAGATACAGATACAGATACAGATACAGATACAGATACAGATACAGATACAGATACAGATACAGATACAGATACAGATACAGATACAGATACAGATACAGATACAGATACAGATACAGATACAGATACAGATACAGATACAGATACAGATACAGATACAGATACAGATACAGATACAGATACAGATACAGATACAGATACAGATACAGATACAGATACAGATACAGATACAGATACAGATACAGATACAGATACAGATACAGATACAGATACAGATACAGATACAGATACAGATACAGATACAGATACAGATACAGATACAGATACAGATACAGATACAGATACAGATACAGATACAGATACAGATACAGATACAGATACAGATACAGATACAGATACAGATACAGATACAGATACAGATACAGATACAGATACAGATACAGATACAGATACAGATACAGATACAGATACAGATACAGATACAGATACAGATACAGATACAGATACAGATACAGATACAGATACAGATACAGATACAGATACAGATACAGATACAGATACAGATACAGATACAGATACAGATACAGATACAGATACAGATACAGATACAGATACAGATACAGATACAGATACAGATACAGATACAGATACAGATACAGATACAGATACAGATACAGATACAGATACAGATACAGATACAGATACAGATACAGATACAGATACAGATACAGATACAGATACAGATACAGATACAGATACAGATACAGATACAGATACAGATACAGATACAGATACAGATACAGATACATAGATATAGATTATAAACCATTCTTCTTAATATTATTAAGTAGCTTCAATCTGACTTTAAAATCCATTAAAAAGTATCTCTTGATTTGGGAATATGATTTTGTCCTCAAGTAAATCAACAACTCTGCTGTGGACTTTCAATTTCTAACCAAGCTTTGTAGGATAAGCTAACGCTATATCAATATTCATCTGGCAGTTCCCGCGATCCTTATCCTACATCTCCCTCTGTCTCACTTTCTCTCTCTCTCTCTCTCTCTCTCTGTCTCTATCTCCTTTTCTTTGCAGCTCTTGTGCTGGCTCTTGAGCTGGGCAAAGGTATTAACTTCGTCGAAGGACATTTTTAATTAGCGGACACAAAGCGCGTTCTTTTAGATTGAAATGCGCCGTTTCAGGGGCCATAAACGCCCTCATGAAACGCTTGTGGACTGTGTGGCTCCGTCTGCATGTTGTTGCTGTTGTTGTTGCTGTTCCTGTTGCCGTATTCCTTGCCCTTTGCCTGTTGGATATCAATCTGCATTGGGCGTCAACCGCGGCCACAGCTACGGCTACGGCTTCGGCTATGGCTACGGCGACGTCTGCTCTGACCCTGTGCGCTAGTCCAGCTCTCGATTGTTGTCTGTTGTCTGTTGTCTGTCTTGGCCCGCTGGTGTCTTTCGCATTCACTACACTCACATTCACATTCACATTCACATTCACACTCACATTCACCCCATTGGCAGCGGCGTCGGCAGCTGATTCATTCCGCTACGCATTATTAATGCACATATTTTGATAATTGCCGGTTTGGGCAGTCAAACGTCTGCTTCCGCGGTAGGCGTTCTTTTTTCTTTGCTCTTTGACTTGAATTTGTTTTAGTTGCTTGTCCTCTTTCGTTTTCCAACACACAACCACACACGCACACACACACACATACGCACACTGGCTGACAGCACTTATGAGAGCCATTTGAGCCGCATAGAACCAACCCAAAATGATTGCTTTTTTATGGACAACACCTTTCCCCCCTCGCCGGCAGGTAACAAGCGGCTAAAGTTCAATCTCTGCGATATGCAGCCTATATAATTTGCACTCGATTTCTGCTGTTTTTGTTGTTGTTGTTGTTGTTGTTGTTGGCTATATCTTGGTATTATGCAACTGTGCATAATCTCTGCAACACTTGAAATCTGTTGTATCTCATTTAAATCTCTTTCTCGCTCTCTCTCTGTCTCTCACATAGTCTCTTTCTGTCTCTCTCTGGCCAATATGGGCTCGCTCAATCGGTTACAGGCGCGCATTTACTTCCCATCCGTCAATCAAAATGAAAATGACCAAAAGATTAATCGTTTGTTTCGGAATTTTGTTTGATGTTTTATCGCCACAAAGTCCCCCAGTTCATGCCATCATACAAACACACACACACACACACACACACACACACAAGCACACTCACGCACACATTATTACATATATAAATACCATATACAAGTTTATGTCCATGCGAACTTTTGGCATTGTCGGTCAGCTCTTGACTCAGCCGCTCATTTGCCAACTCATGTGCCAGCCTATGATGATAATGAGGATAATAATGACGATGATAATGATAATGACGAGGTGAATGGTTTCATACATACACACATATGTCCATCAATACTTATAATATACATCTCATCATATATTATAATATCGATTATGATTTTTTTTTAAATTATTTTTTACATATCAGATTAACATGTAAATAATTTTTTTAATAAATATTCCTTCTTGGTATGTAGAGCAATAGCTATATAATAATCTTCTGTCGGATATGTTAATAATGATATTCAAATGAAATTAAAAAATTAAAATATTTGTAATATATTTAAATATTTTGGGCAGAGTTAAAATTGAACATCACTCTCTGGTGTTAACACCCCCAGCAATTTTTTTTAAACAAAATTTTTGCGAATTAAATTGTCAAATTCTTAATGAGGATTCGCATCTAGCGAAAAATCACTGTAGTCCATGTCTAATTAAGCTAGCTAATGAGAATAATCTAATCATTTTCCTTAGAGACTATAATAACTATGGACAATCGATTTGGTATATAGTCTGAAGTCTAATTTATTTTATTGAAAACCTTTTCCAAAATAATAATCATATTTAAAACTATTGCAAATCAGGTATATTAGTTGGCGCGTTACTCTATCAAGGGGTCATTTACTCTCGCTGATCAATTAAAGAATTTTCAAGCTTGTGACACCGATTTGGTGGATTTGTGCGAAACTGAAGCACAGCTTGAGACACTGAGTCAAATTGTTGCGCTACAGTTCACAGATCACACACACACACACACACACACACACACACACACACACGCACACACACACACTGAGTTGCATAAGTATACGCACCTTTCTCCCAGTCTGTCTCTGTCTCTATCGTTAGTTTCTATTTCTGTCTCTGTCTCTGGCTATAGACCACAACCTCGCCGGTCAATTTGACTTGGGCAATATGGCAATCAACGGCTGCTTGGCCTTTGCTTTTGCTTTTCGTATTGTCGATGTGGATGTGGATTGTCGATGTGTTCTGGGCCATATTGGAGGCCGCGTCAGGTCGAGTAGATGGTCACAATTTAAATTAATGATTTTTTCTACGCTTGATCTGTGATAGTGACTGACATTTTCCCGTCATTTCTAAGATTAGTTCAAAGTCATCTCGGCATTTTCTACTTTCTACATTTGGCGCACATTCGACGCCTGCTCTCGTCCCAGTCCCAGTCCCAGTCCCAGTCCCATTGCTAGTCCCAGTCCCATTGCCAGTGCCTGGGGTTTGGTCATGTTACCGGCCATTGGCATTGTGTCAGGGTTCGTCGTTTATCCTCTATACAATATATGAACGAGCACTTTTTGTATAGAGCAGAGAAAAACGTAATAATTACATAAAGAATCATCCGCCTTTTGCGTACAGTAGCTTTTACTTGAAGCCGCCGATACCGAAGCTGAGGTTCAGGCTAAGGCTGAGGCTGAGGCTGCAGTTGTGTCTGGAATTGAAACTGTGGCTAAAGCGGCTTGGGAATCAATACAGTGGTTACTTCTCTGGCTCTCTGTCAGCCCCGGTGTGTGTGTGTGTGTGTGTGTGTATGTTGTGCATGTCCGTGACAGTGGCCAGTCACTGATTTTTGATTCGAGCGCCGTGCGTCTGCCAATCTGCCACTCTGGCGCTTCGGCGTCGTCATTACTAGATTGAGATTGATGGCATGTACTCATACTCGATGCCCGGGTCTTTGTCCCAGTCTTCGGTATTCGGCATTCGGTATTGGTCTGGCGCCAGCGTTCTGTCCCAGCCATGTTTTGAGTTCGGTCTTCAGTTTGGGCTCGGGTCTGGGTTTTGGACCAGGTCTGAAGCGACGGCGACGGCGAAGGCGAAGGCGACTGCTGCCGTTCGGCTCTGATATTGTTGTCAATAATTTGTCACAATCGCGGCAATGGAACAAATTGTTCCATGTCATGTTATTGTCAAGATTTGTCGATGCCGGCCATCGATAAGCAAGTGACAAAATAATTAAAACTCATTTTTAACCCCAGGTCAGAGTGAATCGGAAAATAATGCGACAAAACGTTGAGTGCTCAACATCAGATGGCTTCCAGAAGATGGCCTCAAATGGGCCCGCTTCCAAAATCTGGCAGTCATGCACTCACTTACGCTTATGTACGTCCAGATTGAGATACCGATGTTCAATGTGAGAAGTGCGGGCAAATGCGACAAGGAGGCAATCTCAGCTGGTGCAGGTGCATTCCGAATCAAGTTTTCCTTTTAGCCGAGCAATTAACCAGCTCTTAGACAATACAAGTTAAGATAATGTACGAATAAGCAGAACAGTGGAAAACAGTTTTGAGAAATACATATTTGCGATATTCATATTAATATTATATCAGGATATAAATGCAAAGACAGCAACTAGCTGCACAACAAATGCATTTTTCTAATCTTAATTAACATGGATCTTTTAACTTACAGAAAAATCGATTGAATGCAAATTTATTGAATTACGCTAAGCAAGAGATAGAATAGTTTTTGCTTTTAACGATTGTAATGACAAAATGAATTTTTAAGATTTGAAGTAAAAACCGTCTTTTCTTTTTCTTTTGTTTGGCGGTTTTTGGTGGTTGACCAAGACACTGCGAAAACTTTCCGGAGCCGAATATTCGTACAGGGGACATTGCAAAGGACCTTAAGGTCCCAATGATGGTTGACGTTATCAACGGTCAAGCAGCGAACTACATGGTAAAGCTCCGTCTTGGCAAGGAACCTGCTAAGGAGGCGAAGAAGAAGGAGGATTACAAAGATCTATCCTATAGACCTCCAAACGACCCCTTTAATGAAGCAAAATAAACATATACATAAACATCCTACACAATGTAAATATTTAAATTAAGTTATCTTTAACCAAAGCTTCTATGCTGATAAAAGTTTCTAAGCTACAGTAACAAGATATCAGCTGTAAATAAAAGAACTTTAATCCCAAAAAAAAAAAATATTGGCCATAACTTTCGTGTTGGTCAGCCGATTTCAAAGAGCTTTACACGAATAGAAAGCCAATTCTTCGAGCCAATTAAATCGTCAACCTTTTCGTTTTTTGTTTGTATTTTCCTGGAGCTAAAAATGTTTCCAAGACCAGAAAAAACGCATAATTGTGACCCTGATATTATTTGTATTAATAAATACATTGATTATATGAACTTTTAGTTGGTTTATGTCATTCCAAATTGGGAAATTCAAATGTGACCATCTAAGGATTGTATAAGACCTGTCAGAAACCAGGATCAGGGAACGGATCTTAAGTCCGATTTTCAGAAGTTGAGTTGCAATTAAAATTGAAAATGGTCTTTAATATGAAAGAGACCTAAATGACAAAAACTGAAAAACGGACGACATAGAATTTCGTGCCGATCCCTTATATTTGTGTCCAAATTAATTAGGTTGCCAATTTTTGCTCTGTGTTTAATGTTGTAGTAACTATTTATAAAATTATGAATGTATGAAATCTTATGAATTACAATTAAATATCTATGTAGTAGAGAAACGCTGTGGATTCCCGTGAAATTGCTGCATTGGACATAAGTCAAGAGTATTGAAAGCTTGCCAAGACGCGGCGACTTTGACAAATTCAACAATCATATTGTAGACGGCGATAACAAATGAGTTATCCCTGCCCCTGGTGATCAAGAGAGATGGAATATCGAAATGATATGTTTGCTCATTTAGCCGGGTTTCGGGTCTGCGTTGAGGTGAGGGCGGGCTGAACACTTCATATTTTGTCATTACATTTAATGGCCTGTCCGAAACGAGTGTACCGAGCAGACCGAGAGCACCCGCCTATTTGGTTGGCAACTACTCGAAGCGTCCATCCAGCATAAGTATTCCACTTGGTTCGATGTTAGCATATGAAACGATGCCCCTTAGGAAAAGAAATACTCGTAATTTGTGATTGTTGTTGCTGCTCTTGTTGTTGTTGTTGTTGTTGGTCTTGATGTGGTGTTTTAGTCATGGCCAAAACATTGTTAATGGCATTTGGGCCGTAATTTCGTTTGAGATATTTAAAATTTCCCATAACTCAAAATCAGTGGAAACTATTTGTGATTACCGCTTGTTACCGCTGCTTTTCATACTGCTTTCTACTGCGATCAATCAACTCAATTTGTTGACCCAGCCCCGGACTGTGTACAAATTATTAGAGCCAGCTCAAGTCGAGCCGAAGCCGAACCCGAAGCTGCAGCTGGAGCTGGAGCTGGAAGTGTAGCCAAATCCAAAGCTAAAGCCGATCTCGGCCGAGCAAAGGGCCGCCTCGTCGTGAGCATCGGCATTTTCATAGCCGGTTATGGCTGTCACGGCGTGCATCTATGAGAACCGCGGAAAAATTAGTGCCACCGAGGCAATTACCGAATCCGAAACCCGACACATGTACATACAAACATAAGATCGAGTGTGGGGAAGAGCAATTAATTACGATTTCTCGACTTGCGAAGGGATGAGCCGCGGCCATATTAGATAATCAGCGATCACAGGATCACAGCGTGACAAGCAAAGAAATACAAGAAGAAACACCTCCAATGATGTACTATTGTTTTGATTGATCATTTGTCTGTCTACATCTGGTCCCTAAAGTAACGAGAAAAGTATTTACCTGGGCCATATACAACATTCCCAAAAGACCTGCACATGCTAAACAGTTCTGATACAAAATAAAAAGACAACTATCCAAAAATAAAGTCTAAAGTAAAATTGTGTTATCTTAGCGAAGAATATGTTGAATAGTACGTCTCAGGACGTCTCACGTCGCACCTTATCGTAAGCACTCGTGTATTTGCATCACCTGCGGTCACCCACCCACCCAAATTGAGCGCTCTCTTTCTCTCTCTCTCTTTCTCTTTCTATTATTCGTCCTGGCGTCGCGTCTGCATTACGGGGCGCAATTCGCGTGCACAGAACATTATAGGGCGTGTTCCACTAGGGGTGAATGCCGTACACAGCTGGCCACAATGGCCTGTCTCCGTTTAGGCTTGGTACCACTTTCCGTGGGAGGGTCGCGTAATAAATCAGTGAAAGATAATTGAAGGAGTGGTCTATGCGGAAGAACGTCATTTTTATTGTGTTTCCTAACTACTGTACGAATAATACTTACAACAATGTTACGTTAGGGCAAAATATGGCCAGAACTTGGCATATATATGTAACACACTATTCATATGTAAATATATATATGTATATAAGTAAATATGTTCTTACCCACATACAATGCAAGATTATTTGCCATGCCATCGATTAGTAAGTGGGAGCCAGGCTTTTACACACATCTCTGCAAGAAAGCAAACAAGAAAGAGATATAAAAGAGTGAGAGAGGGAGGGAGAGAGAGAGAGAGAGAAACTAACTGGCGATGAAACTTTTAATTATGAATAGTGTAAGCCATACTTAAATTCATGAGAATTGCATAGAAAGGCATTATTTGAAATTTTCTTTGCTGCAAAGGGAAAAGTAAACTTGGTTTAAAATAGCATATACATATAGATAAATATATTCATAAATAACGTTTCTTATAATTTTTCAAATAGATCTAGAAGAACAGACAGATGGTTCGCAACAAGAATAAAAGCAAGCAATCAATCGCTTTCCGCCCAATTTCAACTGTGGATGGACTTTACGAAATCGGCGGAAAACGTATTCATTATCTGATAATGTACAGTTTTTCCACACAGTGGGATGGATTTTCATGATATTGTGAATGTTGGAAATTCTTTCTCGTGCAGGCAGCTGCGGCATTCCATGCCCACAGACGAGCACACTTCGAAACTCCTATTCACATTTATTTGTGTATGGCTGGCTACAAAATAGTACAAACAGCAAACGCCAGCGAATGTTTATATCATCATCCGATTGTGGGCCGTGGGCTGATGCTGGAGACAACCTGCTGTGCTTTGAACGCTTCAAGATGAAACAGTCCTGATCCATTTTGTACACATGCACAGTGCAATACTTTTTTCTCTTCACTTTTTGTTGCTGTCGTTGTTGTTGTTGTTGTTGTTGTTTCTTTTTTGGACAACTCAAGTGTCTAAGTGCTCGCCGGATTCGACGCCGATTTCGGATTCGATTCCGATGCTGACGCTGACGCTGACTTTGACGCCGCTGCCTTCAACGTTGCTGCCGTCCGTTTATGAACATCAACAGGCGATGCCAAAGCTAAATCCAAACATTTGCATTGGTATACGGGTGGGTTGAACGGTGTACGGTGTACCCTGCACATTGCTGCTGGCTCCACTCGCCACAGCGTTGGCCCATCGACCCGACTCACCTCTCGATCCATACAATGCGTACACTGATATACTCAGTGTATATGTACACTCTACCATTTAAGTCAGGGAGTTAAAAACGAATTGCATTTGCGGCACAGATATATACATAGCTATAATGTTATTATTATTTTACGTGTGGTCAGGAAACGTCAAGCCAACTTTAAAGTAGCACTAACTGGGATTCGAGCTCGGATTGTCGTAGCGGGTCACCTATCCATCAAGCTTTTACAAAATTATAATTTATAATACATATTTTATCAAAAAAATTGACGAATTATATTATATTATTTATATATATTATAAATTTTTCTTGCAAACTCAAGGACAAGCAGTGATTTTAGTAAAACGTTTACGAATACTGCACAAAGAAGAGTCCATAAAAACACGCTTTTCTGAGAGCCATTACACGAGAGCTTGTAGGAATAACAAAAGTAAAACGTTAACGAATACTGCACAAGGAAGAATCAAAAAATACAACGCTCTTCTGAGAGCAATTACATGAGAGCTAGTAGGAATATCAAACGTTAAACGTTTAAGAATGCTGCACAAAGATGAATCAAAAAATACAACGCTCTCTTGGGATACCAAGAAACGATGGATGTTGGGGAACATTTCGATTGTTGGTCAAAAACTATGACATAGTTAATTTTCTTTTCGCTATAATTCTATTTCTGTTTTAGTACTTTATTCAAGGTACTTTATTCTTGTGTATTTTGCAATCAAGTGTGCTTTTTTCAGTGTATGCCATTGGCGTCGGCTAATACCGTCGCCATGGACGTCGCCGTCGTCGTCGTCGTCGCCGCCGGTTTGGTCGTCGCCATCAGCATTGGCAGCTTCGGATCGGCAGCAAGAATTCGGGGGGGCCATCTGTTGCACATCATTCGCACTTGGTTTCTGTCGGCGCGTTGCCCTATATTAATGGTAATTTCTTACTTTTTGTATACATTTTGGTTTGAATGTTTTTTGTCTATTTTGCTTTTGTTTCGGGGCAACATTTTGGATGCGAGTTTGTGTGGGGATTTCAAATAATTTAATCGCTCCTCTTGCTTTGCATCTTAGATTTATACTTTGTTGATACTTAACAATTAAGTATTTTCCAGCTTCTGTCTTCTGTTCTGTGGCCAATGTGGAAATACCTATATTGCCATCTACATATGTGTGTGTATACATATTTATCTACATACTTATATATATATATGTATATACATATGTATATACATATACAGAGGTGTGTGTACGGTTAGATGTGCCAGCTACAAATTGCTAGTAAATTTTCCGCATTCAAGTTGCTCGAGATCTGCACTAATTACTGCTGGGGCGCTCTTTATAGGTTATTGTAATTATTAATATTGGATCGTAAATGGAAAAACTTGAATTACAATTATAATGGTCGAGGTCGAAGTGCCACAGTGCAAATCTGAAATCATAGAAGCGATCAGCCGCGAACCCGACCAAACTTTTTAATGGGCCGTTGCAACCAAATGCCGCACACTCACCAAAGCACACCAAGAACAACAACACCAGCAGCTAGAATAACATTAGGAAAATAGCATGTAGTAGAAGAAGAGGAAGACGACGACGACCACGTAGAAGAAGAGCAAACAGTATGGGGGAACTTTTTAGTAGTCAAGAGATTTTTTTACTATTTCGCGTGAAAGAAATTACGATGAAAAATGTGCTCTAATAACAATAATGAAAAAGCAAACAAAATTCTAAGCTAACCAAACGCCACAAAATACGTAGTATCTAGCCCATCCAGAACACACACACGCACACACACACGCACACCCCTCTGCACAGATTTTACCTCAAGTCATTGCCAATGAAATTTAATTATACATACAACAAATACAAAACGCAATTGTATCTATCTGTTTGTTCCAATATGTTTATATTTGTACATGCCCGCCCACTCCACCAACCCCCCCCCCCCCTCCGAACACCCTACCCACCCGCTTTTACCCAAATAAGCACGAAATCGGATTTCAGAAGAAAAAACATACATAACACGGGTTAATTCATTGGTACATTGGAAGAAGTAAAAAAAAAAACAATAATGGAATAATTGTTTATCTCGGGTCTGCTAAGGAGCTTGAATAGGTTTTAAAAAGAAGATCCTCCGAGCTAAATGCTGAGTGATTGAATAGTTCATTGAATCAGATCATGTAGGTAATAATCATAGATGTGACTGACAAAATATTTCAAATGCTCCATCGAAATTGCGGATTAGGGTGGAAAAGCAAGCGAACCGGTTCAAACCAATCCCTAAACCCCTATTAAACAGCCGAATCGAAACTTTTCCAAAATTGTTTGGCTAAAAGTAAAAAACTTCCGGGAAAGATCGAGACATGACCATTGCATGCATCCCATCATAATTGATAGATGCCAATTTCGGTTAGAGAACAAAGTTAGCCCGCATCTTGATATATGAAAATAGGTAAGACTTGCAACATTATCAGTACACAACGCGGGAAATTGGCAATTAAAAATGTAATTACTTTATTAAAGTCTGGAATATTGTTGACAATCTCAAATATATAAAACGACCAAGCGAACATTTTAAGTTAAGTTTGACTTAGTTCATTTAATTCATCAATTATATTTCTAACTGGAGCTACAAAGAGCTGTCACTCCGATCATTAGCATGGAACCCTCGCCCATATCCCTCGCCCTGGTCCCTTTTGCAGTTGCTTAACAAGAGATTACAAAATTGGGCCTGGATATTGGGGGGGGGAGGAGTGGGTATATTGTAATCGTTTGGGCAACTGAGTATTGCTATCTGGTCATGCTCATTCCTCTGCATGTTACCATCAGCTCCTTAAATTTATCTAATCACCTCGCCCCCACTCGGGAGCCGAGGCCCACTAGCCCGCCGCATGTGCCCCGTTGAAGATGAAGCGTTGTATTTGGTTTATGCCACGTGAAAAATAGCGGTCCAAGACTTTAATGTGTACTACAAATTTTTTATTTCTAACTTGGGTAAACATTTAGCCAGAAGTAAACAAATACAAGACACTTAAAAGGTATTTTCGGTAGTCGGTACTTGTGCCCAAAAGTAGACATTCCATTCGGATCAGTTCGCATCGCATCGCATCGAATCTCTCGCATCTCATCGGATCCCATCGGAACGCATCGGTTCACTTTTGTTTCAATTCGTTTCGTTTGGTTTCGTTTGTTCGATTGTAGGAAACGCAAATGATTATTTCGTTGTTTTTTTTGTTTCTTTAAGTTTTCTTTTTTTTTCACTTTTCATTTTTTTTTTGTGCCCCCTCCTATATGTTTGTTGATTTAAGGAATAAGTTGACTCATGCGCCATTAACACTTCAAATGTGCACATACACATATTATACGACCCATAGAAAACTCGCATAGCACAGATGTGTACATGGAAATGTTACAACTGTCGTGTATCGACAATTTAGGACAAACTGGCGTCGTATGCAACATCACTTTCGACTTCCAAATGTTGTCAAGACGCAGAGCTATGCTCTGCGAATGAAAATCTTATGATCTAAAATTGCTCGCAAATTGAAGCGACGCCGTCGACAAGAACGTCGTCCGATCGTCTCGGCTCGGACGTTCCGCTTTTGGCTAAGTCCTGAGAACGGTGCGTGCTGTCTCCGATTTGGTATTGTCTTTTTTGTTTTTGTTCAAAACAGGCCGCGCCCTGAACGTGAAGCTGGAACTAAGCCCTTGCCCAGACACAGCCCCGTTTTGGGTGCTTGCGTGCTTCCAGAGTCTTTTTGGACTCTCGTTTTTTAATTCGTATTTTATTTTTATTTTTTTGTTTGGCTTATACTCGCTTTGTCTGTGGCTGTGTGAACGATCATCGATCGGCGGCGCTTGGCAGTCCAGTCCCGCCCCGCCCCGTCCCGTCCCGTCCTGTCCCGTCTCGTCTCGTCCCGTCCAGTCCCAGCGGTTCTTAGCTGAACTGCCCTTAAAAGCCAACAATAACAATAACAGCGACAACAAAAGAAACGCACGAGGAAAAAAGCCAAAAAACAAAAAAAAAAAGCCTGCTGTCCACCTATCTGTCTGGAGTTTAGATGCCATTTTTTGACTTTACAGCCAGAAGGTAACACCCACTTGCTGATTCTTGCATATTCCAAATCGAAATTCATTAAGATTCATTCTATGAGAGCCGCCCGGGCACGAAGACAGCTTTTTGTGTATCGATAAATGTATTTTTGGTGCTGCTTTTTTCATAGTCTGGACAGGGACAGGGACAGGGACAGGACTGGCAGGACCAGCTGATGGGACGGATGTGGCTTTTTATTTCGCGATCTTTTTTTATTTCGCTCTGCGATTTGACGTTTGCGCATCCATTTTTGGTCGATTGTTGTAACTTAAGTTATAACTTGACAGCAGCCCGAAAAGAAATGAAATTAAGCACTTATTTTAATGGAGTCCCTAAGCCCAATACGAGTACCACTTGCCAGAGACAGCGGCAATAACCATGCCAAGCACCACAAAGAGCAAAAAAAGCGATTACGACAATCGGAACGAGGACCATGGGGACGAGGACGAGCATGAGGATGAGTATGAGAGAGAGAGAGAGCGGTAAAGGTTTGGATGCTTGTTACCCCCTTTGGCTTCCTCTTGGATCGTCTGCGCATTAATGAAAGAATCAAGTCCAAAGAATGGCAACAAATTTGCCTTTATTTGATTGTGTATAGTAAATCCATTTTGGTAGCTCGACTTTTATTTGTTAATTTATTATGATGTTCTACCGAAAATGAGTCTAGAGCTCCCCCAATTTTCCATTATGCATGCATCTTAAGCCTTTCAAACTGCCCATTCAAGAATACAAACTTACGAGTCGGCGCACAATTGGGCAGCCGCGATTCGCAAGAAAAAATTAACTCAAAATCCACTTCTTTTTTTCTTCACATTTCACAGATTTGTATTCTTATCAAAGCTCAGTCTGATCACAACAATGTAGGGAGCGACGGGGCGAGGGGGCGAGGAAGAGCAGCTTATGAATGGGTAATTACTATCTGACTGATTTCTCTGTAGATTGGGAATGCTTTACAACACTGTTTTAGAGAGGAACTCATTTTGTAAGTTCTGTTTAACGACTTCGGAATGCATAGCAAGTGTTGTTTTTTTTAATGCACGCTTTTCAACACTGTTTCATGAATGAATATGAACTCTATTTCCGTTGACATCAAGTTACGTGAAAGAAGCGTGAATTGTGTTGTAGTTTACCGTAAATATCGATCACGATATGATTCATACGACGTCTTCCGGGAGTGCACAATAGTTGATCTATAAATGCACTCTCTCTCTCTCTCTCTCTCTCTCTCTCTCTCTCTCTCTCTCTCTCTCTCTCTGGCTCGTATCTCTGTCTGTCACTCTCGATGCCGCTTGTCGGTATGACTTTCAAATTTAGCTGTTGTACTTTTACGTGTATTAACTACTTATTTCGTTTAAAGCAACAATTAACCCAATGGCAACAAAAGGCTTACAACAGCAAGTCAAAACATTCTCTGGTCATGGTCATGACGGCGATGGCGATGGCGATGGCGACGTCGGCGTCTTCATGGGGCGCATGGAATTAGATTTATACATAGAATGAAAACCTTAATGGGTTTCGGACCGCCAAACAATGACGGATGAACAAATTTTTGATTTTACGCTCTAAATTATGTACGTACGTTCGATCAGCTTTTTGGGTAATCTGTATATCGCTTTTCATAATACGAATTAAAGCATCAAATACAGGGTGCATTTTTCGACTGTACAGAACCCTGATCGACAGCAAACTATGCTAACAGTTGATTGTGGACATTTTACCAATTCCAAATACATTGTTAAGCTGTTATGCACTTGCTTTGCATACGATATAGCTGAAGTTCTACGGCCAACTGCTTGGGGAACACCCTGTATTGAAGCTGCTCCCTATGGCCAATACGTACGCACACACACGCACTCGCGCTGCATTCACATGGACAAAATCAATCCATATCTATGTGTATATGGACATGCCTTGTATATATCCATCCATCCAGATACCGCGTTGACCATCGCAGACGCAGACGGAGACGTGTTTCATGTATGTCCGGCCCAATGTGGCCTTTGGTTCGTTTATCTGTGTGTGCGGTGTGTGTGTGTGTCTGGTGTGTGTGTGTGTGTGTTTCGAGTCATGTTGTTTTATAATAGACTACGGCTTTGAAGTTGTTTTGGCGATGACTTCGTCGCTTCATTCTCTTTCCGTTTTCCATAAATTTAAATTATTAATTTTTTAACCACGGATAAGATGACGGCGACGATGATTATGTCGTTTTGTTATTGCTGCCGCTGCTGATGCCTTTGTGCCGTTTTAACGAAATGAGAGTAATTTGTGAATTTTTACCTTTTTTTTGTTGCCCCCCATTTTATTTCAATTTTTTTGTTTTTTTTTGTTTTGTTATTTTTCTGTGCCGACCGTGGACCAAACAAAGGCAAACCAATTTGACTACATGCGGCCCAACATCAAAACCGTCGCCATGATGCTCAAAACAAACATGAAACCGAACAAGAACGCTCGACTCGGCCACAGAAGGCTCCTTAGCAGGAAGCCAAGAGTTAAGGTTGAGGTCGAGGCCGAGCCGGAGCCGGAGCCGGAGACCGTAGCGGGTGCGACGGTTGCGAATAGCACCAGGTTAATGTCTGCTAATGTAATGCAATAATAACAAAGAGCGGCGTGCACAAGTAACAAGCCTGATTAAGGACATACAAATGGAAGGATACATGCCGGCACTCATAAGCCGTATACGAGCCTTTCAGCCATGTCGGATGTCCTTATAGCTCCTTATAGCTATCATGAGTCTGTTGTTAAATAAAACTTGCGCACAATTACAAACTGGGAATAAGTAATTATTTATATTAAAGCAAATGAGAGACAGACTTGTTTAACTCTTCGACAAGTTACTTTCACTTGAGCCTTAGTCTGACAATATTTATTATTATTATAGAGATCTCATTTGAGAACAGTTTTGTTACTTCATTTATAAGCATGAGATACATTGAATAAAAGCTCATGTTTCGAATCTTTGTGGAATTTATTCGTTAAAAATATTCCAAATATAAGTGGGAGTATAAAAAAAATGTGAGAGTTTATTTGTTATTTAATTCAGTAAAATAAACCACCTCATAAGAAAAATATATATAAGTAATATATTTTGTACACAGTTTCGATATTTGTAATTTTTAAAATATTTTACGAAATTAAGCAGCTCAATTTGATTATTTTGAAATCATTTTTTAAAACAAGCTCAAATATTACTAATTATATTAGAACTAAATTTTTATGGTTAACTGTCAAAGTTTTTAATAGTGTTTGACTCCTGCATTTTCAGCCCAAATCTAAAAGCTAGGTGAAATTTAAAGGGTACTTTCAGTGCATGTATTTGTGTGTGTGTGTGTGTGTGTGTCTGTGAAATGAGCGTGTTGCAATCGGAAGCTGTGTGGATTAGCATTTGTGATAACTCTTGAAATGGAAGCCTATTGAAAAAAACGCTACACAAAATATGAAACCCAAACATACGGAAGCCAACATTTTGTTCCCCCTTTCTGTTCCATTTTTCTCTATTTTTGTTGTTGTTGTTTTCTGTTTTTTTTCTGTAATCCTTGCGGCTGGGGCAATCATGGCAATAATCTCACATGTTGTAGCAAGCGATGGCACTTGACGAGCTGCACGCCGGCTCTGGCACCAGCAGCTCCTCACCCAGCGGAGACGTCGGTGGAATCGTCAGCGGCATCGCTGGAGCCGCCAGCGGAATTGACAATGGTAATTGAAACGCGCACGGTGAGTGCTCTCGGCAAACTCGCTTATCGTCATAAACCACTTATACAGCAAGTATTTCAATGTGCTGTTAGTTTCGTTTATTTCTATACCCTACACACGGCGGGCATATGCGCTTGTGTAGTGTGTGGAGAAACGAGGCATGCATGCCCAGCTCTAAATCCTTTGTTTATTACTATATATATATCATACTATAATATTTTGATTATTTTATATGTGGCCTGGCGCCTGTTTCTGCTGTCCTTTCATATTAAAATAAATATATATATATATTTGAAACTTTTCTTCTCATTACAGGGCATCCTTTAAACGTTCTTGTTCAATCTCTGCCACGTTGATTTGCTTTCGTTTCTTGGATTTTTTCCCTGATTTTTTGTTTTTTTGGAGGGCATGCGCTGAAACTTTGGACCTTGTTTTTAATCGCATCAAGACGAAACTAATGCGAGTATTATTATTAGAACGGAAGCAGCAGCAGCAGCAGCAGCAGCGGGATGGGACGACCCCAGAGCACGACCCACAGCTGCTGCTCTGGCTGCTCTGGCTGCTGTTGTGGCGTAAGCCCAGCGCCTGGCCCGAAGTTCGGGTCTGGAGTTGGGGGCTAATGAGTCGCTTTGAGTGTCGCACGTGCGGCCCACTTAAAGAACGGGCGCCCCTCTTATTGTTCTGGCAATGCCCAATTAAGGGACCCATTAAACAAATGACCATTCACAAGAGCCAAAGCTTTAGAATAATCTTACGATTGGCAGCATCAGCTTAAGGATCTGGATCCCAGGCGAGCACAAGTACATGTGCGCGCTTCAGGTAAGAGAGAGTATCTTGGCCATCTTCCGCTGGTCTGCAATGGCAGTTACATTTGAGGGGCGGACATCTTGCTGATTGGAAGCTTGTAGACAATAGCGCTGAGCCCAGAGACGGCGATCTCTGTTCGCAATGGGTTGTAGTAGCTGCCGCCTCTTTGCTCTTTGTTACTGCCCCTGTGCCTGTTGCTGCCTCCTCCGTGTTCACTTGCTGCACCTCTCCTTGTTGTGGTTAAGCCCATCGTTGTCAATTTTTCCTGGAAACAATTCCAAATTAATGATGTTTAATGCTGCACGCTTCGTAGGCCACATGCGTTCGGGTCTGCTCCTCGTAATCATCTCGTGAAACAGAAGCAGCCGCAGTCGTGCCATATTGCTGATGATTCCAATATGCGTTTGGATACATGTAAATGCAAGCAAGCACACATGCCCCTCCCCAACTATCCATGTGTGTGCGTGTGTGTGTGTGTGTGTATCAGCCTGACAAAAGGGGGGGTTGGGGCCCGACCAGCACATTGAAACATGCACATTCCGAGCAAACAAGCATGCGTAGCATAGGGGAATAGTCGTACATGCGGCGCATTAATGTTTAGATACTCGGCTCTACGTATAGTCATCCATATGCAGCATGTCCAACAAACTCTCCTTTTGGCTAACAATTGCTTGGCACACTCAGATCCCGCTCACAGCCGAATACCGAATTATCAATGCATCGATATGAAGTCAATTAACCTTAAAAGTCATTAAAATGCTTAAGGTTTTATTTTTATTACAAATTTCACAGTGCTTGCTCTCCAACTTATGAAAACTCCGATATGATAACGAATTTATATGCCCAGTAATAGAAAACATTTGTATAGCTCTATGGATGGGGCTATATTAATTGCTAAGCAGTTTCTCGTATACCCTATGCACAAGATTACGTTTTACTTGTGTTCATTTGTACTATCTCTTTTCCTAAAATAGGAATACAATAAGAGAAGAACAAAGAAAAGAGAGTCACAGTTATTTTAACTCTTGAAATCAAAGAACGAAACCCTGTTAGTCTTTTGAATTTATGAGAATCGCATAGAAGGGTACTATGGAATATATGTTTTTGTAATGTCGGAAAACTTGAACCCCTGTCTATACAAAGGAAGCCCAGGTAAAAAAATTAAGTATATGCCATAAGGTAGCTACATATATAGTAAGAAATACAGACTTGTAGCTCTTACATCTAACTACCGTATAGGGTATCTCTAAGTTGTGCATTTTTGATATAAATATATTAAAGTTTGCCAGGCTTCATTATGCTTTATACTAGGCGTTTATCAGGCCCATTCAGATTTGTATTCCATATGAATATGAGCATATTACTTTCAACTATAAGGGGGTATTTGTAAGTAAAGCATTAGCTATAAGATACTGTTTACAGGGTATATTAGAGTTGTGCCCAATGAGTATTTATTTTAGCTGTGCATCTCTTGCCCATTCATACGTGTATTCACTCAAACTATTCATATAGAATATTCACTCGAATAGGATAATGTGGAATAACTACAAATACAACTACCTAAAACTGCCGCCCCCTTTCAGGAAGAGATCTGTTTTGTCTCTGGTTAGGACAATGATGCGTGGCGCGTTTGTGAGCCAGTTTTTATGTGTTTTTCTTGTTAACTTCGCTAAAATCACATTTGTCCACTTGCGCTTCCCCATTCAATGACATTCACATGCATTCGCGAATGATCAGCTCGAAGAAAAAAAAAACCCACTCTCGTACTCATATGGTAAATTGATTTTGAGAATTTCTCGCGCGTGCATTTGTTTATCCCTTCAAGCGTTAAGTGAACAACTGCGCTTAATGATCACAACAGCAACAGCGGCAACAACTGCAACAGCAGCAGCAACAATTGCCGCCGCCTGCCCGCCTGCAATTATGACTATTTGCATTGCACATTACACATTTCACACTGCCAACTCTCAACTCAACGCGAGTTCGTTTTTCTTACTCGAACTACCTTCTCCTTTCTTGTTATTGTTGTTGTTTATGTTTTTGTTGTTCCCAAGTTCCCAAAACCCGGCGTCGTCTTCAGTTCAGCTGAGGCTTTGGCAACCAGGCAACAGGCATACAGCATCTGGTTGTCTGCTTGTTTTTTGGATTGTTTGGGTTGACGCGTACCGGAGACTAGAGAGACTGTAGACAGGAGACAGCAGACAGGAGACTACTCGAAATTGTACAGAGAGGCATAGGCATGGGCTGGGCTGCGCTGCGCTGGGCTGGGATGGTCGGGGCTGGTCTGGGCCCTGGCATATTCTCAGTGCTAAGTAGCTGACTAGCGCGGCTCGTTGCTCAACTCGTAGAGCAGCGCAGTCCGTTTAAAAAATAACACATATTCACACTTTCACGTTCGGATTGAGCTAATTGAAACGTATCTGCATAAACTGCATCAGGAACTGCCCTCTCTCGTTAAGCAGCGTTGCCTGCGGCCCGACTCGGCAACGGAATCCGCATTGGCATTGGCATCGGCTGGGACTGAGACTGAGGCATCAGCATCGGCATCGGCATCGGCTGTAGTGTTGGGGTCTGGGTCTGGGTCTGGGTCTGGGTTTCTGGACTGGGGGCCCGCAGATTGCAACATGCAGTTAAAGCTAAAGCTAAACTCATTGTCATGGTCGTGGGTCGTGCTAATGGTAATGACCCTCCTTAACCGCAATGCACGCAAATACACACACTCACACTCACACACACACACCACAGAAATAAAGCTCAAGTATTTCATTTACACTTGATATTTTTGGATTACTGCATAAACATGGAGCTTACACCGATCGATCTCTATCTAGATTATATAGGAACTGGGAACAATTTGCAATTGGAAAGTAAAGAAAACTTATTTTTCTTCCAGCTTCCCCTTTATGATTACATTCATGGAAATCATTAAGTGAAAAGTATTATTTGATTCCAGCTAGATTTGGATGCAATTTTTAAAATATATTTAAGAAACACACCACAGACAACAAACTTGGTTTGAACCGCGCCGGTTCAAATCGGAATTCCTATTAAGAGCCGTGCCAAAAACAAAACTTGTGATAAACAAAAACAGCCTTAATTAAATCCAAAGAAAATAAAATAATTGTCCGGCTCCAAAACTAATATAATAATTACTTCCAACTATATTTGAAAGATGACAGTTTTGGGTGGAGATCAAATTAAAACGCGTTCTTTATCTGAAAATATTTATGACTTTCAATATTTTTAGCACAATAGGGAAATGGAAATTATAAACTTAAATGTTTCACTAAATTATGAACAACAAATGATAAACCTAGGTTTGAACCAAATCCTGGATTCAAACTTGCCGAAAACCAGCTTCACGTATCAAACCGAAAGGCAGGGCATCGGTTCGAGTCGTAAAAAGTCGAATCAGGGACCATTTTTTTCCGATAACAGCTCTGATATTTTCTAAATTCAATTATTACGTTCCACAAAATGAATTCAAATAATTAAATTAATAATAAAAACATAAACAATGAATATCAAAAATGCACGGATAAAAGTGCATTGTCAATGCATATTAAAATGGAACATCAGTTAGTTTATTTATAAGAAGGGAAACTTAAATGGAAATAAAAGCTATTAAGCTTCGCTAGACAGTTCAATAAATAATTCTCAGTCGGGAAATTCTTACGTATGGCCATCTGCTGGTTGCACGTCCATAAAAGTGTTGGGAAAGTGTTTTTTAGTTGATGGCCGAGAGAATGAAACGTGAAAATCGGTATGTTAGTTGAGATTTGCAATCGTTTATGCGAAAAGGCCAAAAGCGATGCAAATAGACGGTTGGTAACAACACGTGTATGTGTGTGTGTGTGTGTGTGTGTGTGTGTGTGTGTGTGTGTGTGTGTGTGTGTGTGTGTGTGTGTGTGTGTTAGCGGATAGGCTACTGCACATGAAACCCAGCCGCACGGTCGTAAATTGTGAATGGGTTTTTGGGGTACATCCATGGCTATGGGTGCTTCATCAACAGACATCGACATCGACATCGACATCGACTTGGACAACGACTTGGACAACGACATCGACATGGATATGGACATCGCCACTGCGATCACTATTTCAGCTTTCAGCTTTCAGCGATCGGTGCCAAGTGAAACGACAACCAGCCAAATGCAACACCAACAGCAACTGGCAATTGGCAATTGGCAACAATCCATCGCAAGTAGCTTGAACGAACGTGCCACACTCATTTCTAAGCGTTATGCATACATACATATGTGTTTTGGGGATTTTTGGGGGGTAGGCGGGCAGGCAGGCAGGCTGTTACGGTACGGGGGACACACGGTCTGCCAGTACGACGACAGTAAACCGCAGGTGGAGACGTACTTGGAGACGTACTTGGAGACGGGGCCCAAAGCATTCGTCCTCTAATCACAAGCAGCGCTGAGCGCCTGAGCGTGACTAAGTACGACTACGACTAAGACTACGACTACGACTACGTACTCGTATAGTCGTACAGTCGTATAGTCGTATAGTCTGTTAGAGTCTCGTATGCCTCCCCTTTGCAAGAGCTGCAACATGGTCGCTGGCCGTTGCATTAATAGCGTAGCAATCAGGGCGTTGCAGAAGCGAGCGCGGAGATCATAACGAACGGTTTAAATACAATATATTAAATGGATTTATTATGCCAAGATATTGCGCCTCTGCACGGCCACAGCTCTCAAGCATGTTACCGCCAAGTACCCCCATACCTCCCCTCCGCCTCTCTCTCTCCTTGACAGACCAGTAATACACTCGCATATATAAATACATACTAAGTACTGCATACTCTATGCCCACTTGCCACAGCCCATATAGCTCGACTACCAGTTGCGGCTCTGGCCAATGGCCAATGGCTGACCACGAAGATTGTTGTCGCTGGCGTCGTGCGTCACTCATCTGTGGGAGGCTCGGCAGCTAGAGATGGCCGCGTGACACGCAACGCAACAGTCAAGCGCAACGAAATTTTTAAGAAAATCTTCAAGTATTTCTCATTTTAAGCCAACAATAATTGTTGTTCTTATTGTTAAACACAGCTTTTACCTTTTTTAATACTACGAAAAAATACTCCAGCCTTTTATAACACTGTGCACAATAATTTGTCGTACCTGCAAAGTCGAAGCTCTAGGTAAGCCCCACAAGAGATGTAATACTCTTAACTACATAAATTTAGTTTCTGAAGTCAATATACATTATGAAAATAATGTCAATATTGTTATCGTAATCGGAAAGCGGTTGCTCAAGATTCGATAACAGTGTCGATAACCCGTAAGAAGTTCTTTAACCTTTTTAGAGCTTAAAATTTGTAATATTCCCCGAACTTTCATCTTCAATTGAAGACACTTTCCGACAACAGAACTAAGCTATGAAAATGTTTCAAATCGTTTTTTAGTGTACTTATTTTTGAAAGCGTTCGACACGCGTCCATCTCTTGTGGCTACCACTCAGATAGCTACGATTTCGTAGTCGCAATTATTACTCAGTCCGGTCGCAATTAATGCTTGAAAGTGGAAAAAAAAATAATGTAAAGGTAACGTCTTCGGCTGTGCATTTTGCCGTTTGCCGTTTGCCGCTTGCTGTTTGCCGTTTGTTTCATCGTCCTCACTGAACACGCGCATAAATTTGGACTTAATTAGATACATATACGAGTACGTACCCCATAGACTTGATGTAGTTCCAAGTAACGCTATCACACTCGCATGCCGTGTCGCTATCCACAAGAAAATTGACTATGACATTGTTATGCCGCCCTCTCTCTCTCTCTCTATCGCTCTCTTTGACTTGCTGTCTCTCTCCCACACGGAATAATTCTCAGCTATTCCCTAACAGCTGCATGGAGACCCTCAGCATCTGTGGTAAGCTCATCTTGTAAAGTGCGAAAAACGACTAAGTCTAAGTACTTCACTGGAAGCCCTTGAATAGTCAAGGTTTCTAAAACCAAAAACTATATATTTTCCTAAGGCTAATTGGATCTTAATTTAAAGAGAAAAGTACGTCAGGTAAGAACAAAGTCAGCAGAAATATAAGCACACATTTTCTCGGAAAAAAGATATAGTTGTAAGAGATAGATTGCTATAAAAAGATATATTATGCTATCCAAGATAATGCTATCCAAGATAGTATATCTTTTTATATTAATCTATCTCTTACATCTATATCTAATTCCTCTTTTATAATAATATGTATATATTAAAAATATGAATTATATATAAGCTGTTCTCAATTTTATATTTAAAATATAGATTCTCTAAAGCTGTTCTCTATATTTTGTTTGTAAAGATTTCAACTATGTATTGAAATATTACCACAATCCATAGTCTAGTCTTAGTTTATGGAATTAGCTTTGACTTGATGTCTTTTGAACACAAATTTCACCCTGTGATCTATTAAAATAGCTCAATTGAGCTTGAATCAATTTCTGGCAATGTGGAGATTTTTACAGGGTATTACAGCGTTTAGTTTTGATACCTATTAGTGCCTTGTAATCCATTTAATTCAATCTGAGCTTGCACAAAACTCTAATGAGATCTACTTAGAGCAATGGCTGCCTTCTTATAAACTCCCACACACACCCCCACACTGGCACACACACACACACACACACACACAGACACGCGCGCGCGTATTTACTTAGGTAAGTACTGAACTTGAAAAGATACGCTTTGCCTGGCAATTACCTTATAAGTATTTAGTTGTGGGAATTCTGCTGCCAGGATGATAAAAAGCAAATGGAAAATAAAAGGAGAAGAAAAACAACAACAACAACAACAACAGAAAAGTGCGCGCACAACCACCGCAGATAGAATATGTTGTTGCTGTGAACTACATTTGGACTACCCTTACCAAATGCTTACCCTGAGAGCTGAGATCTCGGGCCGAGAACGAGGACGACCCTTATGGCCATGGCCATGCCCAGGACCATGTACAATATGTTGCGTAAGTGTCTAAACAATGGAGGCCAATGCCAATGCACACACAATGCGCAAATGTGCGTAGGCACAATGCTCGCCTGTACAAATACTGAGTGGCAGGACTGAGGCAGTCTGAGGAGGACGTCGCGTCCTCCATGCTGTCCTGAGCCAAGCAGATGGCCCTGGCCATGTCTTCAATATCATGCTCGTCATGTAGCCTGTCGCAGCGGATCGCGAGCATTGGGATTTCTATTTCCAAAAATGACAGCATAATAATGCGAGCAGCAATCAGCCCGGAGACGGGAATCAGCCCAGGAATAGGGGTCGGGCACATCTATGTCTTGATAATGGCGTCAGGCGATGATTACACAATATTTATTTACAGAAATTATTATCATTTATGATACCGGCCGCCTAGCTGTCTATTCATTTCATCAACGCAGCCTCATCGCGCCCGCCACTTAGCCCATCATTTGGGAATCGAGACAGTTGCTTCCTCGATTGAAGCAGCCAGCCAATTGTTTGGATACGGACAGGATACGCGAAACACAAGCGGCAAGCGGCAAGCGTCAAACAATTGCTAGGTACTTGGGCTTGATGTTCTACCACTGACATCTGTATTCATTTGAGACAGTTTCGAAAATAAATTCAAAATCTTACCCGAATTATCTGTTGATGACGTCGATACTCATTTAGAATCCATTAGCGAGCATTTCTTGCGCTTGCTCTCTCATGAGCATATCATTTATGTCAATTCTTCTTTGTGCGCTATTCGCAAACGTTTAGCTGGCAATGATCGAATACTTATAATGTTATGTTCGTAATTGTAATATGCACCTATAAGAAATTCGTAAGAAAAGATATAATTATTTGTCAGTAGAAAGCATTTATAGCTCAATTGAGTATTTTATGTATTAGACAATTGTGCTCGAGAATCGAAAGATATCTTTTGAGAGAAATAGAAAACTTTAATGCATGTATAAGATACACTAAATTAGGGAAATATATTTTGTATCTTACAGATATTTCTGAATATTTGCAAAACTAAACGAAATCAATCGATTGATTTATAGGTAATATTATAGAACATTGGTCGCAAAACTGTTCGCTTTGCCCAGCAGCATTTTCATTCGCCATATTCACATTCACAAATACATTCACGGGCATATTCACATTCATTACACAATGCCAAATGTAAATCGAGGCTGAACAAAAAGAAAACTCATCCAGCGTTAAATAAGATCATATTTTGCGCTGCTTTTGTTCTTAGAAAATGGCGATCAGCAGAGCCGAGAAAAAGGGAAAAGGGTCTCTCTCACTCTCTCTCTCTCTCACCGTCTTGCTCTCTCTTGGTCTCTCTTTTCATCTCGCTGGGAAATGCGATCGAACGAAGCAGTCGTAGCTGAAGCTGAAGCTGAATCCCATAGCATAGCTGAGTCCAACAGCTGCCCCGGATCGGATGCTCTGCAGGATTAACACATTGACTACGAGCTGTGCATTCGGCTCAATTATGAAACCGATGCGTAATTTCCTGCATTATCATAAGCGAAAGCAACTTAGGAGCCAGCACTAAACAGACAAGAATTCACGTATCCATCAGATACAACAGAAACAACAGCAGCACCACAATTGCAATCGTGACCTTTCACCAGGGCGACGCTGGCCTTGAACCTTTTGCATTGCCGAACAGATTATCAATTCAAGGCTGTGACTTTAATAACAACTGGAAGAAAAACATATATACGTTATAGATGTATATGTGCATCTATATAGTTGGTGAGCTGTTTGTATGAAATGGAAAGAAAAAATATGTATTTAAAACGATGCGACGCGATGCGACGGCGCGGTTAGGAATGTTATGTAAATTGAACTTGAAAATCGCTGAAACAATGGCAAAGTTTTTGAATATTTCTCTCGCTTAATTAGAAACGCAAGGAGGCGAACGCAAATAATTCTCCCCGAGCTGCGGGGTTACGTGAAAAGCGACGCAACGTCGCGACATTGCCAATGCTATGGATGGGCTTTGCGAATGTTGTTGTTGTCGTTGTTGCTGCTGCTGTAGAGTTCGAGCTGAAGTTGGAGGAGGTGCCGCTGACAACAGTGGCGCATAAATTATTCAACAGCTGGGTTGGCCAGATCGGGCCAGCCCGGTCGCTAGACCTGGGCCCGCTCTCAGCGCTCAGCGCTCAGCTGGCTGAACGGCTCTCGGATCGCGATTCCAACACTCTGACAACACGCGGCAGCGAGCCGTTCCGTTCCGTTCCGCATTGGCGACGCAATCCAAACGCAGCTGAAGATCTTTGGGGTGCACAACAAGCTTGCCGGGCGTGGGGTAGGCGTGTCTGTGTGCCTATGTGTGTGCGAGTGTGTCTTGGGCGTCGTCTTGGATAATGTCATATGCATACGCGTGTGTGCAGGTATTTGCCAGCGATTTGTGACGACGTCGACGGCGACTTCAACTGAAAATCATTAATGTGCTCGTTGATATCTAAATGTGTGTACGAGCAGGTGCCAGAGGGCGTCTCTACCTCCCTCTCCCTCTCCCTCTTGCGCTCTCTGTGTATGTCTCTAGGTGTGTTGTGTGTGTGTGTGTGTCTGAAAATTGCTCTGGGAGACCAAAAATTTTGAATCGTCCCCAGCATTGTTATGCAAATGATGTCGCTTGACACGCAAACGCCACCGTCGACAACCGTCACCGTCACCGTCGCCGTCGCCGTCGACGTTGTTGTTGCTGTTGTTGTCGCGCACAGATCTCTTTGTTGTTTTCCACCTCCGGCGATTGCATATACTCATATTATGCGAGCCGGGCCAGCGATCCACTCCACACACCACGACACCACTCTAGGCCACTCCAAGAAACTGGCCACAGAAAAAGGCCACAAATGTCAACAGAGCCGCAAAGTGGATCAGTTCGGGTGATCTCATCAACTTAATGGGTCAGTGATTCGCAGTTATGATTAAATTCGTAACTTGTTTTCTTCGCAACAGTTTAAGCCTTCTAGGCAAACAAAATATACATACATATTCACCCATGCAATTTCATAATTCCTCAACAGAAGTGCCTGCAGAGACCTGTCTCTTGGCTGGATTCTCAATGATTGGCTGCCAGCAAAAACAACAAAAATTCTATAGCTGCTTCTTGGTTTGCAATTAATCCCTTTTTTTATAGATATTCATCTATGAATATTCAGACATTTAAAAGAAAATTATAGCAAGAGATATATGTGAATTGTGCCCTATGGAAAAGTATATACTTATATGCTTAGCTTTTGGATTCCTACCAATATTACCTGAGGAAACGATATCAATTTTATCTTTAATGCAAGAACTGAATCATCCCATTACGTTCAAGTATCTAATAGACCAAAACTCCATGCTAAATACCCAGAGAAGAGCCTGATAGTCTCTTAAATTCCACCTAGAGGAGTCTGACAGTCTCTGAAATATCCCGAGAGGAGCCTAATAGTCTCTTTAATACCTAGAGAGAAATCTTGAAAGTCTCTCAAATAACCAGAGAGAAGCTTGATAGTCTCTTTAATACCCAGAGAGAAATCTTGAAAGTCTCTCAAATACCCAGAGAGAAATCTTGAAAGTCTCTCAAATAACCAGAGAGGAGCTTGATAGTCTCTTTAATACCCAGAGAGGCGCCGGAGCCTGAGCCATATGTCCCACAGAGAGTCGGTCCATAGTTCACCAATTCCTGCTTACTATGGATCCTGGCCAGCAAATTCTGACTTTATAATATTCCAGGCCCTACATGCGACCCCTGCCACAGCTAGATCGTATTTGAATTCTCATATTCCCATTTAAAAGCTGACTAGTTTTGGGCTTCGTATGTGAATTGCGCGATCCGAAACTTGTTCATAAAATTATTCTAACCTCGAAATGGAAATGCGTTTTGCTTGATCGCGCTGTAAGCCAACTATTGACATGAACAATTCCAACGCTGGTGGCAAGTGGAGAAGGAGGAGGTGTCTGCGAGGGCCAAGAAACAGGCCAAACTCGATAAGAATGACACCCAGGTTGCTTGCGGTGATCAATTGCATTCGATCTAGCACGCTGCGTGATGTAGTGTCACGTGAGGACTCAGCAGAGCTTCTATTGCCACACACACACACACACGCACACACACAGGGACAAACAAGAGGCTGTAATTAGCGAAGCGAAGTTTTAGCCATTGCATGACATTTGGCTTTGGCCACGATGAATGATGCCAAATTAACCAACAGTCGAACCAAACAGAACGCTGACCACGAGATGGTTCGGAGCAGTTCAGTTTGGTTATGGGCCATGTGATGGGTACGCTTGGGGCTGGAGATGGAGATGGGGACCTCCTCGGCTCGGCTCGGCTCTGGAGCTGCGTGTTCGTTAAGATGTGCCCACAGATAACAGAGGCGGCAACAATTTTTCGAATTGTAAACAATTTGCGCTGCAGTTTGTGTCTATTCGAACGCCTCAGCTGGCCAGCCGGCCAGCCGGCAATGGGAAAGTTGGGCGGGCAGCCCGTGGAGCCCATGGAGGGAGCCCAACAGCCACCAGGCAATGTGTGAATCGGGCCCAACATGCGGCGATGCTGTGCAGATCTGTTGATGCATTCGTTAATTAAACAGAGCCTCCAACACAAGGCAAGCAGCACAATAAATATAAAAAAATAACTGTCATAAGACAGCAGACCAAGAACTGAGACAGCCACCAAATCAGGCGATCAGTGTGACCGTTTTCATTAAACTCAAATAAGATAACACCACAAGAGGTCAATTAAACCATGCACTGATTCCGATTCCGAGCTCAAATGTCAGTGAGAGAATTCTGTGACATATTTAAGAACCTAACTTTATCCTAATAAACAGCTCTTTGTTCATGTTCAGTGTGACCGTTTTAAGTAAATGTATTTATTTTAACTGGAACTGGAACTGGAACTGGAATGGAACGAGATCAAGCAGTGGAAACTTCTTTTCAGCAATTATTTTAACCTTACTTAGTTGTAAAAGATTAATAGATTAGATTAATCAATGTGACCGTTTTAATATTTTCAAATCAAATTTGGGCAATATGCAAAGGACTTTTGAGGGTCAAAACTTGTATATATAAAAAAAATAATAATATTAATGCTGACATTTCGAGTAATATCCGGGAAATAAATACAACATCAGAACGAAGAACTTCGCTTGCAAAGAAACCTCCCCAACTTGTAATTAAAAGTACTCTCGCTGGCCATCAAATAAATTTAAATATTTCTTCGGACAACTGGACCCCAATTAATTTTGAATAAATTTGAAGTATGAATAGAAAAAGTCTAGCACTTAAGCACATTTAACAGGTGCGTGTGCAGGTGGTATCAAAGGAAACAGAAATGACGATGACTACGATGACGATAATGTTGGCAATGATGATGATAATGTTGAGCCCGAATGCAGCTTGCGTGCATCTCCTCTAAGCTGGCAAATCTATGTCCCCAGTGCAGTAGCCGGCGTGTAATAAGAATCGAGTTCCAAACGGCAGACACCAAATGCAGCAATATGGCAATATAGCGTATGGCTAGCATTGGCATCATAATCAAAGGCCGTCAGAGCACGATTGCAGCCAGTTGCAGCCAGTTCCCGAGGCGTGCTCCTATGCTCAGCTGCATTGGAGGCTGTTGTGATCTGCCCCATTGACAACTGTCCAGGCCAAATATTAAAAAGCGAGCCAGAAACGGGCAAAGAGGGTCGGGGGCGAATAAGCTGGCACGGCCCACAGTGCCAGCGACTGACTGGCTGGCCAAGCCTGGCTATGGT
The DNA here is from genome assembly GCA_035045355.1 of Drosophila lacicola. Lineage (NCBI taxonomy): Eukaryota > Metazoa > Arthropoda > Insecta > Diptera > Drosophilidae > Drosophila > Drosophila lacicola. The sequence goes on from JAWNPB010000148.1 coordinate 29,990,893, forward strand.
CAAAGTCGGAGTCGGAGTCAGACTCGGAGTTGGAGTTGGAGTCGCAGTCAGAGTCAGACAATTGGACGGCTGGCTGTGCGACCGATCGCAATGGGGCTGGGAAAATTACATGTCTTCGTATCTAAACGCACATTAACCATCGCATTCCCCAAGCAGCCGCAGCCACAGCCACAGCCCCAGCACCAGCCAGAATCACGGTCAGAGTCGGAGTCGGAGTCAGAGTCGAAAAGTTGAAGGTGCTTTGTGGTGGGGGAGAGGGAAGAGGGGGGGGGAGTATGGGGGGAGCTGATCGCTGGTTCCCTTTTTGTGGGACGCCAGGCAATCGCCAGGGCATTTTCCTCCTCCTTTCTCGTTGCTTACTTTTCTTATTTAATTTCGATCGATCACTTAAAGAGTACGAATAATGAAAAATTGCAGCAACATGCCGCAGGCCACGAGCTTGGTCTTTGCGATAACACACACACACACACACACACACAGAGAGACACACACACATACGTGTCTAGAGAAAACAAAGGGAATACATAGGAAGCTGAGGCAGTTATTCGTTGAACTAGCGTCTCCTGAGCCCCAGCAGATGGCAAAGAGATTCGCTTTGCTCTACTCGAACAGACACACACACACACACTTGAGCTTTACGTTTCGAAAAGACTTTCTCAAAGACTTTTCAAGCCGAGCTTTATCTACCGAACTAACTAGGCCCAACTGAATTGAACTGAATTGAACTGAACTGAACTGAGCTGAGCTGAAACTGTGCTCAATCCTAGCTCGGAGATTACATCGGATTTGTGACGCTCATGCGTAGAACTTGAACTATGCCAAAGTCATGTGGAAATCAATTAAGTGCAGTTCTCACGATCCCAAACTCACAGATACAGCTACTGCGTACTGCGAAATACATTTTTGTATCTTGGCCAACTGTATAATCGAGTTCTCATGCATTGAGGGAACTTCATTTAACAGAATTTAAATAAATATGCATAATTATTATTAGTATTATTATCATTATCAAACTTATTTTTATTGTCATTATTGGGATTCTTCACTAATATTATTCCTTTTATTATTATTACTATTAGTATTATCATAATAATAATAATATTATTATCATCATTATTGTTCTTGTTATTATTATAATTATGTTTTATTATTTTTTCATTATCTTTATGATAATAATTACTATTTTTATTATTAATATTATTGTAATTATTATTTATATTATTATTTTCGTTGTTGTTATTATTCTTATTACTTTAATTATAATCATTATTATTAATATTATTATTCTTTTTTTTCAGTATTAATTTCATTATTATTATGATCATTTTTTTATTAATATTTTCAATTATTTTTTTAATTTTTTTTATTATTATTATCATTATTTTTTATTTTTTTTTTTCGATACTATTATCATCACAACTATTCTTTTTATTATAATTATTACTATTATTATCCTCATTATCATTATTTGTGTTGCTTATATTCTTAATACTATTTTCAATATTATTTTTATTAATAATATCATTATGATCAACATTATTCTTATTATGATTTTCATAATTTGTTATTAATATTTTCAATTGTTTTCATTATCATTATCTACCTTTCGTTTTGCTAGCCTGGTAGTTGAGCCCGCATGCTCGTTATTTTATGTTAACATAAATATTCACACATGTTAGGGAATTTGAGTGGAGTACTTTCGCGTACTGCGCTTTGCATGAATCAACGTACTCATAAGTACGCACATTGGCATCAATGCAGCTGCAAAGCTGCACAGCTATCAGCTCAATCATCGAATCCAAGCCAAGCCAACTGGGCAGAGGACTTGTGGCCCAAACCCAACCCTAGTCCCAGTCAGCGTCCAAGTTCGTGTCGACTTGTGGCTGGCCTCACTTGCAGTTGTTGTTGCTCAGTTCTTCCTCCGCAGTTGCAGCTGATGACTCGGGGCATTTGTATTTCCGATCCCGGGCCAGATAGCATCTATGTGGCAGGGAGGCAGCCGTTGCCGCATTGACGTCAAAACTAAATCACATTTGACTTGGCCGGCATCGGCGATCGGTGATCGCCTACGCCTGTCCGCCTGTCCGCTTGCCCTAACAGATCCCTTGTCCTCTTCTTGGCCACTTGGCCACTTGGCCGCGGCACTAATCGCTGATGTCAGGTGTCTGAGCCGAGCCGCAGTCAAGTGTCTGCTGCGGCAACGGCAACGGCAACGGCAACGGCGACAAATGACAAATCCTGTCCTTTATTTTTCGGGGGTGTTTACGTTTCAAGAGCCCTCACACACACACACACTCAGACGCACACACACTTCAGCCTGATCCTGCAAATGTTTGGCTTCACACAAAGGGGATTAAATCATAAAATGCTCATGACATTCTTTGAACCCAACAAAAATTTCACAATTTCATTGTTTTGCCAGCCACATTGGCGCATCCTTTTTGTTTGCCTTTGCCTTTGGCTTTGCCCTCGCCTCAACCTTTTTACCAAGGCCCAGGCAAGCGCTCGCCAACAAGGTGACAACGCGAAAAAAAATACAGAAAAAAACATCAACTACACACACACGCACATAGAAATTGAACAATGATGCTGACCACTGTGCGTGTCCGCGATCTGTTTTTTTTTTGTTTATCAACTAGTACAGGGTATTCGTAATTTGAGAGCTTTTAGTTTCGTCAGCAATTGGCAAATTTACGAGTTTGTTGATTGAAAACTGCGATAGCCATGCACTTGCACAGTGGTTGCAGCATTAGCCAAAATGTGGCCAAATTTACGGGCACCAAAAGAGCTTCAAAATAACATATGTGTACATAAGAGAACTATAAGAAATATATATGATATAAATTAAAAGAGCAATATAATAAATACACTTATTTTTGTGCGCAAATATTTGAAAATTTTTTTGGAAATATGTATAAAAATTCTTTTTTCAATTTGTATTTTCCTTGTGGTATGCAAACAAAACTGGGTTATCAATTATCAAAATGTAAGGCCTTGAAATAATTTGAAGCTAGAGTTGAAATGTTTACAATGTGGTTTCAAATGTGATTGCATTTCAAACCATTTAAATTGTGTGGTAAAAAATGTTTCTTCTTTTTAAAAACTTAAATTAAATTTGGTTTATTCATGACTTGAAAAGTGCGCATATATGGAATTCAGCCATACACAATGATATAAAGAAATCTAGCTGGGCAATTCACCGAAAAGCGTGGAAATTGAGTGGAAAACTTGAAGCGACCAAGATGTTCCAAATTTGACGAGCGCAAAGCCAAGTTTTATCAGCTCAATCAATAAATAAAATATGTTGAAATGTGCCTAAGAGAAAATACCTTTGGTAAGACTTGTGTGTTGCGCTGGTTCCACTGTGCCGTGGGCAGGCGGCCACGTCAATTAACATTAACTGAAGTGAAATTAATTGCCGAGGCATGGTCACTCTAATTGTGGTTAATGTGGAACCGATAGCACAACTCGCCCCAACTGGACGCAATTTGTGATAAGCGATTAAGCGATTATCGAGCCGGGCCCAATGTGGCTGGGCTTCATTAGCACCAGGCCAGGCCAGACCGGGCCAGGCCGGGCTAGGTCCGACCAAGTGCCATATGCTGCTGACCGTGCGATCACGATCGCCATGTGGCTAGGTGTCCTCAAGAGGGTCCTGTTGGCGTGACCTTTACGACACAATCAACAACTGTTGACCGCAGTCCCGAGCAGCGCCAGCGGCAGCAGCGGCAGCAGCAGCAGCAGCGTCTATTGTATGCAATATTTGTCATGGTCATTATGAGTTATAAACGATATTTTGATCCCTAATCACTTGGCCAAGCCAAGACACACACACACACACACACACACACAGGGACACACACACAAGCTGTCAACGCATTCGTTTCACGTTTTACCCAAATGTCTGTGTACCATGTCGCCGCACCCTGCTCCTGCCCCTGCCCCTGCCCCTGCCCCTGTTCGTCGCGGTTGCGTCCTGCCAGCCCCGCAGCGACAGTAGGACACATTTTGTCGGATCGTTGTCGTCGTCGTCGTCGGCGGTGGAATTAAAGGCACAATTGTTGCAGCCAGGGCAATTATAGATTATCACCTTATTGCCGTCCCATTCTCGCCTTCGCTTCACCTCGCTCTATCTCTTTTCCGCACCACCCGCACCTAGTGGACTTAGGCTTGTGTGCGACCATCGAGCATCGTCAACATCGAAAAAGAACCATAAAAATGACACCACATTGTTTTTATCTTTATCGCATAATTGCGGTCAATTCCCTCGGCCAGCGCGGGCCTCTCAAGTTGGCCTGGACCCGACGACTCGGTGGCTCGTTGGCTCGTTGGCTCGGTGGTTCGGTGGTTTTGGTGGCTTGGCATGATTTCAATACCCCGGCATCGGTTTCGGCATCGGCTTTGATCATTTGCCATGGCTACAGCAACACATTCACCTGAGACAGACAGAGCGGGAGAGAGCGAGGGCTAGCATTAGAACTGCGCGGCCGGGGCGATGGCAAGGGGAGGCGGGGGGAGGGGGGAGGGGCGCAACAGCACATTTATCTTCTGGTCACAAATTAACGCTCTTGAAAATAACCAATTCCCATAATATGTCGTCTTTCTACAACATTCTTAAACTAGTCACAGCTGTCACACGGAAATCGGAAATAATAAAACTGAAGAAAATAAATTTAAAATGTGGAAATTATAACAAAAAGAAAGGTGGGGGATTAAACTAACAAAAACAGAAGTTATTTATGCCACTTTTTTTGAGAATAATATTCTATTTGATATACTTTTGTAAATCAAATAATTGTCGAAAATATTGAAGTAAGCAAATATTATCTTAAAATCTTTTTAAAATCGATTTTGATGCCAATTTTGAGGACTGCTTCAATTGAAATCATATTGCAAAATACATTTTGTAATATAATATAATAAATATAATTAATATTAATACTTATAATAAATATAATTCATAATCACAGCTTAGATAACCAATTTGATTTTGGTGTTTTTAAAATATGCAAATATTTTTTGGATGCAAAAGAATATTTTCGACAATAGAGTTTCCTTTGACTGCATATGGAAAATATCCCTAACGTGGCCTAGGTTGTTCCTTCAATATACAGTATATAATATGGCCCTTTTTTTTGGTCTCGAAATAGATTTGGAAGAATACTTTTATAAACATTTTCGGCACTTTATCAATGTTAGTCTTATAATTTTGTATTAAAAAAATATTTTAATTATATTTTTTTGTACACAAATTTTGGTATTTTTTTGTTGTATTTAAAGCACTTTTTTTATTCGAATAATAATAATATTTTTTATATTACTAATAAATTAGGTTTTAGGGAACTGAAATTAAATTATATTTTCTGCAGTTTTGTTTTTGGGAATTTTTTCAATTTTTTTTTTTTTGAAGTGTTTAAATTAGTTTTTTTTTTAAATGTCCATTTCTATTGTTTGAGAAATATTAATTTTGAATATTCAATTATTTTCTGTGGAAATTTATCAATTTTGTCTATAAATTTTGTATTTTAAATTGTTTTTAATAGTATTATTTGTATAACTATTTAAAGAATATATTTTAGTGCTTAAAGCTTGCGTAATTTTATTTAATATTATTAACATTTTATTTTAATTGTATTGTTTTGAAATATTTAATTTTAATATTTAATGGAAAGGTCGCCAAAACGAGCAATACATTTAATTTAATTTAATATATTCTATTTAGATGACAACAAAAATCAGAATGCGGACGCGATTTAAAAAAAATTGCTTTCGATTTGTTTTCATATGCCTGCTCCTGCCCCTGCTCAGAGGCTGATGAATAATTCCCGCAGAAGCAGATGCTTTCCCATTGAAAACTTGTTTGATTGCGTGTTTTTGAAAACGTCTCTTTTGAAGAGAACTGCGTGAAGAAGAAGACGAACAAGTGAAGCCGAGGGTGCAACTGCGATCTTTGAGGCGAGCATTTGATAATTTGCAACTATTTGTGAGTGTCGGTTAATTCAATCGTTTCGCGCTGAAACCTCAATTGCAATCAGCTTGGCGACCGGTTTTGCCATCCTTGGCCAACACACACACACACACACACACATAAGACAGAGAATGTGCGAGAGAGAGAGAGAGAGAGAGAGCGAGAGCGGAAGCGTCAGTTCGGGGCCTGGACTTGACGACCTTCAGATTGGCTCACAAAAGAGCGCGACGCTCCCACACTTCACGCTCATTCAGTTGGAAATCTGAGCATCTGTCAACGGCAACAGCAACAACAACAACAAGCTGTACAAATTGATATATAATTATATATCTGTATATACATATATGCACATATATTATAGCACATTTGTATATCCTTTGGCGCCCCATTGGGTCATTATCGCATTTTTTGTGACGTCGAATTAAACGAAATTCACAATTGTCGCAATTTGATTGCGATTCGACACCCCTCCCCCATGGCCAGCGCCTACCGCCACCCACTTTCAGGCTTCCCTTGCAGCCAGCCGAGCAGCATGCTTTCGCGTCGCACTGCTTTGCCGACTTTGTCATAAGAGTGAGAGCGCCAAGTGCCGAGTGCTGAGTGCTGAGTGCCGAGTGTGCGAGCGAGATGCGCTCTTGCTCTAGCCCGCTCGCACTCGCACTCACTCACTCTCTCGCTCGCTCGCTCGCCTGTACGTTCGCTCTCTCTCGCTCGCGCTCACTCAGAGCCATGCGCGGCCATCCGTTGGCTTTGACCAATGCTGTCTTTTTTCGAACGGGTAGGGCCACAGCAGGCTGCGGGCGACGGGCGTCGGGCGCGGCTGCCGACGACAGCGACGACGACGACAACGACAACGATGCCGGGCGACACATTTCACTGTGTCACATCTGCTGTATGCGTGGTATGGGAGAGAGGCGGGGAGGGGGGCGGCGCGGGTCGATTGAGGCGAAGGTGGCCACGCCGACCGCGACATTACCGCACTCGGCACTCATCATGGTGCTCCATTGGCTGCCGTCGCAGTTGTCGTCTTCTTGCTGTTGTTGCTGTTGTTGTTGTTGTTGCTGTTGTTGCTGAATGCGTGTGGGAAAAGGAGCGCTCTATGGCCATAGCTATATACACATATCTATATGCATATATATGTACATATATGTATATGTATATATATGTACATATATTTATGTGTGTGTGTGTGTGTGTGTGTCTATGACTCGCTTTTGGACCGTTGACGATTACGACTTGTCTCAGCCAGTTGATAAATAACGGGACAAAAATGTAGGATCAGCCAATAGAAGAACGCAGGCCCGTGTGAAGGCGGGGTGGGGAGGAGGGGGTGGCAAAGGAGCTGCGGCCAAATACCAATTATATAGAAAGAAAAAAGTAGCGAGGGATATCGAGAGCTATTTTTTTAGCAGATTTCTTAAGACTACAGATATATTAGGAAACTTTAATACATATATGTATATATTATTAATTATAATAAATGGAGCTCGAGCCAGACAAAAAATATTGAAAATAATAAACACGAACCGGAAGTCAAAAGGGCGGGAATCTAACTAAAGAGAGCTAAAAGAACTGTAAAATTTTGATTAATTCGCTAAGGAACTTAATAATACCCCAAATAGTATATGACTAACTATTTCGTGACGAAAGTAAAAAATATATATTCAGTTGAGTAGCCTCTATATATTTAAATGGAGCCGAATATAAAAACGTGTAATCATAATATATATATATATATATTCATATTTCAATTTCAATTTCAATTTGTGAACGAAAGAAAGAACAACTATTAAATAACTTTTAAATATATAAATATAATAAAATATCAATAAATGTTTCCATTTATTTATATATGTATGCATGTTCTTCTCTAAAATCTTCAAATATTATTTTAATATTTTTAAATAATTTTTTTATTATTTTTACTTTTATTACTTTTGTAATTATTGTATTCATTTGTATATTCATTATTATTATTTTCTTTTAATTATTGTTTTTATTATTATTTTATTTTAATTATTATTTTTATTATTATTAGTCTTATTTATATTTATTTTATAATTATTACTATTAATTTTATTATTATTATTTTTTATTGTGAATAATATTATTATAATCGATAGCTTTTAGTTCAAAGCTCGAGTTTTTCATATGTGAAAAATGCAGCTGACTCTACTTTCTATTTTTATACCCTGCACGCATTGAGAATGGGAAAAGGGTTTACGATTAGACACTCTTTTTGTAAATAAATAAAAAAAAATATTTAAAAAAAATGAAATGAAAATCAGAATAAATCTATGCAAAGTATGCTTATTGTAATCAAAGCTTTATCTCAACTCTTAATTTAATCTAACTTCATTTAAAAGGTTTTCATTGTTTTCATTTATATTTTGCTCAAAGTTACAAAAATAAAAGTGAACATATATAAAGAGTTTAAAAATAAATTAATTAAAATAAATATATTTAATTTTAATTGAATTTATATTATTAAAAGGTCTTGAAATGCTGTTGCCCAAACTTCAGAGATCTTAGGCTTTATCCATGGCTATTGGAATCGAACCAGCTATCAAATATGTCAAATCGATTAATAATCGATGAACTGCCGACGGCATTCGATATTTAATACGATCAATTGAATTTTTCGCTTGATTTTTGGCTAATTGCAGTGGCAATTAAAACAATTCCATGTAAATTTCATTCTGTGAGGCCGATGAGAGCCTGATTAAATATATATATGTATATATACATATATATGTGTGTGTGTAACATATGTATGCTCATGTGTCTGCTGCTAAATGGGAGCAGATTTTGTGGCTAAGAAATCGCTTAAAGTGATTTAATTAAATTTGATTTGATTTTTGTTCGTTTTTGGCTGCAGCGCCAGCAAAAGGCGACACCCCATCTGCGGAGCATATAAATAAATATATATATGTATATATACATGTATGTATATGTGATGCACATATACTAATAAACATGCATACAATCACACATAGTGCACTTAAAGCTGAGATGTCCAGATACACAAATCGAGATAAATGTATGTGCCTAGATACATATGTAAATGTATATATAGCTGGCACCCAAAAACCATTTTCGACCACAATGTGTGTGTGTGTGTGCGTGTGTGGGTGTGCGGGTAGGTTGGGGGTTGGATTGTAGATTGGGCAACGGCTGAATTTTGTGCTTGTGCTCGTAATTAATTATTTCATTAGTGCACACTTGATTCGAGCCAAACCCCAACCCGCCCGCCCCCCCTCTCTCTGCCCAACAACCATAGCTACAATCATTTGGCCATTGGGCAGCGGCTGCAACGGCCAGCATAATCCGTGCATGCCCTACAGTTCAAAGTTTGTGTTCTGTTCTGGGTAAATTTTAAAAAAATTATAATAATTTAATAATAATCAAACTATGCTGTTTAGTTGTCCCTAATTGTGTATACCTAATATATTATGTTATTATCAATATCAATAGTCGAAATTCCATAACATGTATATAAGTTGTATATATGTAAATACGCACACTTGAAAAATGGTGCCTAATTATTACAAATATTTCGATAATAATTCAAATAAATGATAAATATTAAACCGTATTTAACGTAATTCGCAAAGTCATTTAAGCAGCGTATTAGCTGATTGAATTGTGTAGGGTGCATGCGTAGCGCAGAGAGTCGCAGGCAGACATCAAAGAGTTTTGTGCGCTCTTAAGAGCGAACGTGGGAACGTGGCGTATGGCTGACGTTGAATACAATTTTGAACTGCTTGCTCGTCGTTGGCTCTCTGCACACCAATACCAATATGTATTTTTCTGCTGTGCGCTAGTGTGTGCATGCTGCTCATGGGCTGGGCATGAGCGAGAGTAAGGGAGCAAGCAATACAACACGCACAGAAGCGAATGGACACTTGCGGCGCCAGTACATGTATTTGTGTGCGTGTCTCTCTCTGTGTGTGTGTGTGCGGGCTGGCCGCCACCAGTGGCCGTTCAGCTTATGCATGAAACGGCGTGTGTGAGAGTCCAAGCACGAGCGCCAAACACTGCCCAGGCCCAGCAACAACGACGTCGACAGCAACAGCAACAGCAGCAGCAGAGGCAGCGCCAGCGTCAGCAGCAACAAGAGCAGCAGCAGCAGCAGCAGCAACCGCGACGGCGACGTACGCTGGATGTGATTTCAAATAGTAAAGTCGAGCTGCCGCTGCCGCATCGCCATCGCAATCGCATCGCAATCGTAATCGCCGTCGCCGTCGTCGTCGTCGTTGTCGTCGTCGTCTCTCTTGTGAACTGCTTACCGATATTTTAGCTTGTCGCCGTCGTCGTCGCGGCCGCCGCTGTAGCTGTAGCTGTAGCTGTGGTGGCTGTGGCTGCACTGTCGCCCCCACCGGCTCTGGCTGCGCTGCTGCCACTGCCACTGCCACTGCCACTGCCACCGTCGCTGTCGTTGGCGTTGTCGTTGTCGCTGCTGTCGCTTCTCGTTGTCGTTTTGTGTATGTTCTTCTTCTGTACGTTGTGTTCTGTTCTGTTGCGTTGTGTTGCGTTCGTCTGTTTCTGTTTCTGTTTCTGTTTTGTTGTTGTTGCTGTTGCGCGCGCGCGTCTTGTTTTGCCGTCGCTAAAACGGCAAAACGCAGAACAACTGAAAATTAATAGTACAAAACAAAGAAAAATTGCAGAAAACAAATAACGTAAAAACTACATTTCATATCGAGTTCGTTTTTGATTTTATAAATTCTTCAATTTAATTATCATTAATTTTAATTTTTTTTTTGCTGTGCCCAAAAATCAAGCAACAATTTACAGTTTTAGTTGAAAAGCTTTTGCAACAATTTTTTTATTGTGTTTGTTTTTGTTTTTGCTGTGCAACAAATAGAAAGAAAAAAAAATAAGAAAAACCATGTGATAAATATGCGAAATGCAAATGCACAAAATGTGCCGCAAGTGAAACTTGGACATAGCATAAAAACTGCCCCTAACTCTCTTATGTACAAACACACACCCTCCGCCCACACACACACACACACACACACACACAAACATACACACAGTCGCACGCACACTGCTTTATGTAGTCCTTGGCTATGTACTGAACGCGCATAAAAAATGACTACCCTCAATTGTCGCCACTGGCTGGCACAGCCCAACAAGAGTTGTTGTAGGGGTCGCGCTCGTCGTTTAACGACAACGTTCTCGCTCTGCTCGCTGCTGTCCTGCACCACCTACTCCACAGTTACTCCTATTCCTACACTGCTTGCTTTTGGCTTGCATTCCAATTGCCATGCTCTCGCTCCCACTCGCGCATAAGCACATATATACACACACACACACAGACTCGCACTCACACATACACAAGTGTCGCGCGTCGTTTGTCGCTTGTCGCTGCTGCTGCTGCTGCTACTTCTGCTTCTGCTGTTGTCGTTGCCGTCGCCTTTTGCCTCTTCTGCTTCGTCATTTTGTGCGTCCTCTGGATTGGTTTCGGCGTTTCAATTGCGTTCGTTTTTTATTCAACCTCCCCCTCTCATTCAGCTGGCGTGTAAGTGTCTGTGTGTGTGTGTGTTTGTTCTCGATTCGATTGGATTACATAGTCGTTGTCGTTGTCGTCGTTTCTGCTGTCGCCTGGCCTCGAGCTACTCCGTGTGGCTGCGTACAATTTTTTTCTTTGCTGTCCCTCAGCATCTGCAGCGCCAACGCCGCCGCCCGCCCCCATCGTGCCTTGTCGCACGACGACGACATTTCGTTTTTTGAGATTCGCTTTTTGCGTATATCGTGCATGTGTGCGTGTATGTATGTGTGTGTGCGTAGCTCGCTCTGTGCATGTGTCTGTGTGTGTGTGTGTGTTCTTTAATATTGTCGTCGAGTGTCATTGGTCGAAGGCAAGCGTGCGCAGCGCTGCCAGCGTCGACGTCGTCGCATATTGTCGCAAAACCTTCGTCTCAGCACGTTTTTTTCTCCTGTTTTTTTTTATTTTTTTATTTTCTGTGCTGTGTTGTTGTTTTTATTGGCTTTTAGCTTGCTGCTGCTGCTGCTGCTGCGGCATTTTATTAGAATCCGCGTGGAGAGGGGAGTTGCGGCTACAAATGGGCTGCCTGGTGGCCGAGCGAGTTTTAGGGCTAGGCGGCGCAGCATGAGAGGGGGCGTGTGCACCCAAGTAGCCGAATGAGTTTTTGATTGTGTGTGTCGTCGACGTCGCCGTCGTCGTCGTTGTTGTCGGGTGCGGGTGTGTGTTTGTTGTTTGTGTCGTTGTCGTTGTCCTCTCTCTCCCTGTGTGTGTGTGTGTGTGTGTGTGTGTGTGCGTGAGAGCGAGCGAGAGCGCATTAGCTGCATATACAAATATGCATGCACGTGTAAATGTGTCTGTGTGTGTGTGTGTGTGCGTGTGAGAGCGAGTGCAAAGTGCACAAAAGTTTTGCCAAGCAAAAATGGCGACAACAGCAGCGACAACAACACGACAACGTGCAATAGCAGCAGCCGCAGCCGCAGCAGACGTCGCCGTCGCCGCCGCAACAAATTTTTGTGTCGTGCGATTTTATAACCGTTTTCAAAAGCGGCGGCGTTGCTGCTTCTGCCTGTCGCACAAAACGAACGCGGACGGACGACGACAACAACACGACAACAACAACACGACAGCAACAACAACAACAACACACAACGTGCAACAAAGCGAATAATAACATTAATAATATTAACACAAATCAGAATATCAATTCAAAAATATTATAGAAAACAAAAACGCTGCAAAAAAATTGCATTAAATAAATGAAGCAAACATTTACTTTAACCCAAATATGCAGCAAACAAAGCGTTAAAGTGTGCGTGTGTGTGTGTGAGCGTGTGTGTGTGTGTGTGTGCGTGTGTGTGTGTGTGTGGGTGCTAAGCAGTTGTTTTTTTGGCCAGCAAAGAACAAAACATTGAACTCGTTTTTGGCGCTCCGCTCTCTAACACGCATCTAATAAACGCAACAATAACATCAATTTTACAGTTAACCCACAACAACAACAACAACAACAATAACAACAACAACAACAACAGCGACAACAACAAGCACATTATCGTAAACACAAACATAAACATAATTATAATTATGATGTGATCAGAATTAACAGCAGCTCCGGCAAAAGGTGCAAATATGTGAAAAGCTAACAACAACAAAAAAAAAGGGAAAAGCAAAAAAAATGTATGAAACAAATAAATGAAGAAAGAAATGAAATACAAAGAAAATTCAAGCAACGAATAGAAGTAAATATAAAAAACAAAAAGAAAATGCTCAACATTGCAATAACAGATAAGAAAAGGCAACACAAATACAGGCACAACATCAACAACAACAACAACAAGTACACACAGGCATCTGCCCATGTATGTGCGTGTGCGTGTGTGTGTGTGTGTGTGTGAGCATCTACGCGCAATAACTAATCGAGTTTAACACCGAAGCACATCAGCAAATTGATGAAAACAACGAAAACAACTCTAACAACAACAACTTTGCAAAACAACAATTGAAACAACAACAAAAACAACATCAAATCCACCAACAACAATACCAATAATTACAAGCACCTTTTCTAAGCGTACTACAATAACTAAAAAAAAAAACAAAAACAAATAAAGAAAGCATAAAACAAAGAACTAAACACAAGCACAAGGAGTTTACAAGAAAAACAACCTCAAACTCAGGTGGGTTTCAGCTATATTTTATTCTTTCTTTCGACATAAGTTGTACTTTATCCAGGTTGTCACACGTGTGGTATACGTAATGTGTGAGCAGGTATTCAAAGATTGAGAAAGAAAAACTCTTCTTCAAAAGCTAGACAACAACTGCTTATATATATATATATATATATATATATATATATATATACATACAAATATACATTAATAATATATATATGTATATATATATATCATTTTACAATAATAATAATATATATAATAATAAGAGAAGTATTAGGGAAATATATATTCAAAATTGTTTTTTTTATTTTAATTAATTAAAACCCAGTTAATAAAATATTTAATTATATAATATATATTATACAATATAAAATATATAATATAATAATATAAAAATTTACAATATATATATAAATAGATATAATTAATAATAAAACAATAACAATAGAAGCGAGCTATCTTTAATAATATTAAGGTTCTATTATTACAGCCAATTTTTTTTCTTTAATCAAATTTTGTACTTTGCTTGGTAAAACTTTGCCACATTGTTGGCTCTTTGAGGCGATTTATAGAATCTAGGGCTATTTTTAGAATTTTAACCAGTTTCCAAGATACAAGTGGATATTGAATAGATCGGATTACCGAGAGTCTGTATAGCACATATTCAAATTGAGTCAATAATTCGGATTATATAATGCTTATAGAAACAGAATTCTTGACTCTAGTCTAGATATGCCTAGACTTGTCGTTGTCCTCTAACTAACTATTTGTAATACAAATTATTTCAAACTTTAAGCACTTCTTCGTTCTTAGAAAAGGAATGCAAGAAACCTCATCTATTATATTTATAAAGCTGATAGGATATTGATATATATTTATATTAATGTATATATTCATATATATATATATATACTTTATATACTTCTGTGATCTACAGATAAAAGCAAACATACATATATTAAAGCCTAACTTGTATTTCAGACCTTTTTCTTCATAGAATATGAGCATAAATTTGTCAAGGCACTTTCATAAGTAAAGTTTAAGCAGCATTGAATAAAGTCTCCATTTAAGCAGAAAATACTTATCGCAAGCAATTAACTACTTTAAGGAGATAAATAATATTGTACATGTCAATATGCTTTCTAAGCCATCCAACACAATTTTTAAAACTTTCTGGCGTTCTTTTTTTCTCAGCTCTCACATTGAAAGTTTACTTGAATTTACTAAACATTTTTATCGAATTCTGATCAAAATGTTTTATAAACATAATCCGAAGCAATGCAATTAGATCTGAAGATCAAAAGAACACATTTATAATATAAGTTTGGGCATATTCTGGAGCACATGAGAGAACTTATTGATGTTAATATTATACTAAATAGAAATACTTAACAATCGTAGAATAGAATAAGCTCAGATTAATGTATTGCAGTTAATTCTCTTGTAAAAAAATTAATATTTAGATGGATTTAGTAAGAATTATAGTAATAGGAACTATAAAATATTTAAAAAATATATAAATTTTGTAAAAAATTAAAAAGTTTTTCGGCGACCAGCATTAAATAAGAAGTTAATATTTTTTTTAATAAAAAAGTTATTCCATTTTCCTGTATATGAAGAAGATAAGAGTTTTTAGAATTTTGTACGCAAATCTAGCAAAAATGTGCTCAAAATTAGATCAAGGTCGAGTACTTTTAGCCCAGATCGTATTACCCATAACAAATCCTTTTTTAAAGGCCCAAATAATTAAAGGCAAGTTTAAAAATCTGTACTTCAACTAATTGAAGCAGTTAATTTCTTGTTATAAGTACTTTCTGCTTAAAGCAAGACTTTATTTTTTCTATTTTTGTTTATACTTTATTTAAGAATGTGCCTTAGCAAAAGGTAGCTGAAAGTCTATGAAGAAAAAGGTCTGTAAATAAACTCAGGTGTACATTTTAATGTTTTTTTGATAAGCTATGTAAACAGAAAGCTTTAACAAAAAACGTTGAAAAAAGTTGCATTAAATGGAATGAAATTTGAACTTTCTAGACGATTGTTAACAAAATGTCATACAGTCTGTACCCCAGCCCGTCGTCAGCTTGTCTGTATGTGCGTGCGTGTGTGTGTGTGTGCGTGAGTGTGGGATGCCGAGAATTCCGACATTTGCCAGTTGTCTTAATATTTACATTTACATATTTGCCTTTGTCAAATCGCAGAGCTCTAAATAAGCACCACACACAAAGGCAGACAGAGACAGAGTGTGAGAGAGAGAAGGATAGAGAGCGGAGCAGAGAGAAGGGGCGCTGCAGAGAAAGGCACTGGAGTGCTGCCATGGAGAGATGAAGGAAGGGAGACGCCAGAGGCACGGCTCGGCCACAGCGTCTATAGCAATAACTATATAGCCATATAATCGCCTGTTCGTGAGCTGTAAACACAGGCATTGTAAATTTACACCATGCTTATAATTAGCAATAGAACGGCAGTTGACTTTTTTCCAGCGCTATTCTGCTCCCAGTTGTTGTCAGTTAAACAAATATATATGCACATATATATATATATATATATATATAGAGAGAGAGAGAGATATCCGACTCTATATAGACAGATTCAGGCGGCCTCACAGCCTCTGCGGCAGGGTTTGAGGCAAGTTGTGGTGCTAAAAAAAATTACAGACAGAGTATAAGCATCTCTCTCCCTCTCCCTCCCCATCTCATACCCTCTCCCTCCCTCTCTGTCGGCAGTTGGCAGCTGATTTGCCTATGGTTGATTGCCAGCAATAATTGTCGCTCAGGCGTTGACGGCTGACGCCAACTTCAGGGCCCACCAATGCATCAGTGCACCTGCAGCTGCAGCTAACCAGATGCTACAAGCCAGCAGCGACACCAACAACAACAACAACAGCAGCGACAACAATTGAGTTGGTTTTGCCCCACCGCAGAGTTGCCCACAAAGATAAATATTGACAAATTGCTGATAAATCATTTATTATAGAGTGTCGCCATCTAGCGGCACAAACAGCAAACACGTTTGCCAGGCTCAGGGAATATATGACCCCTATATATATATATATGTATACATAGACATGCATATATCTGACAGTAACCAGTTAACGTCGCTTCTATACACTCTTTTATAGGACTTAAGATTTCACTAAAATCGTTTTTTCCTTTTTTTTAATTTTATTTTAATTAACGTTGAAATAGTACAAATTTATGGAGTTCTAAAAAGTCTGTAATAAGCTCAGATTTCTAATTTCTAAGATTTCTGCATAGCTCTATTTTCTGTTAAGAAATAATCCTGAGCAGCTCGGGGATTTCCATATTTTGGACTGTTCTAGGCAATCCGAAAACTTCATCAATTGCACACATTTGCCCATCAGTTCTCTACAGTTCTTAAAGTTTTCAGTATTCATAAGTATCCAAGCAATCTTCTTAATCCTTTTTTATAAAGTAGTTTCTTATCAGTTCTCTATAGTTTTCGGCATTTAAAGGAATATTATAGGGAATCCTTAAGTTGCATCTTATAGAGTTTCTCATTAGTTCTCTACAGTTGCCAAGGTTTGCTATACTCATAGGTATCATAGGTGTAATATCTCCATAGTTTTCCGTATTTATAGGTATCATAAGCAATCCAACAGCTTCATTCTTTTCACATAAGAGTTTCTTATTAATTGCCTATAGATTTTCATATTAAAAGGTAATATAAGTAATCCTAACGCTATATTTTCATTTACCATCAGTTTAATCCTAGAGATTCTCATCAGTTCTCCATAGCTCTTAGTACTTCGTACTCATAATTATCCCCAAGCTTTAACAATTTCATATAGTTTTTCACAAGTTCCCTCATATTTATATTCATCAGTTCTCATGAGTTCTCTATAATTTTCGATATTTATAGCTATTCAAAGGACTCCTAAAGATCCCATCAAGCTTTATCTATATCATCTATATCTGCCATCACTTCTCCATATTTATAATTCGCATAATTAATCCCCAAGCTTTATAATTTTCATATAGTCTCGCACCAGTTCTGTATATTTCCTTAAATTTATACTATTATTTATTGGATGCAGTTCGCCTTGGTTCCTTGGCACTCATAAGTTGGGATCAGTTTATTTGCGAGATGGATTTCCATCTACGGCTAACCGAGTGCGGCTCTTGTGCCGGCTATTAATTAGCATATTTCGTCATGAATTAGCATGGCTAAAGCCAAGTACGAGCCCGAGTTATAATGAGGTGGAAAGCTATTCCGATGCCGGGTTAACTCGGAGCAGGGGAGAGCGCAGATCGTGCTCGGGCATGTGTGTGTGTGTGTGTAAGTGATACCCTCGTACTCGTACCCCTTTGCTAAAGTCCTTGCCCTCGCGGCAGGACAATAATCATTTTGCACGCTCTGACCAAGTCGAGTTGAGTGTGGAGTGGAGTTGAGTCCCTTGCCCGGCGGTGGCACAACATGAAATTGCATCCAAAATACAAGAGCAACAACAATATTACACACATGTGCAGCAGCTATGCCCCACCTCTCTTGGGCCAGGGCCGCGGGGGGGACGGCGGCACAACGGACATTCACATGCCGACATGTCGTCGTTGTCGTCGTTGTTGTTGTTGTTGTTTTTGTTGTTGTTGCTGTTGTTGTTGCTGCCCAGCGCCAGCTCTCATAATCCGCTGCCTTTGCAGTCGCCCGCGGCCCGCCCGCTGGCACCACGCACCCGCGCGCTGGCGAATAATTGCAGTGTCGCCACCGCTGCAGTCGCCGCCGCTGCACAGTGGTATCAAATATCAAATGTCAGGCGAAAAACAGTCACTGCCTGCAGCTCACTCATTTGCGTACTCTGTAAAACAATCACAATTTCGATCCAAGAAAATGGGTCCATGTATTTCATTCTTTTAAAAGACACTGCTTCAAGTGAGAAAAACTAAATCCGATTTGTGTTTCACCCGTTTCACACAATCACGAAATTAAAGGAAATGTGTCCTGCCTCGAACTTGATGTGAAAATAAGTGAATATTTACGGAATATAAGTGAAAGAAGAATTACCTAAAGTAACGTGTTCAATTGTTTCGTAGTTTTCATTAGACGTATTTATAAAGACAGCGAATTTGATGTGGGAAAAGTTCGTGGAATATAAGTGAAACAAGCATTACCGAATTCACAAAGCGAAGTGTTTACTAGTTCCGTTGCTTTGATTCGACATTTTTATAGAGTTGATATCTATGAGAAATGATTGTAGGCAGTATTTCTTATAGGCACTTTGTGTAGTCCCCAAGTGTTTTTGAAGCTGTCTTTTAAGTAAAAACAAGCTTAACAAGCTTATTATGTTTAAACTTAATAAAGTTTTGTATTTCCAAAGTTTTGAAATGAAGTTTCCACAAGCTTAAAACTGAACCAGTTCTGGAAAAGCGAGCAAAGCGAATATTTAAATTCTCTTTGGGGCATCAAACTTTTTGAGGTCAATTTCTATGCGCACACATCTCATGCGGCTCGTAATAAGTAATAATAATATATTAAATATAACTATTATTAACATTTTCTTTTTACTCTGAACTAGTTCTACAAGAGAGCAGGAACCAGCCACTCTTTCACTCTTTCACTCTTTCACAACAGCTGCAAAGGTGTTTTTGCCCATTTAATATTATAAATTTATTATTATAATATATTCAAATTTGGGTTTCTATGTTCTGGTGTTTAAGCGCGAATACGCACGAAATGCCAATTTGTGACACGAATCCAGCTCTCGCACATTAGAAGCTCCTGCCTGAAGAATGCAGTTTAGGTTCTGTTATAATTGGGTATATAGAGGAAATTTGCGTATTAAATAAAGTGTAAACTTTGAGGTCGTAGCGATAATATGTTTGGGCTAATCCAGCGATAATCTGCTGGGGCAGGCAGACCGAGATGCGTGGCACTTGGGCTAATTGCATGGTTTTGGCCCCACTGTGCGTGGCAAACAGCGCCGCACAGCAAGTCACCAGATGTTCAATCCCATGTACATGCCGCTGCCGTTGTTGTTATTATTATTGCTGTGTTGCCTGTGCCGATCCGAACCGTTGCGATCCGATCCGATCCGTTGCGATCCGAGGCGGGGCGAGGCGAGGCGAGGCGATGCGATCCGGCGACAGCCGCAACCCTGGCCAACGGTCGCTGCACTGCAAGATGAAGACGACAATTCGGAGCTTATGTGTCAGGTGCGCGTCTTGCCGCGAATGAAACAATTTATTGCACTCGCCGCGCTGTTATTGTTGCTGTTGTTGTTGTTGTTTCTGTTGCTTTTGCTGTTTTGTTGTGGCTGGTTTTAAATTGAATTTTCCCGCAAAACGCCATTTCAAAGTTTTTGTTGTTGTTGTTGTTTTCGCTTCTTCAGTTGTTTTTTTTTTTTTTTTGGTTATTGCTGTTCCTTTTTTGTGCAAGGCATAACGAATGCATCAAATTGGCCAAATATAAGGATCAGCAGCAGGAAACACAATTTAATCCGCTCGTCACGTCGCAGCGCCATCTATTGGCCAAATATGCATAGTTGTTCGTTTTGCAATACTCACAAATTAGCTGCGGACAACGTGTCGTATGCGTAATGCCTCAATGTCTCGGCTAAACAGTTTAATTCATTTATACAATTGTTTACGTATGCTATTGCAGCGTCCCCCTCCCTCCCCGCCCCTCTTCAGCCAATATGTGCAGAAAAAGTACTCATTACAGCAGCTGTATGTGTGTGTGTGTGTGTGTCCCGGACCTCAGCTGCCGGCATCTCGTCAAATCGCAATCACAAACGCTATCGCGATCACATATTCTCGCCCTCCCCCCCCCTTAGCCCCTTCGCCCCTGGCGATGGGGTCGCGGTTCAAGGTAGAAGCCAGCGCAAGTCGTTGCGAGTAAATACAGAGCTACGATCACAAATGCAATTGCAGATACAGAAAGAGACCCCGATACAGATACAGATGCATATGCGGGCACAGAAAGAGATACAGATACAGTTATTGTTGCTTTAGGAGCCACTCACGGTCTTTAATCGTCGGCCTGAAATAATAAGCAACATCAAATTGCTCGATTTTCAGAGTCCGGAGTCTCCCCGCCAGCAAAATGCGTACACACACACTCGCACACACACGGGGATGCACAGATATGCGTATATAATCCATGTACGTACAGCATTTTCTTGTTATTTTTATACATTTTTTTCTTTCTCATACAAAATCAATTCAGAGTCACAGTCAAAGTCACGAGGCCGTGAGAGATTTGCGAGTCGACATCGCCATCGCCATCGCCATCGCCATCTCCATCTTTGTCTCCATCTGTATCTCCATCTATGCATATCGGCGCACGGCCTTTAACAGAAGTTCATCTCTGGAAGTCGAGTCGAGACAAGGTCAATAAAAAACCAAAAATAATTACCATGCCTCCAATTATTAATATACATTCAGCGCGATACAATAGCCAATGCGAAAGATCCAAGCGATCTACGGCTCTATCGTTTGATCGTTTTTTTTCTCTGTTTCCCAATTTTATACCCTGTAAACATTCGAAATTTCTAAGAGTGCATATACAGCAAAAATAGTGTGATAAATATAAGCTTGAGCAACATTTATGTCTGATCCGATCAAACTCGTTTATCATCAAGATTAAAAAAACTATTTTTGGAACAAATTTTCAAGAAGATCAAGAGCTAATCTAGAAAATTTCTATTTACGATTTACTTTATCTAATTCCTATGAACCGAACCTTTAATCAAAACAATTTTCCAAAAAACATGGGCAGAGTTTGAATCTAGCCCAAAGCCTGTGCCCAGGAATATCAGGAAAAGCAGTTTTGCAACGTGAATCGAACCAGCGATTTTTTTTTGTTAGTTTTCACTTGGTATCTGCTAGTCGAGCTGCCTCGTTCTTGCTGTCACTTGTTTATTATTTGAAGTGTCGGCTGAATCAGCAGTTGGCCTGTTCTGGCTATGCCACAAGATCAACTCTCGGCGCTGACGAGACTTTCAATTGCCAAATGTTTAATGCTAATCAAAGCTTTGGATGTTCTACACATCCTTCTTACATTTCTGGCACCTGGCCAGCAACAGCTGGCACATAGTGGCTGCAGTTGCAATTGCCTCGTTCGTGGACTATTCAATAAATACTTGGCTGATGGGGGGCTTGGACACTGAAAGCATGTCGTATTTGGTTTAGCTGCGGCCTATTGCAAACTTTCTATTTGTAGCAATTGCCACAACCGCAGCTAAATCATACGCATTGCGTTCGGAAGCGTAGAACTAATTGGGAATTATACGCGCAAACGCAGTTATTAGCATAACACGAATAATGTGACGCACATTAAAAGAGATTTAACCCACAAGGAATTAAGAGTTTAGCAAATGCACTTGAGAACAACTATATAATATAAGAATATAAAAGTTGACGAAAGTTTTCCTCATCTTTTATATTATTCTATATTATATCTTATCGATTGATGGGCTGAGTTGAGAAATTCTTTGCCAACATCTAAAAAAGATTATAGTTAATTTGAATCTACTTTAGAAAGATGTTCTTTCTAGCTATAATTATCTGCTTTATAACTCTTTCAAAGTCTTTTTCAGTAAAAGTAATTCCCGAAACTTTTAAGAAATTGGAATTTGCTTCTGCATTTATGCTATTAGGCTAAAATTGTTTGGGAATTATAATTGAATTTCATTGAAAGTGTATGTTATGCCTAAGCTCAACTCTAAGTTAAATATAGACATCCTACTGCTATTAGTTAAGCGCAAAGAGGCGAGCTGCGGATTTTAAGATAAATGATAGATGCTGCTATTCAAGTACTCTGCTTTTCGTGTGTGTGTGTTTGTGTTTTTTGTTGTGCGAGTTTGAGTCGGTGTGGATTTTGGTTGGTTTTGTGTGTAGTTCGGTTGTTATTTTGGTGGCGCGGCGGCTTGAAAGATTAAATGTTTTGTAATTTTGGCTAATTTGTGACATGCGCGACCTTAATGGCTTCTTTTCACATCGTAAACTGCGTTTAATTGCTCCACAAAGCTCAGAAAACAAAAACTCAAATCAACTCCAGTTTTTCGCTGCGGGCCCAGTTGACAATTCTATGGGAAACCTTCAGGCTGAGATTGAGATAGCGACATGAGTAGAAATGGAAATTAATTATGCATTTTTGATGTCTGAGAAATGAAGTTTTGCCTCTGCTGTTGCTGCTGTTGCTGCTGATGTAGTCGTCATGGGTTGCGCTCAACATCAACTTTCAGCAGGGCCCGCGGCTAAGTAATATGCTTTTATATTCAAATTATCACGCATGCCAAACAGTTGCCACAATTGTTGTTGTTGTTGTGGCCAAAGAAAGCCAGCTCGAAAGCAAAGTCAAAGCCAACACACAACTTTGGCCCCCGTCTCGGTCTCCGTCTCTGTCTCTGTCGCAGTCTCAGCCAACGTCTCAGTTCCTGTTCCACTCGCCGTCGCCTAAGTTTTAACGAGCTGCTCTGATGATGGCCCAGAGGCAGCCGCAACAGCATTTATGTTTATGTTTGGGGCCAAAAAGATTTTCGATTGCTTTTTGCCGGCCTGCAATTAGTAGCTGGAAAATGGATCTGAGCCAAGCTCAAGGTCGAGCCGCATCGTGTCCCCGGGCGCTGGCGCGTCTGTAATAAGCACGGGTGACATCCACTGTCACACAATTAAACTTGTCTTCTTTTTTTGTTGTTGTTGTTGTTGTTGTTTTATTATTGATGAATCTTGGGACATTTTTGTAATAGCCGGCGATTTCCTGTTGTAATTGAGCTCACGCTGGCTGGCCTGTAAGCTAATGACAAGCCCAGTCCAAGCACGCCCGGGCTCCGGCCGGGCCGAGCCGAGCCGAGCCGGGCATCATCAGCTGTGTAGAAGTCGCCAAGTTGCCGCCGTGCCATGTCGCCTCGTTGCGATTCATTTGGTGTCCCCCCCACGCCCCACGCCCCTCGCCATATGATCGGCTTGCCGGCACTTTGCACCATTATCTGGCTGCAATTGCCACGCCGCATGGGACGATCACAAACACGCAACAAGCGCCGCATCTCCTGGCACTCTGGCTCTGGCTCTGGCTGGGGCTCTGACTGTGGCTGTGGATCTCTCTGACTTTGGCCAGCGTGCTGATATGTTGATTAGTCAATGTTCTTGCTGCCGTTGTAGTCGGGCTTCTGCCAGTCGTCATAACTGGCCGCCGCCAGAGCCGAAGACAACATTAACAACGGGATGACAATGCATTCCTACACAGCCAGCCCTGCCTGCCCGCCTCTAACAAAGCTGGCGAAATGCTTTCGATCATTATTATGATTATTAATATTTTTTTTTGGCATTTTCTGGTGAGAGTTGCTTGCATGCAGTTTTTTTTTTTTTGGCGTGCATGTGGATTGTGATCCGGAATGCCAAAGAAAGTATCGAGCTTAAGACTCGGTTAATAAGTTTAATAAACGATATTCAAAACCGGAACTCTTAAACTAGATATTTTAGTTCTTAAAGTCAGAATTTGTATACTCAAGATGTGGCAGCTCGACTTCGACGCGTTTTTCCAACTGCATTGTAAAGTTCATGTTAACATGTACCATGAGCTTAATTTGCTGGGGCAACACTTCTTTCATAAGCTGCCCAACTGCTAATAACTGCATGTTAAAGTAAATGTTAAATTTGCAATGAACCTGAGTAAATAGGCCTATATTAGGCATTCATAACATGCTCATTGAAAACTTAACATCGAGACCAACTTTCGACTAAAATCGTTTAGTTCAATCTGAGCTCAGCCCTCAATGGGCTTCTAATTTAGCTCTATTGCCTAGGCAAAGCAGAAGAGCAGCTTAAGGAGGGGGCTGCAGAGATGGAAGACGAAGAGTAGCAATAACCAATTACAAGAGCAACAACAATAAGCACGCACACAAGGCTCCCCCAATTGGCAGCGGAACGAAGATGACGAACTGGGAATGGGCCTCGCCTGGGAGTTGGATGCAACTGGAAAGCGGGGAGCTCGCTCGAGTCGCCGGTGGTTCAGTGGTTGGCTGCACGTTTTCGCACTGCCCTTTGGTTAATATTTACACCTTTGAGAGACGAATCCATCAAAATATGGCAACTCGTTATATGGCTAATGCGAGTGCAGAGGCGGCGGCCAGAGAGGGGAGTGAGAGATCACGATTGCGGTTGCGACTGCCAGAAACGGCAGCCCGTTGACGGAGGCTCGTGATGAAGCACGCAAAGGGGCTGGGGTCCGGGCTATTGAGGTTTAGCTGAAGCACAAGCTGCAGCCCGGCGTGGACGGGGACGGGTCACGAAAGGGGCAGTGGGTGGGGGCGAGGCGGACACTTGTCATGTCGCACGACTAGGCCCGGTTGCTGTGGACATCGACATCAGCCCAGCAATAGGCAGCGGCATCGAATAAGGCAGCACACACACACACACACACACACACACACACACACAGAGACAGAACAGGCCGAGTTTAGTTTCTGTTTGAATTTATTTAATGGCATGACAAGGTCAAGACGCCACTACCACTACCATTTCGACAGACGACTGACTGCACAGCTCCAGCCTCGGCTCCAGTCTCTGGCTGCGTCTGTAGCCCTGGCTACCTGCCGACTGACGATCGGCGAGCGCACAAGTTGGGCCGGGCCATAAGTCACAAAGCAATTACAGTGAATTGCTTTCTACAGGCAGGAGAGGTACTGGCTCTGGCTCTGGCACGGGATCGGGTCGGTGAGGGAGGGGAGGGGGAGGAGTGAGCGGCGCAGGGCGGGCAATCCACAATAAATGGAGGAGCAGGAGCTGCAGCTGTAGCTGTTGCTGTTGCAGCAGCGCCTGGCGGCATGCAACGTCCATCTTTGACCAGCGGATGTAAGCGTTGGGTGTGAGAGCGTCGACAACGACAACAACAACAACGACGGCGACGACGACGACGACGACGACGGCGACGTTGAGCGGCAGCTGCGTCTCTAAAATGCTGATCGCACCTGGACAACCAGTGGCGGCGTCGTCCGGCTTAGCCGAAGCTGAGCTCAGTTATGGCATTAGGCATGCTTCAATATGCATAAATACCAAAGGCAATGGAGCTGCCAGATTCAGCTCTGTAATCCAGGCTAAGCTTCAAGTGCCGATGGGCAAGTGTTTAGCAACGTTTCTTGCACAATTCGCTCAGTATCGATAGCTTGGTGTAGGCTCGTGAATTTAGCTATGCTAAACGATAAATATCGACAACGATATTTGAAATAAGTATTATTATATGAGTTATCGAGTTATCGTTTTCAACGATATGTCCGACTACTGAAAGCTCATATATTTGCTGTATTTACTTGAATTCAACTAATTTGAAGCTTGGTTTTTGGCTATCGATAAATATCGATATCGATATCAATATCGATACATACAAGACAGACTTTATTGTCGCTTAGTTATCGAGTCATCGTTGAAACTTTCGCTATATTCTACTATCGATAGCTCTTATATTTTCTGTAGTCTCTTGAGTTTAGCTAACTTGAAGTTTATGTTCGATGAAATTTGTGCAAATCGATAACCATCGATATTGACAATAATGCTAATGTATAGTACATCGATATTATCGTTAATTTATCGATTAATCGTTTGTAATTATCGTCTTGCCCTTTTATCGATAGCTTCAACTAACGTTTATCTAACACACTCGTTGCATAGCTGTGGATTAAAAGCCGGACCCTCGTGGTTCTAGCAAGTGCCTTACTATCGATTACTTTGATCTATCAGCCTTATAACAAATACATAATGCGGAAGCATAAAGCATTCAAATAGTTATAAGTTCTTCTCTTAACCCAACAGCTAAAATGACATCTTAAACGATCTCTCGTATATCCCTTTGCCCAAAAAGGGGTTCTAATCCCCGTCGAATGGTATGCGGCGGCGCTCGTGCATTTTGCTCGCTGGTTAAATATGAATGTGTCTGTTGGTCTGTGTCTTATGTTGGAGGCGGTGGCGGTGGCGGCGTTCAGGCCGAAAGCTCTTTTGCGGAGCCCAAGTTTCATAACACAATAAAGATGAAATTGAAACCGATTACCGCACTCTTGAAAACGATCAAGTACCACGAATGCTCGCGGACACATTTTACTCATGTAATTTTATTGCGGCTGCGAATGATTGGCAATTCTGGCTAAAAGACAAACGCAGGCAACGGCAAAGGCAATGGAGGCTAGGGAATGGGGAATGGGGAATGGGGAGGGAATGGACAGGGGCATGTGGGAATGGAAATGGAGGGACGACAAAGACGACGACGACGATGTCCAGAAAACCAGTTGCCGCTGTTGCCACAATGGCGCAAAATGACGACAACAACGACGATGTCGATGGTGACGGTGTTGGGGCCACGATGATGATGCTGTTGATGATGATGATGATGTGGATGATGATGTGGATGATGCGGATGATGCGGATGATGCTGCTGCGAAGCACACAAGAAACAATGGCAACCAAATCGACAGAGAACGAATCGAAGTCTAAGCCGCAGTCAAAGTGGAATCAGCAGCCAAACAGTTAGACGAGACACCTGCCATCAATGCGGCGGCCAGGCCCGATCTTTCGTTGCCGCTCGACCACTCGACTTCGCGCCAAGCTCAGCTCAGCTCAGCTCAACTCAATCCAAACCAAGCCAATCCAATCACTCAACAGCACACACACACACACACACACATACACAGAGAGACAGACAGACAGACATTGAGAAGAGGGAGACAAGCTGCTGTGAGCGGGACAAGGAGCAGCTAAAAAGTATGGCAATCTCAGCCATCATAAAATGTGCGAACGAAAACTTTGCCCCGCCATTTGCCGCTTACAACTGCCGCATGGGGCAGCCCCTGCACCACCGCATCCGCCGCAGTCGCAGTCGCAGCCGCAGCCGCGTGTAGTGTCGTAGATCAGCCAGCATCAACAGCGAAAAAAAAAGGCAGCCACTTATCTCTTCTCAAGCTCAATAAGCAAACGGAACAGGAGCAGCAGCGGGGGTAGCGGGAGTAGCAGGCGCGGGTAGCGAGCAGCGGCAAAGGAGGCAATGGGCAATGGCATCGGCATCGGCATCGCTCACATCTCACCTGGCAGCAGCCGCGCCAGCAGCAGCAGCAGCAGCAGCAGGCATGTGAATAAAAAGGAAAATAAATGTAATGCCGCATAAAAATAAATAAATAAAACCTTTCAGACGCAACCGAAAATCACACACACAGGTACACACACCTGAGAAGGGGGTTAGCAGAGGGGGATGGGCTGTTACAAAAGACAATGCCAAAACTGAGGCAAAGGCCCAGCGCATTGCCGCACAGGTCGGCCAAGGGAGCATATTCTATATAGATGCCTGACTGATTGATGACTGACTCTGAACTGTTGAAGAGTTTCAGATGGTTCCATGTCCTTCCAATAAGTACATCTGGTTAGCAGAACAGAAAAAATAAGCGAGAAAAAAACGCACGAAAAAACGTGAGAACGCCTCGCAGCGAACAAACATGCTAAGCTGCGAGAGAAATAAAAAATGCTCAGCAATAACTTAAGGTACTTAATTTGTTGTCGTACTTTTCGCGCAGTGTACTGCTTTGAATGCGTTTAGGTGTGAAAATCTCAAGTACTCAACGACATTTTCTTACATCATTTAAATAATAATAATATTAAGAGAATTTTTAGATGTGAATTCCAGGTTGGCTTTGGCTTATATAGTATAGCTAAAGGACTGAGAGGTGCATAAATAAAATAAAATTTAAAAAATTGTTTAAACCAATTTTTGCTAATTTTCTAGGTGTACAAATCAAGCCTGCAATATGGAATTATTTCTGTACTATTAACCTTGAACAATATCAGTTTTCCAGAAAAATTCATAATAAAGCTGAACCCGAAAGCCAGAACCCAAACCCGAACTATAGTACGGCTATATATAGCCTTCAGAAATAGTTGGATTATAAATAAATAATAATAATACATAAATAACATTCAATGGAGATTCAGGACATATGCATAAATTTAGGCCTCAGCCAATGCAAATATCTAACCATATTTGGCCAAATATAAATTTTTTTTATATTAGATAATATTAAGATGAATTCTTAACAGTAAAATGGGCAATAATTAATTTAAAATATAATTGTAGCATAAAAATGTTTGGGCAGATAAGACAAACCAAATCTTTAACCAAATCCTGTATGCATAGCTTATTAAAGTCCGGTGCACGAATCAATTCAGGCCAGGGCGCTGGTTCAAACCCAAATATTATTTAATAATAATATTTGATAATATTATACAAATTTTGGCATTCATATACTTTGTATATTATAAAAATAAACACAAGCAAATTATTTATAAATTGAACTATCACAAGCTATTCAGGCGCAGCCAACTTAACGCATGCCTATAATTATTTAGTGTTGCCAGATTGCAGAAATTAAGTATGCTCTCGCTTGAGTACTGTTACACATGTTGAGTGCGGCGCTTGAGAGTCATTGTCGAAGCTATCGTATTTAATACTTATCACAAGCTAAAAGCGAAAAACTCGAAAAGCGATCGATATATATTATTTAGTATTTGAATGTAAGTCAAGGACTGGGTCATGAGCAGGTAATGCCCAAATAGATCTAATTTCTGCACAATCTCTGCACGAGGTTAGAGCCAAATTGAGGTCCGGCCACATTAATGTGCAGCCGAGCTGGTCAGGGACAGAACTTCTAGCTCCGGGCCAACAGATAATGGTGCTTGGCGGTGGCTTCGACATTTAGGCCGTAACTAAAGCAGACAAAGTTGTTCAAGCTTATGCTGACCGGCTGGGGATCAGCAGCAGCAGCAGCAGCAGCTTATGCTGGTTCCACTGCGTAACTAAGCGGAAAGAGCAAAGCATGGCAGCGGGGGCGACAACGGGCAGTCGTTGCCCAGGCGGGCAGGTGGGCCATTGGCACCGTATGTGGTCGCCGCGCTGCTGCCCGGCCATGCTGCGCAACCAGACGCAGGCCTTCGGGGCTGAGGATCAACAAAAAAAAAAACAAAAAAAACGCTGCCCTCTTGCTGCAGTCCACGTCCACTCGGCAACAGACCCAGCTGCAGCTCAGCGGTCGATTTTTGCGGCACTCAAATCGAAATAGGCCATGGATCTGCCCGCGGTTGCCACTACTCAATGATGCTGGTGTTGTTGTTGTTGTTGTTGCTGTTGTTGCTGTTGCTGGTGTTGATACTGTCCGCGTCGGCGTCGCTTTTGGCCATCAGATCACACATTCCCAGGCACAACAGCCAGAGCAACAGCCACAGTCGCAGCAGCCATAGTCCGTATCGATATCGATAGGAACGATATGGGCAACTGTTTCAGAGTTGTTCTTGTTCAGTTGTTGTTGTTCTGTTGTTGTTGTCGATTCACGGTGATACTTTTACGAGCAAATGTTACCCAATCTGACGATTACAGACACCCATATCCATGGCAATTTGTTGCTATCTTATTTTCTCATCCTATCGACGGGCACTGCAGGACTCTTTGTTTTGATATTGCCGCCGCCAATGATGCCCAACACCGATAACAACAAAAATAAATACAAATAAAGCAAAACAAAATCGAGCTTCCATATGATATACAGTGCGGCTGTGTGTGTGTGTGTGTGTGTGTGTGGGTGTATTTACAAACACCAGAGCCCTGCACTCATTCATGTCCAGGCAGTTTTCTGCTGCAGCCAATCACTCATCGGGAATGCTTTTGAATCAATATATTGGCTACTTGGGGGTGGGCAGCCTGAACTTGGCTAGCATCTGGGAACATGCATTAATATTCTCAAGCTGTGCTAGTGCCTGACCTTGTTATTATAATTAGTATTATTAACCACATAGGATATGGCTGCAAAGCTCTTTTTAAATAGTATTGACCACTATGACCTTCCGCTAAAACAATGCCACGTCCAAGGATAAGCCAGGGACTCGATCCACGCTTTTCATTAATACAGCTAATTACATTAAAAAGTCATTATTTGTAACTGGGCATGCCACAAATTAGTACCACTTAACGTGAATGCAGGTCATTCATACCAACTACATTCATGTACAAGAACCCGAATCCTTATTGTGCAATTGCCTAAACGACTGTGGATCCCTCAGACAGCACATCTTTAGAAGACCTCATCTCCTTTCTTTTAAATCTCCTCAACTTGATATAACTAATATGATATTGTTTCCACATCTTCCAGTTTTGACAGAAGAAGAAACCCCTTGACTGGCATCTCTCTGACTGGCGATTCCTCTCCCTCTCTCTCTTTCTCTCCTCTCACATGATCCCTCTCAAGGAATACATCAATATATACTTTATAATCCTTGCTCTGTTAATTCCTAAAAAACTCTATGACATATCTAATGGGGGAAAGACGACTGAAAATAGGGCGGTCTGATGGTATTATTGACAACATGCAGTCAGGTTGCCCTGAAGCACATAAGTCGACTGCATATCCAACGATTTCGACTTTATTGCACCGCTTCACCACCCATTTGTTTACATTATTTGTTATATATACATATATATATATATATTATTTTTGGATTGGTTTGACAGAGTCGAGAGGGTTTTGCAAGTGTTTTCGGGCGACACAATGCACCTTCCATGCCATCTTCCACTCATGCGCCCCGTTGCGGCCTGGAAGAATGGCATTGGAGGAGGCGACGAACTATTTTTCCCCGTTAACGTGTTCACTTTTCAAGTGCTTCCTTTGTGACTGACTGACTGCCTGACTGCCTGACTGCCTGACTGGCTGACTGACTGACTGACTGAGCGCCTGTCTACGTATATAATGCATGGTCGGGCGCTCGGCCGGCATAAACACTGACACAGCCATGACGTGTGCCTTTCAAAGAAACGCAAACGCGAACCGTCGAATGCCAGTCCCGGTCCCAGTCCCGGTCCCGGTCCCAGTCCCTGTCCCAGTCCCAGTCCTCAGACTCAGACTCAGTCTCAGTCCGAGTTCTCAGTTCCCAGTTCTCAGTGCTCAGTTTCAGTCACAGTCTCAGTCTCAGTCTCCAGTCACAATCGCAGTGTCAGCTCGTGCGAGCGCGAAAAGCAAAGATTATAATGCCAAACAACTTCAGAATGTTCCTTAGGCAGTTGACGACGCCAAACTTCGTCGTTAACCCTTATGTGGCCCATCTGATTTATGCCCAATTGTCATGACGCACACAAATCCAAAGTCCCCGGAATGTATCATGTGTGCCTATATATATATATATATATATAAATAGCTAGTGACAAGCACACCCAATGCACACCAAAGGGTTAATGTCGAATTTTAGTTAAAACATAAGCTAGCTAGATACCCTGTAAGAGATCTGTGAGTGCAGAAGACAAAGTTAGCTTCTTAAAAAACATTTTGACATATATTTCTGTCGTTGCGGGAATGTGGGAACCTTTAAAATTCCCTACACCAGCGCCTCTTATTGAACGATCTCAGGGAAAGATACATTTAAATTACATTGCAATTGATGCTGCTCGGAGAAGAAATCTGTTTGAACAAGCCGGAATGGAGAAAGATAAACTTTGTCTTGATTTTGGGAGCTGCATATTCCTAATTTCTCAACTCATATTCGTCCTTTTAATAGCTATATTTCTGCCTTAATATAAGGCCAAATATGGCCTTAAATAAAGTCTAAATAATATATTAAAATATATGCAAATATATTTTATAATTATAAAAAAATATATTTTCTCATCAAATAGAGTCCATATATATATTTTATACATCTTACATATATTATATATTTTATAAAGTCAATATTATATAAAATGAAGTCTATAGTGTTCCATAAAAATATATGTAAATGTATATTTTTCGACAATTTCCATATAATGCAGGCTAATTCTTTAAAGTTTGGGCAAAAATTTGTAAGCCTGAAGACCACATTTTTTTTTTTTTTTGGAAATGTTCTATATTTTCGGAAAACTTCTTAACAAGCATGAAATACCTAATGGACGCACATTTGTCTTATTCTATGTGTGGGTGTATAACCCACTGAAGACACTCGACGACTGCAGGGTATAAAAACTTAGCTGATTTGACGTCGCACTCGAAAATCGCGCACACTCTCTTGTCGCACATTCAAGTCAAAGTCACTACTGCCATGTCGGACCCAACTGACGGGGCCCTCATACCAATGCGAATGCCGGCGGTACAACTGAAAAAGTCAACCTGGTGGACGTGGACGTGGCACGACACAACGGCTCAAACGGCTCAAACGGCAAACGGCGAACGGCAACGACAACACGACATCATTTTGTACGTCACTCAAAATGTTCGTAGGCTGTCAGGGAGACAGTTCAAAAAATGAAATATATACATACACATTATAACAAATTCTAAAACGCAAAAGAGACACTCACTCATACAGACACATGGTCCGTCCGTCCGTCCGTCCGTCTGTCCGGCAGTCAGTCATTCAGTCAGTCAGTCAGTCAGTCAGTCAGTCAGTCATTCAGTCAGTTAGTTAGTCAAGCTTCATTGTTCGTATGTGCATTCGATTGAAGGTGTAAGCGTACGGATCAGCCCCAGATCCCAAGACCCAGGACAACCCCAACTCAGCCGACACACTGACTCTACAGAAAAGAGGGTGCGAGGTCTCTCTGGAAGCAGCGGCACTCAAGTGGGCCCGTTCCCATTCCCGTTCCCGTTCCTGGTGCTGGCAACGATGACACGGACACCGACACCGTCACCGTCACCGTCGCCGTCACAGACACGGACACGCTTGGCTGCCATATGAGTCCAAGTATTGTTGTCATTGCTGTTGTTGGTAGTGTTGGGGCAGCACCTTTTGATTTCATTATTGATTCAATTACAACGTCAATGTTAAGGAGGCGCATTTGGTCGTCGCCAGGATTGTCAAGTGAGGCGCTGCCAATCACATTTACCCATCAACATATCCCAACTGTCAGTTTCCATTTTGCAATCGGCATCGGGCAACAACAAAATATTCGTATATCATTTGTATCGTTTATGAGCTATCATGATTCTCTACACGTTGACATGTGCCTTTTTAAAAAATATAATACACATCTGATAATACTGCTAATTGCTTCATACAATATTTGCATTGTTAAAAACGAATTTAAGCTGCTAACTGTCCAACTTTTAAAGCCAAACAAACTTGAGAAATGGCTAGACAAAAAAGTGTACAGAAAAACTAGAGTCTGTACGAACTTTAGATATCCACTACTTGGGTAAGAGTTAGTAAAATGTAAGTGATTCGAAATAACTCCTAAGGTTTTAGGCATAGAAAAGAGGCAGAACAGAATAGCGCAGATAAGAATATGCATCGCCTGGAAGATACATACATATATGATAGTAAGCACTAGTTCATATCTTACTGGACAGCGAGAATGAGGACTCGAATCCCTGACAAATGTATTATTATCTCAGTCGTAGGGCATAGTGGTCAATGCTGAATAAACCTAAATACAGGTAGATATATATATATATATATATATATAGCTATATCCTATACCCTAATTAATAATATTAATATAATTATATATATAGATATTTCCTAACTATAGCCCATATCTTAATTAATAATAATAATATATTACATGCTCTTCTTCCTTTTCACACTAGTTGCTTAACAAAACGCAAATTAATGCCTTTTAATCGTATTACCGACCCATCTTCCAACTCTAATGAAATGTATCGCCAAATTATCTTCCTAACGGAGATGGCGATAAAATGCATGTTTGCAGGGTGTATTCGTGTAGACAGTACAATGCCCCGAAAACTGACAGAAAAAAAACACCTAAATGGTACTGCTAATAAGCCGTTTAAATTTTTTGTATTTTTTTTTTTTTTTTGGTGCTAATGACAATAATATTTGATTAGCTAGTTTAATTGGTTTTCTTTTTCCACTTTGTGTCAACTTTGCTGTCAACTTGGCTGCGATTTGGAAGCTGAATTCGGCTACGCGGGGAGCGTGCTTTGGTGTATACACTGCCAATGATATCTTGCGTAAGTTCGTTTTTTAATGACTGCATATCGATAATTATCTATCGATGCCATTTAGTAGTGGAACGTAAATGTTTCACAAATTATCGCATATTTATTACATCAAATATTCTGGTAAAGATTATTTATGCGTCGACTTGATGTGCTCATAACTTTTGAATACGAATAGTTGTTGTCTGTCCCACTGAATGTCGTGGGATCTTGTGTTTACACAGGCATTTAGCACATTTTTCGTATCGTATTAGAGAACACTCGGATTAAATTTTATGGTCGTTTATTATATTTTGTCATTTGATTTAAATTAACACCATTTCGTGGCATTCGTTTTGTGCCGAATTCCCATACGCGCCAGTACAATATCTGTTTTTAACAACAGAGCATCTGATTGTCATTGAAAATGGTTTTTGGCTCGATATGTGTGTGTGTGTATGGGTGTGTGCTTAGGCAATCGATAATACTGCTATCGATTATTCAAATAAATCGATGCTTGATTTAATACAAGTCTGAAATATGACAGTTTAAGATGCAACTACTTTAAACTTTATAGATACAGATTACAGATACTTCCTGTTGTCTGCTTGTGATCTTATCTAATGAGCTTTTATTTCATTCTTCTTTGCAGATGTTGACTCCGAAGCCTAATGCAGTTTACTCAATATGTAAGTATCGACTGCACCTCATTGATCTTAATGTTTGGCCGCAGATATATTTGTCCAACGGCTGATCTGGCCGAGCCGATGCACATTTATAGGACTTTTACATTTGCCGGCCGGTCACTCATAGGCGTATTGACAATGTTACAACAGACTAATTTTTATTGTGGCATCTTAAGCGGGCCAAGATGGCCAGAGATATTCGCCTCAGATACGGCAAACACAATAGAGTCACAAAGCTATTAAAAACTGATATAAATCTCATTAAATGCGATGGTTGTAGCACATGAACAAAGCCGCCGCCTTGCCTTCAATCAATCGTTTGTTTCGCTCCCGGCTACAAATAAGATATAAGAATGGGCTCTTGTGTTCGGTTCGGTTCAGCTCAGTTCAGTTCGGTTCAGTTCAGTTCAGTTCGTATCGTTTCGTTTCGTATTGCATCGTATCGTTCGCTTTCAAGTTTTCTTCACAAATGCCTTTTATATGGCAATGTGTTTACGAGTCTTTCTGTCCGTCTCTCTTACTGGCTGTCTGGGCTGTCTGTCTTCAGGGCTTCGGTTTACCTGGCCAAGTGAGCGTATCCATAACTCATAAATTTGTCGTCAGGTTGGTGACGCCACGAAAGAGGCGTGAACGTTGGCGATATAAAGGTTAATCGGGTATATTTGGCCAAAAAAAAACTCTCCTGCTTACAGTTAACGAAAGCACAGAGCGCATTCGATAAACTATTTTTTCCATTAACAGATAAACTGGACTTTTGATTTTATCGATGTTTATCGATATCGAAACTGTCGATAATATTAATGCCAATTAGAATTAAGAAAGAACTGATGTATCTCGCTAAGCTACCTTTGTTCCTGACTTACAATATTTTATCGACAAATATCGTTTAATATTAACATCGATATTTCAATATGCAAACTATCGATATAAGCATACAGGCATAAGAAATTCAGTTGATGTTGATCATATATAGAATAATTCTGCACGAAGCCTTATCAAGGATCGATAACTTTCGATATGGAATATGGTTTTGTCTCACTTGAAACCATTTGGGTGGAATATTTGGGCATAGTGCCAACTTAACACCTTCTCTTCGTATCGATCTTGTCTCACGTTCAACCGTTTGCCTCTCGCTATCTGCTGATCTGGTCGGTTAAGCATCTTGGTTCTTGATTCAATTACACAGCCGCAGCTCCAAATTGCGATCAGTGAGCCAGGGGTCTTACAAAGCTGTGAACAATACGGAGAAGGCGATCTCCCGCTGTGCCCCCAAACATTCGCATTCACTGATCGGCTCAGACATTGGGGACCGGGTACAAGTAGCGCCACAGTCGCAAAAGATGAATATGCATTTGTCGCCCAAAATGTGTCAGTGCCAGCTCCGGTAGAGCTATGCCCATGAGCAGTACCCACAGCCTTAGCCACAGCCTTAGCCACTGCCATAGCCACAGCCATAGCCATAGCCATAGCCATAGCCATAGCCATAGCCATACCCATGTCCCTGTTCATGTCCATGTTCGTGTCCATGTCCTTCCATTGAGCACTCAACTGGATCCCAGCGTCTGTTGGCGCTCTGTCGTTGCCTTTCCTTCCCACCTCTGGATATTGTTGTTGTTGTTGTTGTTGTTGTTGTTGTTCTGGCTGTTGTTGTTGTGGTTGCGGTGTAGCTGTTGCTGTTGGCGGTGCAACAGCGGCGTCCGTCAACGATCCTAAAGCGATTTGCATATTAAAAACTTCTTTATATTTTTTTTTTGTATTTATTTTTGTTGTATTTTTTGTTGAAATCACTTTGTTAAGCTTTGTTCGGCGGCAGTCGGAGGCGATCAGAGGCGTTCATAATCAAAACTGAAGTGATGCGGTGGTCACGCCGCTGGCGGCTCGCCCGCCTTTGGCTTTGACTGTGCCACAGAGCATCTTCTTCTTCTTCCTCTTCTTCTTCTGTCGAGTCGGGAAGAGTCGCAGCGTTAGCTGCCGGCTTGACCAACATATTTTATAATATGCAGCAAGCCGTGTTGACACTTTTTATGTGTTTAATAAATTAAGTTTTACAAAATAGAGAGAATACGACACGCTGTCGCTTCTGGGATCCCTTGCTCACCGCCAACCCCCCTTCCCCTTCCCCTTCCCCTTCGTCCCACCCCCGTCTCTAGCTGTTTGGGATCTTGGGACATTCGGTTCGTTTAATGGTTGACATTTGAAATTTTTGTTGGTCGACTTTAACACGCATTTATGGCTTCTGCTTTATGGCCTTCGAAATGCGTTAAATAAAATGCTCCTCAAAAAAATATATATGTATATATTTGTATATATGTGTATGTGTAAAGCCAATAAAGATGATTGGTGTCTGGAATGGTTTTTTTTTTTTTGGTATATCTCACAGCTAAGCCGCGTTGAAGATTTTTCATTTTTTTTTTAATTTTTGGTGGTCTCTGAAAATTATGAAATTTTTAATGAATTTCAATGGAACGTAAAGGTGCTTCATTAGAAGCTAGCTGGACACTTGGCATCGTTTAAATGGAAATCAATTATAAGAAAAAAAAAATGCAAGGAATGTTGGCTGGGCATATTGATTCATGCTTTTAAGCGTTGTTGCAAAAATGTCACTTAATTTTAAATATGGTCAACGCCTAAGATAATTACACAAATAATTCAATACAACAACAGATCAATGAGAAGCTGAGAACTCGTTTGGCAAGACTTTCAAACGAAATACGCCAAACTCAATAAATCGACAGGCAGGCGAAATACAATAAAAAAAAAAAAAATATATATATATCTATATATACATATGTGCATATCAAGCGAAAGCAATTAAAAGTTGGTCAGGCGTTCATCTCCTCTGGGCAAGTGGCAAGAGGCAAGAGTGTCAAGTAAACTGGGCTTCGAGCTTGCCGTAATCGAAATAAATGTCATTACAACCACAACAGCAGCAACAACAACAACAACGGTAACATTTATGAACAGGTGGCAATTAAAATACAATTTGTGCAGTATTTAAATAACTTGGCGAGATGACATATGTCATGCAAACTGCCCACAGACGACAAACAAAACAAGCAATTGCCGTAATAACAATACTATCGAAACAATACGAGTTTAAAGACAAATATATATGTATATGAATATGTACATATGTATGTGTTAGAATTGTCAATAACAAAGTTATTTATTGAAAGTGACATTGTTCAGAGCTTGAGTAATTGTTTCTATATGACAACGCAATACTAGAGCATAGTCAACTAGAATGATGCTCTATAAAGCTACAGATCGGGTTTGAGCCCGAAATTACACTTTTTATTTACCACAAGGCAAACATTTTTAAATATAATAATAGTTTAATAATGCTCTTTAAATATTATTGCAAACATTTTTGGCTTCTGGCAGTTTAGATTAATAAAAAATAAAATGAAATGGCGTAGAAAATTGCAAAGAGAGTTGAACTTTACGGCGACGCATTGGTTCAAACCCTGAAGCCAAACACTTTTGTTGGGTTTGCTATAAAGTCGTATATTCTATAAAAAAGAGAGCACAGATAAGCTCTGGACTAAAGTGAAGGGAGTTGGGAAATATAAATAATATATATTGAGGTAGGAAGTTCTAGAGTTTTCTCCATAGGTAAATACTTTAAACCACAAAAAGAAAAAGTTATCATTTAAAAATAGTTATCCAAATAAAATCTAATCTGCGATTATCTGCATATCGAGGATATATATTGTATTGCTTATTTTATTTTCGTAAGATCATTTCAAAACTTTCGTATTTACTCAAGCCGCAAAAGAAATGCAATATTTTCTTACAAGAGAAATCCATAAGAACTTTTCATTAGACTCTAAGACATTTAGCTACAGATACAGAAATCTGGTGGTTAAGATCTATGATATATATCCGATTATGCTTTAAAAGTGGTTTATATAGAGTATATGATAGTATAGTGGAGCAAAGCTTAATAAATAGACTGAAATTGGTTTTCCATGACAGTCGGTGCATTCTTTGATTCAAATAATTGCCGTATGCGTTTATAATTCCCAAACTGTTCAAGCGCACACCCAACACGAGCTGTCATTGACGACGTTCGGCAACGCCAAATGCTGGCTGCCTCAAGTAATTATTGTTACTCTTCAGCGCTGTGTATGTTGACACATTTACAACAACATGTTGCTATAGAAGTAACACCATATGCCCCATAACATTCGATATACCTATTTAGGTAATATTAGGCACAATTTGTGCTCGCATCGTTTCTTAATGACCAGCTAATGCTGCTTCCCATTTAGGAGAAGACCACGTTGCGGTTGCCGTTGCCATTGCCGAGGCCGAGGCCGAGGCCGATGACGATGCCGATCCCAATCATAATTTGCGTATCCAAGTCGCACATCAGCCAACGATCGCCAGTCGTCGTCGCGATCGCGATCGCGATCTCGATCACGAGCCAGTGCTGAGGCTAAGACTGTGGCTGGGTCTTGGACTGGGACTGGGGCTGGTGCCATGGCGGTCTTTGGCTAGACATCGACATGGAGATCGGCTCTTGTGCGGCGCACAAGAATGTGACATGGGAATTTGAAGTGGAAGTGGCCATGGTCGACAGCACGAAGACCGTCAGCGTCGTCTTCTTCTCGTATTGGCACTCGCACTCGCACTCGTCTGTGTATGTGTGTGTGTGTGTGTGTGTGTGTGTGTGTGTGTGTACATTGTCATGTCACGCCGGCGCAGCTCTAGAGAGCAGCTCGTTGAGCCAAATGTCCACTCTGTGTGTCCAGTGACTGTCTGTGCGGCATCGTTACCATCGCTGTGCTTGCTCTCAAAAACCTGAAGTGTCCACTCAGAATTTGTCACATCATTATTCTTATTTTTCTTTTAAATAATCATATTTACACACACGCACACGCACACACACAGTCACACGCACACACGCCAAATACATGGCAGTTGGCCGTGGCGCGCCTGGGAGGTCTTTTGGCCACTTCGTTAGGCCTTTTCGGTGGAACTCCTTGAGCATCAGCAGTGGACAATGTTTCACATGGAGACAGCAACAGTGACAGCGACGGGTGCGTGTGGCGTGTACCCAGAAGGGGTAGATTGGGACGGGGGAGAGCAGAGGGTGTGGTGCACAACATCAATGACAAGACACGAATTCATATGTTTGTGAACCGGTGGAATAATCGCTTAAATTTATTTATTTTAATTACAAAACTAGTGACAATAATTTATAAATTGTCAGTAAAACCCTTAAGTTGCATAAGTGTAATACCCTGTGCGCACTAAATAAGTTTACTAGGGTATATTGAAGCAGCAACAGCATCAACAGCCAGGTCAAAGCTGTCGTGTCGTTGGTTCAAAGTAATACCTCTTATTTATTGGGCTGAGAACATTTTGATTTATTATAAGTTAAAAGCCTTGATTCTATAATTGAAACAACAAGCTTCCCCACAGACTGCCTTCCTCCGCAACTCCCATTCAATCTTTCTTTCTCTTTGCTTTTCTATCGCCTTTCTATGCGATTTTCATTAG
This sequence comes from Drosophila lacicola, assembly GCA_035045355.1. NCBI lineage: Eukaryota > Metazoa > Arthropoda > Insecta > Diptera > Drosophilidae > Drosophila > Drosophila lacicola. Next base: position 30,031,598 of record JAWNPB010000148.1, read on the forward strand.
CTCAAACTTTCCTTAATCTGATATGTGCATACTTTAAATCATTTATATATATTTTTGCTGGCTAAAAAACTAATATTTTTTCTCTATTTTTATGCTCTTTTCATTGCAGCATGAAAAATTGCTGGACTATTTGAATAACCAACAACGAATCAATTAGGATCTGCAAGGGAAATCTATCTGTATCTAGTCTACCGTATTGTCACAACTATATATAGATTAACAATAGTTTGTAAGGCAGCCGCTCTTGATGAATATTGGGCAGGAAAAGCATACGCATTCGCAGTCGCATTCGCACACACATCCGCATCCGCATACACATCCGCAAGCGCAGCAGCAGACGATTAGCGGCAGCCGCAGTCGCAACACAGATCCGCACAGTGGTTCTGGTTCTGGTGCTGGTGCTAGTGCTGGCACTGGAGCCGCTGCAACCGATTATCCAGCATTGCTACTGGGCTATCGCTATCCGCTACCGCCCGGACATCATGACCATCGACTGCATATTGAGCACCTCAGGCGCTCCGCTGCGGAGCGTGTGAGGAGTCCCAACGGCTGTCCCATGGTTATGACACCCAGTCGACGCAGCTCGCCACCGTTGCCGCTGCCGCTACCGACGCGTGGCCAATCCCAAGCCCAGTCCCAGTCCCAGCCCCAGTCCCAGACCCAGTCCCATGCACAGTCGCAGTCGCAGTCCCAATCGCAGTCGCAGTCGCAGTGCATGAGCGCCCACTTTCTGCACTTGCATTCACAGCTGCATCAGAAGCTCTCCGCCAGCTACTTTCGCAACCCGCCCTCGCCTTCGCCAACGGAACGGGATCGCGAACGGGACAGGGAGAGGGAGAGGGATCGTGAGCGCAACATCTCCGGCAGCGGCACATCGCCGCCAGCGACGAGCATGAGCGCAGCGCACCTGAATCCGCTGAGCGATCTGCAGAATATGCAGCCCTTTGACTTTCGCAAAATCAACTCGTCCACGCTGGGCGCCTTCAGGGCGCCGCCCGGCCCCACAGACTTTGTGCACCATCAGCACCAGCAGGCCGTGCATCTGCAGCAGCAGGCGGTGCAGCAGGCGGCGGTGCTAGCGCAGGCGCGACGTCGCATCAATGAAGCCACCACGCCCGGGGAGAAGAGCGCCGCGGTGGCAGCCGCTGCGGCAGCTGCTGCTGCTGCCGCCCAAAGTAATCAGTTCTTTAGCGCAATGGCCATGGCCGGGCATCCGCTGCCGTATCACTTGCCGCCACCGCCACCCCCACCGCCGCCGCCGCAGCACCAGCAACAACAGCAGCAGCAGCAGCACCACCACCACCACCAGCACCACCACCAGCAGCAGCAGCAGCAGCAGTCCAACAATAATCAGGTGTCGGCAGCAGAACATAGTCATGGCCATGGGCCGCACTCGCCAAATCACGCACAGATGAACCACAGTCACAGTCACAGTCACGGCCACGGACACAGTCACAGCCAGTATCAGCAGCACTCGCATTCGCACCATCTGAAGGCAGCGCAACCGACATCGCCGGAGGAGACGAGCGCCAGCAAGTCGCGTCATCTGGCCGCCGCCGCAGTTGCTGGCGACAAGTCGAACAGCAGCTGCTCCTCGTCCAGCGCGTCCGGCATACAGCCGGCGAGCAGTTCACAGCGAATGACTCGGCTGGCGCTGGCTTCGGGTTCGGGTCCGGGCTCGGGCTCGGGCTCGAATTTGCGTGCGAGCCGCAAATCGGGCCACTCGCCGGGCAGCAAGCGGCAATGGGGCTCGATGCCGGCCAATTTGGGCACACAGTTCATCAATCCGGTGACCGGCAAGAAGCGCGTCCAGTGCAATGTCTGCCTGAAGACCTTCTGCGACAAGGGCGCGCTCAAGATCCATTTCTCGGCGGTGCATCTGCGCGAGATGCACAAGTGCACCGTCGATGGATGCAGCATGATGTTCAGCTCGAGACGTTCGCGCAATCGGCACAGCGCCAATCCGAATCCGAAGCTCCATTCACCGCATCTGCGGCGCAAGATCTCGCCGCACGACGGACGCAGCGCTCAGCCGCATCCGCTGCTGCTGCAGGCGCCCAATGGCATCATGGCGGGCCTGGGGCCGTTTGGTAGTTTCCCGCTGTTGACACCGCCGCCGGATCTGCGCCATCATGCGCTGGGCGGCATGGAGCTGAAGCATGGCGCCGGTCAGGAGTATTTGCAGCGATCCTACATGGACAACAATGGCATGCTCGGACGGTACGAGGGTCAGCGACGCAAGGCGGCGCTCGAGGCGGGCGATGACGATGATGACGATGACGAGATACTCGAGGTGGGCATACACATGCCCGATGACGATGATGACGACGACGAGGCCGATAACGATGGCGATGGCGATGGTGATGCTGATGGCGACGATGATGATGACGATCCCGATGGTGACGGCATTGTGGTTGTGGGCGATGAGCTGGACAGCATACCCGACAAGGACAAGCACAGCCACGATGATTACATGCTGGACAACGGCAACGAAAGCGATGAGCGCTCCACATCGGCCATCTCCAGTCACAGTCACAGTCACAGTCACAGTCGCAGCCACAGTCACAGTCACAGTCACAGTCATAGCCACAGTCACAGCCAAACCAAAGATCAACAACAGCACAGCCCCTATCCGAGCAAGGCCGAGCCGGAGCCATGCCCGGAGCCCGATGAGCAACACGAGGATTCACAGAGCCTCACGGATTCGGCGCACGCCCTCGGCCAGACGCCGGCCAGCAAACGGAAGCGCAAAAGCCAAAATCCTGTGCGCTGCACCGTGCAATCCGATGAGAATTCATGTGACAATTCGCTGGATAACTACGACGTGGCCGCCGACCTGTCCATTAAGAAGATCAAGCTCAACGACGATGCGGAGGCACCCGATACGGATGCGCCTCGAGCAGCCCAACTGGGCGCCGCCACAGCCAAAGAAGCCGAGGTGCTAACCAGCTCCACTGAGTCCACCAAGGCGATACCCTCGCCCCCGCTGACGCCCTACACCAGTGAGGCAAAGTCGCTGATTAAAATGGAGCTGGACGAGGAGGAGGAGCAGCAGCAGCAGCAGCAACGGGAGCTGGCAACAACAAGAAATACGAATACTCTACAGGATGAGGGAGCCGGCACCCTGGATCTGTCGCTGAGCACGGCCAGCGGCTCGGTGATCAAGCAGGAGCCGCTGGACGAGCTGGCGCTCACATATGGCGCCGATGCGGATGAGAATCGCTATTTGCGCATCAAGCAGGAGCTGCTTGGCGAGGATGAGCACATCTTTGGACGCGCAGCGGTCGAGGAGAGCAGCAGCACCACCAACAACAACAACGTTATTATGACTGAAAATATGTCGGGCAAGGGTGGCGACTCCAATGGCAGCATCAAGGCGGAGCCAGAGCCAGAGCGCGAACCCGAACCGGAACCGGAGCCAGAACCGGAGCCGGAACCGGAACCGGAGGTGCCCATTGACAAGGAGAACCCATTGAAATGCACCGCCTGCGGCGACATCTTTCAGAATCACTTCCACCTGAAGACCCACTACCAAAGCGTCCATCTGAAGCTCCACCACAAATGCAACATAGACGGCTGCAATGCGGCGTTTCCATCGAAGCGCAGCCGCGACCGGCACAGCTCGAACCTAAATTTGCATCGCAAGCTGCTCTCCACCAGCGATGAGCACAATAATGTGCTGCTGCCGCCGGATCCGCTGCTGGAGCTGATGAGCATCAACAACAACAAGGTCTTTGGCGGCGTCGCTGGCGGCGTTTCTGGCACTGGCGGCCCAGCTGGCGTGCCCGTTACCGCAGCCGGCGGCATGCCCAGCAGCATTCAGGCCGAGATTCTGGCACGCATCTGCGCTGGCGCCCACGGACTGAGCATGCCGCTGTGCTTTGAGGCGCTGCAGCATCGCTTCGCTGCCGGCCATGGACATGGTCAGGTGGCGGGCGGATTCGGTGCGGACGCAAATGCGAATGCGAATGCCTTCATTGCGGCCACCGATCCGCGCCTGCTGCTCAACCATGCCGGCAATCCGCTGCTCTTCCCCGGACTGCACAGACTGCCGCGCTTCCACCACTTGACACCGCACATGCTGGCCGGCGCCAGTGGGCTGAGCGCCTTCTGCAGGCGAACCTCTTCCGATTCAAATTCACAGCACTCGATAACACCGCCCGTGGGCGCACGTGGTGGTTGCGATAGCAGCTCGCTAATGGGTTTGCGACCACGTTCCGGGTCCGGTTCCGGATCGCCCGAGTACGATGGCCAGTCGACGCATACGCATACGCATGCACATACTCACATGCACAAGCAGACGGCTGGCGAGGAGGCGGGGCAGAGCCAGCGGCAGTCTCCAGATCGCATATCATGACCATGTACCTCGTACTATGCCAAGGCGCTGGCATTTTATCATTGAAGGATCGTCGTGGACAACAACAAATTCATTAAATGCAATATCAGGCTACAACTTAGGACTACTACAGCATTGCTCATAATCATAATCGATATTAATCGATAAATCGGTTAACGACTTATCGATCGGAGGAGAAGATATCAGAAAATTCGCAATCCAAACTGCAGCTTGGCTCGCCAGCGCTCATTATAACAATACTTTTACTAGGCTAATATAAAATATTAGATGGATCAACTAGCATTTTTTTTTTCTATATATACACACACATATATATATATATATATATAAAAATATATATATATACATATATATATAAATATAATAATGAAACCCCCCTAATTTTTTTTTTTGAACTTGTATTTATAAAAACTGTTGTTTTGTGTACAAGCATGAAATTGTAGAGAATTGAAAAATAATAATACTTATTATAATGATAATGAAGAATGAATAATACAAATTAAAATATATGATTAATAACGATATATATTGTTAGTGATACTCGATTATGTAAGCATAGCCTCTAAGCGCATACTTAACATAGATATGTGTGGGTGATGTCGTGTTTTTTTTTTTTTTTTTTTTTTTTTTTTTATAGATTGATTCGTACAGCGACCCCAGAAAACCCCAAGTGTATTGTATGATAAACATAATAACATGAACGAGTCAACGATTAAATGTTTTCAATGGGGAAAACAAAACTGATTACCATTTACTTAATCGATATATATGTACTTATGATCTTTCTATGTAGATTAACAAACGGTTTTTTTTTTTGTTGTCTTCTTTTACGAGAATCCTAGAGTATCATATAGTGGGATAGTTCTGAAGCAGTAACCAGGCAAATACCTTCAACTCATATTTAAGCTATATATGTTTGCAATAAAATATCATAAAAAATATAAAACATAAAAATGACTTTTTTCTATTTGGGCAAATGGGTGAAGCAAAGGTGTTTACCCAAAAAGAGATCGGAGATCTATATAGAGCATATTAACTCAATTAGTTCAAACTGGAAAGATAAACCTTAGTGTCTGTACAACTGAAGAACGAGAACCTGGGTCCCAAGCCCTTGATTCGGATACGAACAGCCTTGGTAGACAGCACGAGAATATTTGGTTTAAATTATAGCCTCTTGCCTTACCTAGAGTCCGAAACAGAAAACATTATTAACTAGGTGTACTCTTTTAGCAGCAGACCATATGGTATATAAGTTCTGTGGAAGTGTCCAATTATTAGATGCATATTATAATTTAACGCTTTTAAGGAATACTCAAGAGCGTATATTATCGCTCGTCAAATCGAAAAGAACTTTTGCTGGGAAATTCAACAGTTACTTACATTATTTAAGGGCCTATTTTTTTTAATTGCAAAAGCAATTTCTATTATTTAAGACATTTTTTACTAAATAAGGAAATTAAAAGGCTAAATAGCAAGGGTTAATTTCATCATTATGTGGAGAAAAGTCTGGAAAGCCAAAGTAGTCAATTTTTTAGAAAAACAAGAATGTTATTTCTTTAAACTAACTTGAGGTATTTCTTTTAAAAAGCAAGTATAATATTTCAGATATTAAAACCTTTTTTCTATCAGGGCAATTTGTACTTATGCAATATAGAGGCGAACTTTTAAAACTAGGCAAACATTTTTCCTTAATTCTGTTCGGCATTGGAAAAAAGAAAAGAAACCCATCTACACATTTAATGTGTATTTTATTTAAATGTATTACCTTTTGTTTATTTTGATTATATAAATTGTGCAATAAGTGCAGGCTTTGGCATAGAAGAGAGCTCCAGTCCAGGGACTTAAAAGCATGCATGTGTGTTTGAAAGGGAGGGGGGGGGGGGACGATTTGTACTGTATTGGGATGCCATTGGTAAAATGCAAAATTGTAGTTAGGTACATTTTAGGGGGTTGCTATGCATGCGATTTTAATTTTAGATCGATTAAAATGGCTCGTAAATTTAGCTGCCTCCGCGGGGGCGTCAGAGTGTCCAAATAAATAAATGCATCGAATGGGTTGTACTCACATGTACTCGGTCGCCCACACACTCGCACTCACACTAACATACACATGTGGGTAGTTACCGGGTGTATCTATAGATACACATATGCACATACTACAAATAAGTATCTCTGCTGGATGGCAATGTGGCTTGTGGTTGTCCATGTCACCCCTGGGCCGGTGTCGGTATCGGTGTCGGTGTCGGTGGCGACGCCATTGCCAATGCAATGGCCTCCCTTAGGAGAAAATAATAGAGGTTCGGTGTACGAGTAGTGCAATTTATTTAAAGTAACATTTTAGTGTTTCCTTCCGCTGAAATTCGTTCTCTTCCTTCCTGTTGGCAAGTCTCTCTGGCCGCGGCCAGAGCCTGCAGTTGCTGGCTACGTATTCGTACTCGAGGAATAACAACAGATTGTGGGCAAATAAAATTGCCACAATGTTATCGTTAAGCCAGCAGGACACGCAGAAACAACAAAAAACAATAGCACCAGCAGCAGCAACAACAACAACAAGAACAGCAACAGCAACGGGGTATCTGTATCCACGCGGCACGTTCATATCCGCGTCCCTGCCGCTTACATACCCTTACATTAAGCTTACATATGTACACATACATGCATACATATGCCACCATATGGCATCACACATACAGTACATGCATGTGAGTATATACTGTACTTGGTATTTCTGACGGCATTCCATTTGCTACTTTATTCCGATTCGTATGTACAGGCATATATGTATATATATATGCATATATATGTATATATACATGTGTTTGTGCCCGTTGCAATTACACACATGCAAATAGGCGACAGTTACCCCACGCATACAAGCACACTCACATTCGCACCTGTAAACACACACACGCACAAGAGATATGACATTATATTGCATGGATAATCTTGTTCTAGATGCAATTTTGACTTTTGTTTACAGCCCGCTTTATGGAGCAACGTAATTCTGCATTTTTGAGCCCAAAGCAGCAGCATTTACACATATCCAAAGACACACACTCGCACACTCACGCGCACACACACACCGAACAACTAATGAGCGTGTTTGGCATTTTATGGGTCTCGTCGCAACTCTTTTAAGACAAACAAGCAAAAAAAAAAGCACAAACAATGCGGCTGCCTAACTCTGAGTTACCCTGTAACACATTTGGAAAATGTAGTTCAGCTTATAAAAAGAAAGAAAAACTCTGCTTGTACTTCTGACTCATGTCGTTCGTTAAAGTTAGAGTCTACTGTTATATACATATGTTTAGAATTAACAACCTTTGAATGCCAAGGCAAGCATTTTATTTAATTAAATAGATTACGGAGAAACTAAATAAATGCATTGTATATTCAATAGGCAGCAGCTGAAGGATTAATGAGGAGGACTTGCAGCTAGCAAACTATTACAGGGTATACATAAGTAGACACACTTGCTCGCCTCTCTCTCTCTCTCTCTATCTGTATGTGTGTGTCGGGACATGTACAACTACAGAATGTATTACATAATTTTAGCAGTGCGCACAGACAATTGCCGAGGCAAGTAGACAGGTAAATATCAGTCAGTATATACCACATGCATGTACATATGTGCTACATGCATGTATGTGTGTGTATGTGTATGCACACACATATACACTACTCATATGCTGTTATATAGACACCTTGGATGCCACGGATAATGCAGTCTATGTCTAGCCCCTAACGTGCAATTGTTAAATTTGGTCTGCCCGTGGCAGTGGGTGGAAATGTGGTCTCGGTCTGGGGTCTGGGGTCTGGGTGTGTTACTGGTACTGGGTTTTTGGTCTGTTTACGGTTCCGGGACCGTATTTTGTACACAGCACAATCGCTGTACAGATGTGGTGGCCAAAAACTGATAATGCACTCCTGCCAACTGCAACTAATTTGTTAGCGAGGACCTTGCAGTCAGTCAGGCGTTGAATCGCATCGTAAATATCACATACATATGATAGCATATACTTGCATAAGACAGTACACTTTATCCAGCTATTACTATATAAATATGTGTAAATTAAAGACAAAAATGCATAGCTAACATATCTTCATTATTGTGCTCGTTGTTGATTTCTATTAATTTCAGAACGGAATATATATGTATATATATAAAGTAAACTTCTTTGGGTATCATGATATAAAAATCAATGTTGGTTGAGTCAATTAGGCAACTGAGAAGCAAGAAACCGGAAACAGACTGTACATATGAATGTTCTATATCTTATAAGAAGGTCAATGTAGCCTGCGATATCGAAGAATTTTATGGCTAATACTTTGTGTAGTATATAGTACTATAATAATAAAAGTATTGATAATAATAATCATATGAATAATAATAATAATAATCATATGAATAATAATAATAATAATAATAATAATAATAATAATAATAATAATAATAATAATAATAATAACAATAATAATAACAATAATCATAATAATAATAATAATAATAATAATAATAATAATAATAATAATAATAATAATAATAATAATAATAATAATAATAATAATAATAATAATAAAAATAAGAATAATAATAATAATGATAATAATAATAATAATAATAATAATAATAATAATAATAATAATAATAATAATAATAATAATAAAAATAAGAATAATAATAATAATAATGACAAACAAGCCAATAAAGATAGCAAAAGATATATGTATAAGGTTCTACGGGAACTTGTTAATTTTGATATTCTAAAGACTTATCGAATTATAGGAAATTGAACCAATGCCCAATGCAAATGCTAAGTACAAGAGTCGACAGATCACAGAGGATGAGAACCGCGAACATTTACAAATATTTCGTGACTTGATAGACTGGATGCAAGGCAGGCAGGCAGACAGGCGGGCGGGCGGGCTGACATTGGCGTGGGCCGAAGGGTTATGGCTATTGAGGATCCTGGAAGGGTCGAGGGTCGAGAGTTGGAGTTGGGCAGGCAGGTAGAATTAATCCAATTTAAAAAGCGCTCGGCTAATCCAAAAACTGTTCGCAAATTCGTTGACTAAGTAGCTGTGTATGTGCTTCGGCTGGGATCAATGAATGAATCCCATGGCTTTGGCTTTCATTGATCTGCATTTTACAAAGCCCGATATGTGGCCCAGTAACGATTAGAAGGGCGGCTGGCAACTATCAGCATTAGCCGTCAGCTAATCTGTGGCGCAGGATATAGACGTAATCCCACAGCTTGCGCACATTTACGCCGTATTCCTCGTACACAAGATGCCCAATAAATAGCCCAAGCCACATCGTTGTCAACCACAGTCAATTGAGAACATTTACGGGCGATACACGCTCTGCAGAGCAACTTTAACACAACATTAAACGAATTCCAGCGATATTCAATGGATACTGCGCCCGTGTTCCAGTCTAGCTTCTCCATACGCTCTCTGCTCGCCAGCACGCACCTGGAGGAGGAGGAGGAGGGCAAAGGAGGGGAGGCGCACAAATATTATATGAGCGCCAGTCCAAGCGATTCCTGCAACAGCTCCGAGGATGCATCCTCCGAGGACGGCAACACCAATTCCCCCACAGCCAGCAGCAGCGGGGGCAACATCAAGTCGGACGTGAAGCCCGCCTTCACGTACAGCGCACTAATTGTCATGGCCATACGCAGGAGTCCGGAGAAGCGTTTGACGCTGAGCGGCATCTGCAAGTGGATAGCTGATAATTTTGCCTACTATCAGAATCACAAGAGCGTCTGGCAGAACTCCATACGCCACAATCTGAGTCTCAATCCGTGCTTTGTGCGCGTGCCGCGCGCCTTGGACGATCCGGGACGTGGTCACTACTGGGCATTGGATCCGTATGCCGAGGATCTGACCATTGGCGAGACAACCGGTCGTTTGCGGCGCAGCAACAATGCGCTAATCAGTCGCTCCAAGGCAGCGGCTGCTCTGCAAGGTCACCATGGCAAGAGCCATGGCTATGCGCATCCTTATCAGCAGCTGGCCAGCAATCCGAACGCCGCCGCCGCCGCTGCTGCTGCTGCTGTGATGTATGCGCAGCTCTTCAAGCCGCACGCTGCCTACTTCCCCATCATGCCGGATGCAGCTCACCACCCGGCTCAGCCGCAGCAGCATCCAATCATGATGCAGGGCAACCAACATCCGAATGGAACTGGCTTGGGCGCCAGGCTGGGCATGGGCATGGGCACGGGCATGGGCACGGGCACGGGCATGGGCACTTTGGCAATGACAACGGGCCCGGCACAGCGATACCAGCATCAGCATCAGCAACAGGGGACCTTATCGGCGCCTTACCATCTGACTCAGACTCAGACTCAGAGTCAGGGGCAACGGCAGGGCAGCAACCACAACAATTACTACCAGCGACATCAGCAGCAACAGCAGCAGCAGCAGCAACACCAACATCAACACCAACACCATCATCATTATCAACACCAAAACAATTATTATCTACAACAACAAACACAACAACAACAACAACAACAACAGGAACAATACGCATCAGCTTATAATGGCCAATGGATGCGACAGCCAATTGAATGTTTGTGGCGTTAATTTTCAAGTTATCCGAATTATTTAAATGACTCGAATTATTTATAATTTTATTTGGGGTGTGCATGTGTATGTGTGTGTTTGTAGTACTAAGAAACTTATACTTTTTTTTTTTGCCTTTCTTTGATTGACACCAAGCATCAAGTTACCTTCTTTGGCGTAGAACGCGGTTAAGTTACGTAGCTTAAACACTTCGATTAAGCAACATTCTTCATCTCTTTCCACTCAAACATAACATTAATTCATATTTTACGTTCAATCTAATCAAGCGAATATAATCAGGAATAGATATATATTTAGTTTTTAAGGATATATTTATATATAAGTACAGCGCAGCAAATAAGTTGTATAGGGATCCAAATATCAAATAAATAATACAATTTATTGTCGTAGACAACAGTTCGCATTATTATTATTTTCATTGTACTGAGTTCCGGGATTCAATTTAACTACCTTCTGAATTTAGAGACCCTGCTGCAGAGCCCCTTTAATAAGATTTCATTCAGGTACAAAGAACTTTCGTTATTTTAAGAACTTCTACGTCAAAAAAAATGCAGAATTTACTTAGTCAAGTCGAAAATATGCTTGTCCTTGATTAAGTATATATTAATATATATTTTCTATGCGGATTGTAAAGACAATGTGAATGCATCGATCAATTTTTTTACTTTTTGAGGATTAAGAATCAAGGTAAAACTCTCAAACAGAGTCTGAAATTGGGGCCTGACTGGACATTATTGGTACAAACTAGGTACCCCAAAAAGTAAGCGTGCGTGAATTGGATCTTCAGGAAGAATATTTGAAAGCAATAAAATAGCCATTTAAGATATTATTAATTAATATTGCAATTCTAAAGACGATTACATTTAAACAGGACGGCTCTCCAATTGCAAAACATTCTTTTGCTGCTTGAATTGGACCTTCAGTGAGAATATTTGAAAAACCTGTCAGGAATTTTTAAATAAGATTTACTACTATTGAAAATTGGATTTATATTAAACTAAAGACTTCGATAAAACCAATTGTCATTTATTATAACAATTATATAGAATAGAACAAACATAGTTACAAGCTATCGACCCCACTAACTTCTAAGGCCGCCGACTAGCCTAGGACTCGAACCAGCCTCCTTCTCTTATAACTAATTACTAGACAATATAAAAGGCATTTCAGCCTCTGCCCAAGATTGTAACTAGCAAAAAGTCAGCCGCCATTTAGCTTAGTCAATGCGTTCGCGTAGAAGACGACTTATTTGAGAGCTTAACTTCAATTCGACTTAAAATATTAAAATAAGCTCAATTATACTGAGCTGGATTGTGCTGCTGTTTGGGGCCAGTTCTGTTTTGCTGTCTGTGGTGTGTTATGCATAATTATGACCAATTCGTGGACTAAGCTTGGCTTTTATGATTTAGCATTGCTGCTTAGCTACACCTGTCGCATGAGGCCAGGCGAAAGGCATGCAGTGTCATCATCATCATCATCGTCGTCGTCGTGCATGGACGTGCTGATCATGATGTTCATTATTATTATTATTATTATCAACAACATCATAGAGCATCATCATGTGGCTGCCGGCTGGCTTAACTTTGGCTCGTAACTTAATGCTAGCGGTCAATAGCATTACGCCAGCAACAACAACAACAACAACAACAACAACAAATGGCTTATGAAAAGAGCTAATCTGATAATACAGAATTGAAAGGGGCGGTCACGGCACGAATTTTGCTACACGCTCTTGATACTATGGGCAGCAGCTTAGGCCAAAACCTGGCACTCGAATCGGCGACGTAGACGGAGACAGTGGCTAACTCTGGGCCTGGACCTCAGCCAGAGCCACAGCCACAGCCTCAGCCTGAGCCTGAGCCTGAGCCTGAAGCCGATGCGACGATTGACGATGGCGATGCCAACGACGACATCAACTGTTGCACCACCACCATATTGGTATAGTGCACCGCAGTGCAGCGCAGCGCAGCGAGCACATGCGAGCATAAAACAGAAGGGATCGATGATCGGACAGCGAAATTGCATTTGTCTGCGGCTGCAGCTGGAATTGGGAGTTGGTGCCTCGTACTTATTATTGCCAACATACATACACACACACATATAAATATATATATATTTATATATATATATATAGCCAGGTACACGGCCCCATAACGATATCGAGTAAAGTGCACAGTGCACACTGAGTACAATGTTCGAACATGCATAATGACGAGAAGCTGTTTGCCGAATGCAGCAAGCTGCATGCTGCAAGCTGCAAGCTCCCTGTTGCTTGTTGCTGCTGCTACTCGTAATCTGTTGCAGATTGGCGTCTGAGCAACAGATGTCAATAATTCAGTACCAATAGCGTACCGGGCCGTCTCTCTCTCTATATTTATGTGCTATGCGTACTATGTGCCACTTTGGATCGCTTTAATTTCCTTCCTTCCTAACTGGCTTTCTTCCTTATATACTTTTTTTTATAATTTTCTTGATTGCTTCTCTCTGCTGTTAGAGACTTGCCACAAGTTCTTGCACAAAGCAAGAGATTAACGAAAAATACAAAAACGCAGCGAAAAAAAAAATAAAAAAATAAGAAAAGAAAACACAAAATCTGCTCAAACTCAATTATAAAAATTTCAACCCAATCTCAATTCTTGCGAAACTGCTGTTTGTGAAGTTTTTATTATTGCCGTTCTGGCTTTACTTCTTCTGATCCCGATTTCAGAACCCTTATGGCTGTGTGTGTGTGTGTGTGTTGTCTTGTGGTCATTCGTCATTTTAAGATTGCACACACATACAGACGCGCACACCTTGACCCGCTTCCCGTACCCCAGAGCCGACAGACAGTCCCTATTTCATTGACACTGATATGTGTGGCAAGGTATGTCTTTTGAAATGACAATCTGCAATTTGCTATTCGAAACCGTTTAAAGTAATTTATTTTTTCCCTTCCGAGGACGCGATCCGCGTCGCTGCTGACGCGACTTGTTTTCCATACACATATAAAAAAAAATATATATATATATAAATAAATATTTATATATATATATCTGTACATATACATATATATAAATATATACACAATATATGCATTTGTACACTTTGAAAAATAAATTTGTTCAACACAATTCTATTTTATTTGAGATAAATTATCTTTGATTTCGAAATATTGGATCGAAGTTAGAATCTTTCACAACTGAGTCTCTTGGGAAGAATCTTCTGTCTGGCAACAATCGTTCAGAAATTTATTTTATTTTTAATGATTTTTGAATAACTTTATCTTATATTTCCCATACTGTTTTATTAGATTACTTTATCTAACAGCTGTTTTGAGATTCAATCTTAAGTTCAAAATAAAATTATATATATGTATATATATATATAAGCAAAAGTCTAACCAAGTCGAAAATGCGTGCAAGACCCAAATTATTTTGTCTGGGATTTAATATAAATCAATCTGAAGTTCAAAATAAACTGATTTATTAAAAAAATATAAATATCTAGAGGCAAATTAAGTCGAAAATGCGTGCCCAAAACAAGCCCCAAACTATTTTGATTTGGAAACTAGGAAAATCTTCGCTCACGTATGTTAAATAGATCCCAAAAAATCGTTTTTTACTTTAATAAACAAAAAGGAATATTTCGCTAAACCAGAGTTTTTGATTTGTTTCTCTAAGTGTAACAGTCTTCAACTTCGATGCTGTAGAATGTCCTCTACTGGCCGGCAATAAGCGCTGCACGCGCGGCCGGATGTCTGGCCAGATTTAGCCCTCTATGCCAGTGCCTCTCATTAATATAGACACACACACATATATATATATACATAAATATATATATGCTGGCACATACAATTATTGGAAACAAAACAACAACAACAAAAAAAGTGGTGTACTGCATAAAACAATTCCCAATAGAAGTCAAAGACAACCCCAACTCCAGCTTGGGGCACACATTGATGCATTGGCCCGAAGCGCTGTTCGATATTCGGGGACAAATGATGGAAACGAGCAGAAAAATGACACTGGCAAATTTGTTTGCGCTGATTAAGGGCATCGTAAGGCCATTTAATTAATGGTTTCTGTATGCCTTGAACATAACTCAAAGCCTCAACTGACTCCATAATCAATGGCCCGACTATTCTCTCGTATATGCTGAATATGTTGTGTGTGTACCTCCTGCTAATAAACAAAATCAGAAACATTTCGTTATGGTAAATTGAGTTCGTGAATATTTTATGCAGCCGAGCAATAGAATAGTTTACGCCCGAAATCCAAATCTGAGTCCAAGCAAGAACCCAAAAACCAAATCCACAGCAACACTGACCGCTCCAGTGGGCCGTCTTGACGTCCTGATTGAATGGCCAGTAATACAATGGATGCACACACACACACACAAACACACACACACACAGAGAGAGAGACGCACATACACATGTGTGTAACCATATGTCAACCCTTTTATTGTGGGCTGTCATTTCCGTCGGGGTCAGTGCGAGCCTTGGCCCATGTCCTGCCGGCACATAAATAATGCAGCCAATTAAGGGTACGTACATGTCACACATTACATCATGTTATGCATGCGAGTACGTATGATACGGGATGCTGGCACCAGGTATCCTTCTCAACAAGGACACGGACAGACAGAAGCAGACAGGAGACAGCAGGTTCATGCATATGCATATGACTACCGCTGGGCGAAATCCTTATAAGTAGTTTCCTTAGATAGAATCTGCGGTTTCTGATTTACACTCACGCTCTCGCTCTTCACAGCAAATTTTCAAATAATCAACTTTAAGCAGCCTAACTTTATACATATGTATTCCTTCAATTAGACTTGGGCATTCGCTTAGTTACTTAAAAATAGTTCTTGAACAGCTTTTATGCTGCTGTAGCCCTTTGACTAGTTTTGTGTTAATACCTAGGTCTAGTAGTTTTGTAAATAAAGATACATCACATATTTTTGTAAATGGTTTAAATGTTTACGTTTCAGATTTTTGGAGATCAACGCTGAGATGCTGAGGCATATACTTGAAGTATTCTTATTTATAAATAAAACAGAGCAAATTATAGTAAGCGATTTACAGAGAAAGATAAATAAAATGAGAGGCAGAGAGAGAGAGAGAGAGAGACTGGGAGAGAGGAAGCGAAGGGGAGAGGAAGAGAAAAAGATAGAAAGAAAGAGAGAGAGAACGATAGGGAGAGAGAGAATGAGAGGGAGAGAGAGAAAGTAACATAAAAGAGAAAGAGAGGGGGAGGAAGCATAATATTCTGTTAGTGTTACCTGAATTAATGAGAATCACATAGAAAGGCGATGCATCGGATAAGAGATGCAACTGTTAATCGCACTCTTTCCGAACTAAGATAGATTTTCCAAAATCATTGACCCATTTAAATTTGTTTGTATATAGAGCTTTGAAAATAAGTTTTAAGCTGCTCGAACGAAAAGTTGCATATAACTGTTTTCCATCGATTTTCCACACATGCGCATGGAAATGTGCCGAAAATCCGTTCCGGTTTTACATCACATAAGGTAACTACTGTACGAAAGCAGAGTCCTAGCTTTTGGGGCTTGGCAGTCGTTGCATGGCGGCTTTTCGTTTATTTTTCGAAATTTTTGACATATGCTGACCCAGTTGTTGACTGGTTGGATGACAAATTGGCTTAAGGAAAAGTGATAGTGTCACAGTTTAAAATTGCGAGGGCTAAAGTTTAATTTGCAGCTCACATTCCCAAGTTGTCCCAATGATTGACAAATCACATTTGTCTTGGACATAACATTCACGGCGTGAATTTAGAGCACAAGGTGGAACTGGTTAAGTTTGAATAAACTGCAATTAAGTCAGAGCTGAGCTTAAAATATTTCAACACGTTACGAGTACTCGCATAAAGTGTAACCATAAATGCGATTAACTACTCTCAAGGTAATGTCATCACGCTTACTTTCGACTCACTTTCACTGTGACAATTTCACGCAGTTCTGGCCACACTTAGCCAACAGTTGACGAGGTCCCCGAACGTTTTCAATTGTGGTTGCCATTTTTTTTTTTTTTTAAATTTTTTTTATTATTTTTGTTAACGTTGCCCTTGTTACTGTTACGATCGCTGGCGCCGCCTTCGCCCGGCAAACATGCATCCAGCAGATATTTGCCCAAAGAAAAAAGCAAAAACATATTTTTAACTACACTTCTTGGCGCAGTTCCTTAGCCAGTTCCTTGGCAATCTTTTAACTACCTGTAGCTGAACTCTTGAAATGCGGCTCATTGCCTTCACGGCTTTCGATTTCTTTGCCGCATTTTGTCTTAGCCAAACTCAGCTACGGAAGCTGAGTCAAAGCTTAACTAAGACAAAACTTCATTTTTCATTAGCATTCTTTACCGTTTTCATATGTCCTTCATGGTTACTTTAGTTGATCATGTTGCCAACACTTTTCTTCTTCACTTTATTCGGCACTGACTGCATCTAAGTAATATTTTTAACAGTTTTGCTAATACTCAGGTCCTTCAGTGTGACATTTTCTAATATAATCAATAGCTTCAATTGCAACCAATATGTTATCCATGTTCACTTTATAGATAACTGAGCGAGCCTTTTAAATGGTGAGATCTTACACTTACTTGTGTCCTCCATGGTTACTTAAACCAACCTTTCCACATGTATCCATGTTCAGTTCATAGGTAACTGTGCAATTCGTCAAAAATCTTAGTTGTTATCAATACACTTATGTCCTCCATGGTTACTTTAGCCACCAGCTCTTACAACATATATCCATGTTCAGTTTATGGCCAACTTAGCAAGGCTTTTAGAAGTTTACACTCTTATCGTATCCTCCATGGTTACTTTAGCCACCAACTCTTTCCACAAATATCCATGTTCAGTTTAGAGCTAACTGTGCAATCCTTCAAGCAGCTTAAATCTCATCAATACACTTATGTCCTCCATGGTCACTTTAAGCACTAACTCTTTCAGCAAATATCCATCGTATGCTCGCAGCAGTTGCTTAAATGCTAATGGATATAAACTAGTTATGTTCTCTATTATTTGCATGCTTATTAATTGCGACAATTACAAGTCGATTTGTTGTCCAAGGTGTCATATGACGGCGGGGCTGGCCGGTTCCGGCTTCGGCTGTTCGGCTGCTCGACCAGGCGCAACTTATAGTTAGTCTGTAAAAAAAAAACAAAATACATGTGGCTAATTATCAATAATTAATAATGCAATAGCTTCAAGCAAACACACACACACACACTCACAGACACACACACATGAGCATAAAGTGTATAAGCCACGTCCAATTCAGGTTGTCTCGTTGTTGTCTTGTTGTCTCGTTGTTTTGTTGTCTCATTGTGTCTTTGTCGTTGTGGTTGTCGTTGTCGTCGTCCTTGTTGTTGCGTTGCCCTGCTGCAAGTTGACTAGCCGCTCTTCTTGAATTGCGTGTAAGGGGCACATTTTGCCAACATGCGTGAATAAATAAAAGTTTCTAAAGGGATTGTCACCCATGCCACTAAAAACAAAATCCGCCTGTCATATATATCACTCCACAGAGGGGGCCCCAGTCAGCCAGGCAGCCGAACTGCCAAAATGGACTGGGCGGCCGCTGACCGACCGGAGCCGTAGCTGGAGCTGGAGCTGTAGCTGGAGCCCCGGACGTAACCGGCCCATAAAATATGACAAACTTAACAACGGCACGGACTGGATAACAGCAAAGACAACACCAACAACAACAACAACAACAACAACAGCAGCAGCAGCAGCAAAAGAACTGTCGGCATTGGCAGAGCCATGGTAAAAGGTACCCGCAATGGACACCCACTTCGCAGCTGTCAATCGTCTAAATCGTTATGGGCACTTGTCGGTAAAGAGAAAAAATAAAAAAAACAATGAGTGAAAAAAATAAACGAAATGAAAAACAAAATTATATATGCAACCATAAAATGCCACAAAGTCAGTTTTTAAATTATTAACGACAACAAAAATGTTGTGACCGTCGATGTCGATGACATGTGATATGAAACATGGCAAGATATTGACGTTAATATCGATACCCGATACCCCACACCCGATACCCGATACGCGATAGCCGGCAACATATATCGGCTATGAAATACTAATTAGCTGATACTGCGCTGCGCACTAATCGATTTGAAATGCTTTGTGATCCACTGTGATTATAATTTATAATTGACTTCCGGCAAATAAATGGTGAGCAAAGTACTTGAGCCCCATCATTGCCAGCCTGTCGTCACATTCATTTAAACGTTATGAGCGAAACACTGCGGCGAATCAAATGACCTGATCCGTGTCCTCGGCAGTCCATTCAGTATTGCGTTGCTTTTGGCCAGGCCTAAAGACTTGCCAAATGCGCTACAGCACGCAGGACACGAAAAAAGCATTACACTCTAATTTGTAATGTCTCCTGCACATAGCATATGTAGAATATTTTGCAGTCAGCTAAAAATTTCAGTGAATCAATCAAATATATAAGGTAACAATTAGCTCTATCAGCTGACTGTGCGATTGTTCGACTCTATTGATAATTTAAAGATTAAAAACAGAGGTGATCTCTGGGAAAAAGATATTAATTTGATGAGTGGGAGGAATAATCGAGGCATATACCAACAGATACTGAAAGCCACTAAAAATAATATTAATTCAAAGTAAATGCGAATTTAATACATTTTTTTTTTGCTAAAGTTTAAATATTAAAAAAATGAAATATTTAAAATAAATTGAATTTTTCTATTAAGTTATGTTGTTTACATCCGAATACATAGTTTCAAAATATAACTGCCTATTTCTATCAATTTTTTTCTTGTCCATTCTTTACATATATTTTTTTGCTATCTACAGTATAACTTGCTCTTTACCTAAACAATAATAATATTTTTTAAATACATCCAACATAAACCTTCCATTTAACAGTAATAAGAAAAGAGTTTCGAAAATGATTTGGAAAGTTTTGAAATCGAAACATTTCTTTTGTAATTGTGTGTTTTGCATGGCACACAAATTGATTTGGATTTTGCGTATTCGAAATCGAAACCTAACTTTTAATTTATCTAATTTATTTTGATTTAACATTGTAAGATATAAGAAAATATTCATAATAATTATATTTAAAAAAAAATAGAAAGAAAAATTAGATTTGGTATTTTGCGACATTCGAAATTGCCAAGTCGCATGCAATAAATTCGAAAATCAATTCCATATTTGCCGCAGCTGGAACAGAATGTGTTAACTGTTATATTTAGGAACAGAATGGGAATACGAAACATTCAAATAGCGCTTGCTTTCGCGGAATGCGAAAATGAGAAGAAGTATAAAATATATCATAAAACCAATTTCGTATTTCCGATATTTGGAACAGATTTTGACACATAACTTGCAGTATTTGGAAAAGAATGGCCTAACTTTTAGGTTTTGGAACTAAATGGAAATATGAAAATGTTTTTTTCTCGTTTTTTGCAGTTGCAACAAATAAATTTGGAAATCAATTCCCGATTTGCAGCATTTGGAACAGAATGAGTTACTCCTTAGATTTTAATACAGACAGGGAATATGAAACATTAAAATCCCGCTTGTTTCAGGTCATATTGATTTCGTTAAAGTCGAACTGTTGATCCCGTACACAAGAGTTCTGTTGGCCCGGTTGGCTCGTAGTTAGCCAAGGCGCCAATGTTTGCACCGCGGGGCGCATTTTGGATGCAGATGAAGCGAATTTTTGTGTTGTTTTTTTCGGTTTTTTTTTTGAACAACTGAAACGATTTACCTTGTGAGTAGCATATTTAGGCGATTTTATTGCATTGCCTGTGAAATGAGAAATAAAACAATGTTGTCGCTGTGCTCCATCTGCGATATGTCCGTTGGTGTTGTTGGTGTTCCTTGGTGATGATATGTGCGTGCGTGTGCGTGTGCCTGGCTTTCGGCTTTCTATTTGCCGTGCAGGAAGGAAGTTGTGAATCTTTTTGGGCAACGTCTGACAGCTTTGGTAAACCAAAGATTGTATTTTTTTTCCGTTTCGTTTTTCTTTTTAGGGTTTTTTTTTCGCTTTTTTTTTGTTGGAGTAGGGTGTCTTGTTCTTCTTGTGCTTTGCAACGTATTGGCGAATGACGGGCGTTGGTTTTTAGTTTTCGAAAACATTTGAAAAGTAATCGTTCAACGAACCGATTGACAAGGTAATCTTCCTGGAAACATGTGTTCACAATATCAAGGCCGTGCCACACACACCAACCTCGCAACCTCCCCCGCCACACACGCATACGCGGAGATGGACAACGGTTGCGGCTGTAAAAGTTTGCAAAAGAAAAACCCCCGACCAGCTGTACGTTGGGCTAATGCTGCAACAGAATGAAAATGATGTAAAAACGGGGAAAAGCCAAATAAGAGTAAGAAAGAAAAAAAAAACAACACGAAATGAAAAAAGGCAAACGTGATGGGCGAAAGTTGAAGCCTTCTGATAAGATTCGACGAACGGCTTTTTTTGGGCAGCATTGAAAAGGGTTTTTCCGGTCAGATGTTGGCATCGGGGAAAAGAAAAAAGGGTGCGCGGGTGCACATTTTCTCGCTTCATCACTTATGCATGCTTTGGTCTATTAGATTTCCGTTTCCGGTTCAACTGTAACGCATGAAAGTTACACAACGTGTTTGAGGTTTTACGCTCTCTTGGCACACACGTCAATGCGATTTGAACCGCTAAGGCTCACACACCTGGCCCGGCTTATAAGCATCCTCAATGTGTACGGTGCCCAAGTATGCCCGGCGACAGTGCCCACAGATGCCAGGCCAAATGTATTATATTTTCGACTTTGTTGTTTGCATTTTTTTTCCCAGCTTGTTTAAAACTTGTATTTCCATACTCTAACCCGAATTAGATCCAAGACATTTCAATAGCTGCCTAAGTGTTAAATTTAACTATATTTTGATATTCTTGATCTTGATAAACGATCTTTAATTATACATCGACATCTTTTATTATTCATCGGGTGTTCAGCGTCATTTTATAATATTTTATATATATATATTTTTGTTTTATTTTATTTTTTTTTAATATTTTCAAACTGTTCTATATTCAAAAATTTTTAAATTCTTTAATATTTTATTTTTTCTTTTTATTAGTTTAAATTTTTATTTGTATTTATAAATTAAAATATTTTAAATTAATATTTTTTAATACAATTTTAATTATTTCTTTATTTTATTAGTTTAAATTTTTATTTGTATTTTCAATCTATTTTAAATCAAAATTTTTTATTTTTTTTAATATTTATTTAAATTTTTTTTATTAGTTTCAATTTTCATTTGTATTTTCAATCTGTTCTTTATTAAAATATATAATATTTTTTCAATATTTTTTTTATTATTTTATTCTCTTACTAGTTTCTGTTTTTATAACATTTATTTGTAATCCATTCTCTCTCAAGTTTGAAAAAAGTTTAATGTTTGCCGAAATTTTGTCTCTTTTAAAGATCTACCTAAGCTCTCCTAACCTATAACCTTCTGGTAAGGGTATATTAACTTCGTTGTGCACATGAGCTCAGCTAGAGTTGAGCACTTTGAAAAGTTTTTGACATTGGTGCCCTTTGTTGATGTAAGCATTTAATTCGTTCTATGCCGTTGGAACTCAAGCGATAAGGACGAACGTTTAGGACGCGAATGGTTAGATGAATGGATGGATGGATGGACGGATGGGTGGGTGGATGGTTAGTTGGGCAAGTGGCGAGGTGAGGTGGTGGCTGGACCGCTGGCAGCACAAGTTTTTCACCAGTCGATGAAAAAACAAAAGGGTAAAGATACACACATGCAATGTATAAACATACATATATACACACATATATATATATATATATATACATATATTATATATAGAAAGGGGATGGCGGCGTTTATCCTTATACGCATTGCAAGTTATTGTTGCTGATTTCTTAAGTGGCTGCCTTCGAACATTTTAGATTGTTTTGCTATTGCGCAATAAATAAAGAAACACTTTCACACAATATGCTCAATGATGAATCAGCCAGTCGGCTTTTCGTGCATATTAATGGATGTTTAAGGGACTCCTCTTTCAAGTTATCCTACAAAGTGCTCAAGGGCTGAACACTGCTTAACACATCATCAAATTCGGACTTAGAATTTCGTTTTGTTTTGCTTAGTAGCTAACTTTAAGAATCGAATATGTCATTTTACTTAAATATATTAATAATGCGTATTATATTTTAATTCTTTTCCAGCTTTCGTCAAGAACTTAACTGATTTAAATGTGAAACTAAATACATGATCTCCATAATTTGTGTGTGCCTAAGCCCATAACTCAGAACTGAATGATATTGCGTGATTTTCATTATATTTAATTCACAATATATCACTCAAGTTCGAATATTTTGAGTAGAGTAACGAGTGTAATCAATAGAAATAATTTTATTTGAAATGGGGTAGTATCTCGTTGAGATCTATAAGAGAAAAGATGGTATATACATATGTATATGTATATCTGCAATTCGTTTAATCACCTTGCATATTGTATGCATATTATACTCAGGAAAGAAAATTAAAATAAATATGTCTGTCAAAGTAAATATTGTATATACATATGTCTGCAATTTGTTTATTGGGGAAAATTTAAAAAAAAATAAATAAATATTATTGTAATTAATAGAAAAAATGTAAGATCAAGCCAAAATCTATCTGAGAAAAAATCATATATATGTCTGCTTACTATTTAATCAGGATGCATTTTATGTACATATTATATTCAAGTAAGAAAAGTAAAAATATAAAAACAAGTGTAATAGAAAGGCTCTTACTTGAGATGTGGTTGCCATAGCTGAGATATGAGATAGATATGTCGGCAATTTACTTAATCGACATGCACATTATATATATGTATCTATAGCCTTAATTAATTGAACAGTAATTGACTGCTTTTTGTTCCTGCGTATTTCTCGCCATCAATTTCGTATGGCGCGACTTAATTGAGAGGCCCCCAAACAAATTACCAACTGGCGATAAAGCGATTCATCAATAATCGTAAGATCAATGACAGCGAGTCCTTTTCAATGCCTATACATACATGCAGACATGCACACATGCAGACATGCAGACATGCACACATGCAGACATGCATAATTGAATACATGCTTGCATGCGCACATGCACACTTGCATATATCTAGACAGACAGCGTTTCACGTAGGGACATTTACAATTGTGACAATTTCTCACTCCCCATGATGCAAACTATGCAATTAATCAAATTTTGTAAAGCTCTCAATATGACAAAAGTGGAATTAATGATATATATACCCGAAGATGGGCATACCTCATGCCACTCGCCGCATAGTGTCCTAACCACTTGTGGAGAGCTGAAGGGGACAAGAAATAAAAAAACAGGAATCATACAAAACGAAACGAAACGAAACTGAAAACTGAAAACTGAAAACAACAAATCATCAATTGACAAATCGATGCGCATCACTAAAAACTCATTATTCCAATAACAGGACACAGCAAGCCACATTCTGTCCGGTTGCGCCGGTCCAGCGCCTGGCCAGAGCGCACACAGCTCGGCCAACGGCATCAACATAATCATCATCATGCACAGAGTCCGTCTGTCTGTTCGCCTGTCCATCTGTCTATCTTACTGACTTCAACATCATCACCGCCTCCGCCTCCACCACCACCACCACCACCTTCAACTCCAGGAGGGCTGAGCAGGCAGGCAGGCAGGCAGTCAGGCAACGTCTTCAAAATCGTCGCATTCGTCATCGTCATATCAGCCGCTCATCTTGTAGTTGAGTGCGAGAACAGTGGTCATTATCTGTTCAGATTTTGTTGCCTTCGTATTTGTGACGACAGACAGACAGACAGACAGACCAAAGGGCAGCTGTGTGCGTGCGTGTGTGTGTGTGTGTGACAAGAACAGTGAAACAATTTTGTTGCTGACTGCAATCATTGCCAGGATCAGGGGCCTCAGACCGGGCACACATATCGCATCAAGTGGAGGCAAGTGGAGTGAAGAGCAAAGTTAAATCCACTTTGCCTCATTCGTAATTTAGCAGGTTAATGGCTAAAGGAGGCAACCCAAACTGAAGCTGAAGCTGAATCTGTAGCTGTAGCTGTAGCTGTAGCTGAAGCTGAGGGCGACAGGCGTTGTCCAAAACGATGGCCACAAGGAGTCAACAACAGCGAAATATGAAAAGGAAGAAAAAAAAAAAAAGAAAGAATGAAACGAAGCCCCAAACTAGAACTGAACAATGGTTGCGTCGTTGTGGTTCGATAAAAATGGCCTCAGACCTCGGGACAGCTCTCATCTCAGTCTGCAGTCTCCAGTCTTCAGTCTCCAGTCGCCAGTCGCCAGTCGCAGCTCTCGAGTCACAAGCTCTCGGTATCGGGCTGTCTGCGGCTCGGCTCAGTTTAGTTTAGGCCGGCCTCTGTCTGCCAGCCGGCCAGTCCGGTCAGCCTGTCCATCCATCTATCCATCGAGCGAGAGCCAGAGAGCCAGCGTCCACCAGAGTCCACCAAAGCCACATACATACATTATTCCAATTCTGATGGTCATCATCTTTATCATTAACTTTTTGCCATCGACGATAATGCCCGTGTGCCAGTCCAGTCCAGTCCCATGCCCATGCGTACCGCAACGCCCCCGTTAACCGAAAGCAGCCCCTTTCCTCTACCCGCCCCCAACCAACCTAAACCCGCCGCCCCCTACTCTAGAACGCCCCACACTCGACGATTCGTCGTCGTCGTCGTCGTCGTCGTGAGCGTCATGTGAGCGACAATGGCGCAGAGTGAATTAAAAATACGAAAATGAAAATAAATCATCATCAGAGACGCATGTCAAATTCATCTCTTGACTGCGTGCGCTGCGACTTGCGGCTGCGACTTGCGACTGAGATTCAGATTAAGATTTGAGACTGAGACTCTGAATGAGAATCAGAATGAGAATGAGTCTCTGTGCCTGTCCCCATCTCTGTTGTTTCCGTCTCTGAATGTTGAGCTATGTCATTTGACATGTAACTTGATAAAAATAGTTAAGACAACAGACCAGCACAAACTCAAGATAGTTAATATTTCAGCCCTTCCACATGTAGTATTATATTTTTCCCAGCCATGCATGCCTAATATTCGCATGCGAATAGTATCGTAAATCCAATCAGATCGTGGTATAATTAAATTATATCAATTCAATTAAGTGCTTAATTATGCTTAAAAGGCAGGTTTTAATTTGGGTTGAATCTTGTTTAGATCTATTTTATCTATTTCTTATAAATATTGCGTGAAAATATTCAATATACCCTGTAAATGAGCTTAATAATGTCTGTCTGTCTTTCTGTCTATCCGCATGACCGTCACGATAGCAGAAACAGATCAAGTTTTTTTTATTTTTTAGCATATTTTTCTTATTTTTATCTACATTTGTGTTAACTTATCTGGTTTTTTGTGAGAGCCCAAGCCCAAAATATCTAATATAGATACTCCTATCTAGCATTTAATTTTTGAAAAACTTCAACGTTCTTCCGAAAATTAAAAAGGATATATTCCTATACTCTCAAAGATCTTTGAAAATGACTTTGAAACTGAGCGAACTGTAAGCCAATTTACCACTGTTGCGGGCGAAATTTCCCAAATCTCTGATACACGTATTCATTCAGTTCTTATGTAAAAACAAGTATAATGTTGCCAGATTTAGATGCCAAATTGATATGGAGTCCAAACCATGAACAAAAAGCCAAACCTCGTAGAAATCGATTGAGTTTTGACCGAGTTATGGGGGTAGAAATTTTGACCCATGTCTATTTAGGGAAATTTTTGCCTATGTCTATTAAGGATATTAGAGGGTACCATTTGCACATGAATTTTGTTGCCAGATTTATATGCTTAATTTATTTAGAGGCCAAATCATGAACAAAAAGCCAAACTTTATGAAAATCGGTTGAGTTTTGACCGAGTTATGGGAGTGAGATATTGAAGATATATTCTCGCAAAGATCGTTGAAAATGAGTTTTAAACCGATCGGTGGAGTTTTCCAAATAGCTGAAACAAGTATTCATTAAGTTCTTATGTATAGCTTGAAATTAAGTTTGAAGCAAATCGGACAAAACTTAAAACTCAGCCCAAACAAATCTTTGAATCGCATATTCGACCGATGAAGCTTGGATTCTGCGAAACGTGACCCACCAAATCTTTGAACCCCATTTCCAAACATTTTTCGAAAAGTTGACAAAATTATAATGCCCTCCACAAGGGTATAAAAAGTAATTATTTTAAAATGATCAAGCTATAAACGCAAAAGTCAGTAAGAAATAAATTTGGGTGCCATGATTTATGAAGATTTTAAAAAAGCGAATAAGAGTTAAGATAAAGGCAGGTCGAATATCTTTCATATTATATACATATAATATATATTTTCTTACATATTTTCAAATTTCGTTTCGATTCTCTGAGATCGCAGACAGATAAATAAAAGATTGTTAAAAAATATATATTTTACGCTCAGGGATATATCCCTTTCATTAATTTTTCAAGTCCATACTTTGTATCATTTTTTTAACAAATACATTTGACTGCTAATATTTTGATATAAAAAAAAAATCATAATTCGACAGTGTCAACTCAAATCAATCATTCATAAGTATGAAACTGACAAGATTGTGACCCATTGGAATCTGTCTGCATGTAAGACTGTCTGAAAATGTGTGAAAAGCCGAAACTATCTAATCAATTGCCCAGGCAGCTTGTGCTTGGGCCACTCAAAGCGACACACGCGTCCTGCCGAGATGTGTCAAACGTTTTATGTGGTAATTACCTGAACCCAATCTCCAATCTAACCCCAATGTGACCCAAAATCGTTCCGACAAACTGAGCAACCTAATCGGCTTAGAGCTAAGCTGATGCCGATGCCGATGCTGTTGCGGAGATGTGGCTGCTGCTGCTATTGTCAAGGAAAACAAGTAAGAATGCGCTAGTGGAGTGTGCCCGACTGGGGTATACCCTGTACCTCGATCTGCAGCAAACATTTATGATGGTTTGGTTCAGGGGTTACCTTAGGACTTGCTTCATAAGCCTGGTTTACCACATCTTTGAGCTAAGGTTTTGGTATGAATTTTGTTATGCAAATACTAATTATATGTTCTCTTTACAATTTAATAATTCAATTCTTTACCCTTCTGAATCTGTTCAGCTCGAACAGCTTTCATTTGTAATACAATATTCCCTCTTTAACTATAGCTAATTTCACAAGCTTTCGCTTGATAAAGTTCAGAAGGTATATTAAAGCCAAGCTGAATCTTTAATAAAGAAAATAAGTACAATTTCCTCAATAACTTTTGTGTGTATAAACCAAAGCTAACAAACAGCTTTTAGGGCTCTTAAAGAATTAAAAAATTGCCTTGATCTAGTACGGAAAAGGACTAAAAGATAATAAAGAATACAAAAGAGCCGTTTATATTCCCTCTTTAGTAAATAGCTTTTAATGATATAAAAGAGTTAAACATGTTCCTGATCTATAATGGAAAAGGACTAAAATGTAATAAAAAATATATAAGAAGCTTTAAGAAAAAGCTTTAATAAATATGAAGCTTGCATTAACATATTCCCTCTTTAGTATATTTTATATGTCAAAGTTAAAAATGTTCCTGATCTATAATGAAAAATATAAAAGAAGCTTTAATTTACATTAATCTATTCCCTCTTTAGTATATTTTAGAAGACAAAGTAAACAAATAGCTTTTAAAGATATAAACGAGTTACAAATTAGCCTTCATCTGCCATAATAACAGACTTTCAACCTTTACTAAACATACATATGTATAAGAAATCTATAAGCTACTAGGATTTCTCTTTTCTAGATTTCTTATACACCAGTTCAATCAAAAGAGACAATATACTAAATACATTGTCACGACTGCCGGCTGATGCCTGTTGTAAGTTTTGCGCTTGATTCTTATGCCCTAGCTGCGGCACTTTTATGACTACAGGGTATTAAAACTTGGCCTTAACTATTTATTGTCAAGAGAACGCTTTGGTCCATGTGTGACAGACGCTGGACAATGGGCCGCGTGTAATCAATCAAAATTAGTTGTGACTTAGAGCCGGGCACAGTAGTGCATATTGTGACAAATCCGTGAGTCGAGCCCAGAGAAGCAGCAGCAGCAGCAGAAGCAAAAGCAGTAGAAGCAGAAGCAGCCACATACCAAATGACATTGGCATTGCTAAGTAAAGCCTGCATTCAAATTTCAATTAAGACAACAGACACACACACACACACACAACACACGTTGACAAAGCGATACAATGAAACTTTAACAAAGTGTATCAAATTATGTCTAAACCCAGCGGACCAAACTGTCGCAAATGATATCGCAAACTGGTGAAATGCGAGACTTTACCCGACAAAACTCTCGCAATCGCATCGGGAAACGATAGCAATATGAATCATATGTCGTTCAGTTTGTGGCAGTCAAAGTTTCATTTACGATTGTCGCCAGAAATACGGCTAGCGAGCCTTTTGTGATATGTTTTGCGAGCCTTTTCTGATATTTCTAACGAGGCTTATAAAATATTTTCTGTGATACGTTTTTGATTAAAAAAAATATTTTTTTTAAGCCGGTAGCAATATTAAAAAAGTCTCTTAAAAGATATGCAAACGGCTCGCATGAAATATGGTTTGCGAAACTTTTTTTTGTTTAATGCCCATTTTGTTCCCATAAAAATGTTGGTTGGTGTTTTTTTTAATATTCATTTTCAATTCAAATTTTATTTAAAAAAAAAATAACATTTTTTTTTATTTAAATTTTAAATTCATTTCTTTGGCAATCTTATAATTATAATAAAAGTTAATACATTAGTTTAATTAAAACTATTAATGAAAGAAAAAAATTATATGTATATGTTTATTTTAATTTTATTTTCTCCGTCCCACGCTAGGAGCATTGTCCTGCAACATCATCCGCTATTATCTGGCGCCAGGAGCTCCTAATGAATTTGTCGTACGTCTTTTCAGCACTTTCGGGGCAATAGGGAATAGTTTAGTTATTAATAAACACTTGTTAATTACTTACCTCCCTACAGAAATTAAATTTTCACTGTTCACTTAACCACGTGTTTGCTCGCTTCGGCGGAGAATAGAAAAGAGAACAAAGCAATTTTTCAACCCCCAAAATACACATATTTTTCGGGCTGAGTAGGAAACAACAACAAAAACAACACAGCATCCGAATGCCGAGTCATATTAACTCTCTCTCTCTCTTGACGATGTTGCACTCTCTGAGCACGATTAATATTTGAAACAAAAACAACACACTGTTCTCTCTACTGTGCACGCATTTTTATCGCAAAGATCTCACTGCCACGCTCGTGTGCGAGTGTTTTGCGATAAAAATGTATCCCACTCGTTTTCTGCTCACATACGAGCTCATTTGTGAGCTTTTTGCGAGACTCTCGCTAAAGGCTCGCATGTTGGTCCGCTGGGAAACTTGGCTGAGTTGTGTATCTGTGTGTGTATCTGCGTGCGTGAGTGTGTGTGTGTGTGCCTGCATGTTTATCCAGATACAGATAAAGTCGACGGCGACGGCGACGGCGACTCGAAACCCGCAATCATGGCGCTTAATAACAAGCTCCAGCTCCAGCTCCAGATCCAGATGCCCAGCCCCAACCCCAACCCGCAGTCAACAGCAGCAGCAGCCTCCCAATTCCGAGCCCAATCCCAATCCTCAGTCGCTGGGACAGCTGACAGCTGCGTGGCCAGAGCAATGCGATTCCCACAATTACGTGATTTTCCCTTTTTTTTTTTTTTGACTTTGCACTCCAGTGCGTCTGCAAGACTTAAGCAAAGCCAAAAAAAACCTGCTCAACTGTCTCTTATCGCTATCAGCAGGAGGATAGTTTGGCGATGCTTTGCAAGTAATTTAGTAAGTATATAAAAAAACGATCATTTTTTAAGTAGAGCAACAATAGAGCAGTTTCTTTTTCCTACTGATATATTTGTAATATCGCATAGGTATCAGCTAGGCGATACGAATTCGTAACTGTTGCCTGAAATGCCTTGATTTTTATTGGGCAACACTCTGGGCAAGATTCCATCTGCTTAACAAGCTAATTGACTGTCTCGCAGATGAACTTTTGTTCCTTCAGCCGGGCGCATCATCATCTTTCTATCCCCCAGGCGACACTTTTTCCATATGCCAGGCAAAACGATTCCTAACCAAGACTGCAAATCGGTTTTGAAGCGAAACGGTGCGAATTGGTTAGTCAAACTTTTGTTCACTGTACAGAAACTGACGCCAAAAAAAACTTTAAAAAAATAATAATAAAACAGACGAATCTTTGCTCTGGCTTAAAATAAAACCTAGCTGAAGGCCCGGCCCGGACGCTAACGCTCTTTTCTTTGTAATTATGTATTATGGTTAATCTTAATAAAAATAATACAAAAAAAAAAAAACAAATCATGCAGGAGTTGGAGCAGAACTAGGTGTCCTTTGAATGAAGCTTGGGTTTTTAGAGCAGGGAAAAGAAGACTTGAACGGGGCGATATATAGAGGAAAAACCGAAAGAATTTTCTTGTTTAATAAAAAAGTACTTTGAACCAAACTTGAGACTTGATTAAAAACTGATTAGATATATGATGAAAGTTTTTCGCTTCTAATCAGGGCTTAAATTTTCTGAACCTTAGTCCAAATAAATGTAAGTCACAATAGTTGAAGCTGCATATTTTTGGTCGTAGTATTTTGGCTTGTAATAAAATGTATATAGAATTTCAAGAAATATACATATATGATTTAAAAAAAATAAAATAAAATTGCCGAAAGTTTGTAATAATATATAGGACTTGGAATATTTTCGGTAGAGCATTCAATCTCAATAGTTAATTTTTACCTCAAATATTACTAGCCTAAGCTTCAAATTTTAGATCGTAGTATTATGGTTTTATAATAAAATATATACAACATTTTGCACCCAACAAAAAGATAACATTAAAAAAAGATGATATCCTTTTAAGCCATTTGCAATGGGTTCAGGATATAAAACAAAACTTGTATACAAGGCTGGGAATATTTTCGCTAGAGCATTCAGTTTGGGAATATTTTGGGTAGAGCATTAAGTTTGGGAATATTTTGGGTAGAGCATTCAATTGCAAACTAAAAACTGGAAGAATTGCTTCAAATTGTTTTAGATATAAGATATATGACAAACCAAGCTTGACACCAAAAATGTACGAATGCAACTAGACGAACCAAAGTCAGGCAGTTGGTTGAACCAGTTACTTTTAATTTGTGGGTTCGCAGCACTTATCAAACGTTAAATATATTTAAAGATAAACCGTGTGTGCATGCATAGAATCTATTATTCGCTCTATTGCCCGTTCTGTGAGATGCTTCTCGCAGCAGTTGGCAGCAAATGACCTTGCGTAATGCCAAATTG
Source organism: Drosophila lacicola (assembly GCA_035045355.1). Taxonomy (NCBI): domain Eukaryota; kingdom Metazoa; phylum Arthropoda; class Insecta; order Diptera; family Drosophilidae; genus Drosophila; species Drosophila lacicola. The sequence continues at coordinate 30,063,940 of JAWNPB010000148.1, forward strand.
ACAGCAGCCGCAAACAGCAGCAACAACAAATGACACAACAACAGCAACAACAACAGAGAGAGAGACACATAGAGACAGACACACAAATGCAGAGTCGTTAAAAAAAGGCATTGGACATAAAAAGAGGAAAAAAGTCTCAGGTAACCAATGGATTGGTTCAAGTTAGTAATTGCAGAGTTTAATAGCCGCATTATTACAGCCAAACGGATCCATGCAAAAACCATAAAAAAAAATGAACTTGCATCCACAGTCGCGACGAGGAGCAGCAGCCATTCAAAAGGTAAACTGCAGCTGAGTGCGGCACGTTCGAGTTGAGTTTCAGTTGAGGCAACACTCCCGCTGCCTCGCCCCAACCCCCCCCCTCCCCATCCACACACCAAAAAAAAAAAGAAGAAAACATTGGACAAGCGCATCGGGAGCCGCATAAAGCAGTTGCAACTGCAACATTAATGCGCTCCAAGTTAATGAATATTGTGTTTCATAGCCTGCCACAGAAGAAGGCCGAGTCGCAGCTTTTACAGCTTCCGACTGGAATCCGTTTGGATACTCCCCAGCGAGCAAGCGAGCGAGCGAGAGAGAGAGGGAGAGCGAATCGTTGGCGGGGGCGCGAGCGAAACGCTGCGATGCGATCTTCAAGCTGGCAGCTTGTGGCTCAGCAGCTTATGGAGCACCGAGCAGCAGCGAGCACCGCCCGTGGAAGGTCGTGCACGCCATCAAGAGATCACGACGACACAGTTGCGTCTATGATGTGTAGCGCCGTCTGCCACAAAACCGTGCCACACCAATGTGCCTGCAACCCAGCCACCGAGTGTAGGCGTAATTGTTTTATGTGTTGCCTCGCTTCGCTACGCAGCCGGAGCCAGCGAGTGCGCGGATCGAGCTCGGCACAAAAATTACGAGCCGAAGCTGCAGTTGCTGTTGCAGTTGCAGTTGCAGTTGCAGCTTAGGTGTGTACTCTGCACTTGGCGGGACGACTCGGCTGGCCGGGGCTTGCCTGTTCCAGAAGCAGCATGCCTTTTAAATTGGCCGACCGTACCGCCTACCTAGCTGGCCGACGCCGACGCCGACGACGCCATTGCCACTGCCACTGCCGAATGGTTGCCGGTTGCACTTGACTCGCGCCACATGCTGCATGCCGCATGCGGCATGAACGAGCGACCCAAAACCCAATGAGCGCATTTTCAATTTTATGCTAATTAGTTTGGATTTTAGCCAGAGAGTTGTGCGATCGTTCGCGTCTGGACCAGGTGAGAGCGCCCGCAGTGGCATAACCAAAGCCATTCAGCATTAATGTAAACGCCTCGAACGCCACCTGAACGTGCCTCAAATGAATGACTGCCGCTTACGTCCGTTTATACCTTAGTTGGCCACAAATTGAGGCCTCTTCATTTGAATGCCACTCATCCAATCTACCAATTGGCAAAGGATTTGCCTGCAGACTATGCTCCTTCGATCTAATACATCCGAATCAAAAACTATTCCCAAATAACTTCAGCTGGCAGAAATTCAACACTTGATCACAAGCAAATGGCATTCATTTTGATGGGCAATCTTCTAATTTAAGAGATTATAATAATTACCTGTAACCAAAGTAGTATATATTTTCTATAAGACTAGCGAGTATTAGCCAGCTTTCCTCGGGCCAAGTTTTTAGTCATAAAGTATATATATTCCGTATCAGCATCAACAGCCGAGTTTATATAGTCAAGTCTTTCTATCCGTCTGTCTGTTTCTATGCCAGCTTGTCTCTCAGTTTAAAAGCTATCGTCTTGAAACATTGCATAGGTCCACCTATGTCGGAACCAGCCGCATCGACTCACTATATATCATATTGAAGCCATAGGAACGATCGGTCCAAAAGTAGTTTCTTGTATGGACAACTTCTTTGTGTTCTTTTCATCAAACTCAACATTTACGAGCTTCACTCTTCTCACATATCTGCAAAAGGCAAATGTCCACAAAGGTATTAAATCTTCAGAGTTCCGAATATATCCTGACTTTCTCGTTTTATTTACATTTTAGATAATACTTTTCAACTCCCTCAAAGCTGGAGCGAAATTTAAATGAATTTACTGCAGCTATTGACAATGAATTTGAGCTCGAAAGGATGGTTAACAAAAAGTTTCGTACAGACGATTTCCGCTCATTTTCCACGCTTACAAGTGAAACACATAAGAGAATCATAGTAAGAATTATAGCTTTTATAGCTTATATGGTTAGAACTGTGCGTTAATCACCAGTTAGTCAGTCAATCAGTCAGTCAATCAGTCTGTCAGTCAGTCAGTCAATCAGTCAGTCTGTCAGTCAATCAGTCAGTTTGGAAAAAAACTGTGACATACTATATAGAGACTTGGGTTTAAGAACTTTGAAAAATATATAAATATATAAAAAATAAAAAATATATATAAGGTCTTATACTGTCATGTAATATATTAAGACTGTGCAGTTGCGGCCACTTTGGGCGTGGCAGATGCCGAAATTATATATGACAAAATATATGTCCACAGTTAGAGCTGCAGAGTAGGCAACTTTGTATGCAGACTAACAGAAGGCTGATCTTAAGGTCAATTCAATAATATTTGAAATTGGAAAAAAGAAATATATTAAAAGAATCTAGCGATAAATATAAAGGATACTCTTGAGCTCCTTTAGAACAGGATATAAAAACTGCTTTTGCTGTAAACTAATTATATATGTATATATTTATTTTTTGTTGAATTCCATTAGCTGGATAATTGCTTATGGACCAATCCTTCAATAATAGAAATTTTTCATGAAATACATTATTTTTTGTTGGCGTTTGTTGATGAAGAGCAAGAATTCCCGGTGAATACTGTCCATATTGCGCTGAAAGGCCCAAAGCAACAGCAACTTTAATTGAACCCAATGAAAATTATGGACAAGCAAATTTTCCCACAGATTGCCAAAGGTTTAACAATACTTTTTTTTTTCTTCTCTCATTTTTGTTGCTGTTGTTGTTTTGTTTTTTGAACGTAATGAGCCTTTAAGTCAAACGTAGACCTGACAGCTTCAATGGCTTAAACGTAGCACAGAAGCTGCAACTAACCACAAATCACAATAACACCCATACCACACACCACACACACACACACACACACACACACACGCACACAGACAGAGACAGACAGGGAGTACATCGTCTAGAGGCTTGATCTGTAGCCCAAAACCGAGGGAACGCATAATCATTATCACTCAAATTGGGGCCCCCTTGCAATTGGTATATGTGTATGTGGCGTGCTCTCGGCCCGACCAGAGACCAATTATATATCGAAAGCCAAAGACGAGAACCAAAGTTCTGAGGCGAACTGAAGATCAGCATATGATCAGCATATTCGCATATGCATATGAGCTGGTCGCTAAGATACTTTGCATTGTGTTGGCCCCGGCACTTAAACGGTCTACGTACCATGAAAATGGGCAGGTCCGGTCCATCGAAAATCCCAATTCGAGTACCGTAACTTAAGCCCATGAATTAAGCGGCCACAGCAGTTGATGAGAACCAAGCTGTAGCCAAAGCTGAAGCTGAAGCTGAAGCTAAAGCTGAAAAACCAAAGCCAAAACCGAAATGGAATCAATGTCCAGAGAGACGATGACCACCACGACTCCGCAATGTGGGATTCAAATTTCGCACGGGCAAGCTCGTACATATGTACACTGAGAGAAAATTTTGGGCATCCCCTAAGCCCGATCTTCAAAATACGATAATATCGCTTTTGCTTGATCTAGGTTTGATTATCAAGTACGATTATACTTAAATACATTTTTTCTAACATTTTTGGCCTCGTTGAGCTGCAATTATAGCGAATATTTCAATTTTTACTTAATTCAAGAACTTATATATTTTGTCGAAGATATGTCAATGTTTTAATTTCGCACTTCATTCATCTCAATCAATATTTAAATGTCTTACTTGTATTTTATTCTAAAACATTCAATATTTCAATTTTTACTTGATTCAAGAATTTATAAATTTTTTTCGATTTTTTTTTAAGAGTTTTTCTATTCTTTCTAAGATTTGCAAATATTTAAATTTTTTACTTGATTTAGGAATTTATATATATTTTTTCTTAGATTTAAATTTTTTACTTCAATCAAGAATTCATATATTTTTTCTAAGATTTGTAAATATTTAAATTTTTTTATTTGATTCAAGAATTGAAATATTTTTTTCTAAGCTTTGCCAATATTTACATTTTTTTCCAGGTTCAAGAATTTTTCATTAATTTTTAAATTTTTCCAATAAATTATAGAATATTTCAAATATATGCCATTAAGGACTTTTCTAATATTAAGTAAGTATTTACTTAAAATTCGAATTTTTAGCTGGATTTAGGCTCAAAACCTCAAAAAAACTTCTTATTAAGGAATAAAATATGGACCTCTTTCTGTTTAACCTGACGTTTTTTACCGTTTTTTATATCAATTTTATATCAATCAGTTTTCAGCTAAGCTTTTTCTCTCTGTGTATGTGTATGCGTGTGTGTGTGTGTGTGTGTGTGTGCCAAGCGAGCGGCGGGGCCATGTTTATAACTTAGATGATAAGTGGGCTTCTGGACGCGAACATAGACTAGCGCCTCGAGATTAATAATAAGTACATTCGCTTCTGGCCACATCATTTTGCCCCGCGGCAAATTATAGCCCACGGGCGCTGATATTGATGCTGAAAGATGGTTTTTGCTTCTGCTCGCCTGTTCATGTCAATCGGTTAGATATACTATGAATAACAACTGTACATATTGTTTCTATGCCCCATTCAGTTGCTAAAGATTATATATATAAAAGATTTCAGCCGATCTTTCCCATAGACAAAATATGAATGATAAGCTATCGATTGCAACATTTTGTTTTCCGAACAATCGACCTCAATTTCGTTTTAATTAACATATGTAAAATGTACAAATCCCCTCGATTGCGTGTTTATGTGAATTTAAAGTAGTGGAAGATTCAAATTGTGCCAGGAGCAAGGATTTGAAAGATTTTATCTTGCCCCTGGCAAGGCCGGGTAGTCCTTATAACATTTTTAGTATGTATCTATTTGTGGTTCAACATCACTTGTTCAACAATTGCCCCGCTGGGCTGCAAATTAAAAACAAAATCAACCCTTTTTAAAAATTGGCCTTCTATGCGATTCTCATGAATTCAAGTTAATTCACTGGCTTTCATGCTTTGTCTTCTTAGTGTGTTTATGTAAGTATGTGTGTACATTTGCATTTATGTATGTGAGTAGGTATATATGTACGTATATATGTAAGTGTGTGTATGTATATATATATATGTGTTGTCTGATACCAGACGCACATCAAGTTTACTTCCGCTGCAAATTTGAATAAAGCGCAATTTCAAATATTGCCTCACTATGCGACTCTCACGAATCCAAGTAATTCTTATAGGCTTTTACGGTATGATTATAAATATTCTATTATAAATATTCTATTGACAAGTTTTTGTGACAGTCTAATAAACTGAGTCTCTGTTCCTACTCTCTCCATAATATACTTTATCTCTTTCTTTTATCCAGATGCTCTCTCTCTCCTTTCTCTTACTCTTTCGATCTCTTTGTCACTCTCGTGATTTTAATGTGTATAAAAGAGTCTGTCTCCTTTCTACTTACAGATCACAACATAAGGTATGTATTTAAATAAGAATTTGTCTTAAGATTATCCAGACCTGAGCATTATCTTCTCCTACATACTTATATAGACCGTAAATATCATATTCTTCAACCGTAATCGTAAGCAACAACCCTTTACGAGCTTAAAAGCTTACAGATTAGCAAAAACACACACCAACCTGGCACCATCTATTGAGGTGCTTTATCAACTACCGCATAGCTAATGCACACACTCACGTGCTTTAAAGCTACCCTCTGGCTAAGACACACACCACCGTACAACGCAGACTCAACGAAACGCTTACTCACCCAACGAACTGGTCTAACTTAACGAATATGCGAAAGTCAACGAAACGTTGCCACTGTTAGTTTACAGGCTCGGTCGTCAGATTCAAAATACATGCGACTTTCGTGGTGAACGGACGTGTTTTTTTTTTGCTGTTCTGTTGCCTTTGCCCCAAGTACTCGAGCTCTGAGTACTCGCTTAGTGCGCGTCGTAGATTGTGTTTATTGTTGTGAGTACTGCTGGCTGTTGTTGTCAGTGTTGTTGTTGTTGTTGTTGTTGTCGTTTTGGTAATTGCCACACACACACACACACACACACACACGCACAGCTAAACAGTCATGAGTTGGAATCGGTGCGCGCGGCCGTGTGTGTGACTGTGTTTGTTTGTATCGCAACTGCATCTGTATTGTTCCAACCCGACGTGCACAACGTATTTTCGTTACGGTAATATTCGTACATATTGTACTATTTTCTTTCAATTGTTTTTTTTTTTCGTTTGTGTTGTATTTGTTTTTGTAATCATGAAATGTTATTAGAAATTGACGACAAGACACGCTAAATTAATAACACAGCCCATACGTGACGTGTATGTGTGTGTGTTGTGTGTGTGTGTGTGTGTGTGTGTGTGTAGTGTTAAATGTATCTGTATCTGCAGCCGTGCATCCGCAGCAAGCGGCTGTGCTTAAGCAAGAGTTTGAATGAGACCAAGTTGGATGATTCTTATTGGATTGTTGTGCTTGTTGTTGTTGTTGCCGCCGCTGCTGCCGCTGTTGCGTTGCCGGTGAATGAACCCAACCGAAAAAACGCACAACAAACGTATGTACAATATGTATGTATGTGTGTGTGTGTGTGTGTGTGACCACAAAATGGTGGTAGAAGGTAGCAGCACTAAGCAACATTTCTCGAAATATTAACCCAACTGTGCACAACGGCATAAAGCCTCGAACAGCAACAACAACAACAACAATAGCAACAACAACGAAAGGGAAGTAAAGAAAAAGCCAAACGAGCAAAATGCGTCCAACGTTTTGTTTAATGTCTTTTTCACAGTTGCTTTTGTTGTTACAGCAACAACAATTAACATTTAAATACTGTCTCGCTCTCTCTCTCTCTCTCTGTCTTACTTCCTCTCCAGTTAGAACACACACACACACACACATTGATAATTGTTATCTTATCAGGGCAGTTTTAATCTTTGGCAATCTGTTGCCTGCCATTGGCAACATTTGCGCGCAACAAAAGCAACAACAAGAACAGTGCTGCCAAAACAGCTGCATTTGAAATGAGCTGACTAACTAACCGCCATATAATACACATGCAGCATTTAAATATGCATACACACACACACACACATTCACATAGCTTATTTACTTTGGGGGCCTGCATGCTACATGCATTACTCACGAGCTTTTTGCGTGTGCCATATCCGATAGCCGAGATACCGGTTTAAGGTCTTAAGGATTCGCAACTCGATGCCGCATGCAGAGGGGTGCGCCAAAAAGCGCTCTCTGCCGCGTCTGCCGCTGCTGTTGCGTCTTCTTCTTCTTCTGCTGCTGCTGCTGCTGCTGCTTAGTCGGCTTCTTTTGCCTGTGCAGTGCTGCCAAGTTTGAGCGGGCGTCAGTTCAAGCTAGTTCTAGCAGTTAGGCAGTTAAGCAGCCAAAAGCAGCTACATTTATTTTATTTTTGTAATAGCCAAAAATACGACATTTTAAGTATCGTATTTATAACGTTTTTATATCGTATTTATATCGAATTTATATCGGTGTCCTATAGTTTTTATATCGATTTTATATCGTATTTTTATCGGTTTTATATCGTATATAATTATTCCTTTTTATGTATCGAATTTATATCGTTCTTATATCGTATTTATATCTTTTTAAATATCGTATTTATTTCATTTTCATATCGTTTTTGTGTCGGTTTTATATCGTATGTGCTCACAAACTGAGCACTAATATTATATTAGTTTGTAATTAACCAGTTCCCACTTCAAAAATAACCCTCCAAGAACTCCAACGTTGACTCCTATCTATTTATAGGTATATGCGCAATGTCTTCTAAGTAAAAACAAGTGTTGTGAAACGCTATATATAATCAAAATTGATTGTGCCTTATTAACCAGCAGATTTACTGCCCTCTTCTGTATGTTCTTTAAAAAAGAAACTAAAACTAGATATAATATTGTTTCAAAAAGCATATAATTTTATGTATTATTTATAATACTTTCGTTTTGCTGACATAATGCAATACGGCCTTTATTTAAAAAACAAAAATCAAAATTTTCTTTAAATAAATAAAATTCAATCATATATCTCATAGAGTATGCAAATTCCAAGCTTTTTCATCTATAAAAACCAAACAACGAAAGATGTTTGAAATTTGATTACGCGCTCAGAAATGGCCAGCTTTGGCAAAATGGGCAGCACTGGCCACAGCCTCTTAGCGCTTCGCAAACGAATCAGTTAAATGTTCAGACTTAAATTAAATTTCGGCGCAATCATATGAGAATATTTGTGAACACAGCTGTACTGAGTGTTACGACTATACAAATGTGTGTACGAGCACAAATTGAAAAGAATACTACGAATTGAAATGCCACGAAACGTTATCAAAGACACTATCACATTGTCAAGGTGAATCTGCTGTGTAATCTAAGTGGTGCATACTTATGTAGATATGCCGAAAAAAAAAACAACAACAAACCCAAAAAAAAAAACAACAACAACAAAAAATGATGATGATTTATGGGCAAGGCGGCAACCTTCGGTGCATGGAACTCATATACGATTATATGAGTATATATATTTATATATATATATGTATGTATATATATAAGTAGATTTACTGTACTCTTCAGTTACATAGAAGTGTGTACATAAATTTGACTAAAAGCTAAATGCCGGGAAAAGTCACACAAAGCGTTTTTTTTTTTTGTACTTTTTACTTTTTGTTCGTACCTCTTTATTCGCTTCTCTTTTTTTTTTTTTTTTGTGTACCTCCATTGTTCAGGTTTTTGTTACTTCTGGAAATCTTGCATAACTTGGTAGGTACACACACAGCGAAAAGAAAACTAAAACTTAAATATAATAATAATATGTACAAGCGCACAAAATCAAATAATAACCCGACTGTGTCGTATACATATATGTATGTATATTTGTATATATGCATGCATGTATGTATGTAATCAGCATGAAACTATGTGTAGATTGTATAATTTGGTGTATGGGCGGCTGCTGTAATCGCCAGTAATCATTTAAGCCGGCGCCCATAGACAGCTACCGAAGCACACGACACACGCACACACACACACACACAAGCATATATATACATATTTAAATATATATGCATGTATGTATGTGGCTGTCAGTTGAACACAAAGCGCTGAGTGCAAGCATCTGTGTAATCGTAATTGTCAGCTACGATATCTGACTACCCTTTACGATACGATTTATATACGATATGCAAAAGGCGCACAGCACAGCACAGGGGATTGGCGGGTGAAGGGGAGGGCACATTTAAAAGCTGGGTTAGTAGTTCACCTGTTGATTGCATTGTCGGTCGCGACCGCACAGTGAGTGAAATTTGATACACACACAAACACACACGGAATTATCAATTTAACGGCGCTTTTGCAACTGCAATTGCACAAGCTATGCAAAAAGAAAAGGCACACACACACACACACGCACATACGCCCAAAGAGAGACACGTTCACTTTAACCTCACTTCAATTAAGTTGGCCGTGACGTCACAAGGCAATATAAGTATGTATATACAGTTAGTTTCAGATAAAACCAAGTAGCACATATCGCATATTGTTACTGACATCTGCCCGTACAGTGGCCACACGATGACGTCGCCAACTTTATGGTAGCTAATCACTGAAACTGCCACCATTTACGGTCCGGCCATTAAATCAATCAATATCGCAGCCAACTAAACGCTTGGCACTAAAGTTGAAGACATCTCAACATTGATGTGCCTATGACATTGTCACGCATCTCTCAAAGTCACAATTAATGCGATACATTTTGGGCTTTCGGGAGCCGGGCACAGTGCTTCACAAAGCGGCAAAACAAATGACAACACGAGAGTTCACATATTTAACTATATGACAGAGAAGTCGGAGGGAACTATGAGATAGACTAAATATGGAGGGGCATCATAATAGAAGTCTAACTGGAATTTAGTTAGGATATTCTCCAATCACATAGCACAAACATGTTTTCGATAGTTCCCATGAGAGCTATTGGGCATGGTCATCCTTTTTGTGAGAGCAAAAATAAATTATTGCAAGCAACATAACTCGAACTATTCATTATATTGTCGCATTCCACATGTTTCGAAAGAGACAATAAAAGTGAATCAATTCCGATCGTCCAACATTTTTATTGTTCCCAATTTCAACAAAAACTGAACGGTTCGAATCCCCGGCTATAATACAGGGATGTAGCATTGGGAAAAAACTGTTTTTCAACACTGGGAATAAGTTTAGCTGCTCTCTTTTATACCTGATTCTGATACTGTTTAACTGATTCCATTTGAAATTGGTTTTGTAAATCATTAAAGAATATTTTGAGGCTTAAACTCTGCTTAAAGAATTGATCAATTTTTGCAAAATAAACTAGGTTAAGTACGTCGACAATCCTCAGTTTTATATGCAAATTGCGATTGCGATTGCGATTTCGATTGCTTAAATTCGCTCAACTAATTCCACAAGCAATTGAACTTAATTAAAAGTGCATAGAATGCAATGGAATTGTCTGCGTATTTCTGAGAAAACCCTATGCCAGCAGGTCCGCTCGTTTCTAATGGACTCAGCCGAATGTGATTGGCTTTAAATGTGTTTCCATCTCAAATTTGTAAAACTTTTCAAAACTACCGACGTGCTTCTTCTTTCATTTGTTTATGTGTACTATGTGTAATATTAGGAAACGCTATTCAAGAAATTCAATTCATGTTCTCAATTGCATTCGTATATGGCATGCAATATGCACGAGGACTGTTTGTTTATAATTCCAGTCTCGACTTTCTCATAATGCATCAAATCGCAATATACAAACAATATCGAAGAGGGCTCCATTCATAACTCTATGCGATTTGCCAGTTGTAAACACATTGCGCGCAGTTCGAGTTACAATCAGTGTTGTCGCCAGCGAGTCTTTACTGTAGACACCGCGGCATAGCCAGCCACTTAGTGGGTCAGGTCAATTCCTGGAGACGGGACGGGGGCAACCACTGTCATTGCTGTGGCGTCATCTTTTAACAATTAATCGATGCCAAAAAGTCGCCGCTCGCATTAGAATAAAGTAATCGGCAATTGTTTGACATACGCTGCAATTGCCTGAGCCACATACATATGTGCGCATGTATGTGTGCACATATGTCACATATGTCGCTTAGTATATGGAATTGTAAGGTCAGCCCGATGCCAATAGATGACGTAGCCACAGCACGCAATTAAAGATTCATTCGTCTCACTGCACAGATTGCCATATAGACAGGGACATATGCATATCATTATAAATATGAAAAAAGTAACTGGCGGACAGCGTGCGACTAGTAGATACCCTCTAATTGTGAGTGTGCCTAGCCGGCTTTAAATGGATGCACATTGTCGAATAATATATGATATATATTTCTCGAGAATAGATTCTTGGATTACTTTTACGTCTGTTATACAAGATTGAAATCGAAAAGTAAATGAAATCTTTCTTCTATTTATAGAAGATACTTAATATAACTAAGCTGGTTAGAGAGGTCTTCTTCTTCTGAGAATTGGATAGATTAGACAGGTAACGAAGAAGTTTTGTTAGACCTATTTTGTATATACTCATAGATATCCTGCTTATAGCACGCCTATAAATACATATATATGTATATGCATTAGCCCCATTTGCAAGCCATTTAAACTGATTACAGGGTATGAAAAAAAAGCAGAGAACAAACGTAGAAGCATAATGAGAAAATATATCTTGGGCATTTCTTAGCGCATGCTCGTAAATAAAAACAAACACTTGAGCCGGCTGGGCGAGCTCTCTAAGTAGTAATGAGTACTATGCGAGCAGAGATCAAACAAAACAAAACCAAAAGCCACAAACGGACGGGGCATCGGGACCAAGACACTTGGCCAGCTGAAAGATTACATTCGGCCAGACGAAGAGATACAAAAAACGAAAAAACCAGATACTTGAAAGTGTTGCGCAATTTATTGTGCGTGCGTACCAGAGACTCGCAGATAGATTTGTACATAAAGTACGCGTAGTGCGTACTACACATAATCGCACGAAGTATTTGCCGACTCCAATTTCAATTTCACATCCAATTGGAATTCTCATTCCCAATCCAATTTGAAGCCAAGTCACGAGGGCCTCTGAGCACCGGTTTTAATCAGAGCCCGAGATACTAGCGTATTGTACAAGTGCTTTGAATTGGTTTATTTATTTTTTCTTGATTTTAATATTGCTTTTTGCATTTAGTAAATCTTGGCCTTGCCTTGGCGCTGGCATAAATCCAGCTGGGCTACGTACAAAGTTTATGGGATCATCGAGCCGAGTAACTAACGTTCAAATTTTTGAGGAAACCAAAACCAGTTTTCTAAATGTGCTGTGCTGTGCTGTGCTTGACTCTCAAGTTCACTTGAGCAATTTCTTAAAAGGCAAAATGAAGAGAAGAGGAAGAACAACACTGCTGCGATCTGTTATTAGATACATCACTAATTATACCCTGTACAGCAGCTAAATAGAAAGGCTATCACAGCGCAGAGTTTACCGTACGCAAACATACAGGGTATTCCTTTAGTACCTTATTCCGTAATCGATGCTATTCCTTAATCGATGCTATTCCGTAATCGATGCTCATCGAAATAGTTACTATCGATAGTCTTAAAAACTTATTTGGGGTCGTAAAGCTTTTAAAATTATAAAAACCGAAAGTGCAGTCAGTTTTGTGTCCACTTCTATATTCCTTCAATTAAAGGTTATTGAAAGAACAACTTTTTTTGTGAAATGCTATCGGAAATTCTATCGATTGTATTGATAGTGTTGTAAAGTTTGTCAGAACTCATTTAAACGCATCCTCTCTTTGTTTATTTGAATATTTTTGTGCATTTTCTGTTAAATTTTATTTTTTATCATAAAAGGACAACCTTTTTCAGAAATGCTATCGAAATTTCTATCGATAATAGTGATAGTGTTGTTAAGTTTGTCAGGGCTCATCCAAATGCATTGTCTCTTTGTTTATAAAACATATTTATGGTCGCTTTCTGTAAACTTTTAGTTATATTAAATTGTGTATTACCAAAGGAAACACTTTTTTCAAATATCGAAAATTCTATTGATAATATTGATAGTGTTGTAAATTGTGTTAAGACTCATTATTTTGTTAGATAAGATATTTGAAAGATTTTAGCTGTATAAATAATCCCTGCATGCAAAAATGATTGTTTTTTCCTATATCCCTGCAAAGTGCTAAAAATCATTTAATGCAGGGTATCTGCTATGCGGTCATCTTGAGGCGTTAGAGGCATAAAAAGCTGCAATATCATGTATCGGCTAAGCGAAACGGGATTTGCCTCTTAAAAAAAATTAAAAAAAAAAGACCAAAACAAAAAACATAATTATTGATCGGGAGTGGAAGCTCTCTCAGCTGGCGCTATGTCCAGAAATGGAGTTTACGGTCAGCTCAATGCCTCGACAAGGTTTTCATACATTGCTTTTGCAATATGCACGATCCGAAAACAGGCACGAGAAATTGCCAAGTCGCTGTACGATACAAATGTATCTTTTGCCTTTGTATTGTACGGTTAAGCGGACAGTACGGCTGTCCGGCTGTGCGGCTGTCCGGCTGTCCGGTTGTCCGGGGCGATACGGGGCATGTGTTTGCCTTTATTGAGGTCGATTGTTCATTTATCGTCAATGTCAGTCATCAGTTGGGCTGTGTTGGGCGCGTGTTTTGTTGTTTTTACACATTCCCTTGCGTGTATTTTGTTTACGAACGCGATGCGTTCATTACAAGAGTAGAGCCAAGTGCAGGCAACCGGGAGCTGGGCCAGATCTGGGCGACGATTGCTACTCCGAAAAAAAAAAAAAAAACCTAATTTAGGTGTTTCACAATACAAACAGCTGGAGTTTACATCTATCTTTCTTTTTTCTCCATTCTTTTTGGCCATTTGCAGTGTGCTATAAACACACAATTAGTGTTGGAAACATGTTTATACACACACACACACGCACACCCATCAAATGGGCAGCTGCAGCAAAGCTAATCGATAAAGCTTGTCTAGACTCCATAGATTCTTGGTACTAACTCTTGGCTTTTTTGGCAGGACTTTGTCCTGTTGCTGCCAGCGTCTGGATCTTAATGTGATCTATATATATTTGTGTGTGTTTGTATCTGTGTGTGCGTATCTCAACTGCAAACTGCCGCATAAATCTTTTAATGCCTCTTTGTGTGTGTGACAAGCCATTGACTTTGTGGCGCCGTCTCATGCGCCAAAACCTCAAATCTATAAATCATTCCGAGTGTTCAAAAATAAATGGGCTATTTTCAGGCTAATTCAAAGAGTTATGTTCAAAACTCGTAAGTGGAAAATTAAAGTTGTGTACCAACAATTATTGCCAAATGAAAAGCCATTATCGATGCCCAATTACCAATTTTACAGCTTTGTGTAAAGTCTTGCAGTTCACGGTGATTATTCGAACAAAAGCGGAAAGATATTGCTTTAACACAAAGAAATGGTTAATTATATACAAACTTATCTGTTTATAGGCCCCAAACGAACAAGTGAAGGCAAGTTAAGGCAAATTAAAGAACTCTTTACAGAGTAAGAGCAAGTCTTGGGTATTTGCTTCAATTGAGGCCAATCGAAACAATATGCCAAAGTATCTATATTGTGTTATAATATATAACAAATATATATTTCTAGTTTGCAGAATATAATATTTGAAAATCTCAAAGTCAAATAAAAATTGCGTAAACAGCAAACAATTTGAAGAACATTTCCAATTGCATTTCTAATCCACAAACACTTCTTGGCAATGTTTATTTTTATGTTTGGCTTGGTTCGTAGTTTCTTTTTCTTTTTTTTTTCCAGGGGGTTGTTGTTAGTTAATAGATGTCAAGCAGGGGTGGATTGCATGTGGCAAGGGTGGTGAATGTTGACCCCCCCCCCTCCCTCCCTCACCCTCGCGTAACATTTGTACAATTTCTTGAACTAAAGCGAAAAATTAAACGAAGGGTGGCACTTTTATGTGATTTCACAAGGTTTTCCTTCGACTTCTTTTCCAGCTAAACGCACATGTGTATATATACATATACAATATATATATATATATATATATATATATATATATTAGAAAATGTGGGGAACACCTGTCCCGTTATTTCAATGGGTTCCTGTATACATAATGCGCAGAGAACGTTTACATATACCATTTATGTATGTGTCTGTGGAATCCGTAAAAGAAAACTACTCAGATTTCTCTGCCAAATTCGAAACCTTTAAAAACGAAAATAATGTCAGTTTTCTTGGACATTATATAAACAGATATTCGTCATTCATATTCATATAGTCTACCTTTCCATCTAAACCTTTCATTTTGAACATGATGTAAAGTTATCTTGGACATCATATGGAGTATGTTGCGGGTATGTTGAACATCATATAAACATATCTCTTTTAGGGCTAGAACTCCTAACATACTCTGCCTTTTCATCTAAACTATTCAAAACGAACTTAATGTAAAATTATCTCTAACATCATATATACAGATAGTCTCGTTTAGGGCTAGATGTTCTTAGATACTCTGCATTTCCATCTAAGCCTTTAAAAACGACATGATGTAAAGCTATCTTGGAGATTATATATATATGCATATAATCTCGCATAGAGCTAGACGTCCCTACATACTCTACCTTTCCATCTAAACCTTAAGAAAAAACAAGATTTGAAGATACATCATATATATACATATATCTACATATATCTAGACATCCTTATATAGTCTACCTTTCCGTCACAGAGACCTTAGGAGCTAAGAAAACCAAATCGTATGTTTCCTAATATTGCCTTTGCAATAATATCCTTCAATTTGCCGCGTTAAAGTAAGCACAAATACTTTATCATCTTTCTATGCGATCAAGAGCAGATTTGGCAATTTTTGTTTAATTGTAAAAATATCTCTCACAATCGCTCAATCTCCCTTATTTTTTCTTTCTATATAACTTTCCCCCCCTCTCTCCCCGTTTCGCTCTCTTTTTACTGCCCTCTTACTCGCATTCGCTTCTAACCGCCTTTCTATGCGATTTTCATGGTCCCGATTAGCGCAGAGGCTTTAATGTGAGTTCATTAAAGTATGTAAAAGTTTATATGAATATAATATTTAAATGTTTTGTTTAAGTGATTAAAACCCAGCTCCTTCCAACTTATACGCCCAACTTTAGCAAGTGCAACCTTGTCAGGATCATCTGTACTTAAGCAAAGAATTCTAGACTGTTTTCGTAGAGTGCAAGTACATACATGGAAAGCGATTAACACAGTGGCAAAAGTGGCGCCTTGTCGGAATGACTGTGCGGGGTTTTGTGGCTTTCAATTTGCAATCGAATGGCGATTTCATGAGGCATACACTAAATGCGCAGCTACTCGTATCAAGGTGCACTAGATACTTACTCAAAAGGCAGCAAGAAAAAAAATGTACAACAAACTCGGTCAGATTTGCATGCAAATTGAATGCAAGGCAGTTTAGAAATGCTTCAAGTCGGTTAACAGCTGCTGCTCGCAACCCCTCAAAAACCCGATCGCCCAACCCCTCGACGAATGCACCCGCAACAGGGCAATCTCTGCGTGTTGAACTATTGTCAGCTACTATGGCGTTAAATATGGGTGAAAAATATTGATTTCATTGGTAAACGAGGCTCATGAATACCTATTTATGCTATATATATGTACATCTATATGTATATTACATACACACATAGATCGAAATTCTGCATTCGTTTAACCATATGCGCATTTCATTACCGCACAAAAGGTACGGGCAAAAGATTAGCTATCAAGTGACCCAAATACACACACACACACACACACACACACACATACACATTGCACACAATTCATAACCATAGAAAAGTCGACATACATATATATAAATTACCTATAAACATATACAATATATGTGCACATATTGAGTACATCTATGGCAGAGCCGGAAGAAATAATAATAATTATTTAGCAATTGCCTCGTTTTGCATTTTTCATCATTTGTGGCCCACAATATCTTGGCCATGCCCTAATGAACAATAATAAAAGATTTGAGAGAATTTGTTGCAAAAATGTGGCAAATATTGGGCAGGGGGAAATACACACACACACACACAGATGTGCTAGCCAATTCATTTGAGGCCAAATGGTTGGCAAATGCTAAACAAGAATTTTCCGCAATTTTCGGCCCATTTCGTAATTTTTACCTGCTTATAAGGCATATGGCAAAATCAAGCACAGATGTCCCTCGATAACTGAAATTGATTTTGTCCTCGAAAAGAATTTAAATTCCCGAAAACAAATGAATACCCTGTACCCAACGCAAATTAACCTAAGACATGGAGGAAAAGTTGTCCTTGGCTTGAAAATTATTTTATACGAAAGCAATATTTTCGACCGATTGTTCCTATGGGATTAACACTATATAGGGACAATTCAGAACAGGGACAAATGAGAACAATTTTGCAGACAAAAACTCACCTTTCAACCGATTCTTCCAATAGAGCTATAAGCTATAGGTTCCTTATTTATAAGATTTTGTAAAGGTGTCGTAAAGCTATGCAAAGTTGGGTCGGGATAAGTTGAAAAATCAAAACTGGTTTTCGTTTAATTATTTCTAGGGCAACTATATGATATGGTGGTCCGATCCGGCCGGTTCCATTATATATACTGCCTGTAACAGAAAGACGAACCCTTGTAGAGATTTATGATAATATCTATAGAGACTCAGCTGTTAATGCTGATCAGGAATACATATGTATACTTTATGGGCTCGAATGTGTCTAAAAGCCAAAAATTTCATGATAGGATTAAAATACCCGCTATAAGGGCTTCAAAACCAGCCTGAGATAATATAGCCCTATTGATTTTTGGTATATACACACATTCAAGTGTCATCTTTAAGGCCTATAAATTGGTTAAAAATCGGACCATGAGCACCGAAGTTATTTAAGAACACATTTTTCATAAGAACAAGAAAAAGAAGCGGTGAATCAGTTTTATGTGTAAATTACGGAGGTAATTCCTAGGCTACAGGGTAACTCCTAGTCGGACAATCGAGACTAAGCGAACTTATCTTGTACTTAAGAATTGCATTCAATATTCCTTTCATTTTGTGGGGCTAAGAACAAGATGAAGAAGCGTTAGATAAGTATTATGTGTACATTACGGAGGTAATTCCTAGGCTACAGGGTAACTCCTAGTCGGACAACCTACTAAGCCAACTTATCTTGTAAAGAATCGCATTCAATATTTCTTTCATTTTGTGGGGCTAAGAACAGGAAAGAAGAAGCGGTAGATAAGTATTTTAGATAAGTAAATTACGGAGGTAATTCCTAAGCTACAGGGTAACTCCTAGTCGGACAATCTAGACTAAGCGAACTTATCTTGTACTAAAGAATTGCATTCAATATTCCTTTCGTTTTGTTATTATAGAAATTAATTACACTCCAAAAAGAAACCTATAAAAACTTTAAATTCTTGCTATTCTTGTCTATAATTGCAGATTCTCAAACAATTTGGAGGCCGTTTCTAAAGGCTTAACGGCTGGAGAATAAGAATTGCAAGTATGTTATGATTGCAAATATAAATAATATAAATAAATAATATAAATAAATAATATGTTGTTATTTGTTGTAGATTTCTTCGTGCGGTTAATTGGCAACGATCTCAATGGTGGGCGGCTATGCAAAACTGATTTCCAGCTTTCTTCCACTCCAAATCCCTACATACTCCTCCCCCCTGTCCAACCTAGCCGAGCGTTATAGAAAAACATGTCTGAGACAATTGCCAGCGAGCGCAACTCCCAGGCAATTGGCACTCTAAACGATAATCTTGAGATTATCCAAGATATTGTCGATAGCAGCGTATTGGACGAGAAGTGTGCCGCGAATGGCAAAGTATTTAACGATTATATCGCAGACGATGAGACATTGAAAATAGTTGAACCCTTCGATAAGCCGGAGAATACGATTGACAATTGCAACAACATATTGGAGAAGAGTCCGCAGGACAGGGAGAGCAGCAAGGCCAAAAAGTGCGTTACATTCAATCCGAACGATGAGAAAATCCGCAAGTTTACCACGGGCGAGCCGATCGTTGATCAACAGAATCCCTTCAAGAATGGTCACATAGCTGGCCGGGATAAGAAGACGCCGCCGCCGGTGCCCACAAAGCGCTCCACGTTGAGTGTACGAAAAACGGTTACGCAACAGTTGCGTGAACGCGAGCGCGAAAAGGAAAAGGAGCGAGAAAAGCTGAAGGAGCGTGAGCTCGAAGAGAAGAATCTTAGGGACAAGGAGCGCGAACAGCAAAAGAACGAGACGAACGCACGCAAAAAGAATGCCAGTAAAGTGAATTTGGGTGCTGATGAATTCATAACCACCGAGGAGGTACTTAATCAATCCAAATATGTTAAGACGTACATCAAAAATCCGGATGCTTACTTTGTATACGATCCCACGGTGCTCGCACGTCTGAAATTCGAGGAGCTGCGCGACATTGCCGGCAAAATACCCAAGCGAAAGCAAAACCTGGGCGCGCAGTCGTCGTCGGTGGGGAATCGACGAGATCCCAAGACGCATTCGAAGCTGTCGAAGAATCAAGAGGCTAACAACAACAACAACAACAACAATAATATTAATAAACCGAAGATACCCACTTTCAAGAAGTGCTCGAAACCAAATTATCCGGAATTGGCCAATCTGAAGATCAGAACTGGCACCGACTCCAACGGCGATTTCTTCAATCCCGCCGAGGTGACCAAAAATGCCAAAAAGTTCGATGAGCGTGTCAAAAAGCTGCAAATCAGCTCCGACGACGATCTGGACGACATAGACGGACCGCTGACCAAAAGCGAATCCAGCGACGAGCTCAACCAGCCGCCAAGTCCCGTCGTGGCCCAAGGGCCAAACGTAACCGCAAGCATGACAAGCAACGGGAATATTCCCGGCACTTTCACGAACACCATCAGCTCCGACGAGTTCCAGGCGTACTTGGAACGCAAGGGTCTGGCGCTGATGCCCAAGCGGGACATTAATAGTTCCACGCCCAAGTCGACGCCGACGCCAACGCCGACGACGACGCCAACACGGTTGAGCACATTCCAAACGGCCGAGGAGCGCCGCCAACAGGTGGCCGAATCCTTGGCGGCTCTGCGCAAAAGCAACACCAAGAAGCTATCGGTGCTGCAGCGCCTCTCCAACAGTTTATTTGCGACGCGGCGCAAGACCACGCCCAAGGGCGCCATACCCATGCCGCGCACGGTCTACGGCGACGTCGATGACCATAAGAAATACAGTAGTACGCCCGCCGAGATGCGGCGCATACTGCTCGAAAGCCAGACAAATGGACGCCAGCCGAATGGACGCCAGCCGAATGGCCAGCTGAAGCAGGAAACTGGCCCGCAGCCACGTCCCGCCGCCAGATCCGGTGATTTGCTCAAACAAGCTGCGCCCAGGCCAAGTGAACGGAGTGCGGCGCCAGTGGTCAATGGCACATGGAAGCCACAGGCGGAGAATGCGCCGTTCCAGCGCGTAGCGGAACGCCAGAGCCTAATACCCAGACGCGTCTCGCCCGAGGGCAATCTCAATCGCTTCAACAGATCGGCATCCATGGATCGCAATCAAATCAGATTGAATGGCCAACGCACACTGAGTCGACTGGAGAGCGTGGGCCAACGGCGTTCCGTCGCATCCTGCATGTCCGGCGATGAGCGCAGCAGCTATCCCATTGCCACATCGACGCCAGTGAGAAAAACGCTTGAGCAGCAAAAGGGCGATGCGGCCAGCAATGAATGGGAGCAATTGCGCGCCATCAAGGAGGTGACCGATCGCCAGCTATACCACAAGGTGCTCCAGCAACAGCAGCAGCAGCAGCAACAGCAGCAACAGCGGCAGCGGCAGAGCGAGGAGAACATTTACGAGCATCTGCAGTCCAATCAGCTGATGAACGTTGCTCCGGCGCCGTACTTTGTGCGCGGTTCGCTGCAGCGCAACACCTTCTCCGGCATCAGCGGTCGCAATCGCCAGGTGATGATCTTGGACGGCACGCCCATTGGGCCAGCGCCAGCGCCAATGCCAATGCCAGTTAATGTGAGCAATCAACAGTTGATGCAACAACAACAGCAACAACAGCAACAGCAACAGCAACAACAGCCGCCGCCGCGCTGCCAGAGCGTTCTGGATGAGATGATCATGCCCAGCAATCAGGCGGCGACACGTCGCGGCTACGAGAGCGAGAATGAGACGCCTGTAGTTCTGAGGCGCAAGGAGTCGAGCGCGGCGCGTCGCATTGGCGGCCTGTTGACGCGCGAAGAGATCCTGGAGAAGGTGAAAGAGTTTTGCCGCAAATCCATTAATCGCACGCCTCTCTCCGCCGCCAAGATGCAGCCCATTTACGAACGGCACAACAACATCAATAGCAACAAGAACGGCGCCGACATCTCGCCCGTCTCGTACGCCTCCGTGGAGACGCACAAGCGACCCGCCTCACAGCTGAGCGCCAGGCCGCAAGTGCCGCTGCGCGTGCAGAGCTTGCCGCGCTCTAGCTACGCGCCAGGCTCGGGCGGCTCGGGCGGCGCGAACTGTGCCTCGCCCATCTATGCGCACGTGAACAAGCGCAACAGCCTGCTGTCCAATGACTCCGAGCAGTATGTGTCCAATCAACAGTTACCGATTCAGCGCTCGATGCAAAATCCTCAGTCGCTGCTGACGCTTACACCCACGGAGTATGTGCTCATCCAGACGGAGGACGGCCTGCAGGCTGCCAAGCTAATTGACTATCACAATAGCAGCCTTTACATGCAGCCGCAATACATTCGCGCCAGTCCACAGGGCTATGTGCGCATCGAGGAGCTGGCACTGGCGCAGCAGCAGCAGGCGCAGGCACAGCAGCAGCAGGCGCAGGCTCAACAGCAGCAGGCGCAGGCACAACAGCAGCAGCAGGCACAGCAGCTGCAGAATGGCCGTGGGACGCCTCTTATACTTGATCGTTCCGGACAGCAGACCAGTCAGATCTATTGGACGCCGCAGCGTACCAACTTTAATCAGATGACTTTCCAGAAAAGTCCGCGTCGCGGCTCCGAGCGCATGTATCCAATCCCAGCGCCCAGATTGCACATGCCCCAAAACTATGTCCTGGCGAACGGCCAGCCATATGCAACTGTTGTCCCGGCGCCAAGAAACCTGGTGCAACACTGCAACAGGCAGCAATTGGCGCGAAACGCATCTGATTGGGATTGCAGCTCCGAGGCGGGCGAAATAAGGCGCATCATGGAGAAATCGTTGTAGGGTAAGTCTAACTTAAAGACTTGCCAAACATTTGCTGCATGCACTTAGAATGAGCTCCAAAATTGTAATTTTATCAATATTCAATGTCTTGCATGCGGGCATTTTGAGTATTTTGCAATGTCTGCCATTTTTAGCCCAAAACTGAATTTGCCCACAAATACCACAAAAAAAATACCCAAAGCCGTGACTTTATCGACTAAAGTTATCGATATCGCAGAGCAAACCACATATGCAAGCGTGCGCTTGTTTGTATCTATGTTCGTGTAGTACCAACACAAAGGTTGAGGCGTTTAGTGAATTGCGACGTTCGCTTATTTCTGCGCCAAGTGCAGACAGTTATTATCTGTACAGAACAATTGTCCAAAGATTCAAGGTCTATTGCTTATCAGGCGAGAGGCTGATAAATCTGAATGGTGAAACAATAATACTTGTGTAAATAAATTAGTGCACTCACACACATACATACATATATGCATTGTTTTTAAACTGAATTGGTAAGTGTGAGTTCAAAACAAACAAATTTGTATATGTATGTGTACGTATGTATGTTAATTTGCACAACAAATGTACAAATTTGCGTAATAACACATATGTACGTACATATACCGTGCTGTTATGATATGTTGCTAATTCTAACAAAACACCGAAATGAATTACTTAAATTTCAACTAGACCTGACAAAACATTCAAGACACTTTTCACGCAAACGTACAATATATTCCCAGGTAATGTTAGATACGTATGTAGCCCCGAGGCCCGGACAACACAGCACTAAATACTTTTATGTAGATACATACGTTGGCCTGCATATACCCACGCATGCATGTATGTGTATGTGTATTACATGTATATACATATATAATGTGAGCACCAGTGTTGCCCACTTAAGCAGTGAAAAAAAGGCTAGCTTCAGCGAGTAAAAGTTTAAATTTAGCTGTTTATTGAGCTTTTTAAATGTCACTTTATACATATGTATATGTATCTATACTTTTTAACTATAAGCTTATATTTGCCCAAGTTATAAGGACGTAGATAAACTCACCATTGAGATAGGCCTAAAAAAACATCTGAAAAAATTAATGTGGTATTTTCATAAATATGTATCAAAAGTCAATAGAGATGCGAAATATGTAATTTTGTAGAGATTTTTGATAAGAAATAAAAACTTTTAGAGAATTTCGGCCAGATTTGGCTAGAAAATAGCGCAATTGTCAACTCTGGCCAGCAACGGGCAATGCTATTGACGCATCGGCTTTGCTATAATTCTAGAGCGCCACGAAGGTCGATACGAAAATAAAGAATTCTTGTATGCATTTGCAGAGGAAGAGGCCACCAGCCCAGACAAAGCAGCATGGACGAGAAGAGCAGCAACAGCAGCAGCAGCACAACCAAAGCCAACGAGCAGTCGCTACCCATCAGCACATCATCATCGTGGACCATACTGCCGGCAGAGAGAATCGAGATACTCGACAACAACAGCAGCGGCGGCAGCAGCAGTGAGGAGTCGTCGTTATCAGCAGGCCCTTTAACTAGAGAGCAACGTGTGGAGGGGGAGCGGGAGCGGGAGCGGGAGGGGATGGGGGAGGACGAGCTGGCAAATGCAAGGTGAGTCTTAAAGAAGAAGACTCCCAGAGAGATGAAGCAATAGAGAGACTATCTTGAAATCCTTTGAATCCACAGAGGCAAGCTCGTCGAGGAGCCAGATACCCAGGCCGAGGACGTCTCGGACGGCATTTCGATAATTAGCGACTGCGAAAGCACCGGACGCATTTCCCCACATCCATTTTTGCGTGAACATCTGAACGAACTTAATTTTAAATACGATTCCGGTCACGAGCTGCCTCTATTGGGCAATCTGCCGGAGGACATCGCCGTACAGCAGATCCGTGAGCGGCGACGCGTCCAGTTAGAATTGGATGATGCCCTACAGGCCGAAACGTCGTCACCTGTTGTGCGTCCGCAAAGCGAGTTGAGCCAGCCAACCCAGGCGGGCTACCGCCTGCCGACGCTGGTGCAGAGCGGCCTGACGGCTGTATTCTATGTGGGCGCCACGCTGGCTATACTGGCGTTTATTGGCCGGCTGCGTAATCCCGAGTGGCAGGTGCTCGGCGATGAGAAGCCCCTTGCGGAGCTGGAGCAGCGGCTGGTTGAGCTGGAGCTGCAGAATAATTTGATGCGGGCCGAGATTGACATCATATCCAAGCAGTTGCAGTACCTGAGCTCGTTGGCTGGCAGCGGTCAGGGCCAAGCGCAGGCGCAATCGCAATCGCAGGGCCGACGGGCAAAAACATTCAAGGCCTGGCCTGGCAATGGCAACTCCGTGGATCCGGTAGATATAACCAAAGCGGATCTGAAGCGCCCGTACAAGTGTCCAGATGGCCAATATGTGGAAATCGCTGCCATGTGCATGGAAAACAAGCCGCATGCCGAATCTCTAGCCGACGAGATTGGTAATGTGGTCAACGATGTGCTGCAGCAATCGCAAGCTTTTCACAACTTCGAAAAGGTCACCGAGCGGCTAGGCACACTCGCTGGGCAGAAGGAAGCCCCCCCCAGCGACAGTCCAAAAACCTTTCATGCACATGGCGAAAAGATGCGACCACCGCCGTTAGATAACAACAGTCGCCAACCGACATTTGATAGCTCCAAGGAGCGTTACGCAACGAAACATAATCACAAGCGCCAGGAGCACTCGAGGGAGCGTAACCGATATAAGAGCAGCGAGTACGATTCGAGCAGAAGGCATGCTGACAAGTCCAAGGAGGAGCGCGGCAAGAAGCGCCATGGGGGGCACGACAATGATAGCGGCAGCGGCGAGTGGCACGAACGCATGATGCAACATCGGGAGCAATCGCGCCAGAGGCACGAACAGAAGCGCAACAACAACTGGTATATTGAGCGGGGCGGCAGTCGGGAACAGATACGTTCCGGCGAGACCAGACGACGCTAAAAACGTGACCAGGGCGTCGAATCAATGGGCGGGTATGGGTGGGGCGGGGTATTTTGGGATTTGACTGGCTGTTGTTTGTTTTTATCATTATTTTTTTTGTCCGTTGGTTTGGGCTCGTGCACACATATTAAACCCAAAACAATATTCGAAGTACTTGGATTCTTGTGTATTTGTTGGTACTATTACGAAGTTATATGCAGTTAAATATATATATATATATATATGTGTATGTCTATTGTATGTTAATGTAATTGCTTGAATCGCAACTCGACCTACAAATATCAAATGTACGTGCTTAAATATATTTATGTATGTATTTTATCCTACGACAGAACACGAAACGCTATTTTGTGTGAGTACCTTAACTATAAATCGAAAAGAAAATAAAATAAAGTAAAAGCAAAAAAAAAATATATAATTTAGAAAAATACATGTTCGAAAACGTGAACGTTTCTGTCCTACCAAAGCTGAGATCCTTTCAATATTCTGGGGTAAACCAATTTTTATACACTTTCAATTATATTGGGCTTTTCAATTGGTATGGCGTTCCTTGATTAGTTTTCGCTAAAAAAAATAAAATATACATATTTGTGATATATACACCTACACTACTAATTTTTTTTTTTTTTTTTTTTTTTTTTTTTTTGGTAGACTATAACATTAAATTATTGTACCATATTAGATATTCCTTGGAAGCCAATTCATATAAATATTTTTGTATGCATGTAATTCCTTATTGTATATCTGTATCTACATATATGTATGTACCTTTATGATGATAAATAAATAAACCTATCTAAACCTAAATAATCAAATGCATTTCTTTCTATTTCTGTTGAACTTCTTATATAAAATGTACATGCACATGAATACATCATATAAATTGGGGGCAGGAACATGCCTTGTGTCCTTTGCAGGACGATTTTTTTTTTTTTTTTTTTTTTTTTTTTTGTTATGCATGCACTTTCATTTCTGTGCGAAAGTTGTCAGCGTCGTCGAATGGGTGAAAACCTTCGTTGTGTTGGGGTTGTCCTACGATTTTTTTTACTACGGCCGTAAGCTTTCGATATGCACATACATACATACATACATATTTCACAAAGTTATGCGTGAAAGCATCGCTGTGCAGATGTGTGTGCGTGTGTACAATAAAAGCACCCAATATTTTGATGATAAAACAAATTTAGCTATCGTAGCTGTCAGGAAAAAGCACAAAATGAGAAACCCTAGCAACAGAGAGAAAGAGAGCACCACGACAAGCAAAGACGTTAAAACAGCTTAGGGCACTCACTATTAACGCTCGTGTGCCAGTTCGTGAATACACGAACTTCGTGTGCACATCGTTACGAATGCATTTATGTGTGTGTGTGTGTGTGTGTGTGTGTGTGCGGGTGTATAAGCGCGTATTTGTTTGTTGCTGGCTGACTGAGTTTTGCGTTCGCGCGTCAATTCAGTTTCATTTCAGTTACTACAACGATTTCAAGACCTACGGACGTTCCACACGGCGTTGGTAGCGCGCGCTGCAATTAAGTAACGGGACAGAGCGTTTGAAAAATACAACAACAATATAAACAAACAAAATCAACAAACACACAGAACAATAGAAAAAGCAATTGTAATAACTAAGCCGTATTACACAACTCGCCAACTCTCGCCCATCGTAAAAACAACGACGACAAGTACATCAATCAACAAAATAAATACGTTTGGTACATGCTAAATAAATATATTATTGTGTTGAGATACCAAAAATATGCATTCTAAGGCTATGTAAATGTTAGTTATTCTCTATTTTTTTTTTTTTTTTTAACTTTTTTCCTAAGTAACTTTAATTTGCATTACAAACGCGAATACTATGTGTGTACATTCAAATGTTCATACATACATATGTATGCACTGTGTACATTGTGTGATAACTAGAAAATGACAATAACAAAACGCATTGAGATACATAGGAGTACACAAATTTCGAGTCCGAATGTCCCTGTCGGAGTGGCATTCAGTTTCCGATTTAACTCCATTTCGTTTTCGTTAACGCTCAGTAGGCCAGTGGAGCTTGAGTTCGTGCTTCGCCCAGCTGATAGACTGCCGCCTCCCTCTCACTCTCAGTCGCATCATGTCCCAAAAAGCACCTCCCCCGCCAGAATGACTTCGGACACGTTCCATCAGTCGTCAAGTACATATTGTGTTTGTGTGTGGGTTTTTGTCTGATTTTTTTTAGTTTTATTTATTTTTTACCTATTTGTTTCCCGTGCACAGCAGCTTTTTGGACGTCGACACATATTCAGACATACACCACGTACATATTACAAATCAATTGAATAAAACAAGTGCGTCCTCTCATGCTCTTCCGCTCACCAATGGCCTGCTCTCATTTCTCGCAGCAGTTTGTCGTCATAGTCTGCACTCAGCTGTTAGCTGCGACTAGCTGTTCGTAAATAGATACATACATACATACATACGTACATATACATTTACGTACATGCATATGTTTTGCACCAGAAAACGAACTTCTACAAACTCATATTATGTACCCAATTCGATTCCGATAAACTAAATATTCGTTTTAGTGAGTTGGCAGTGTTGAAAAGTTCATACAAAATGTACATATGTAAAGCATATGCATACATATGTATGTGTGTACGTACAAGCGTTATTTGGCATATATTCGTGGGCGAGTGAGTGTCGCAGAACATGCACAGACAAACATACATATCTACAAATGTTAAATGTCGTACATACATACAGACATACATTTGTTCATATTTACGTATTTGTCGTTTCAATTTTCATGTGTGCACAGATAAAAAATCATGTGCTTTAGTTTTGCTGTCATTTATAGTACGTACATTTGTACCTACATACATACGTATACTTGTTTATTTGTGGTGCACATGTACATACATACATATGTATGTATGTTAGCATATAATAGACCAAATTAGCAAAAACGAATACTTTTCATTGTGATTACGTTGAATAACATCAGCTGTTTTTCACTACGCTTTTGCAAATAACGTGCGTTCGTTCTGTTATTGACAGCAAGCTGAGCGTTTTTTCTATTTTTTATTTAATGATAACAAAATAGTATGAGCAAAACAATTTTAATTGTGGCAAATTGATAGAAATATACCGCGGCACAGTGGTAACGGTATGAAAAAGTATGCCCAAAAGAGAGCCCATGAAAAGCATACAAAACGCGCGCACACATACACGCACACAGCTGCAGACACATGCAAACGCTGTCAGCTGTTTTGTGTTGTTATGCCAAATAGCTTCAGCAAAATTTTTGCTTGCCTGCTGATGACGACGATGCCGTTGCTCCTGCGGGAAGTGAGAGGAGGGCGCTTTACAGCAAAACGTAAATAACCAACAGCCGTTTGTGGGAGCAGAGGAGCGCGACTGTGGCTGCCTTAGTCTGTGCCTCTCTTTGCGTGTGCGTGTGTGCGTGCGTGCTTGTGTTTTTGTGTCTTAGCATGGTACATGCTCTTTGGGGCAAATGAGAGGCAATAGACAAGTCAGTGAAAAATGTTACCCGACATATCGAGTGAAAATTAATTTAGTGTATTCACGATCTTGTAATATTAAGTACTTGTGTACACTCAGGTGTTTAAACATACGTGTATGTGTGTGTGTGTGAATTTGTGTGGTTTAGTGTCGCTCAGCTTTTGAAGATGTGCTAAACGGCAAATAACCTAAAAGGAATTATGCAATGCATAGAAAAAGGCTTGCGCTTTACTGTTCTTTTCTTTTTTTTTTGTAAGTGAGAATATGCACACACACATGTACATATATACATACATACATAATACTAACATCTAAGCAATGTTAATATGTAATGCAAAAGTGCGACGCTTAAGATCAACAACAAAAAGTTCAACGAAAAAAATAAAAGCAATATTTTTGGGATATGCATAAATGCACAGATAATTAAATACATTTTTTTTAATTATGCAATAGTTCCTTTACAATTATTTGTATTTATGTAATCGTTAACCTTTGCTCTTTGGTGAGAGCTCTTGCAGCTCCCAGTTAGAAAACAGGAATTTCATGTTAGGCATCAAAGTGCAACAACACGCGGCACACATGCACACACACACACACAAAGCGTGATGTAACAATAACTGTTTCTGATAGTTACACGTGAACTGGATTACTTACATACATATGTAAATACTCATATTATTGGCAGCATAAAAAATAAACAAGAACAAAACAAAAATAAAGGCACACAAAAAATCCCCAACAAAGTGGCACAAAACAAAATGAAACGTCCTCCCATTCTACACATACATACATATGTACATACTAGTTCGTATACATATATACATATGTATGTATATGGTTGTACGTACGCTCTAATTACCGACAAACAAGCAATTTGAAGGCCACTCAGATCCGTAGACGCACACACACACGCATATGTAGATATGAGAATGGCAAATGCCCTAGCATACCTGCCCATTATCACTGCGTATTCATAATCGTCAGCTTAAGAGTTAATTAACTTAAAGCCACCTAATTGGTGAAACCAGAAAGCAACAACAACAACAACAACTACTCTAACACTTTTAATTGACTGCACGACAATGTCATAATATCACGCAATTCCAAAGCTAACACATTTGTAAACACTTTGTTGTGCCATACGCCATAATATGCCATATTCCACATATCGGTTATAATGCGAAACTTTTCTAGACCGCAGAAAGGAAAGAAAACAAAAAAAAAACTATGCAAATAAGAGTGCCCAACTAGGCGGTACCCTGTGCATGCCGCAAGCTGTGCACTTTACTTGGCGGCTGTGCTTTTTCTTAGCTCAGCTTATGCAATATATATTCTCTTACACTTCGTTTGATGCTGATCATGAATATATATAAAATTATGTATATATATTTACTGGGGTTCGTAGATGCGTCCTTCTGCCTGCTTTAGTCAAAACCAATATACCCTGTCTTACACATTTTCAATGGCTACAGGGTATTACAATGCATGTGTATGGAAATAACAAAGAGTAGAGTACAAAGGAATATCAGAATTATAAAAAATTCATAATTTTACGGTACAGTTCGGAGTAACAGCATAATGCTTAAATATTGTCTTCATTTAAATTCAAGCTCTTTGAGCAGAATCTTAAAACATTAAATTAGATTAAATATGGATAATTTTAGATTCACGCGAATTAATATTTAATTTGTTTCTAATAACCTTATTTTTAGTCACACAAAAGCCGTCTATTGAACAAAAGATTTTAGAGTATGAGAGCATTCATAATTGGAAAAAAAATAGACAAACCGTTATTCAAAAGCGATAAATAATAGGTGAATTGAATAGATAAGATGTCAACGCGTTAGCATAAAATAATTTGAGTACATTTTGCCTCGATAACAGAAAAAAACGTGGCTTAGATTCTGGTCATGGGGAACCTTCTCCGGGAAATGCTTTTATCTAAGCACTCATTATTTGACCTATAGGGGGCGCTGCTTATAAACGCAAGCACACACACATTATACGCTACAGTGAAGCCTCCATGAATGGACAAGTTTTGCTCAGCAGACATCTTTAGTATATGTTTATTCCAATTTTTTATTTTTCCAATACTTTTTGCAAAAATAAATTAGCGGAGACAACGGATCATATCCGATTTTTCCCATCTGTTATATCCGATATTTCTGAAACCAAAATTGAGTTTTTCCATTGCCATAAATTTCCATATCATGTTCATTTTGGATCAATATGAAGTATTCCTACAAGTTTGAATGGGTGTCCGCTCAAGCGAGCTTTCACTGTATTATGTAGCTTTGAAGCGCTGTAGGTTCGTTGGTTTTATAAATAGAACTTTGCTTGAAGTATTCTGGGACATATGTATGTACATACATATGTACATATATGAGAATTTTGGCAATTTGTTGCACACACCAACTGAACAGACAATCATCGTCTAACCAACCATCCATCCATTGATGATAATGATGTTGGCTATGATGATGAACAACATTCCAGCCAACATAAAATGCCATGTGAAAGTAAACACAACAACATCTTCGCCTCTCTCGCTCGGCACTCAGCTATCGTTTTCCCTCTCGCACTCGTCTAACGGCTGTGCCATCGTCATCGTCATTGTCGTCGTCGACGTCGTCGTCGTCATCGTCGGCGGCGGCGGCGTCGTCGTCGGCTGCTCTTTGCCACACAATAAAAATCAATAAAATCTGGGCCAACAGTTTTTAAAGGTTGATTTAAAAGGTATGAAGACGCCATTTTGACCCAACTCTGAATAGTTTATATATATACTCTCACACACAGACACACGGACACGTACTCATCGTGTGTACACATTCGCATATAAATAAACAATAATGAACCGCCAGCCAGCGTCCGGATATTGCCTACCCAAAGGGGTTTTATTAATTAGGAGCATCTGGCAACTCTGCCAAGATTTGACTGCATCTTGTGTATATGCGAATATCAATGTACATGTGCATAAATAAAAGTGAAAATTGAGCTTATTCAAGTTCACACACAGACACACTCACGTGCACATGTATGCACGTATATGTATACCACAAAATTTCAGCAAGTGCTTTTAAAGGTACCGATAAAGGTTGAATGGCAGGGCAGCTTGTATAGAGTTGTAAAAGGATTGATATTTGCTTGGGCACTCCAGTGTTAACAACATACATCAGTCTCTCTGAGTCTCTCTCATTATTGGGCAAGCCTTTGATAGCTAACAATGAGCTCTGCACGACTGAAGGTCAAATAGAGATAAGCGCAACTCAATGACAGACAAAAGACTGGAAAAGCTTTAAGCAAAAACACGCTAGTCTTTAATAAAATTAATTGCGAATTTGCATAAAACCCAAAAAAAAAACCAGCATAAAATATATATATACATACATATATATTTATATATGTGAGCATGTATTATATTTACGTAGATTTGAGTACTATTAATTAAAAAATTAATGGAAATTTTGAAATGAATACCCGTAATACATAGCTACAATCTCTATATTACTCCAAGTGTTAGATTTACTGGAGAACTACTACAGTCGTTTCTATTAGCAAAATAATTGAGCACCGTAATTTACAGAGTTCACGCTAATGAGCCTGATAACGGTAACTGAAAGTAAATGATTTTAACTATTTTACGTAAGATACAAAGTTGTTCTATACGAATAAAAAGCCACCCTCATAGGCAAAATCAGAAATCTGGATATTATTTTGATCGATTTGAAAATAATGCACACTTAAATAAAATGCTAGAAAACTAAGAAATGCGAATGATTGCAAATATTTAGCTTTGTCTTTCATTTAGGTGTCATAGTGTATAGGCAAATCGGCGTGTGCTATGCATGTGCATGTGCATGTGTGTGTGTGTGTGTGCGTGTGTGTGTGTGTGCTTATTATTAAGCTAAGTCTCCTACTGGGTTGAGCTTTGAAATGTGCGGCCTTCAGCCTGTGCGCGTCTTACGAACACACATAAGTACAAATACATACATATGTATAGATATATTCAAGCATATACATATGTACATATGTTTATTTACATATGTATGTTATATATATATATATATATATATATAATGCATTTTACACAGCTGCAGCAGCAAAAGCAAAAACACGAGTAAACTGAATGTGTATGCATATGTGTGTGTGCGAATGTATATATATATACATATATATATACTCGAGCATGGCTGTGTGTGCGTGTGCTTGAGCACCCTTTTAAATGTCATTGCGCATACGCACCAGTAACAACAACAACAGCAACAACAACAGCAACAAGAGCTGAACGGCACTTTGCTCTTTGCGAAAGCTCTCGTCGTCGTTGCTCCAGTTACGAATTGCATTTCGGCTTTCGCTCTCACCTGGACTAGTTTTGGCGCTGGCCGTGCTCATTGGTGGCCATGGTTAACCTATATTCGCGGCTGACATTTAGGTGCATCGTGCTGTGCACTTGTCTGCGGCAATGGGCACAACTGCCGCTATATCATGTTTACGCACAGCTCTGTGGGTGTGTGTGTGTGTGTCTGCGTCTGTGTGTATATGTGTGCGTGCACTTAAGTGCAGGCAAAGGCCGTTTTTCATGAGCTATAAAAAAAAAATTGCTCATTGAATAGCGGGCCAGAGCAATTACCGTGAGAAATAACGGGATACTTAATCAATCAGGATTAACTGACTGACTGACTGACTGATGTTGAATGCACAGCGCGAACCATTTGCGCCAGAAAGTTGAAATTAAGTAGGGATTTTAAAAGAAGCTTCCCTCATGGCTGATAAATTGCTGGAAAACTCTAGTAAGAAACTTTTTTTATTTTTTAATTTTCGGTTCAATTCACCCAATTTAAAAAGTTTATGGGTAGCTTACTCAGCAATGGGAATGTTTAGGGGGTTAGTTTGCGCAGAATATTATTTTGCTTCGAAATGAATTTTATAGCTCAGCATACATAAATATGATTGATTGCGTCTTTTACTGACTTTCGTAAAATAGTTCATAAAATACGCTTTGCTCGGGCAAAAGCCTGTGACACTGGCTAGTATATATAATATACTCGCTGTCCATACACCTACATATGTATATGTATATTCCTGTTTCACATAAGTATCTTTCTTTACATACATTCAGTGTTTTTTGTTTGCTTCTTTTGTTATTTCGTTGTACACACATATAATTTGGATGGCCTTTGCTTTACGCGTTTCTAAATATCGTCTCTGGTCTCAACAATGCGGCATATTATCGGTATATCTTCGGGCTGTGTACTATTCGCACTATTTGGATTCAAGGTGCTTTGCACGTAGTCGCGCTTGAACTTTTCCCAGCGACGGGTCTTTAGAAAATCTTTGAATAGCTCTTCGCGCGAGGGTATGCTGCCCTCCAGATAGAATCGGCGACGCTTCCAGATGTGGCCCGGATTCTGTTCCTCCTCGAACAGCCAGTAGCGCGGCAAAAGCAGGCACTGCACCACGGTGCGTGCCATTATGACGCGATGCGACATTTTCTCGCCCAAACCAAAAATGCCGCCATAGGTCAGGGAGCCCACGTCTATGAAACGCGTCTCCGTGGGCTGCAAAAAAAAAAAAGAAATGAGTAAATTCCCATTTATATACATATATAAGTTGGCTTACGATTATTAGACTGGGTGCCTCCATGCGGAAGGCGTGGCTGGAGTCCGAGCTTGAGATATCTTCCGATTCCGAATTAACCCCGACAGAATCCTCCGTTTCGATGCGAACCGCAGCTCGGCTTACCTTAGCACCTAGTTTTATGATCGGAGGCGGCTTCGTAATTGTGGAACGTCTTGTTGCGTCTGTGCCTCTTCTCGAGGACGAATCTCTTGAGATTTTTGTTGATCGTTTCGACGTTGATTGACTACGCAGTGATTCTAGATCTGAAGCCGTTTCTTCTTCTTCCACAACATAATCCTCCTCTATGTAGTCGAATGATGTCTCCTCGTTCATTGAATCATCTTCCTCTAGAAACGGCCGCGGATAATATGTCGTCAAACGTCTCGGGATCAAAGTCGTTTTTCGCTTAATAACCGATGTCATCTTGATTCTTCTACCAGACAGAACGGGAGCATCGCGATTAAATCCACACGCTACCTCGATTTCGCGAAGTCCCACTTTACGCTTCTAAAAAGTATAATTTTTTTTGGATTGTAAGGCTGTCCAAAATGTATGACAATTATGTGGCTTATACCGCTTTCTTCTGCTGCAATGCCTCCTCATCTTCGAATTCCGACGAAGAAGCCAATAGTTCGTTTAGATTGAAAACCGAATCCGACAACATTTTATCTTTAGTACTTCCATAATCAATAAACGATGTGCTCAATTGTCTCATCGATTTTGAGGGATTCTCAAAGAGATTCGGTCCCGTTTCCTTGACACTGATCAGCTCGAATGTTTTTGTGCCATCCGCCTTGACCACTTGCTAAAAAATAAAAAAAAACAGATTATATTTTCATCAACTGTATAATTATACTCACAAGCATTTTGAGGCACTGTAAAATAACACATTCGCCGCTCAAAATGAAATGAACACAGCTAACAGCACCCCTGTCCTCCGAGTATATGGACTGCAGCGGATCGTATTGTACTAGCTGACAGTAATTACAAGCTCGCACAATCTGCATGGGATTATAAAACACAATTATAGGGTATTTAGAGAGCTGGCAACTCTTTAACCTGTTCGTCTGTTAGAAAATCGAAATAGTTTAGCGATCTCAGGGCCATTTTCTTTTCGTGCCATTGCTTTATCATGAAAGGACCCAAAATATTCCGAAAGTCATCTTCGGTTATTGACAAAACTTCACAGGGCGCTGCAGAGTTAAATTTTAGGTCTACCCTCTTTTTTTTTACTTCATTACTTACATAGTGCCACATAGCTGTTTATTCTGGTGCAGTCCTCCAGCAGCTCAACCTGGCCTATTATATCCCCAGAACCCATAATGGCCTCTGACACCAATGTGATTTTCCTAGTATTCTATGGCAAGCAGATTATATGTCTTTATATAAAACTGTTTGATTGACTGACTGATTGATGGTCAACGCACAGAGCTGGGACAGAGCTGACATTTTTACAATTATTTTGTTTACCATTCGAACGAACTCAAATTAATTTTCAAAGATCGCTGTTTACATTCATTTAAGTGTTGGTTCACACTTTTCGGAAATTGCATTCCACCTTGATGGAAATGGCTTTCAAAGAATTGGCGGGTTCAAAGTCATGAATAACAAACTATCATTATATGAATGCAGCTACGAGTTTAGAAGCGTTTTAAGTAAAGCCTTAACTATCTATTAAACATCTATAATAATGTAAATCTAAATTCACCCAATGGCGTGGATTTGTCGACAGAGGTGAAATACAAATTGAAAAAGGAATTAGGCATAGATAACAAAAAACGTCTGAATGGAAATGACTAAAGCTGTTTTTGTTAAAGTTTTCCAGTCTCATGTCGTTAAAGGATTTACAATCCAGTTTCCACATATCAGTCAGTCAATCATTGAGACGAACTCACTTTGTCGTAGATGGCTTTCTTCATTTCGACCTCGCCGGAGATCATGAAGTATACAAAAATCGGCTGATCACCTTGACGGATGAGCATACGATCTCCTCCGATAGTGGCAAACCTTAGAACCGGTATCAATCTGGCCCGCAGTTTCTGCAAGCCCAAACATTAGAGCCATACTATCGGGCAAATAGGTAACACCTACCGGCGGTATATTACTGAAGCACGGCAAGCCAGATATAATCAGACACAACTTCTTGCGCTCCTCTATAGTGCGAAATGCGTGCGGAGTACGAAGCAAGGCTTTCTCCTGTCCAAAAGACGATCGAAGGGTATATTCAAATCAAAAAGTATAATGTACTAGATACTCGGCTATATTTACCGCAACAGTCAGGAGTCCAGTTTTGCGCTTTTGCCTGATGAGAAAAGCGACATTCTTTTTGGCATTCATGACGATGCCCTGCTCCTCGGGCTCATCCAGCCATTGTTGATTTAACATGACAGCACGAACCAATTTCTTGAAACGCAATCGCATATTTTTCTTGCGTTGAGATTTTTCATCTGTATCGCGCATTCGTTTAGCCATCTTTTTGCCAAATTTTCTCTGAATTTGTTTTTAATTTTTTATAGTTTTATTTAGTTTTGTTTGTTGTTTTTTGTTTTTTTTTGTTTTATTGTGTTTTTGTGTGTTTCTGTTTGTTTATTGAGTCTTTGTTAAAACGATGTCAACATGTTTTTGGGTGGGTTAAATGTACATCAAAATAAACGACTGCTTTGTTTAGCGTTTTTTATAAAAATGAAATCTATTGAAATTTGTTTCTTTCATTATTGGATTCTTCAGTTACGTTTCGGAGTTTGTTTCAGGCAAAATTTCATGAAAAATTAATGAAGATGATATAAGGGAGCTATACCTCTTCGCTCCGTTAGTTTCTCACATGCTTCGTTTCTTAGTTCTCTTTCATTTCTCTCTCTCTCTCTCTCTCTCTCTCTCTCTCTATCGCTCTCTCTATCTTTCTCTTTGACTCTTGCCTCTCTCTCTTTTTTCTATTTGCACTCTTTAAAATATCGCCTCTCTATGCGATTTTCATAATGAAAATGTGCACAGAGTACATTTTACGGCGTAAAGCTTAAATAGAGGGATGTAAAAACTTGTAGTATGATAAACTGGAACTCTGAGCCTTGACATCTTGTGAATAATATAATGCTAATATTTACTTTCTTTAAAATATCGCCTCTCTATGCGATTTTCATAAATTCAAGCACTGCTTAAGAAGTGAAATTTATAGGGTAAAACATGAATAGAGATTTGTAAAATCTTGTTATAGAAACATGATAAACAAGAACTCTGAAGCTTGACTTCTTATGAATAACTTAATGCAATATTTGATATAAATACTTTTAAGTTACATCAATTTGAATCACATAACATTTGTCAATGTTTTTTTTGTTTATTTTGCAGGTACATAACAACATTCATATATTTCTTATGATTAATGCACACCGCTTGGCATTAAGGATACAGATAATTCTGAGAAATCTAACACAGTTCTGCCAAAAAACAATTGTAAAGACAAACAATAGACATCTAATACATACATACACGCATAGCTAAATATAGATATAAATAAATATATATATATATATATATATACATAGACCCACATATATATATATATATATATAAAAAAAGAGAGAGAGAGAGAGAGAGAGATATACGTAAATAACACCGATGAAAAGCCATTACCGTCTAGAAGAGATATATGTTTAAGGTATGCGTACACATAGGACTACATGCGTATGTTGATGTATAGATATTTATGGGACGATCTAGTAATCTACGCTTATTACATCAACTAACCCGGGAACACTTAGTCAAACCAGAGAGAAAAACACAATTCTCATTTGACACAGAGAAACAGTTTAATAAATATATTCAATACAACGTGCAATACACATAACATTGAACATAAAGCAAAAAAAAACAAAAAAAAAATAACAAAAAAATAACAGCACTATTGAAAAAAAAAAACCAAAAACCCAATAAATTAATAACAATTACAACCAAATACACACACACACACACACACACACACTTCAGGAGCCAAAGATTTTGAAAAAAAAACTATTCCAAATTTCCATCATATTGCGGATGATAAGTGCAAACGTTCTTTATAATAAAAAAAATAGACATTTAAAAAAAAAACCCAGACTGTAGAGTATTCGGAATTCGCAATTGGCAAATCGCAAGCGGCTAATTGCACAATTCGCAAATCGCAGTAAAAAAAAAATCACTTCCATCACAAAACGTAAAAACAACAACAACAACAAAAAAAGAAAGAAAAGAAAAGCCAATCTCAAGGGCTGCTATCAAAATGCATATTGAAATACAAGTGGCTTTGAATTTTGTCATTTCGTATCTATATAATAAATTGCCACGACGACGAGTCAACATATTTGGCGAGGAACTGGAGAAGGCTCTACGCGACAAATTCCAAGGACACTGGTATCCTGAGAAACCCTTCAAGGTGAGCCCCCCCCACAAAGCCCCACAACAAATATGATTTATATATATATATGTCTTTTTAGGGTTCGGCATATCGTTGTCTCAAAACTGGTGATCCCATTGATTCGGTACTGGCGCGTGCTGCTCGAGAAAGTGGTGTACCTATAAGCGATATACTTGAGAATCTACCCAATGAGCTGTCCGTCTGGGTTGATCCGGGCGAGGTCTCGTATCGCATTGGCGAGAAGGGCGCTGTTAAGGTAGATGCATATATTCTCTATATATAATTGGATATACATAGTACAATAACAAGCATATTAACGCACAGATACTCTATACGGAGAACAATGATAATCATGAGGATAGCCATTCGGCCGATCGTGAGGTTACAAAAACGTTCAATCCAGAGGCACAATGCTTTCGTCCCATCGATGTGGTCAACACGACCATGAACAATTTGAGCTTAAGCCCAAAGGCACTGCCGCTACCGTTGCCATTGCCGCCGTCTGGCTCCTCACCGCACTCGGCCGCATCAAGCTCGCCCACATACAAGGGCAGCCCGAATCCCAATGGCGGTGGCTCCAGCGGTGCCAGTCTATCTGGCAATAACAATGTGACTGCCACCGCTACAGCCGCCGCCTTTGTGCAGCGCGCTGCTCAGGCTCCGCTAACATTCACAACGGCCACCTTTGCTCAGACGAAATTCGGAAGCACCAAACTAAAGACTAGTTCCAAGCGTACCAATAGGTGGGCAAAAATCCTTGTCTTAGCAGCGATTCCCCCTTAAATCTATTAACTCAATCCCAATTCTTTCACATTCTATGCAGCAGCTCGTATCGCATGTCGCCCACTGAATTCTCCAATTATATCAAGCAGCGCGCCATGCAGCAGCAGCTGCATCATGGCCACAGCGTTGGCGGCTCATCGGCCTCGGCATTTGGTGCATTGGATGCCGTATCGCCGGCGCGTTCCCTTTCACCCAATCCTTTGGCATTGGGTGGCAATCAGAGCAACTCGTCTGGCGGCGTGCCGGCAGCAGCTGCAGCTGCTGCTGCTGCTGCTGCTGCTGCTGCTGCTGCTGATCCATTCTATTATCCCAACATTGCAATGGGTCTGTATCCACAATACAACGGGCAGCGCAGCCTCTTTGAGCCACATTTCAATGCGGATGCGGCCAGTCTTAGCCTGTTTGGCGCTGGACCTGCCACTGCAGCTGCGGCTGGCAATAGCTTTAGTACTTACCTGGAACCATGTTACTTTGCCAATGGTCATGTCAATGCCAATACCACTGTCCCAGGCGGCACCACACTGATCAATCAGCAGCAGCAGCAGCAGCACCAACAACAACAACAACAACAACAACAGCAGCAGCAACAACAACAAAAACAACAACAGCAACAACAGCAGCAGCAGCAACAGCTTAAGAACAATTTGGAGCATACCAACAGCAGCGATAGCTGCTTTGGGCTAGAGACGGAGTGCAGCATTGCTAGCGCTGGTGTCGAGGAATCTGGCAATTCAGCTGGCGGCGCAGCTACTGGCGAATCATCAACAGATAATAGTCCGATAGCCACGCCTACAGCTGGCGTTGTGCCCGGTCTGAACACAATCGCTGCAACGGCTGCATCGACCTCAACTGCGGCAAGCTCCGCTGCCGCTGCCGCTGCCGCTGCCACCGCCACCACGGCTGCCACAACAGCTGCCACATCGAACGGAGCCAACAATCAGGACTCGACAGCTGCTGCAGCTAGCAACAGTAAGCTAATTGATGGCCTCAGCTCGTTCTATGGCACCGGATCCTCCTACCAGCAGCTATTGGTTGCCAACTAGGCAGCTACCCTCGCCCTCGCCCTCGCCCACCCAGCTAAGGTCACGCTGTGACTCACAAGAGACAAAAGCACGAGAATCGCCAAACAATATGCAAACCAACAGAGAGACGAACGACGAACGGAGAATGTTCCACAAGCAAGCGGCCAAAGGCATCTTAATTTCAATTGAAGATTAACGTTTAATTGGGGCACCAAAAACTGGCCCAAAAAAAATACATCCCCCTCCCTACCCCCCATCTAGAATATATATATAGTATTGTCAGAACGTTGTACAAAAGTCAGGGCAGCGCTGAGACGGACACGAAGGAAATGAAGCGACGATGTAGCAAGTCTCACTGCAACCATTTGAAATAGCAATATCCTAACTCATGT
Organism: Drosophila lacicola; assembly: GCA_035045355.1. Lineage (NCBI taxonomy): Eukaryota > Metazoa > Arthropoda > Insecta > Diptera > Drosophilidae > Drosophila > Drosophila lacicola. Next base: position 30,105,078 of record JAWNPB010000148.1, read on the forward strand.
ATTACTTAAAAAACAAACAACAACAACAAACAAACAAACAACCGCAACAAAAAGAACATCAAAAAAACAAGCAAAAAATATACAAAATGGATAGATAGTGTATGTAAAGCTTTGTGCTCTGTACTTGCCGAATATGCATCTATATAGTATGTACATATATACCAGATATATACACACATGCCCATGCATGCGTGTGTATATATTTATATATGTATATATGTGGTGTGTGTGTGTGTGTATGTAACTGTAATGGGCATATTCGGGCTGACATTCGCACACATTTATTTTGTTATTTACATTACTACCTATGTATCTATATGGTAATGTGAAATTTATTTACCAAAACAAAACGCTTTGAAAACTTAACGGATGTACATATTTAGATATCTGTGTGGCTGACATACATATGTTTGTATGCACATACATGTAGCCATAGGCATACATAGAAATACATACATAAATGCATACAGACAAACATTTAAAGCACGACAGCAGACAGCAGAAAAAAAAATAGAAAATGAAAAAGAAAACAACTAGATCGAGATCCTTTTTAGAATTTCTAAACTTATTGTTTTCCAATTGTTATATATCTATATATAAAAAAAAAGGAAACAAAACTAAAAGAAAATTAACAAAAAAAAAAAATCAAAACTCTAATCCAAAAATTGGATAGCCCTGACATTAAGTTTTTAATTAGTTATAACTTAAGAGATAAGTTCTGTTTTGTATCACGATAAAAGTCAAGGATTAAAAACTAAACAAAACAAAAAGTGTATCACAAAATAACATAGGAACGATATGGCATACCCTTTGAGCAAAACAATACGATTGTAAAACCTAATCGATTTATTTGTTAAATGACAATATTTTGACAGCAGCAAGATTACGATGTCATTCAAGATCATAGTCTATATCTTTTGTACTTCTTTAATTGTCAGATCAATTGTCATATATCTTTTGTATTTCCCAAATTGTCTGCTTTCGATGTTATTCAGAATCATAGTCTATATCTTTTGTATTTCTCAAATTGTCTGCTTAAGATGTTATTCAAAATCAAAGTCTGTATCTTGAGTATTTTTTAAATTGACAGAAATCTCTTTAAGGCATTTTCAGAGCCCAGTTTTCCTAGGGTATGCCAGCTTCGGTTCGTCGAAGACAAGGAGGATGATGATGTTATAATTAAACAATTTTTTTGTGTGCTATATGTGTGTGTGTGTATTACTATTTGACTTCATTTTTTTTATATGTATATCTATTTTTATATGAACATTTGTAATTTTTATAAAAACAAGTAAAGTAAAAAACAATTTTATACTTTTTATACGGGCTTACGTAATATACCTTGTGCTATATAAATGTTTACTTTAATTTCCCAAAAAAAAAAAAAAAAAAAATCAAAACAAAACAAAAACGAGAAATTTCTGAAAATAACAAACCAAAACTAATAAGCATTTTTATTTATAGCTTGCACATACATGCATGCATATATTAAGAAAATATTAATAATAATAACTATGTTTATATATGTGTGTGTATGTATGTGTACTTATTCTACCTTATAACTTGACATATGTATATGTAAATACGATTGGGAAAGACCCTTAATTTGAATTCTAACCGAAAAGCAAACAAATTCGAGGCATACTCTTACTCTACAATTAAGATATTCACATTATAACTACGGTCAACAATTCCTTCTATATAGCGAAAATAGTAAAATTTGTTAAGTATTTGTATTCGATAAATGTGCGTGATTTTATCAATTATTGTTTCTCCTTTTTGATTATAACGATAATTAAGTTTTGTTATGGCGAAAGAAAAAAAGAAGAAGAAAACTAAGAATTAATTTTAACAACTATTGAATTGTATTCGAATATGTACCTACAACATAATATACACGCGTTATGCGTGTATCTAAACTTACCACTGAAATGGAAATTTAAAGAAACATTTAAGTACCTTAAACAAGCTTCTAACTAAACGCTACTGTGATCAAATGCGATGTGGATTAATGATTGCGAACTCTTTCTCTCTCTCTCTCTCTCTCGCTCGCTCTCTATATATCTGGAGCTGGAATATGATAGCTATTGACGTTCCGATTTCGCTATAGAGATCATTTGATCCCAGTATTTTGATCATGGTAGTACAAAAGTACCTACAAAACATACAAATATGCATTCACAATATGACACGAAACACAAGAAGCAGAAAATCATTTAGATAAACTAGTGCATAACAACAACAACAACAACAACAACAACAATTTTGTACTTTTATATAAACATGAATATGATTATGAATATGATTATGAATATGAATATGAATATGAATATGAATACATATATATAAAGCAAGAACATGAGACATATACTGGATTCTCAATGTTCATAAAATCGTTTAGTTATCTTGTTAATATAAATCAATATATATATATATATATATATATATATATGTATATATATATATATATGTATTGGATAAGTCAGTTTTATATTAACTACATATGTATCTATGTACAACTAAACTCTATTTGCCACCAGTTCCACTTCCGTATTCCGTACAGATAAGCCTCATTGAGCAAGAGGAAGCAGATGGGCTCTACGAGCAGGGGAGCAGCAGAGAGAGAGAGAGAGTGAGAGCGAGAGAGAGAGAGAGGGAGAGGTGGTATTGTTCAGTATAAGCACCTAGAGGTGTGCAATACTAATTATTAGGAAAAAAAACATAAAATATAAATAAATAGTAGAAAAAACAACCGATTGCTTGATAGGCATTCTCCAATTGTGATACCAATGTAAGACAGCCAAGCAGACAAAATGCGACTCTGTGTAGTTAAATGTTATTGGAGTAAAAATATATAAATAATTTAAAAAAAAAAAACAAAAACAAATTAGTGTTGAGAAGCGAGAAGAGAGAATACATAAATGCCTCTGTATGCCCCACTATAAGTTCTTACCCACGACTGTACATAGTACAGAACTACATACAACATACATATGTACATACTTATGCATATACATATGTATGTATATGCATGTACGTTAGACCCACAGAAATGAATGTAATTAATTATAGGAAATAGCCATAAATTAAAGAAACCATGGTTAAAGCCGCCTACCTACCAACAAAGTCATCTACAACAATAAATATAAAACAGAAGAGAAAAGCAAATCAAATACAAATCTTAATAAATGATGTAAATAAAATGAAAACTTTATTATATTGCATAACTGTACATAGTTTAGCGCAGTATTCATACATGGCAAATTACAGAAGAAGAAGAGGAGTAGGAGGAAAAAACACCTATAATAGATCAAAAATGATAAAATTGCTCATCTCTAGTTAGCGCGGGTATTCAGCTACTATCTATATAGATCATCTATATATACATATATGTACACACACACACGATATATATATATATAGACAGACATACAAATATATATATCGGACATACTATATATATTTTATTATATTGACAACACACAATACAAAAAGAAAAGCAAAGCAAAATTGAACTCAAGTATTGTACATGCTTATGTACATCGTTAGTGCATCACAAATAACAAATGTACTTACATATATTCAGCTGAAACTATCAGAATTTATAAAAAATAAACTTAAATCTTTATTATAATATGTGTACACGGTTCTTCATGTCTTATCCCAGCTACACACGACTTTATGTAGTAAAAAAAAAGAAAAAAATAGAAGAAAAAAAAAACGCTTTTTATACCTCGGAGTGTGTTTCTATATGAATATATGTGTGTACATACGTCTGTATGTATGTATGTATATCAGAAATTTGAATCATATGTCTAGAAACGATTTTTAAGTATGTAACGTATTTTTAAGATGTAAGTAGTTAGATGACAATTCATTTATGATTGTAATTTTTTATATATTTTTAGATAACTTCAATTTTAATTGCTAAGCTTTTTCAACATCTAAATGTGCATTATAACTATACTTAGTACATATGTACGCGTATGTGTGTATGTACGTGTAAGTGAACCAGAATTTTAGATATCCTTTTTCCAAGAATCAATAAATATATGTATGTGTTAACATGTAAATCAAATAATGCTCAGCAATTGTATATGTATAAGCATATGTATGCATGTATGTGTGTACACAGAGTGCGATTATATAGAATATCCATCTATATTTTTATGTATGTATCTGTATGCATGTATGTCGGTGTGATCTGTGTGATAATCAGTCTGGAAGAACCATCTCCCATTCCATTTGCCATAGTCGGATTTCCTCTAGAAATACGATTTTGGGAATATATTGGCATTTTATTCATACAAAAATTAAAGCCACATACATATATACATACATAACGTACATACATACATACAGCTTTGCTTGCGAGTAATATGTTTTTACTCATAGATACATTATATGCATACATACATATGTGTGTAACAATTAATAATTAAATAAATGCATATCAGTGAATACAATAAAAAATAAAAATAAAAAAATAAAAGATAAACCTACATACATACATACATTGAATTCAAAGTGCTATAGATGTACATATGTATGAATGTGTATGTACACGAACTTAGTATAAAAACAAATATATTCAATCAATTAAAAAAATAAAACAACAAGAAGAAAAGAAAACGTGTGTACATAAATATAGAGTTAATATTGTAAATGTAACATATACATATACATATATGTATACATATATATCTATATAAACAAATATAGATTTATATACATACATATATGCATGTATTATGTATAGAAAAGTAATAACTTCCATATTGAGTATTTTTCATATTACCTTTAATAGAATAAAGATTATCGTATTATTCAAAAATGCCATTTGCCTATTTAAGACTAAAAACGGGGGCAAGGATTGATTAAATAAACAGGATTAGCAGAATAAATTATCTTTGTTAAGGTATTAACAGACTCATATAATTATCAAAGATGGGAATACCCTTCATTGTCAACAAAAAAAATAGTTCAGTTCACCAGAAACAACTTTAATAATTCTAGTTCCGAACTGAGCAGCGCAGCACTTTTTTGCTTTTCCCTGCCTTTCATTTGTTTTCAAATTGACTTTGCTGACATTTTGAGCTCAGCTCCGAACAGTTCAATTGAACTGGCGCAGAATGCGAACATCAAAACACTAGCGTTTATCGGTCATCGTTGATTTTGTTGTTGTATCAAACTCACTTCGCTGACAACGTTGATTGTAATTGTCACACTCCTGAATAATATCTGCTCTATAATATACATTATCAGAACTCCAAAAAAAAAAAAAAAAACTTAAAAATGTCTGAGGAAAAAAAGGTATGTACTTTGACAAACAACATTTATTTGGCAGGGAAACCGAGGCGTGAATAACAAAATGCAACAATGCGCGAACGTGTTGTACATGGTGCGAAATAAAGCCGGTGTGTGTTGTGTATATACATCTATGTATATACACGCACACATACAAAGACAAACAAAAATTAAAAATGGATAATTTAAGCATTTTAACCACGGCATTCAAATATTAGCGCACATTTCTTTTCAATTTTCAATTTAACGATTTCTTACGGCAAAAAAAAAAATGCCGCCAATTTTTGTTTTTGAAGAGTTGCGTTCGCATGCGGCCAAATGACAATGTCTGCCCCACATTTATTAATAATATATGTACATATATTGTTGTAGACTGAAACCGAGCACATCAACCTGAAGGTGTTGGGCCAGGATAATGCGGTCGTTCAATTCAAGATCAAGAAACACACGCCTCTACGTAAACTAATGAACGCCTATTGTGACCGAGCTGTAAGTCTTGCATATCCAAAATCCAAAATCAAATGATGCTTATCTGTTCGGTTCTCCTTTCTGTTTTACAGGGCCTTTCAATGCAAGTGGTACGATTTCGTTTCGACGGACAGCCGATCAATGAGAACGACACACCCACCTCCCTAGAAATGGAAGAGGGCGACACAATTGAAGTTTACCAACAACAAACTGGCGGTCAATTTGATAAAACATTGTCAACGGGCTTATGTTCACGTCATTGAAACGTAGCTTCTTCAGTTGGTTTTAATATTTTTCCCCATATACATATACATATACATATATATATATAGCAGACAATGCCGCCGAATCATATTTTGATATTGTACAGTTACACTGCTCTGATTGTATTTGCAGAAACAATAAAAAGTATTTAAGAATGAACTTTGACATTTCAACCAAAATAAGCCTCGTTTGCCTTTACATTCTTTCATTAATTTATATAGAACTACTTTATTTTTGTTGTTGTTGTTTTAACCTATTAGCTGTTTAACATTAAGCCCTCGAAATTGATATCCTCGGGCGCATTATCAATAGCAAAATTGAACTTGAACTGGGATCCATTGCCCGTTAGCAGGCTGCTGCCCAGCGCGGACGCTTCAGCTGGAGCTGCCACGGGCTGACCAGCCGGTGGGCTTCCATCTGGCTCGTTGTTGTTGTCCTTGGGTAGCGCAAAGTCGAAGCGAAAATCCTTGCCGGATGTTAGCAGCGCCGACTTCTTGACAAAGCTTGACTTCTTATTCGCATCGGCTGCTGGAGTAAATTTGATTTGCTTTGAAGCTAAAATGTAAACGAGAAAGAAGATAAATATATGACTCTTGCACAAAAACTCGTATCACGTATTAGAAGGAGACAGACAGATAAAAAGACTATTGCCAGAGGCAGGCAATGTCATATACAACATATGATAAAACCTAAAGCTCTCGCATTGACTGAATTACAAAGATATATTCAAAATGTAGAACAATACTGGGACTAACAACTGATAGACATATTAAATCTTAGCATTAACTTTGCTTAAACTAAGAAATCGCTTTATTCGCCTGGCCTATTTATGGTGCTTCTAGAGCATATCAATAGGATCTTTGTGGCTTGCATTTAATCTGAAGTTCTATATATGTATGTATATATTTTTTACGCTTTCTTACCTAGCAGCATTTTCTTCTCTTCCTGTTGCATTTTTAGCCGGTAGTCGCCCAGGGCAAGCTTCATAACCTGGCGCTTCTTAATGATGGGCGCCGTTTGGCTCGTTAATGTTTTCAGGTTCTTGGCCGTATCCTCCGCTGTGTTGTTAATGTGTTTAATTGTGTTTTCGTTAATGTTTTCCTAATGTTATTCAGTTGAGGGCATACCAATTTTTTGGCTCAGCTTGCCGCTGTCGAGAGCTGTTTGCAATTGCTGAACACACCAGCAGAGCTCCAGCTCGAATTGTATGTCGTTGTCGCCATCGAATGTGTTCTTTTTGGGAATCGCCTGAATCGGTGGCGGCTTGTTCACCGATTTTGGAGTTTTCCTTCGGTGCATGTTTATATGCGGCTACATGTGCGATTTATCACAATAAATTTGAACACATACATACAAACACAACATATGGACATGCGTATGTATATGTGCACGTTTGTGAAAACACTTGCGCCTTCACATGGTCGCCATTTTTATGACGTCAATCTTTCCATACGATATTGTTGCATGATGATAGCGCAGAGAATATTAAGCGCAACCGCGAAAAAATAAGTCTTTTCAAATGCGGTATTTTCATGTATCCATGTTGGTACATGTGTTATTCAGTTACAAGAAATTTATGGTTGATGACAACAAAGTGGATGTAATTTGATGAAAAAATTAAACATATGCGATTATACCAAATTTTGGCGGTTCAGTAATACAATTGCTAATTTTTCTACGCAATTTAGTAACTTATCGCAGCCCTGTCATGCAATTAATCGTACTGTTTGACATTAAACTCAGGGCTGCCAAAAAAGTGTGTAAATATATTCTGTAGCCCTGACAGAGGCAGCGTGTTTCCGTTTTTCGTGCAATTCTGCCTTTTTACCATCGTCGCTCGACCAAGGTAGGTTGTTTTGCTCCGTGTCTAAAGTTGAAAAAAGATTACTTAGTTATTATTCTTATTTGCATATAGTTGTTTTTGTGAAAAACCTTCAACATGGTTGCCGTAAAGAAACAGAAGAAGGCTTTAGAGAGCACCAATGCGCGTCTGGCGCTGGTTATGAAATCCGGCAAATACTGCCTGGGCTACAAGCAGACTCTGAAGACCCTGCGCCAGGGCAAGGCCAAACTGGTGCTCATCGCCAGCAACACGCCTGCTTTGAGGTGAGAACGAACATGTTCTGGTATTGAAATAGAAGCAAATACTACTGAGAAGTAGATTTCCATTACGCCCAAGTATGAACAGCGATAATTAGCTGTTGTTGTAGTTATTGGAACCATATGGAGTCTTCTTTAATGCTGACTGAGAAATATGATTCCAAATGAATAATATCGATGGAAACTATGGAGTAGTATAGTCTCGAACAGCAGCAGCAGTCGCCGAAATGTAAGACAGCACACGTCTCCAAATGGTTCCAGTAACAACACACACACACGCGCACACGTGTGGATGCTTGGGGTAAGAAGTTGTTCTCATTAGATTTGAACAGTTATCGTAGTTTAAGCCTATGTATGTATATGATGATATTTGTAATTCCGACCGCCGTGACGAATTTTATTACTAGAGACTCTTTCTGAATGCCAAACGCGCATAGAAAGTCCAGACAAGTTTTGGGCAAGCATTAAACATTATATTTATTCTTCATGACAATTGCAGGAAGTCTGAGATTGAGTACTACGCCATGTTGGCCAAAACTGAAGTCCAGCACTACAGTGGCACCAACATTGAGTTGGGCACCGCCTGCGGTAAATACTTCCGCGTGTGCACGATGTCCATTACCGATCCTGGAGATTCTGATATCATTCGTTCGTTGCCTGACAATTAAAGGGTTCTCGATGTTAAATGTAATCAAAAGAAACTTTGAAATCGTACTTGTTGTACATTCGAAGGTTTTGTTTGGTCCTACCACATTTTACTGGGTATGATAAATAAAAAAAATGGGAAAATCACAAAAAAAAACATGGAACTAAAGTTGTCTTCTTTCGCTGAACGTAATGAAACAGTGGGCAGATTTATGTGTATTCGCGTTTAGTGCTTTACTTTTCTAAAAGATTTTTAAGTTTATTTCTTACTGCCCATTCGGCTAACAGCGCCATGAGATTGAAAACTGTTTCTATCGAATCGATAGAATTGACAGGAAGTTCGCATTATGACATGCAACGGCCCACTGTACATTTAGTGATGGGTGGCCGTGTCGATAACTTTAGAGCCTGCGCTGTGGGGAACACGAGAATTGTGCACATCACTAGCACTGTTTTAAATAGATTTTAAGTAACCTTACGTTCGGTCTTAGAAAAATGGCTTCCGAATACTTAACTGGTTATCAAATACCGCTAATAACAGCGCCGGGAGCCCAGCCGGAAAAGATTCGTGAGATTATCAACGTTGAGCTGACTGCGCCTTCAGTCAGTGCCAAGCGTTTGCTGCGTACCGGGAAGGAAAAGCCAGTGACAAAAATGGAGACCGATTCGGTTGAGCTGAAGGATACTGAATCTATTCCTGCGGTTGTATCGCAGCGCAAGCTGAAAAGGAAGCTAAACGAAACAGAAGAGGGCGAGGGCAATAATTTGGCGATGTTTCAGGGCCGCGATGAAAGCTACCCGGAAGAGCTGAACAAATTGATTCAGCCGCTGTCCTGTCAATTATGCAAGGCACAGATGACCTCAATGAAAAGCGCCAAGGATCATTACGAGTCCAAGGCACACGATCGTCACATTAGCGCGTGGCTGGCCAAAAACTACACCGAGGTGGGCCTGCAGACGCCGCCCATCAAACGCCTCGTGAAACAGGGCCCAACTGGCCCGAATGCATTCCACTGTAATCTGTGCGACCTGGCGCTCACATCGATGACCCATGCCCGCCAGCACTATGCCGGGCGCAAGCATCAGCTGGTGGTACAGAAGCGTTCAAAGCCGTCTGGAGCTGGATTCTACAATGAGGAGGGCAAATGGGTGCGCACTGGCACAAAGGCGGAAGTTGTTCCCGACGACGGTCGCTTTGGCATTGGCGAACTGTTCATCAAGGCGGCGGCGGCGGCATCAGCAGAACTGCAGGAGGTGCTGGCCACCAATGGAGAGCAGCAGCAGCAGCAGCAGCAGCAGCAGCTGGAAGTTAAGATACCTATTGTGGATGAAAGCCTCACCTGTAAAGTATGCAAAATCAGCGTAACATCCGCATCGCAAATCAAAATGCATCTCGACGGTGCCAAGCACCAGAAAAATCTACGCAAGCAGCTCCTCGAGGAGGAGGCGGCGGCCACCACCACAATTGACGCAAGCGGCGGCCAGCAGCAGCATTCACTAGCCGCTGCGGTCGCCAGCGACATAAATGGAGACCTATCCATGTATCGTACACCTTCCGGGTCGTATTATTGCAAGCTATGCAATAAGGCCATGAATCACATATCCATATTGCAGCAGCACTTGCAGGGCAAGAAGCACCTAAAGACTGTGCGTCAGCAGACAGACAAAACGATCTCCTCCCAATAAGCAAAACAAAAACCCAACTATGCATGAATAAAGCCATAGATGCTTAGACAGACACCATTCATCACGAATTGTTCCCACATTCTTGCTATTTACACAAATTTGCTATACCTCAGCACCTTTTTGGCGCAGACGAATGACATTTTTTAACTGTTCAGCTAGCAATCTCCGATATAGTATTCTCATCATTGTCGTTCTTATACCTTTAAAAGGGTATTATAATATTGTCACGATATGAGTAACGCCTAGCAGACACCCCATTAAGTATGTACATATTCCTGAAGAGCATCAAAAGCCGCATCGATATAGCCATAGTCGGCTGCCTGTTTGTTTCTATGCAACCTACGCTATATATATACATATATATCAAAGTGGGTTCGATCGGATATCTACATCAAATATCTGTCTTGTCTCTAGCTTATGCTTTTCTAAGTTTCTAGCATATAGCTGCCATGAGAATTGAGTTCTTATAGTTTTCAAATTGGATTTATGTGTAAATTGATCTTTGTTTGTCTAAGCTTAGAATATAGCGCATGAATTTGAGTTCTCGGCATTCCCAATGATCGATTTTCTTGTTTTTTATACGATATGATATGATGATATATGCATATAGAAACATGCAGAGGGAATTGGCCAAATTAAGTTATATGTACATATTTGAAGAGGAGCTGCAGCAAGAAATTTGATTGTTCACAGACATTTGAACACAGACAGTTGAAAATTTCAAGATTTCTGCACATATTGAATGTAACATCCGAATATGCTAGTCAATATTGTTTTAGTTATAACTATAAAATACGTTTTTATCTCAGTGTACGAATCATTTTGTGCTAACTACTTGATATAACAATATTCAATTAGTTCAAATGAGTATAAAAACAGATGCGAATAAATGCAATTCGTTCACAATTTATTTATCGTACATAGTTACATTTGCAATTTTCAAATATATTTTCTGATCATTTTGATTTGTGATTAATCTTTGATTATTTTTCTCATTTTATTTGCTATATCAACAAATATGTTTGACAACAAAAATGCACTTTTATCTTAAGTAATAAGAGCTAAAAATGATAGCATTTCAATGCTGGCATTATATACAAGTTTTCAACAGAAGGAGGGGAGGGGAGGGTTAGAGGGGAAAAAAAAGGGGAACAACATTACTTGTTACTCATGTTTCACAGCATTTAAAATCAAATTGTTAGACACAGAGCCGGTCAGAGCAGATCGAATCATTCTAGTTGCATAGACACGCCCTCATTTACTGCGAGGGCGAGAACTCAGTGGGCGCCAGGACGCGGCAGTGCATCTCGCGAATCAGTGGCACAGTATATGCCACACACTCATCCCAGCCGGGTGAGCGCCAGGCCGCCTCTCTGGTCTCCTTGCGATCCTGCAGCGATTTGTAACCTGCGGACAAAGACAAAGCGTTATTCGGTTTTAGCTGATAAACAAAAATATGGAATGCGGCCGTCACTTACACCAAATGTGATGCACATTATAGAGTCGGCCAATCTGTGAGAAGAATCCAGCAAAGGCCTCATTGTTATGCTTGCGGAAGTTAATGGCACGCGCCCAGTTATTGCCCCATTCGATCATGGTGCCCGGGGTTAGTCGATACGATCTGTACGGGCACAAAATTTGCAATATAAATACCATATACCAAATGATCGGAAATCGGGCAGTTTGCAACTTGCCGCATTTCGTAGATGTTTTTGCCCGACCGGCTTTCGATTTGTGGCCAATAGCTGAAGGCCAACAGATATTGCAGATGACGTGAGCGCAGGAATTTGGAGCGCTCGTTCATTAAATTCAAATACTCGGGATCGTTCCACAGATCCTCTTTGGCCTGATCGATTTTCTCAAAGCCGCCCGTATATCGCCACAAATGCAGACACTGGTCCATGTCGCCCACCTGGACAGTCCACGAGGCGACCAATTTGCACGAAAGGTTCCGCTTCTTCTCATTGATTAGGGCCACGGTGTTTTTGCTGCAAAAGAGAGCGAGAGAGAGAGAGAGAGAGAGGGAGAATTTAGCGCACCCAACTTATCTGATCCGATTTGCCACTCACTAATTATTCAGATAGTTGCCCATGGAATCCGGGCGCACGTTGTGCGTATGCAATGCATATATGATCTCCTTGTCGCTCAGCATGCGACTGTGCGACTCCTTTGTCGGCTCGATCTTCCGCACCAGCAGCTTGGAGAACCACGACTCCGAGTCCTTGCAGCTGGCGCTGGTCGAAAGTGAGCTGGAAAAGTAATCAAATATATGAATACGATATACAAGCGCTTATCGCCTGCAGATATGTATGTATGTATGTGTGCATATCGTAATTAATTAATTCTTCAACCCAAACTTACCGCACTGCGATTGGGCCGGCATTGTTGGCCGCCGACAAGATGTTACGTAGCCTCAACATGTTTGCCCCGACGACGATTCACACGCTCTGCTTGGGATGTAAACTGTGGGAAAGCATTTGCATGTTATTTTTTATTTACTACTGTTATCATTCCAGTCGTTTTGTTTTTTTGTTTTGCATTGCCCCCGTGTACTTTAGTCAAGGTGAAGTCAGAGTCAGACAAACAAGTGGCAAAAGGAATCGCTTTTCCCATCGTTTATTATCTTTTTGTCCCACCCCCCACACCTGAAATAAATGCCTGTGCCTGGGCATTTATCCCAACATGTGTATTGATATGTGCTCTATTTACTTCATTTTGTTGAAAGCGGCTCAAATCATACTCTTAGTATATAAATACATATGTAAATATACCTATATATATATATATACATATACCTATATACATAGGCCTTATCACTGGGCAATGCAAAAACTTGTACACACTTTTTAGCTATGGTTAAGACACTTTTGAACCCACTTTTTATGCGTTGCAGGCTGTTTTTCAAAAATAATATAAAAAAAACTGATATTGTTGAGTTAATATTAATGTTATGTATTTAAACAAAAAGAAAATATAAATTCGTGCTAAAAATAAGTTTGCGATTGCCTTTCAAAATATCGATCGGCATGCTGATTGCAAGCGATAGTTTTGCAAATGTTATCGATAGTTGTCCAATTGGCAGGCCCTAAAAATAAGTTATGTTTGATAAACTGCTTGTTACTTCCATATATTGTTGATAATATATGAGCTTAGAGAGTTTATATCAAATGCGTGAAATATAGTCGTAAATCTGCATGTAAAGGGTCAATAAGTAATTATGTCTGGTAAGCGTCAGAATATCATTTAGATGCCAATTTAATTGCATCTAGCGCTAAATTTCCAATAAGATTTCGTCAAAGTTCTCAGTTGGAATTGTAACTGTTTGATTTCCTATAGCCTTATAAATGTGCCGGACAAAAGCAGACTGCAATGGCACCCATTGAAAACCTAATTGCTACGAAAGGGAAAAGATATAAAAAGAAATTAAACTAACTTTAAAAAATTAAATAATAAATAAATTCCAATAAATTTGTGGAAATAATTATTGAAATGTGAATGTATTTAGTATGGACATTTAGTAATCAGGGACAATCGATAGACTTTGTAAGCACAAATACCACAGATTTGGGATTATTAGAGGAAGTTCCTTAATTTTGATGAAAGAAAACAATTTTGGATAGATTTTATATTTGAAAGTATGTATTTTGATTTACTTGTAATATATAGCATGATAATCGTGATAATACATGATTATCGCAATTTAACAATATTGAGGGGGATGCTCGGGTTTCAATAATTCACCCAAATAGTTTACCGTTAACTAAGATCGTGATGTATATATAAATCAATTTGACTACAATACTTTAACTATACAATTGGGCTAGCAAAATGAGGTGGCGGAGGGGGGCGGGGGGGTATACAAAAAAATGCATATATGATTATATGTTTAGGTTTAGGTTTACATTTCAGATAAGATAGAAATCCTAACGTCTGCCATTTTACAATATTTACAAACATACTAATTGCCAAAATACACAATTAAATGTCAATAACTCATGTAAGTGAAAGTTTAACTTGTACTTACACTCAAAACGAAACAGATTAACAAATTTTATTTGATTTTTTGTTGTTTACATAAAACATATGTATACATTAATATATATATGTATATAAATGTTGGGCTAGTTCTTGGGGTAGTACTTAAACTGATATTCCGAATTTTATTAAACAAGTTGTCGACTTTATTTTATTAAGAAGAATATCAATGCAAGTCGTGTAAATTGATATAGAAAATTCTCTCTCTCTCTCTCAGTTTCTATATATATATATATATATATATGTATGTTATGAATGTTAATTTGTATGTATACGAATATTTGTTGGACAAATCGGTCAGTTTAGCAGTTACACAGCGTGAAGCATACACATACACATATGGAAATGATTGGAAATGCTCTATTTAAGTATTTCGTTTTAGTCGTATCTGTATGTTATATTACTATATATAGTAAATGATCCGATGCTGAGTACAAATTCCTTCCCATCAGGCATTCGACGATCTGATATTTTGAAAACAAATAACAATGATGAAGAGACTCCACGAGAGCGAGCAGCAGCTGTCGGATCTATGGGCTAAATTGTGTTGAACTGCGGCGGGTAATTCTCCTAAAATGTACAACAATTTTTACCATGATTAAGGCAAGTTTCGTTTGAGATAGATAGTTAAGTGATAGATATTACCCGTAAGTACTTGAACTTGTACAATTACAGTAAATAGTCTGCCAAGTGAACAGGAATAGTTGCCACTGTCTGAGAGTTTAGCATCTGGTATGGAAATTCGACTATTGAGCCATTTATCGGAAACGCTGCGAAATAAAATGAAATGAAGCCCAACGAATAATCGCACATTGAATTGGATGGGAAACATACCTAGAACGTCGATTGGTCAGTGCTGGCAGCGGCTCTTCGTCCTTGGCCCATGCAATGAAGTTGGTAAAGTATTTCTCCAGCTCCTGGCTCGAGTATGTGCTATATGTTTGGTTCGCATCGCCGATCAGATTTAGTTCTGATCTGCCCCCTGTCTCATTCAGTTTGTTCGATGCCGTGGACTTGAGTATGTTGTGGCGCTCCTTTTGGTAGAAATTCCGCGATATCTGACACTGCAGATCCACAGTGCTGCCGGACTTGTAATATCTGTCGCCCACATCGCGTTCATGCTCATCGATTATCCGCAACGGCGGCTCTGCACGGAAAGCAATGCGCACACATTGTGCCCATTAGTTGATTTTGGGGTATATGTATATGTATGGACTTACCCAATATGGTCAGGTTGGTGGTGAAGACACGCGGAGGATGCGTTGAAACCTGGCACATATAGATGCCGGCATCTTCCCGTTGCGTTGGGTTAATCATCAGACGCCAGTTGTTCGGATACTGGAATTTGACTCGTATACGTGGATCGCCGCTATATGTGACATTGCCAACGGTAAGCAGCGACACCTTCTCAGTTGTACGCCTCACCCACATTACCTGCAATTTCGATATGTTTTGAGTCCATTTCGACAGCGCAAAGAGCTGTACATGAAATAACTGGGCGGGATTAGCATAAAATGCACTTGGTCTGACTTTTCATAATTCTTTTGTTTTTGTTAATTTGATTGATTTGGTAGCGTTGCCATCGGGCTCAAAAATGTTACGCATACGCTGCCAGCTGTTTGCAAAAATTCAAAATTTAATTTGTAACAGGTTTTTTTTTGTTATTGTGATTAAACAGCGTTGCCATCGCGATGCTTTTCAAACGTTGCCAGCTGTTTGCAAAAATTCCAAATTGAATTTGAAACGGTTTTTTTGCCAGCTGATTTGAAATTTGCCGGATTTCGAAATTGAATTTGGCGCAAATACCAAATGCTAGCATTTTTGCTTAAGAAACAAACGGGCACACTTAGCTGCTACAGCTGCTGTGTGTAAAGGAGGTCTTGTAAAGGGGATGCCAGGGATTGGCTTAAGACTGCGTGTTTTTTTCTTTCAATTATAGTCCTTGCAGAGGATGTTACAATTATAGTAAATAGTCTAGAGAGTTTTGGCATCCGGCATAGAAATTCGATTATTTATCCTGCGAAGTAAATTGTAATTTTATTTTTTTCTAAATTTTGTGATGAATGTGTGTACCGCCTGGAAGGAGACATCTCCAAGCCCGAATAGTATATATACTCCAGATCAGCATCAACAGCCGAGTTGATAAAGCCATGTCTGTCTCTCCATTTGTCTGTTTCTCAGTTTTAAATCTATCGTCTTAAAATTTTACATTTCTATGGAGTAAGTTCATATGTCGGAACCAGCAGGATGGCATCATATAGAAACCATTCCTAAGATATCTTGACCAAATTATGACCAAATATATATGCAAAATCTTGTCAATATCGGAACACCTATCCGAAAGCTGTCATAGGGATAACCAGTCCAAAAGAAGGTTCTTGCATGGACAACTTGTATGGTTATTCAAGATATTTCTTGACTAAACTCGGCATTTAGTGCTTTCATATACTTTATGCAAAATCTTATCAATATCGGAACACTTATCATATAGCTGTCATAAGAATGATCGGTCGAAAAGTATTCTGTATTCCAAGATATTTATATCAAACGAGCTTCACTTCTATCACATATCCGTACTTTCTGCTTTTCTATAATAGTATTCTGAGTACTGCTAAAAGTGAAGCAATTCCCAAGTAAACTCGAAGCAGATTTCGATAGTTTGTGATGTTTTAGGCAATATCACAATTAAATCCAAAGGAAATCCCCGTAAGTCCTCCAGTCCTCCAGCATGGACAAATCAGGAAACTATCAACTTAGACCAACAGCTGATTGTGGTCTAAAGCAATTAATTTGCTTATCAATTAGTAAATAATCCCCCGCTTACCGTCTTATCCTTGAGCATGCCGACGCGACAGTTGAGCACAGCTTCGGTAAATAGATGCACGGCAGAGACGAGAGTCTTGCCCGGATCGACTAGGTTCGATGGCTCCTCGAAGAACGGACCATAGTGGTTCTCATGATGATACTTGCTGCGAAATGTGCGCGATCGTTCCGCATCGGCGGAGCCGCCAACAGTCCAGTGGTTCCTGGAGCGTGCGGCATCGATGGGTTGCTTAATGGTGCTTCTGATGCTCTTGGTCGTGGCCGCCGCGGCCGCTGCGGCCGTTGCTGAACCCGTCGAGCCAAGCTCTACGGCATTATAGTTCTTAACCGTGGTGCCATTCCCGATCCCATCGCTGTCAAGCGCAGTTCTCATCGAGGTGTCGCTTGTGAGCGTAGTTAGTCCCACCTGTGCTCGGGCTGTGGGTAAGGTCGGTATCGCTGCGGCTGGCATCGGTGAGAGGTCGGGAATTGCGGCTGCCGAGTCCGCAGCAAGGAATGATAGCGATTTGGTAGTGGTATTATGCTCATCAAAATAGAAATTGTTTTCTGTGCTTGTATTCTGTGCGCCGAGGGTCGTTGATGTCGATGCACTGCTGGCTGCTGTGCCTGGCCGGAAGAGAGAGAGAGAGAGAGTCGTCCCCCACCCAGATTATTGATACATATGTATGCGAGAGAGTGTAATTTATGTGCATATGCCGGATTCCATTGCTCTATCATTACGCTTCCTCGGGCAATGTGGAATAAGCAAAGGGCACTCGCATTACATACACATATTTACTTTGTCCCTCTGATATTGGAACCGAAATGGCCCCGCCTGGCCCATACTTACAGAGGACAGAACGAAACTGAAATCCAATCACTGTGACAACGGCGAGCAGCCGAACGAGTCTCAGGCTCGGGCTCGGGCACGGGCTCGGGCTCGGGCACGGGCTCAGGTTTATGCCCGGACTATTCCGTAAGTGGGTTGTCCGTGGAAGCTGTTGGGCCGCGACTGATGCTGATGCTAATGATGTGTTATTAACTTTTAAACGCCTCATCCTTTGCACGGGATGACGTGACTTTGATAAACGGGCCTCTTGATATCAGAAACCTTCATTTTATTCCCAAAACGTAGCTGCCCTCGACGCATCCAGGCGCTATAGACTGCATTAGCCATGCATCCCGAGCTTGCCCGTCTACATAGGAAGTTCTTTTCAAGATTTCCTTTTGATCAACTGGAATCATGCGAAAAAAAAATGGTTTGCGTTAACTTGGAGCGGGTCTAGTCTAGGTTGAACAGGTTGACTTTACAGAGAGAGAGAGAGAGAGGAAAAGGGGTAGAGGAAATGGGAGGGGGAGGAAGAGACAGACAAATACCCCATCAAGAAGTCTATAAAGAGGGAGAGACGGAGAGAGATAGAGACGGGTAGAAAAAGTGAGTGACAAAGAAATATGAGGCATCAACAAATCAATAAACGGAGAGAGCGAGAGAGAGACAGAGAGGGAGAGACATGTAGCTATGTTATTAGACCCTATCAACTAGTGTATAATGAGAGAGAGACAACTGGATATGGGGCTGTGCTGAAACAAGGTTTATAACACCCCATCAACCAGTCTACTAAAAGAGAGAGAGACAGAGAGAGAGAACGGCGGAGAGAAACAGAAACTAAGAGATCTGTGGATAGCTATAAGCACTGCCTATAAAACCTCATCAGCAAGTATATAAAGAGTGAGACAGATTGAGAGACGGAGAGATATAGAGACCAAGAGGAAGAGAGAGAGAGAGAGAGAGACAGAGAGACATGCGAGTAAGCTTAAACATTCGCCAGTCTATAAAGAGGAAGGTTGAAAGAGACAGAGGAATCTGGGGCTAGACTTAAATTCGATGAACAAGTGAGAGATAGAGAGATCTGGAGCTTGAATTATATACCATCTATAAAACCTCATCAACAAGATTATAAAGAGAGAGAGAGAGAGAGAGAGAGAGAGAGAGAGAAAGAGGCAGAGGGAAAGGGACATGGGGCTACTCTAAAACAGTCTCTTTAAAACCCCATCAACTATTGTATTAAAAGAGAGAGCGAGTGGGAGAGAGAAACAAATATCGTCTATAAAACTCCATCTAAAAAACAGTTCGTGTTGATTGCCCGTTAGATGATACTATGCTATAGAATATGACCGCGTTTGATGGAACCGATATCTAGATATATAGAAATAGATATGTACAAACCTTTTGCAGACTACGATTTTTTTTTGGATAGAACTTTTTTTTTTTTGGTTAGGTTAGGTTTTTGTCACAACTTCATGCAATATTCACGCATATTCCAAGCTCAGCTGGAAAGCTGAATTATTTGCCATAGAAATTTGATTGATTTTCAATCTTTTGAAAATCTATGCAATATCAGCTAAAAATCAATCAAATCAAGAAAAAGTCGTTCCCTCGGGTGAAAAATTGTTTGTACTTGTTTCGTAAGCGTTGCATACAAAATTGTTAAATATTGAAAAGTCCGGAAAATAGATGAAAATCGAATTAAAAATGTAATCAAATATACTTTGTCCGGGCAACGCGTCCCCCGAGAGAATCGCACAGTTAACGTGCAAAGGTGTAAACTGCGTTGCGTCACTTATTGATTCAGCATCCCGCTGCTGCTGCTGCGGTTGCGAAAACAAAAAGCTTGTTATTTTTTTGTTGTTGTTTTATTTTCCATTTTCTATTTTCTATTTCTTTTTTGTTTGATTTGTATCAAGAAACTGATTTCAAAGCGAGTTTTTATTGCCGTAATACAGATGAATAAAACGAATTAAAGTTTTTTTCCTACGGCAAGTTTTTGTCTCCTCATTCTCGACGCTGACTGCGACGTCGACGGCGACGTCGTCATCGCTGGCGTCCATCATAGTTTATGTCCCGTTGTCCCCCCCGCTGCCCGCAATGTGCTTGCTTATTACATTTCTCTCCCAACATTCATTTCCACTTTTGTATCGGCTGTGCGCTCGGAGTGTGGTAGGCGGCAGGGGTGGGGGCGGGGGCGGGTGCGAGGCGCTGCCGGCGCTTGCCCTTGGCTCAAGACATAATCACCGTAATAAATATTATATTAGTGAAGTTGTTGTTGCTCTTGTTCTTGCTGACATTCGCCTCCGCTCTCTGCTCTCCGTTGGCTTTTGTTTTTTTTTTTTGTTGTTGCTGTAGTTAGCTGTTGTTTTGTTTTGTTTTTTTTCTTCTTTTTTTTTTGTTGTTTCTTCTTGTGTTGACATCTGATTTTGCCATTTGCTGCGATATTTTGTTTTAAAGGGCGAACCGTCCCGAAACTATGCACAGCGATAACAAACGGAAGGCTTAAAGCCTTTTGCGTATTCTAATTGCACTTGATGGGCGGACCCAGGAGCCCACAGATGGGCGGGGAGGGGAGGGGAGGGTGGAGGGGGCGGACACGAAGCGGACAGGATTTTCTCATAACATAGCAGCAATAAAATCTTAAATGAGCTCTATGGCGACGCTTGTACAGCAAAATTTCATTTTATGAAATTCTCGTGCTGCTCTCAGCTCTCAGCCTCGTCATCATCATCATCATCATCATCATCATCATCATCGTCAGGCGAAACATCATCATTGACTCGAGTAAAAGAACTGTAATCTGTACAACTGAGTTCCAGCTGCAGACTGTCACGTTCCTGTTTTCTTTCGCTCTCTCTTTTATTTGCCCAGACCAAGACCCAAACCCAGACCCAAACCCAGACGCAGGCCCAGCGTCAGCATTTCCTTTTCCTTACCTGACTTTGACTAACTAGCTCTTAACGCTTAGCATATGCGTCCAAGCTACCCTCGAATCTGCATGCGTAGCCACATACATATGCACATGTATGTATGTATGCACGTTTGTGTGTGTGTGTGTGTGTGTGTGTGTCGCAGAGCACCTGCTGTGCCTCATTGAGTGCAAAACGTGCTTTGTTTTGTTTCATACGCATTACGCGTAAGTCTTGTACGCATTTTAGCTATGTATACCCGCCATCCCCGCATCCAGCCAACACCCGTTGTGTTTATTACACCAAATTCTTCTTGTTTTACGCGCATATATTCAGATTAGAAACTTCTTCAGGCGCCTACGGCCGGTTGACATCTTGGGATTACGACTGTTCTCAGCCGACGCGCTAACTTTGTTGACTTCACTTCGACACACACACACACACACCCACATACATATACGTATATGTACGTATATGTATGTCTGTGTGCTGTTGCGGTGTGTTTGTACGGTTAACGGGATTTAACAAGGTTGCGGTTTTCAGTTTTCGGTTTTCGGTTTCGGCATGTGGTATAGATGTCTGCTTATCAAAGCCGAAGGCCTTGAGGAGTGTTATACAGCGGTTAGCCTAATGTTGCTTTCCAACACTCATTTTTAGCGTATACGTAATACGAATGGGTGGGTGCATGTGGGTGTAAAAATTTCTTTGCCCAATTAAAGCTATAATTCATAAATCGAGGTCAAAGCATATTTCCATAAAAATCGGATATATGCTACTATATTATTATATTATGTTGCTTTCCAACACTAATTTGGAGCGTATACGTAATACGAATTGGTGTGTACATGTGTGCGTATGATTTGCTTTGACCAATTTATGTTATAATTCATACGTCTAACTATGTGGGGCTTGTGTCCACAGAAATCGTATATATTACTTTATTGTTGTATCATAGAAATACGATATTGTAGAAATACTTTTTACATTTTAGAAATATCAGATATTTTAAGCACTGTTAAGTACATTTATTTCGATTAGATCCTTCTAAATTCAACTGCTCGTTAGATCACGAAAAAGACAATCTTAAATCTTTCTTTATATAGCTAGAAATATTGAATTGGGTATATAAGCAATAATAAGTATGAATAAAAAGCTTACGTTTTTTTTTATTTGGTTATGCTATTCCTAAATTGGAGATATATATACATAATAATATATTTTTCATATAGTTTATCTCGATTTTTTTAAAAATATTTTTAACATTTAAGTTAAATTTAATCCAAAAACGGCTTGTATCACTAAATACTAGACATTTTTTTGTCAATAGACCTCCATAATATTCACATTTAAATATATTGAAGCTATATTTTTTTCCTCGCCCAGTTAGCTTTAAGCTTTAAAGCAGAATTAAGCAGAGTTAAGCATTTGAATTGAGCCATAAAATAACACATTTTTATTGAAAAAGTATATATTATATTATTGTTATTCCCTTTGAGTAGCCCGTCAAAGGGCTAAAATATTAAATTTTCCAGTCAATTGTTCAATTTGATCTGCGTTTAAGCAAATAAGCTACTGAATATATTATATGGCAATTAATGCCAAGACTTTGTTCAATTTCTTAGCCATATTAAATAGCTATTTGAGAAGTTTAAAATCATATTATCATGCAAATATTATTGCTTGGAAGGCCTTTTAAATGTTTTTAATAAAATATGATATTGTTTAACTTATCAGCATTTATTAAGCTTTGAATCTTTGGAGAGACAACGAACTACCGTAAGCTATGTAAATGACAGGAAAATTTCTGTGGGGCATGCAACAACACTTGAATATTATGAGTGCACACATACATACGCATACCTGCCTCAATGTATGTATTTGCACTTTACCACACACCGACGTAAATGTTGGTTTAACCAAACTAATTGTTTTAATGTGAATAAATTATTCACACCACATTAATCAAAAATTTATATTTGCCTGACTTTGATGGGCTACCTCAGCCGAATTACATTTAAAATGAGTTAATTAAAGCACGTAGTTTTTTGTGAGAAGGGTTGTGGAGGGGGGGGGGGGGAGAGCATTAACGAGCTGCGATTCTTAAAAGTAATTAAAAAGGTATTTCTTTATATTATTATAGAGCTAAATGTCAAAAAGCGAGGAGGGAGATTGAGAGTGAAAGAGAGAGAGAGAGAGAGAGAGAGAGAGAGAGAGAGAGAGAGAGAGAGAGAGATAGAGATAGAGGGAGATTGGGAGAAAAACCAACCGAAGGTGACAAAAGTGTCAAAAATTTTGCATTTATGATGGAAAGAGAAAGAGAGAGAGAGAGAGAGAGAGAGAGAGTTAAAGAACGGAGAAAATAGAGAGGTAGAGCGAGAGAGTTCAGAGAAAGAAACCAATTTGTTGGGGACCTAAAATCAATAAAAATGTCAAGACCTTGCATTAATGAGGTAAAGAGAGAGAGAAATGGAGAAAGAGAGAGAGGGAGAGGAAGAGAGAAAAACAGAGCGACAGAGCGAGAGAGTTGGAAAGAAGCGAGCAACTTATTTGTTGGGGGTCAAAAATTTACGAAAATGTCAAAAACTTTGCTTAAATGGGGGAAAGAAAGAGGGAGTAAGAAAAAGAGAGATACAACGAGAGAGATAGGGAGAGGGCGACTTAGAGAGAGAAGGCGAGAGAGTTGGGAGAAAGAATCCAATTTTGTGGGGACCTCAAACCAACGAAATCGACAAAAACTTTACATTAATGAGGAAAGGGAGAGAGAGAGAGAGAGAGAGAGAGAGAGAGAGAGAGAGAGAGAGAGAGAGAGAGAGAGAGAGGGATATGGAAAGGAAGCAGGAAAATATAATCCAAAAATCGTATATGCGTAAGACCCAATCAATTTAAGCTCACTAAACTTTTACTCATTGTGAGGTTCACAAACGACAGAAAGAGTATCCAGAACCGAACACTAAAGAAATATTAAAAAAAAAAAAAAAAAAACAGGATTAGCGCGAGAGAAAGTCGTCGCTTTTATATCAACTGTTCTATTATTCCAGAAATTCACATACATTTAGTTTTATTTATCGGGTTTCACTTAAGCAATTTTACGAACGCGAAAAACTTGTAATGAATAAATGCAAATGGTCTTTCAAAGAAACAGCAATAATAAATATGTAGTTTTGAGAACAAGTTACAAATCTTAAAGTATTTCCTAGTATATACCAGAAAATACTTTAAGATTTATAGCTGGATTAGCTTAGCTCACAGATCGGCACACAGTTCCATACGTTCCTAGATCGAAAGTTAAGGCGCCTTGGGCTGGCTACAAGATGCCGGCGCCAGGTTAAATATCCGGTAAACACAAAAATAAAGACGAAGTAGAAGAACAAGTAGAAAAACTGTAAATGTTTGTCGAGCAGAAAATGGGATGCAGCAATAAAAGGACGCCGACGGAGACGGATGCAGCAGCAAGTGCATTAATCTCCTGTCCATTTGTGTGAATGTGTGTGTGTGTGTGTTAAATTTAATTGTTACAACTTTCACTAACCCGGTTTAAAATGTTTTTATGATTTGTATTCCCAAAATCGGCTAATGCGATTTGATGCAAGTTTTTTTTTAAATACTTTTTATCCTTTTCGGCATTTGCGACACATCACATCACTGGCACTTGTTTGCATTTGGCAAAAAAAAAAAACAACAACAACAACAACATCAAAAACATTAACAAAAAATAAACAGAACTTGTATTTTTAACGCGCGTAACGGTATTTGCTCATTAACTCTTTCGGTTTTTGTTGAATATTTCAACTAGTTTCTCTTCAGCTTCATTTTTTTTTTCGCTTTTTTTCTTCTTTTTTTTTTTGCCTATTTACAGTTTGTTTCTGTTCTTACTGAGTAGTTGACAGCGAGACGACCACAAGAGGCGACAAAGACGACAATTGAATTTCGATGTTTTTTGGCCAGTGCGGAGACAGCACGTGGGCATCGCTTATCCTTGAAAACAGTAATGAACTGTCGTTTGCAAAATTACAGACACATTGCGAAGCATCCAAATGAACAGCTCGTCTGCCATTGAGTGTAAGCTCTCTGTTCGCTGCACACTCAAATTCCCCAGCTTACAGTTCACTCAACGATGCTCTCTACTCACCACGGCCGTGTTGGCCTCTACCGTGTGGGGAGTGTGCCGAAATGTGTCCCAAAGCTTTGTGCAGAGCGAAGGGGTGCTTTGAGCATCTGCTCAAGGGATGCTCATTTGCGCTCAATTACATTTAAATGCTTTGCATTTTTCTCAGTCCATTTGCGTTTCACTCCAATCAGGGTATTTTTCGTATTAGGACTTTTTAGGCAAAGGAAATTCTCTGTGAATTCTCTGCCAGCAGACAAAGCGATTCGCTTTTGAGGTAATCAAAGCGACATAAAATCGTTTACCTTAAAAATGTATGTTTAAAATCGCAATATAGTGCCCGATCCCATAGAGCATATACATATACATATGTACATACATGTCTATTAAATTTGGAATATTATTTAGGGAATATTTTACACACAGGTCAGGCTTATTTTAAGCTATCGATAACTCGCGCTGTTATTTTCAAATCGATAACTATCGATTATCAAGCATGTCTCGTAGATTTAAGGAGTTAGAAATACCTACCTCCACTCAAGCGAATGCTATTCCGACTTCCTACGGAATATTCCGACTTCCTATGGAATTAATCTTCCATTGTGTGGAAGAAGAAGCACGGTCGCTGTCCTACCTTACCCAGTTTCGGTTCGGATCACCAGCTCCAACAATTTGGAAACTAAGTAGACGCCTATAAAGTTTTCAATTGCCACATGTAGACATCTATGTGCTTCCATATGGAAGTCAGTCACAGCCAAAACAAATACAAAAACACAACATAACAAACGAGAGAAACTATTTGAATTGAAAACAGGCAATTTTCAATTTGCAATCAATTAATCAATTACCTGATTGGCCAACATGGAGCGCAAGCGCAACAAGGAGGGGGACGAGGCGCTACGGAAGAAACTCGCTAAATTGCGCTTCAAGAGATTGGTCCGAGTCGCCTTCGCGAACCAAAAATGGATCAGCGAGGTGGACGAGCAGGGCATGACCTTGAATGTGAAGAAGAATGTGGCCATGCTGGTGCGCAAGAAGCACAAGACTGGCATATTGACAATGGCGGTAAGCGGTTGGAGCATATATGGAGCAGTTGGATTCCTAACCGATCTGATCCCTGATCCCTGATCCCAGCAAAAAGGCTTGCTAGCCACGCCGCATCACACCCGGACCATTCCCGAGCGAAAGAGCCTGTGCACAATTGTCGCTGGACTCGGTTGCTTTACCCAAGTGCCGCCGGTACGATCGATTAATATACATATGTATATCTTGTGGACTTCATCAACCAACTCCTTTACAGAAGATTCGAGCTCGCCTGGTGCCCTACCTACACTTCATGGTCGTCACCACGGGTCGCACCTTGATGAAGGAGGGCGATGAGCCGACTTGTGTCTACTTTGTGGTCAGCGGCGAGGTCGAGATGTCCAGAAAGATATGGAATAAGGTAACGCAAATATGCATTTAACCGGAAGCTCCCAATTCATTTGGCATCTGGCATCTCTGGCAGATCACCCGCAAGTTCGAATCGAAGCCGGAGGCATTCTTTGGACCGGGCGACTGGATCGGTGAGATTGAGCTGTTGGAGCAAGAGCTGAGAATGAATACTTATAATGCCACAAGTATCCGAACAGAAAGCCAATCTCTATTCAAATCGTCTAATCGTCATCATCATGCACTCACTTTCAGCTAATTGCGAAATTCTGGTGCTGGATGACTTTGACTTCAAGGCGTTGCTGAGGCCGTATGTGAAAAAGGTTTGGATCGAAAAGAAGAAGGCGATTGCCTCGCTGAGCTATCTGAAATTTATGAGCGATTCGCAGGTGAGTCTTAAGTGTGGAACAACACGAAAGTGTGACCAGATTCAGTTCGAGAAATCGATAAGCTAGGCGGAGCGGTATATACCCTACTTGACACTTAATCTACCTCCCAAACCGGGTAATCATTTGAAAATAAAAATAATAATAATCATACTAAAAATATAAGATAAATTGAATAATTATAAAACTTAATAGGTGATATTAAGTATGTTTATCCCATTATAGTCAAGCTAGGTTAAGATAGTATCAATAAATTAGCTAATAAAGAGAGAAAAAAAAAGAAAAAGACAATCCATTCGTCTACAGATCGTGAGCGCCTGCAAATTTGGCATCTTAAGGCAATACGAACCCTTGGGCACAATATATCCGGAGGAGAAGGACAGCATACATCACGTGCACTTCGTTCTAAGCGGCGAATGCGTTCTTTTGCAGTGCCTCCACATGAAGGTAATTAATGGAATGGAATATTTTGTCCCGATTCCCGATTCGAGTCTGTAGAGTCCACCAACCGCCACTTATGTATGTAGGTGTCCTATGTGCGGGGCGAGGTCCAGTATGAGCTATCCAAGGTGATCGAGGAGGACTTGGACAATGAGGCAGAGGACGAAAAGCCGGAGCCGTTCGATGTTAGGGAACTGTTGCGCTCGAGCTCGTCGCTGGACGAAGCTGGATACAATAAAAAGAAGGCGGTATGAATTATGAATTCCAACTATATGAACCCCAACTATTCGGAGCCCCCCTTTTCGAATGCAGAAACGCAAGGCGGAGTTCGCCAAAATCGAGGCGCACTGCAAGATCCTGAACAAAAAACGGCTGCCCGTGGATGAGACGCCAAAGCCGCCGACGCGTCTGACGCGACAGTCGCATTATTTCAAATCGATTGTGGAGGAGCGAATGCATGGCCATGACATTCAGGCTGAGGATTTCGACGAAGACTATGATTCCACGGATGACGACGACCCCAATAATGCCCGTCAATCCCTCAGCCGGGACAGGCGATCCAGTCGACTGAGCCGACAGAGCAAACAAAGCAAACAGCGGGAGCGGATCAGCGTGGAGGCGGAGTCCGAGGAGTCGGAAATATATACCGCCTCCTCGTCGAGCTCGTCCAGTGTGGAAGTGTCGATCAAATCCGTGAAGCCATACGTAAATATCCATCTTTTACACGTTCGATGCATTTTTCCATACACTTCCTGGCACAGAGTGATGGCAGCTATGCGACCCACTTTGTTGACATCGGCTCCATGACCTATGGCGGCCTGTGCGGCGTGGGCGAGAAGGGGGATCATCGCGTTGTCATGGCCCGTACGACAGTACAGTGCCTGCTGATACCGCGCTACTGGCTCATGGAGGAGGACCAGAATCCGGGCCACATCTGGCAGCGTATGCGCTTCTACTTGGATCGCTGTATACCCTCGCGCGAGACGCTCTTCAAGGACTTTATCAAGACACGCAAGTGGGCACAGTTCAAGGAGGAATGCGTGGAGCCGTTTACGCACTCGGTCACAAATCCGACCAAAATCGAGGATATACCCGTCATAATACGTATCGTTGAATCGAAAGAGACGACGACTCCCGATCCTCGCGATGCTTAGCTCATTGCAATTAGCTCCCAATTGCAATTCCAAATTTTCATATTAAATTTCTTTACTTTTATCAGGTCTGCGTTGAAATTCTTTTATTTTTATAATTTCAATTATTTCCCCATAACACTTGAATCGTCTAAAAAATTTAATAATTAACTATTTGAATTTTTCATTAATTTCAAAGTGAAATATCGATTAATTAACTAATTTTTATTTAAAGCGCACTCAAAAATACGCATTGATGACGTCACAGTGCAAAGAAGACGAAATTCTAAACATTGCCTTTGGCTCTCTCAATGCCATGAATGCAATGGGCGAGATGGGCGAGAGTGCGAATTCAATGTGTCCACTGAGCTAACGCCATTGGTCGAAATGCTTGCGATCCCGTTATCTTTGGAGCGCGCACTTGCGGCTGATGTGTGTGCTCTCAATTGTTATTGCATTAGTGCTAGAGCCGGCTGAGCGAATTTAGTCTGTGCGCGTTTTCCCTGTCGATTGCTTGTGTTCGGCGCGTGTGAAATACTTTTTTTTTTTTTGCTTTTTTTCTGTTAAATAAATGGTGTTTATTGCGATTAGTTTGTGTTGTGCTGTGTTTGTTAGTTGTTAGCCCCTTAAAAAGCGATCTTCAATGCATATTTAATAATCGTTACGCATTGCATTTTTGCGCTGCCGCGTTTTTTTTCTTTTGCCCGCAACAAATTGGCGCGTAAACGGTGTGCACATCGTGAGAAAGAGAGGGACAGAGTGGGAGAGCATAAAAGTGAACTATGGAGGATAGGTAAGCGTGCTTTCGCTTACATACTCTTATTTATGTACAGATATTATTAGTTATACATATATTTATTTATGCCCAAGCTGTTCCTTGTTGCATGAATTCCATTTTATTTAGTTGGAATTAAAATCTACGAAACATTTACTTATTAATTAAAAGAAATTACGAACTGGTTCAAGCTCTTAAAATATAATTTGAGCTCATTGCCCACGATAAGTGAGGACGCAAACCCATTTTATGGCAAAGCAAATACCAGCAAATACCAAATATAATAGTTTCTTCATTAAAGCTGAAGCAAATGTTCTTTTTTGCTGCTTGTTGTTTTTAACGGGCAGGTTGAAAATGCATATTACGATAAGAAAGTACCATTAAGTATTTGTGAATTTCCCACTGAATAAGTCTTGTGTACTTCAGGCCAAGACATAAACCAGCTAAGTATTGCTCCCTTAAGCTGAAGCTTATATAGATTATTGATTGGGAAAATTAACGGATAGTATAAATTCATGTCAGCAACCCACGCTTACGATAGAAGAAATATTATTGGGTACTAGAAATTTCCTACTGAGGAAGTTTCTTATATTTTGAATCTAAGTCAATTACACGTAAATGACAAGTACATACTCTATAATTTGAAGCTTGTTTTTATGCTTTAAGTATTTTAATGAGAAAATACGCGTAAATAGTGCACACTTACAGTATAAAATTTACTATTGGGCACATTACTCCCCTAAAAAAGTTTTGTGCACTTTAAGGCAAGACATAAGCCAGTCGGTATTCCCCCCTAAATAAAGGTTTATGTGTAAGGTTTGAGTATTTAAATGGGAAAATGAACATAAATGTACCTTTAGGCAATTCGCCCCTACGATATAAATAGTACCATTGGGCATTTTTAAAATCCCCCATCATAAGCTTATTTTTATAGTTGAAGCTTTGAGCGGATAAACGGATATATAATCTAATCAGCGCATACTTACGATATAAAAAGTACCTTTGGGTATTTGTGAACTTGCTACTGGAAAAATGCTGAGTACCTTAAGCCAAGACAAAAACCGGCGAATAAAAAATATTTTTTGGCTGAAGCCTGAGTTAATAGTTAAAGCATTTGTATAGGAAAAGGGACGGATAAAAAGGGACCATGAATGGGAAAATTCACGTATAATATGAATTACGATATACAATGCACCGTAGGGTATTTATGAATTTGCTACTTGAGTACTTAAAGCTAAGACAAAAACCAGCAAATATAAAATATTTCCATTTGGACTGTTAATAGGAAAAAAATTGATACTATGGGAGCACGAATGGGAAAAATGAAAGAATAATATAGGAAAATACAGACAGCGCATACTTACGATATAAAAAAATAGCATTGGGTGTTTGTGTGAGTTTGCTGCTAAAAAAATGTGGTTTAAGGCAAGACAGAAACCAGCCCATGTAAAATATTTGCACTTGGACTGATGCATGAGTTAATAGATAAGTCGTTTCCATGGGAAATAAACGGATATTATGGGAACACGATTATGGGAAAATAAAGGACTTACGATATAAAAAGTAGCATTGGGAATTTGTGAATATCCCACTATAGCTTACCCCTACTTTGGGACAGCGCTAATGCTTATCAATAGTGGTACATTTTTTACTGGTAAATCTATTTCAGGAGAAATGGAGTTTAATTACAATTCTAAAATAAATAAGAATAAATATTGAATTAAAAAAAAAAAAAAAAACCATAAAAATAAGTAAAAAATGCATATAAAAATAAACGGAAATCAAGTGGACCAGGTATTATAGTTATATTCCTCATTCTCCGCACAGAGATTGGAGTAATTGGGATTGCGACCCCTGATGCACTCAGAGGCCGGCGAGCCGGCCCTATAGATCGGATTGTTGCGCACATTTGTGACCGCATAGTTGCAGGCGAGCAGCGTAGACCCCAACCCATTCGCGTCCGTGTACCGAGCAATCGCACAGCCAATCCGATTGTTGCGCTCATTCACCATGGTCGTAAAGTGGCCGATGGCCCTGCGAATGCCACAAGATTACAAGCTGAGCAAAATATGAAAGTAGCTGACAGTAGGGGGCATACGCACGGTCCGGCACGCGGCACATAGACTTCCGTGTCGGCGCTGGTCGCCGAGCGATACTCCTCGAACCAGGCGGCAATCCGCTGGCGCAGAAACTCGGCCACATCAATGCTGCGCGTATAGAGTACGCTCAGGTTCTGGCCCGCATAGCGATAGGTGTTCGTGTTGCGGCACTCGTCGTGCGCCATGCGGCACTGCAGCGCATTGTACGCAGCCACCTGTGCGAGCGTCGAGTCCCACGACATGCTGGCCATGTGCAGGGCGCTGGGAAAGCCGTTTAGGCCGCCGCCGGCCACAAGATTGCGGCGATCGTTGTGCTCCTTCAGTATGAGCGGTATGTGTGCATCGATTGCGACGAATTCGCCGCGACAGCCGCTGGCGAATTGCTGAGCTTGTTAACGGTGGTTAATAGACACGCAAATGTGGGCCACGCCCACTACTTACACCGCTATTGCCGCAGACGACATGACGCAATCCGGCCGGACAAAGCGCCGGATCACAGTAATTCTGCGCCACGGCCAATTGGCCAAAGCAGCCGCTGCTCAGGAGCACCAGAATCAGCCTCAGTGGGCGTGCCCCAGGGTGGGTGTGGCGCGTCATTTGGCGATTTGATTAAAAGTGCGGCACGTTCTATGCGTGCACCGCCAGCCGAGCGGTATTTATAGTCAAAGGCCCGTGCCCGATGCTGCTGCCTCCTCCGACTGCTGACAATGACAATGCCAATGACAATGACAAAGACAAAGACAATGACAATGGCATTCATGCATTCCATATCTAGGTCCATCGAGACATCTGTTGTTTATGCCTCTATACAAATCAAGACTGACAAAAAATTAAAGCCAGGCGCAAAACACCCGCTGATTGTTCCATTTACCACACGCACGACTCTCTCAATGTGTGCGTGTCTGTAGGCGTATACGTAATAAATTTGCACGCAGCTGTTGTGCACACCTTGCCCACAGCCAGCACCCC
Source organism: Drosophila lacicola (assembly GCA_035045355.1). Classification (NCBI taxonomy): domain Eukaryota; kingdom Metazoa; phylum Arthropoda; class Insecta; order Diptera; family Drosophilidae; genus Drosophila; species Drosophila lacicola. The sequence goes on from JAWNPB010000148.1 coordinate 30,137,459, forward strand.
TCCCCTCAACCTGCCCTCGCCCCCTCGCAGTCCGTCATAATGAGTTTCGCATTTGCCGCACACGTTGCGCTCGCGAACATCCGGCGTTTTACGGAAATGTCATTTGGGTTAGCCGCTTTCAGGTCAAGTCTGGCTAATTGGCATAACTACATATTCTAAAATTTTGTGTCGGGCGCGAAATTGAATATTACTCTTACGAATCTCTGTTGCACTCCCCCTCTAGCCGCAATCCGCCACCAAACTGACTTTCCGTACTATTCCGATTTCTTGAAATTGTTTTTGGAATCAATCGAGAGTGAGTTCTGATTGATTCTATGTAATTGGAGCCATATAAGCACCAGATGGATCCAGTTGCTATTTCATTATCAACCTGATCCAAAATATTACAAATCTTACTCAAAAATAAGCTAAACGCTTGTTAAGAAACAGAATGCATTATAACCAATCTTTTGTTAAAAGACACTTTTATATATCATATGTTTAAATAATGTTTTTTGTGTATGTATATATGCATGCATGCATGCATGTATATATATATAGGCAGACAATGTCAACTTCCGCCCCTCTGCAAATTTAAATAAGACGTATTTCAAATATCACCCTCCTTTGCGATTCTCATGATTTCAAGTAAGCTTTGCTATTCCGCATGTTCTGCTTATAAGTATTATATTACATAATGTTTGCCTGTTGATATAAATGTGTATGTATATACATATGTGTGCGTGCATCCATCTATGTATGAATGTTAAAATGTGTGAAGGTAAATACGTACATATGCATGTATACATTTGCATGCATGCATGTTAATAGTATCTAAGCATGTGTATGCATGTATGTATAATGTATGTACATATATGTATGTTTATATGCATGCATGAGTGCATGTATGTATGTAAGTATGCAAGCATGTATATATGTATGTATGCAGGTACGTATATACATATGTGAGGATGTTTGCATGCATGCATGTATGTATGCATATATGTATGTATTAATGTATGTATATATGTATGTATGAATGTATGCATGTTTGTGTATATATATGAATGTATATATGTATGTATGCATGCATGAATATATGCATCCATGTATTATATGTACGTATGCATGTATGTATATATTTATGTATGTTTGTATGTTTGTATGCATATATGTAAATATGTGTGTATATGTATTAATGTATGCATATAAGGTCTGTTTTCTCAGTAAGCTAAGCCCGCTGTGTTGCAAATTAAAGATACATTTTCAAATATTGTTCTACTGACTAATTTAATGATTTTGAACACCAATTTGCTCTTCGACCGACAGCTCCAAAGGCAGCTTTAATATATGGTGGTCCGAGGATGAGTAAAATTTGTTCGTATACAAAGTTCAGTTATGCTGGCAGATTATTTTACATAGTTGGCTTTGGAATAATATTTAGTTGGCCAACTTATTTCTGGCAACATTAAAGATTCTAAAGAAAGCAGTTCAGAAATTTTTTGGAGTTTGCTTAGCTTATCAAAGATTCACTCGAGGAATAAACGATTTTTTTAATTTGTATTTCCTATGCTCTAGCTAAAAGCGTTCGGCTAGCAGATGCCCTGTAATGCTTAGCATAAATTACCCCAAACATACGCATATGCTCATGCATGGCTTTAAATAGGCTGAATTTAATATAGAATATGCGCACGTACTCTTAAGAACTGTCTCGCCCTGTGTTCTATATGTATTTGATTACATTTCAAGCGATTCCCAATAGAGGTATAGGGTATAATGAAAGCTGCAAAGTTTTTGCGACACCTACGGTAAAAGTTAAGGTACGTTTAACAAGTTTAATTGAATTGCAGGTGCACTTTCACTTTCTGACTTTGACGTGTGCCAACCATCTTATGTATCGACGCCAGGGGACGCAAGGCCTCGATACCCTGCCTGAACTTTTCTGGGCACGCATGGGCATGCTTCAGCTTTGGGTGTTGAAGCTTTTTGCGCTTCAGCGTTGACACTGAGCCCCACAAAGCTTTTGCATGAAACACGAAGGGAGGGGGGGTGGAGTGGGGTGTGGGAGTGTTCGCAGAGGTGGACATGGGGGCAATCGAAACGAGACGTTAATTGAAATGCTGAAATGCTGCACCTGCAACCGGTGGCTGCCAATAGCAAAGGCACATATTTGTTCATCATATTGAAAGGCCGGGCCGGGCCGACCCAAGCCGAGCCGGGTCCAAAAATGTAACACAGATTGCATTTTCATTAGCCAGATAGGTCAGTTTCAGTTCGTTTTTCGTTTCATGTGTTAAATCGAATAAATTCTCTTTCGACCAGCTATACACAAACGTTTGCCATATTTCCAAAAGGCAGACGAGTTTTGTTTCTTTCCATTTCACCCCTCTATGCGATTCTCATTTACGACTTAAAGCCTGTCATGCTTTGACTTTAAGTTTTATATTTTCAAATGTTGTCTTGGCAGTTTAATTAACTTAATTAACTCTGCCCTGATTCTTAGTATCATTTACTCGCTCACAGAGTACCTCTCTTCCGCCTTGTACCTGTATTACTATTTTATATATGTATATTATGTATAGGAATATAAGTCTATGCAACTCGAATTCATTAATATGCCGGGGTATTTACATTTCGGCATATGAAGAAGTTGCGTGTGCTTTCTTGTCCCTGTTAACACGTGTTGTTCCACAATATATCTCGGTTTTCCCTCAAAACGCGAGTCATGTTGTACAGTGAAAACAAATTCGGTCGCCGAACCCGCTGAGATTGTCGTCACAGGAAATGACTTTCAGTCTTTGCAACTGGTTCGCATAATTAATGGCCGCGCAATTCAACAAAGTGTATTTGTTTTAGGCTTTATTATTGTGTAATGTAATGAGTATTTACAATTCGAGTGACAACAAATTTAAAAAAAAAATAAAACAAATATGTGAAAAGGGTTGCGCCAGTCGCGTGCCCAAACTCCTCTGTGCCTGGCCACACATGTGTCACAACCTAGCCACAAGGTATATCTGCTGCGCGCGCTTGCCCGAGTGTGGACTGCTTGCTGTTTACCAGCCGCCCGAGGCCCAGCCGCCCTGAGGTGCCCAGCCACCGCCGCCGCCGCCGCCGCCCTGTGCCCAGCCACCGCCGCCGATGCCGCCTGCCTCCGAGATGACCTTGACGATTTGTACAGCGCCGGAGCTGCCGCCGCCATAGCCACCGCCATGACCGCCGCCATAGCCGCCGCCATGACCGCCGCCATAGCCGCCGCCATGACCGCCGCCATAGCCGCCGCCGGCACCTGCATCGGAGATGACCTTGACGATTTTAATAGTGCCGCCGCCGCCGTAACCGCCGCCGCCCTGTGCCCAGCCACCGCCGCCGTGGCCGCCGCCGTAGCCGCCGCCATAACCGCCACCGCCGCCGCCTCCATAGCCGCCGCCATCGGAGATCACCTTGATGATTTTAACTCCGCCGCCACCGCCGCCGCCGCCATGGCCGCCTCCATAGCCGCCGCCGCCACCGTAGCCGCCGCCATGACCGCCACCGTAGCCACCGCCACCGCCGCCGCCTCCATAGCCGCCGCCGCCACCGTAGCCGCCGCCATGACCGCCACCGTAGCCGCCGCCGCCGCCTCCATAGCCGCCGCCGCCGGAGCTAAGGGCGCTGCCGCCGCCAAGGAAGCCCGCATGGGCCATGCTGCACACAGCGAGCAGACAAACGAATACCTTGGAAGAGAAACAGGCACAGCATGAATATCACAGCACAGCACAAACAAAAAACAAAAAAAAAAACAAAATAAAAAACTTCAACAAACAAAAAAAAATGCTCAAAATTCGCTAATCCCGGCCACGAGATTTCGAGCTAAACCGTCAGCCAAGACGCACCTTCATGTTGGCTCTGTGTACGTGTGGAGCTGGGAGTTAGGAGTTAGGATTTGCAAGTGCGACTACGACGAGAGCTGAACTTCAACTGTGCCGCAACAGTGCACCGGCCGTTGCTTTTATTTGCCGCCATCAGCGGAGGCTAAGAGCCAAAAACACAAAATCAAAATCAAAATCACAACAAAAACAAGCTCGACCCTGCCCGGAGCCAGCTGACCACAGCTGTATGCTAATGTATGACACTCTAATTGCTTGTCCACGCGATGCTCTCTGGCCGGATTATGCCATCATCCATGCAGACACGGCAAAACGGCGAATAGCCAACAGCTGTCTCTTTGCCAACATCTTGGCCATCTCCGTCTTCGGCTAACGCCTTCACAGCGGCAGCTGGGAGTGTCGACTGTGGAGTGTGGAGTTTGGTGTCGACCAGCGCAGTTTCGAGGGGGGGGGGGGGGGTGCTTTTGCTGGCACTCTTTATTAGCTCGTTATGCAATTCATCAAAAACTTGCACAAAAAGCATTAGCCAAACATAACAAAAGCGAATAAGTAGCGCGTTTTAACACTCCAACTCCAAATCCAACATCAAATCAAACACCACCTTCATAATGTGCCCTAACAAACAGGGTATGTTGACTGTCTTCCGTTTTTTTTTTGTTGTTGATCCAAATTTATATATACATATATAAAATATAATATAATATATAATATATATGTTTATTTTAGACATGCATTTCTTATTTTTTCTTATATTTTATAGCATTATTTGTTATATATCTTGATCTTACATATATATATTTCCGTTTCGATAAATATATATAAGTTTATATTGATTATCTTACAAAAATCGAACACAACTTCGCACAATCGATAATTGGCAATCGTTCATAGAATAGTGGTATTCCTGAAACTGATTAAAATTTGATTCAGATTTCGTGAAGGAACAAAATAATTAAATAAAAGATTTTTTTTGAAAAACAAAATAATAAAAATAATGAAAAAATAATAATTATTAAAATAAAATAACTATAAATAATAATAATTATTATTATAATTGTTAATTCTTAATGATTATCATAATAGAAGGTGAACAAACAAAAAGTGTGACCATGTTATTGCCTTCGTGAAGAATGGCCACACTCGCCAGCAAAACCAAATCAAATCTTAATCAAATTTAAATCAGCCTCGGAACTACTTTTGTTAAAACCTTTAGTGTGACCTTAATTTCCCCAATTTTTTTTTGGGCACACTGTACATTTTGGAAGAATCAGCTGGGAACAGCTGATCGACGAAATCCTAATGAAATCCAAATCCGTTTCACGAACTCCACTTACATATTTTCTATAGTAAGAGGTCATACATCTTAATGACATGTATGACCATATTTATGACGCTAGCATCTGGGTCGATAGGCTATATATTTCCTAGGTATCGTTTGCTAAGAAAGCCTGTATTATTAAAAATTATGACTTCAAAGAAATCGATCATTAGTGTAGATTTTGCTACATTTTTTTTCCCGAAAACAATTTGAAAAACTCAGATCTTGCTCTTATAAAAATCATAGACATATAGTTTTGGTCTTTGTAACATATTTCTGATTAAATCTATCAGATTAATGTCCACTTTATGTGTAAGCGTATAGAATTTTCGATATCGCCGGGCTGGCTGTTCTCGTTGTTTCAATTTCAAAAAAGTGCGCCGAAAACTGGTTGATGGGGTCAATCGAAACGCTTATTAATTGTTGGCCCCCACAAAATTTAACTGCTTCGCAGTGGAACCTTCGGTTCGACACTTGATAGATGGCAAATAATTTTCCAGTGTTGCGCTACGTTAATTGCTTCAACGGCGTTTTGTAGTTCGCGGAAGCCCACAAATCCCACGCAGTCACGACATCTTATTCGTCTTTAGTTGCAGAGCAACGGCTTTTGCCTATCATAATAGGTTAACAATCACGCTGAGTTGGGTGGCTGGGGAGCTATAATATTGTAAACAAAAATAAATTAAATCCATGAATTTTGAACATTTCCAAAGTTTATGAAATTTGTTGTTGAACATTTGCTTAGTTTACGAGTAAGTATAACTTTAATTCAGGGCTGCTAGTCGCTAACATTTTGATGAGGGTTCGTCTGGCTTGTTGGTTCGGACCTTTTGTCTTAAGTTTTGTGCCCAAGCAACAGAAACAGGTTTCTAATTTACATCATGTTGCATGTTTCCGACATTTATATCGACATATCTATATGCGCATATACATAAGTAAATGCACAAAGCCAGTTGTTTTTTTTTTTATATTTTTACATTGGTTATAATTATCGAAGCATTATGCAATTTAAAGATTAGATACGTCGATAAAAATAGATTATAATCATAATTTTTAAGATATTTGATGATGAGCACATTTACCTCATATTTTTAATAATTCCATAATTTTAATAATTGGAAATGATAAAACTAGAGAATTAAAAATTAAGGTCATACGTATCTATTTTGTTTTTAACTATTCACATATAGTTACAGTCAACCGGATGTGGTTATAGAAATTATACAAAATCAATAATAAACATAAATATATACATAAATGTTTTGAAGAGGGGCTCATTAACATGAGGAAACCTTTCTGTGAAGACCTGCAAACTGAGAGGTCTACAGGGGAACTCCCTCAATTAAAACTAATCTCACCTAACTGTATCACTATTACCTATACGCAGTATAACTAAACGATATGTCAATCACTGAAGCGTAAAGAAATAATCCTCTTATGACGTAGCTCAAGTTTGTTTTCTGGCAAATCATCTCTTAAAGATAATGACAAATATGTTTTTAATTAATGATCGGAATTGTATACCCATTAAAAATGGCTAGCAGGCTAAAAGGCGCAACTATGATATACATAACATACATTTATATATTGATCTGAACATCGAGCATCGAGCTTTCTTAAGCTATTGACATACAAAGATATGTTGCTTGCGCCTTTCTTTACGATTCTCATATAGTCAATGAAGGCCATCCGACTCTCAGGTTGTTCTTACCCTCCTGTATTTGTGTTTTTCATGTTGTTTTCGCTTTTCTTTGCGATTCTCACACACCAAACTAACGCTGACAGACTTTCAGGTCGTTCTTATAGTTCTTAAACTAGAGGCATCAACTGTAGTTTGTAGGTTCACTTTAACTATGCGCATATAAAGATCACGTTGTTTTCGCCTTTCTCTGAGATTCTCATACACTTAATTTACTCTCTGATTGTGTATTAATTATGTTTATAACTTATGTTTTCTTAAACAATTGACATACAAAGATTATGTTGCTTGCGCCTTTCTTTACGATTCTCATATACTCAATGAAGGCCATCCGACTCTCAGGTTGTTCTTACCCTCCTGTGTATTTGTGTTTTTCATGTTGTTTTCGCTATTCTTTGCGATTCTCATACACCCAACTAACGCTGACAGACTTTCAGGTCATTCTTCGCGTTCTTAAACGTATCGTATATAAATATCATGTTGTTTTGCATTGCTTTGCGATTCTAATTTTTCAATTAAGGTTGGCTGATCCCGCAGGTTGTTCTTATTTAACATTTGTATAGCTTAAGTTTTCTTAAACTATTCGCATATAAGATCATGTTGTGCTCGTTTTTCTTTGCAATTCTCATATATCCAGATTAATTAAGGCTAACTGACTCCTAGGTTTTTTTTAGCGTTCTGTTAATTTAATATTTATCATTACTTACGCCCTCGCTACACTCACTCTTTGATAAGCTCTCACACACTCTCTCAATCTCTTGCTATCAATCACGCCGTTTCAATTGCTCTCTTCCTCTACTAAATACCCCCCTTCTAGGCGATTCTCATAGCTCAAATTAGGCTGACAGATTTTAAAATTGCAATTTCAAGCCTGATTTAAAGTATAGACAAACGCATTAGGGGTGACTTGTAGGGTATCTGCTCGTCGCTCGCATTCGACTATGGCACTCTTGAGTTTTTTGCCTGTGTCTTTGAATAAATTGATATAGCTGCAATCAACACTGACATCAATTTAAGAGTGGTACATATAAAATCTTACAGCTGCGAAAAAAGGCTTATTAAAGTTACTTAATATCCATAAAACTAATGAAAGAAAGGGCAACGACAGAAACAACAACTGTCTCGGTCTATGTTAGTTGTGGCTATACATAAATTATCTTGGTCCATTTGTGGGTTATGCGACGACGCCTTTCACTGCATGGCAAACTATTAATGGGTCTTATTTAAGCTCCCGACCTACATAACAGATTATTACCTATTGCCCGGCCATGTGTCGTTTGCTGTATATCATTATCATTTGTTGAGCTAGAGATCTGCCTGCCCCAATTTGGATTAAGGAATATTAATCGTGGCATTGTTTTGATCTTGCCACACAACATGCGAAGCTAATGATGGAATTAACGCTTGACTAATGATAGATCACAGCATTGCCATGCACAATTATTCCTCTGATCATAATTAGGAGAGCTGCATTCAAAATTGGGCACAAGACCCTGAACTTGTTGTGATATATGTATGTATGTACCTCTGGCCCGGGGACACCCGCCGGGCAGCACGCAAAGAAAATGATTTTTAGATATATTTTTTTTTTAATTTTTGGTTTCCAACATAGTTGAAGACGTTTTGTACAATTTATAAACTATTTAACATGAAAAAAAAAAGATGTCTTAAAGATATAGTAACAACATCTACAAGGCTAATGCCGTTGCTCAACTCGGACAACAGAAACAAATGAGTCGAGTGCCTGGCATATCACATGGCGGTGTATGGGAAGATGGGAGTCTGTGTTAAGCCATGGTACATCGGACCGCTTAGTCCCAGCCGCCGCCACCGCCGGCAGACCAGCCACCGCCGCCGCCGGCGGACCAGCCAGCGCCGCCAGCACCGCCGCCGTAGCCGCCTTCGCTGATGACGCTCACGACTTTCACGTCCTCGACGTGGTGGTGGCCATGGTCAGCGACAAAGTGTCCGCCATGACCGTGATCGATGGCGCCGCCTTCCTCGTGAATAACTTTGACAATTTTCACATCGCCGCCGTGACTGTGACCGTGGCCGTGGCCGTGATCGTGGCCGTGACTGAAGCCAGCATCTTGGATGACCTTGATGACCTTGACTTCGGCGCCATGTCCGCCGTGTCCGTGTCCATGATCGAAGCCACCGTGGCCATGTCCATGTGCCTCCTCATGAATCACTTTGACAATCTTGACCTCGGCGCCATGTCCGCCGTGTCCGTGTCCATGATCGAAGCCGCCGCCGCCGCCGCCGCCGTGTCCATGACCTTCCTCGTGGATCACCTTGACAATGGTGGGTGCACCGCCAAAGTGGCCACCGCCGCCAGAGTAGCCACCGCCACCGCCGCCGCCGGAGTAGCCACCGCCGCCGATGAAGCCAGCCTGGGCGAGGCTCACGCAGACAATCAGGCAAACAAACACCTGGACAAATGTCAAAGTTCGTTGATGGTTAAAAGGCTCCATGTATTTTGGTTTATTTCTTTTCGAAATCTTACCTTCATTTTGTTGTCGGTTATGCTTGGGTTCAGCTTTAGCTCTTGTTAGACGAAGTTAAGCCTGGAAGCTTAGTCAGTTACTAATATTGATGCTATGCTCGCTGGCCGCTATTTATACGCCATCCAGACCCAAGCGGCCAAGAAAAGCGCCATCCAAAGAGAAATGATGCCAACAGCAACAACAATAGCAACAACAATAACAACAGGTTAACGCCAACGTCAGCTGCAGTGAACCCAAAAAACAAGTTCACGATCTCGAATAGCCGAGCTATAAATTATTAATGTATGCATTAATGCGTTTAAGCCAGAAATTATAAACTTAGCCACTTGCTATCGAAATTTGTAACATTCAAAATCTGCATACACACACACACACACTCACACACATATACCATATACTAGTGTGTACACAAAAGCGACTGCTGGCACATAAATATGTATATACATACGCATAGTCCACATCCAAGCTTTGCTCGGGCTGTGACACACCTCCCTCTTAGTGAAATCCCAGATTTCATCACATTTCATATGAGCATTTAAAGACCATTTATGGCCGGCTGTTAAATGGTGCATATGTGCATGTTTAGAACAAAGGGCTGAGCGCTTGTATGTTTATATTAAATCATAATATATATATTTATATCAATTAATATTGTTCAACTTGTTGGGACTGTTTCGTACGATTGTAATGTCCATTTGTGGATTCAACAGGCTGCAATTAGCTTTAGGCCAACTTCCAATTAAAACTCTTTAAAAAGTGTTGTTTATTTTTCTCTGCCAAGCTAATTCTAGCCCAATTTCAATGCTCGCCGAAACAGAAATTGACTTTTAGTTTGCTTAAAGCCTTCAGTATTTTGTCTAAATATTTGATACAAAACCAACCCAAGGAAAATTTTTTTTTAAATAAGGCCAATATTGTTTTAATAGAGAGTTAACAATTTTGTGAACTCTGCATACTTGGTTTGGCGCTTTTTATTTTGGTTTGGTTAATAAAATGGTGTTTAAACTATTTATTTAATATATAAAATAGTAAAATATTGTCAACCAAAATTCCTCAAGCCATCCGACTATATAGATGCCCACTGGCTATAAATATTATTTGAAATGTTTTCCAGTTCTTGTTATATCAATTGACAAACTTGTGTTTTTGAGATTAGTTTAAAGTATCATATAAATTAAGGCCTTGCAAATTCTTTAATTCTTCATTAATCGTCTTTTAAATATGCATTTAATTGTTAAAATTGAACAACAGGGCGAGTCACATTGCTTAGTTAACAAACAACTGAATTTTTTGTTGAGAACTTCGAAAAAAACAAATCTTGGGAAAGTTATTCTTATGGATGAATTATTGGAGAGATTTCTAAGCTATGCTTGAACACTCTAGAGATTTATTTCTGTGTGTTATTTAACGAATTAATAAAATTTGTAAAACAATTCCTGAAAATTGCAATATTCGGTTTTATATTCCCAATTTGTTTAATCGATAAAATATTTTATACATAGAAATATAGCTCAATTATGGCAAATTATGGACAAATGGCTTCTGCAGACGCGCACGTGCTCTTCCTTCTATAAAATATATGTACATACACGCCTATATACATATATACATATATATATATATACTAGCGGGTATAACCCGGTTTTGCCCGTGGCACGTATGTTATAAAATCAATGTTCTCAACAAAATTTGATATGATTTTGAAACTGTTTTGACGGTAAACACATAACTTTCATACAACCGTTTTCCGCCAATTTACCACTGTTGCGGGTGGAATTTCCCAAATTGCTGAAATACGTATTTATTAAGTTCTTATTTAGAGCTTTGAAAGTAAGTTTGAAACAAATCGGACGCAACTTAAAACTTCGCCTAAAAAGTCTTTAAATCGCATTCCCCCCGAAGAAGTTTGAATTCTGCGAAAAGTGTGAAACACGTATCAAATGATTTTTATTATAGATCTCTGGAAATGAATTTGAGCGCGAAACGCCACCCACTAAATCTTTGACCTCCATTTCCACCAAGGAGGAACGTATTTTTCGAAAAGTGTGAAACACCCCTCAAATAAATTTGAACAAAGATCTTTGAAAATAAGTTTGGGGCCGATCGGATGGTAAACAAAAAACTTTCATACAACCTTTTTCCGCCAATTTACCACTGTTGCGGGTGGAATTTTCCAAATCGCTGAAATACGTACTTATTAAATTCTTATTAAGAGCTTTAAAAATAAGTTTGAAGCAAATCGGACACAACTTAAAACGCTGCCCAAAAAATCTTTAAATCGCATTCCCCGCGAAGAAGTTTGAATTCCGCGAAAAGTGAGAAACACGTCTCCAATGATTTTTCATATAGATCACTGGAAATGAATTTGAGCGCGAAACCTCACCCACCAAATCTTTGACCTCCATTTCCACCAAGGAGGAATGGGTTTTCCGAAAAGTGCGAAACACCCCTCAAATGAATTTGAACAAAGATCTTTGAAAATAAGTTTGGGGCCGATCGGATGGTAAACAAAAAAGTTACATACAAACGTTTTTCGCGATTTTTCCACACTTGCGAGTGGAATTTCCCGAAACCCCGTCTTAACGTGCACGTACATCACATAAGGTAACTACAGTGAAAATTTTAGCTTCCTAGCTCTTACGGTTTGGGCTGTGCGTTGATCACCAATCAGTCAGTCAGTCAGTCAGTCAGTCAGTCAGTCAGGACAAACAGTTTTATATATAGAGATATATATATATATATTATTCATTTATCATATTTATGCCATGTTGAAAATATCTAATCCATTTGTTACTTTGATTTCATATGAATTCTCTTTACGATATTAAAATGCATAAATATTGGTTTATTAAAACTATTTTTGAACTCAATTTACAAACAACTTTTGTTTACAAGAAAACTGTGTATTATGTGTCGTAGGATACAAATAATAATACAATGATAATAATAATAATAATTCTAATAAAAATAATGATAATAATAATAACAAGTTAACGATATCTATGCAACTGTTCTCTCGGTAGACAAGACGTAGTCTGGGCTTAAAGCGCAGGCTAATACATGGATTAAGTATTATTTATATATATATTATAGTATTATAATACGAATATAGCTACAAACGATTGCGGGTAAATAATACTTAATCCATATATATTATATTATATATTTTTTTATAATAAATTTTACTTTTATATACATATATAAATATATATTAAAATATTATAATATTAAAATATTACAAAAAAATACTGTTCACTGTCATTAAAAGCAAAATTTATTTATATAAAAGTAAAATATATATTTTTATGAATTTCTTTAGTTTACAGGGTAACTGTTAGGCGTGCACTTTTGAGTTAAATATTTAAAATTATTTATTTTGCAAATGACATAGTTTCTTTTATATATATAATTTTTTTCTAGCATACTTTCACATGACTTAACATTTTTTAGTTTTTTCTTGTGACATTTTAAAAACTTTCGGACAACAGAAATTCAGGAATAATATACATATTATTTATATAAGAATTAAGGTAAAATTTATGAGACAACGTGATAAAACAGAATTTAAATGTTTTCAAAATAAAAGAAAGAGCCGAGTAAAAACAACAATAACAAAGAAATATTTAAATGGCCGGAAGGCAACAAAATAGTTTGAATGCGATACAGATTAAAGTTGAAAATTTTTTTGAAATTTTCACATTTAAACATATGCGAGCATTGCGACGGAGCTGGAATGCATATTCATGTTCGAAAGTCCAGCTTGCAGACAGGCCAGCGTGCCCCGGAGTCGTCGTCTAATGTCGTAATATTTGTCGCACTTAATCCCACGGCTCTTGATTTGCCTCCAATCAGCGCCGCAATTTATCACGCCGCGCGCCCGCTTGCGGCGCCAGCCGATAAGCCCGTATGCGCCACACCGTGCCACAAGCTCAGTCAACCAGCAGTCAACCATATCCAAAGCTATTAACTTTTGTCTTCAGTGCCAGCGACAACGACAACGACTACGACTACGACAAGTGGCTGCCGATCAGATGATCTGCCCAGTCATTGCCAAGAGCTGTGCAAAAGAAACAATAATATACATACGCTGGCCCAGTGCTGAACCAGTTTAATTTTCGCACAACTTACAGCATGTAAAAATGATTCAACCGCGAGTATGACACTAGCAGATACCCTTTGCAAGGTTAGTAGGAAATTATGCTTAATATTGAGACACATTTGATAGCAGGGGAAGAGTTGGTTTTTGTTAGATTATATATTAAACGACTAGGAGATACCCTGAACCCTGAGGTTAGCTACAAAATGAAAGATGCTCGATATGTATATTCCATTTTTTAATTAGGAGGACCTACGTTCAAGTCTCTAGACAGACGGACATGGCTAAATCCACCTGGCTATTGATGCTGATCAATAATATATAGACTTTATGCTTCCTTCTGCCTGTTACATACATTTGCAGAAAAATATTATACCGTTTTGAAACATTTTCAATGGGATCAGGGTATACAAATGGATATAGTTAATATTATATTTGCTAAATCATAAATAAAATGTTTTTATTCCCTAGATAAATATAATCGTATTAAGCCTTCAACAGTCAGTCTAACAGCTGGAATTGATTTCATTAAAATGACTATCAAATTGACTCAGCTAGGGCCTATTTTTATAGTTCCGATTGTTCTTTTTATAGTTACATATAGTTTACCAGGCAGTTTATCTGCCTGTTAAGTGTCTGGCAACTAAAAGGAATTGCAGTGCTGCCACCTTGCAGCGCATTGCGATTGCACCAAGGTCTGGCAGCACCGCAGAAAGCGGATTTAAACTAAGCTGCTTAACGTCAGCAAAGCAGACACGCTGATTATAGGGTATGTGACAGCTGGGCTGCGTTAGTTGATTGGTTAATTCGCATTTGAATCTTTAATGTGCTAAATTGGCAAACCACATTAAACAATTTAATTATGCAAATTTCCGTCGGCCATTTAAAGTCAAAGCGCATTCGACAAAAGGGCCAAAGTGAAAGAAACAAATGCAAATACGAAAAACATGGTCAAAAAACAAAAAAAAAAATAAGCCAAAAGCCGATTTAGATTTCGTATCATTTATGTATGAACATATCTATGTGTGTGTGTGTGTGTGTGTGTGTGCGTGTGTGTGTGTGTGTGTGTGTGCATCTGCCTAATTAACAAGCCCGCCTAAATGCAATGTTGTGTTTGTTGCTGTTGTTGTTGCATTTGTTACTCTTTCAGCTAATAAATAATTCGGTTTTGATTGTTCGTGGTCGTGAAAACATTTTGCAACTTTCTCGTTGTTCGACTCGTTGGCCTCTTTCATTGAAATTTAACATTAGCTTTAACGAATACACTCGTAATGCACTCAGCATTATTTAAAACTTTAGTCACAAAAGCAAGCTTTTCCCTTAAATGCATGCAAACATATTCAAAATTGGAAAAAAACCAGATATATCTATTTGCATATTTACTGAAGGCCCTTTTGATTCATGGTGTAAATGAAGCTACTCGTTTTTAATTATGTAAAACTATTCGAAATTATTCACTTAGGTAATTATTTTATTGGCCATCGCATATTGAATATATTCGTCTTTTTATCTATTAATAGGCATCTTTACGAATCGGTAGTTTTATTGACAAACACCCGTTTTTGAAATGAAGGCTACTCCCGCTCGTTTTCCCGCCGAGCAGGCAATCAATCAAAATCACATTCATTTGTTTCCAGTATTCAAATACTCTATCCGATCTGTTCAATCTGTGCATTATATATTCAGCTAGTTGGTATTTTCAGGCCTTACCCGGTCCAAGTTCTTTGCTTGAAATAATATTTCGTTCGTTCAAAATTTGAATACAAAACTCAACCGATTTCCACGAAGTTTAGTGTTTTGTTCATGGCTTGGCATCAAGATCAATTTGGTATATAAATCTGGCAACATTATTTTTGGCAACATCATTAATGTAAAACTTGTACCCTTAAATATATATATATGTATATAGATTATATAGACCTATATAGACATAGGTCAAGATTTCCCACCCCCATAACTTGGTCAAAACTCAACCGATTTTCATAAGGCATGGCTTTTTATTAATGGTTTGAAATATCCTATATAGACATATTTAAGTCGAAATTTTCCCACTCCCACAAGTCGGTCAAATCTTTGGCTCTATGTTTATCGGGTATACCCGCTAGTATATATATGTACATATGTAAATATATATGTACATATATATGCATATATGTATATACTAGCGGGTATAACCCGGCCTTGCCCGTGGCACGTATGTTATAAAATCAATGTTCTCAAACAAATTTGAAATGATTTTGAAACTGATCGGACGGTAATATATATGTATATATATAGGTATGTTTATGTATATAAGTATATATGTATATATAATATATATATATAAATCTGCCTTCTTCTAAGATTCTCAATTATTCAAGTAGGACTTGTAGGTCTTCATACCTTAAAAGTAAGGTAAGGTAAGTTTGTATTTACGTATGTATGCTCTTTTATGTGAAAAGTTGAACAAATTTTCTTCGCTGCAATTAAGAACAACGTATCTTTTCTGCTCCTATTATGGCTTTTTTCTATTATTCAGCTAACTCGTTCTCTACTTTTTTTAAGGGTCCGTATATTTGTATGTCGGCCGCGCTCCTACCGGCAATTAAATAATTCTGCGTCTTTATTTGACTCTCTGGGTAAGTGAATATTCACATTTATATATATGTATTAAAATATAAATTTAAATATATATTTCCTTTCAATTCCGACTTTCTACGGGTTATCTTATATTATTTGATCCAATATAAATGGACTAAAAGTTTGAATGAAGTTGTGCTTTTTGAAATTTTTAAAGTACAGGGTATATTTTAGCCAAGCATTTGCATTCCAGTTGTGACTGGCGAAGTCGTCAAGTGCACAGAAATCTGTGTCAAAGGAACTGGGACACCTTTTGATTCAATCTATTGGAAATGATTTGGGGTTAAGGCACGCCAAAAGCTTTTGGCACTGGGGTCAATAATCTAAAGCACATACAGCTGCAGAGTGGCACAGCTTAAAGCAATGCAGAGTTTTTGCGCTGGTGTTTGAAACTTGGCTAAAGCCAAGCTTAGAACCTATTTTATGCCTATTTAGGCTGAGCTTTTTGGGACAACACTTTTATGGCAGCATTTGTAAAGGCATAACTATTTATGGCTGACTCAATGGTTGTGAACTGAACTTAACGGAAAATATGTTCCACATATAACGAAACCTGGCGAAAAATAAGCAAATGTTAAGTGTTTACATGCAGCATGCTGTTAACTAACGTAATGCTGTTTGCTGCTTTAGTTTGGACACGAACCAGTTAGTTAAGTAAATTAATGCTGAAAAATATTGTTTTTTTATTTTTTAAGAATTAACTTCTTTATTTTAAGTTTTAAGGGTGATTTAAATAATGTTTGAGCTGGTGTAATAATAGATATATTTTGCTAAAGTTGGTTTCAGTTTCGTAGGATTCTTCGAATAGTTCTGAGCATATTACGTTTCTTATTTTCTGGTATCTCTTTTGTGGCTAGTTTTTAAGTTTCTACGCCTTTTTCTTTTGCTCTCCTCCCACACTAACAATAGGAACGTCCTGCCAGCGATACAGCTTGTCACGTTTCGCAGCGGCAGTGGCAGTGGCAGTGGCCATTGTCAATGGATTTGCTTTGGCTTCCCGGGTTTTCTAAATATCGCTTAATTGCTCATTAAGTTAATTAAAAAAGGGAACAAATCGCGCTGCAGTTTGTGGCACTCGATGCCCAGATGCTCTGTTAAAGGTTTAATGGGAAGAGATCAAAGTAACGAGCATTTAATTTCAATCTTTATCCGATTATCATCAGAAGTGAGTCCTGCTTTATTGCAATCTTGCAAGCAAAATGAGCATGCTCTTAGTTGAAAATTGTAAAAAAGAAAATCTGTCAATCTGTCGCGCGGGCTTTACTCAGTCATGAGAATACTCGCCAACTATATACAAAATGTATTCTCTCGCAAACAGGGTATTAGCCGTCTTTAATGAGCTGCGCGCACGTTCGCGTTTCGCGAAAAGCCATCGATAACAAAACGACGCCCAGCCACCCAATCAGGCCTTGTCCAGCTCCACGTCGCGAGCAGTTCAATTAGGAGCTGCCAACTGTTAAGCATTTAATTATGGAAAGAAAGTTTTCAAAGCACAAATTTTTTTTTTTTTGCCAGTGCCAACACTACATTGTTGCGCCAGTGTTGCAAAACTTTCACAAAAAGTCTGCTATTTGGAAACTAAAGTTCGGTTTTATTAGCAAGAAAATGAAGTTTCGAATTTGAATAAAAATTCATAATTTTTGAAATTTTACAGAATTTGAATTATATTTTTAATTAAAAATTAAAATTTGCACTTTCTTTTTTAAACTTATTTTTTACTAAAAATTATTTTTTTAAGCTCTCATTTCATAAAATGAATTGTAAATGGGATAAGCGTAAAAATTCCGATTTTATTTAATTTTTAATCCATTAAAACAATTTTGTATGAGCAAACATTGAACAAAGTTAATTCTCTTCATCAATTTATTACAATTAAAAAATGTTAAATCAATTATTAATTATTCTGAACTATTGTTAATGAGAAATAAGAAAAGACATCATCGTGATATATGTATAAATGAAGTCCAGCTACAATATATTTAAGCGAGATGTAGGCTTTGCCTTATATAGAGGTCATGTGTGCCTAAATTAGTTAGATCATATAGATTATGTATACAGTACTTGCTTTTGGAAAAGTTTTGCTTGTCTGAAAGTTGTTGGAAAGTGGAATGCATTATGCATTGAATGCGAAATGGAAAGCCGCAATATTTGCTGCACACAATCCAGGGTATAGTGAAGTTTATCTGATATTGTAGCCGCCGGACTAGGCCAGCTGCCCATTGAGCCGCTGGAGCTGCACGTGGCAGGCAGCCGCAGCATGAAATGAAACAACTATTGGCAGAGCAAGAACGGAAAGAAAGCCGACGCTGACGCCGACGCTGACGCCGACGATGACGCCGATGCCGACAGCGACGTAAGCTATGCGTTTTATTTGTTTACATTTCGTAACATTCCGGCTGCTGTTAGCTAACAGCGTGTGTAACAGCTGCTAAGCGAGCCGAAGCATGCGTCTGTTAATGCTCGTGCAAAGGACTCTGTGGCATTTGGCGGGCAGCAGGAAGCGGGGCGCAACGCGAACTCGGAAGCTGGCTGCTGCACGTGGCTGCTGCTGCTGCGGCTGCTGCTGCGGCTGCTGCTGCTGCTCAGTTAGAAATTCAGTTTCAGTCGAAGCAGTGCAGCCAACGAGTCGCTACTCATCTGTCCCAATTGTTGTCCGTGGTCGTGTGGTCGCTGTTGCCGTTGCTGTTGCTGTTGACGTTCTGCCGTGGCTGCCACGTTGCGACGTGGACTCGTGTGTTTTGCGCCGCTCAGTCGAGGTCGTGGTCTCGCATGAAGCGGTCGACAAGTCGCATCAATTCACCAATTTGAATCGCAGCCAGTTAAGTCAGCGTAGTCCGTGCCACGTGCGGTTTGTCCAACATAGTCCGTTTCACAGCCGGAGAATCGGAGGCGCAGCGACGCGTAAACATCAATTTTTAGCGGCCAACAAGATCTGGCCAATCTACCAAAAATTTCCTTTTGTGCATTCTATTGTTTATTTTTTTTTTGCGTGAATTATTGTACCGTCAATTGCAGTCAGTGAAGCGGGCCAAGCAAGCGAATCTATCCCTGCCGATAGAACAGCCTGGGCAAACATTCTGGTGAGGATTGTAGCTAATTTGTAAACATTTTTACGTGTTATATTCTCTTTTTGTGTGTGTGTGTGTGTGTGCGTGTGTGTGTGGTTCGAGCTGTGACATTTCGTTGGGTTGCTTTTATGATTGCATTAATTTTCGATTAACTTCCTTCTTTTTTGTTTACTGACAAGCACTTCAAAGGCCTTCTCCATAGATCGAATTATTAGAAACTGAAATGCGTTTCGGCCTCTAATGACTTTCGAAAGTATTTAAAACGGCAGCCCGAAACCAGCTCGCAGCTCGCTTAATTTCTTTTGGCCAAAAACTTTGCCAAGTGCCAAAGCAGATAAAAAAACAAAACAAAAAAAAAAAACAATAACAAAAATAAATTACAAATTACAGCGCAACCGAAGCTCTGTCTAAATGGTGAGTATTGTAATCTCGAGGCTTTGGATCTTCCATTATGCGATTAGGCCAAAGTAGCACCAAATCCTCCCCCTGCCAATAAAGTGCAGATTCCAAATTGATATATACATATATATATACGATGAAAATTCTTTAGTGTGTAATTTAATATAGTACTTAATAGTGCATATAATAATAACAATAATAAAAGGCAACTTTTTTTTATTGTTCAAACCTGCAAATGCAGCATTTGACATTTGAATATTATAAAATAATTATGGCTCGATAATAAATTCAATTAATTTTTTGCTGTCATTCGCAATTTCAATTCTTTAATTATGGCTATTTTATTTTTTTCTGTTTTTTTTTATAAGTAAATTAATTTAATTGTTGCCACAGACATTAAACATGCATGCGCTATGAAATAAAATTAAAAAGCAGACTTTAATTAAAATATTTTATTTTTATTTTTTATTTCATTTGCATTTTATTAATATTTTATTTAAATGTATTATTCCTTTTAAATTTTATTTATATATTCTTTATATTTTATTTAAATGTATGCTATTTATATTTTATTTATATATTATTTATATTTTCTTTATAATAGAAAACTTACTTTAATTAAAGTCTTCTTCAATTAGAGTATTTTGTTTTTTATTTCAAATTTTATTTATAAAGAAATTACTTGAATTTAATTCTACTTTTCAATTTTATATTTTACTTATTTATTTATTAATGATCGTCAGAACGAGTGTTAATTCGTATTTTAACTAAGTATTTTATACAAGAGAATAGAAAAATTAAAAGCTAAAAGCCTAATCAGAGTTAAAAAAAAATGTCCTGTAACAGCAACAACGCGCTGGGCTTATTTTATTTATAAAAAAATTACTTGAATTTAATTATACTTTTCAATTTTTCCGGGCAGCTTTGCCCCTTTGGAAATGCTTTTAAAAATATGCACATATTCCTTAATTATCAATGGGAAATTAAATAAAATAACAATTGAATTTACAATTCATTTATATTATTTTTTCAATTTTTTTGTAACGCAATTAAGGATTGTCTATTTTTTTTTATATTTCTGATTAAAATATGATTCTTGAATATTAATGAAAGCTTTTCATATTAAATTATTATGTATGTGTATATATATATATTTCATGGTACAAATTTAGTTGAGTTTTTATAGTTAAAAGACAGAAATGAAATGAATTAAACATTTGGGCTTGCCCCGAAAAGTATGCAATAGAATCGTTAATGCGACTTTTGGCGTAATTGCAACTGGGAACCTCATCAAAGTGAATTTTTTGTGTATTCCGATATTTTCGAGGCATATACATATGTTTTATATATTTTTTAATGATTAAGCAAATTGAGATGAAAATGTTTTATGCTCGTCATTTCATACGCTGAACGCTTTTTAATTGCATTTATTCGGTCGTTTCTCTTTCTCGCCTATTATTTCTATCTCTGTCCCACTCTCGCGCTGTTGCTGTGGAGACAGGTGTACACGAAAATTCATGTCAACACATTTTCATTAACGCTTTAATTTCATATGATACAATTTTAATGGGCTCTAATTGTTGCTCCAGCATCTGAGTGCAAAGTTCCCAAACTTGAAGCTGAGAGCATGCATTCAAATATGACGGCCTGCCCCACTGTCCGTCTGTCCCACTGTCCGACTGTCCGACTGTCCGTCTGTCTGACAGTCCGTCTATTTTTTGGTCTCTGTCTGGGGCTAATGGATGCGATTAAGCATTTTAATTGCAGCACTGGGGAAACAAAATCCGCGTGTAGTTTCAACAGCTGAAACTTTCATTTAAACTCTGAACAATCTGCATATTTATGTACACACACACACACACACACACACACATACTATGTGGCCATGTGTGCGTGTGTGTGTGTTGTGCGCCTTTCTGTTTTATGCCACTTGTACTTGGCTGAACGCAGCTTTGTCTGGTATAATTAAATTCTTACTGTACATCTCAGCCCGGCCAGAAGTATTTCCTCATTTAATAATTCACAGCACTTGGCCCCCAACTGAGTGCTAATTTATGCAAATTATATTAATTTCATTCCTAACTGGCTGCTAAGCTGCCAACAATCCAAGTTAAGCATGTGTCTATTGGCATTGTCAATCCTGCAACTCCTTTAATGGAGTTATGTTAAAACAGCTTGCGAATTATAGTGGAATTTTTTAAAGTTTTCGTTAAGGATTTGCTTGTATGTATTGAATTAATCAAAACTATTAATAATATATATAAATATTAAATATTTTAAGTACATTAAGATGAAAACTTGGATAAATATTTATATAATATTAAAAACAAATAATAAAATAATAGTAATAATAATATTCATAACAATATTATTTCAAGGTTGGCAAATGCTTTTTCAATTATTCTTTTGTTTAATCTCCTCGCAAGAATTTCATCTAAAGAAATGAAATAATTATACAAAAATTGAATAGTTGGGTTGTTCTGAGGAAACCTTCCCAAAACCTCTATTAAAATAAAAAAAAAGCAATGAATTGAATTTTTGGATCAGAAATGTGGAACTGTCCAAAGTTATTTTTTAATCAGTTTAAAGTCCTAATTAAATTTATGCAAAGTGAGGCTAAAAGTGGCAGAAACGGGTGTCGAGGGTGCCAACTGCTGTTAAGCCTGAAATACGCCAGCCAATTAAAACAAAGTAAAAAAAATGAGGAAAGCAAATAAACAAAAAAATGAAGAAGAAGGCGAAGAAGAAGCGGAAGAAGCAATGATACCAACATATTGACAGTGCTTTGGCAGGCCAAATCACAAATGAAATTAATTTATGAAAATACGAAAAGCGGCTGCCGCATTCGCAGCGACGCTTGCGCCCGCATTCGCTAACAAGTATTTGCTTTTACACACGCACACAAGCACACACGCACACTCGCACACTCTGGTGCTGCTCATCAATGTGGCAAAGACGGCAGCGTGCCACAGGATCTCTCCAAGCGCGGCTGCCGGGCCAGGACCCGCATTTGTTAGTTGGCTGGTTGACTGTTTTGTTTGCCTGTCAGTTTGTCCGTCAGTTTGTCTCTCTGTCTGTCTGTTTGTCTGTTTGTTTGTTTGTTTGTTGCTGTTTCTGCTGCTGCCGCTGTGTTTGACTACAATTTACGTCATTCAGCCGCAAACACCTGCACCGCCTCTTACTTTTCATGTATTAACCCGCTCGTCCCAAAAAAACCCCTGCTCTTGCTTTTTTGGTTCCGCCTTCTCTGCCGCATCCAGCATTTTATTCACCTGCCCGTGGCCATTGCCCCCCCTCTCCACCGTCCACACTCCTCCCACACTGCCCCCCACATCCCGCACAGTGCGCACTAACGCCTGTACATACATAATTAAGGCGTGTTATCCTTGTTGACTTTGTTATTAATCCACTCCAGCAAATTTTTGTTGCTGCTCCTGTTGTTGTTGTTGTTGTTGTCGTTGCGGTTGTTGTTGTTGTTGTTCTGTTGCTCTTCTGTTTTGTGCCACATTATTTTTTGTCTCCACTACGTTGTGCAATTCGTCTCTTCGGTGCGTGCGTGTGTGAGGGATATGTGTGTAGAAAGGTTTCAAATTTTATTATGCGGAAAAAAGGTTAATAAATGGAATTTTCAAGTTGTTAAATTGTTTATTTAGGATGCTCGCACACACACACACACACACACACACGCGCATACAAATACTCGTATGCACTTGCAGCATTTCCGTTTCCCTTTTTTTTTATCAATACTCTGTATGTAGTTTCTAAAGGGTATATTTGAGCGACAAGTGCATGGCAATGCGTGCGAGTCAATGCTGTATAAGGTATATATGTATACCTGAGCAGCATGTCTGTTTGCTTGAACTTTGAAAAATCGAGTGATATGTAGAAGTCTTATTTGTGCTCCATTAAAAGGACGCTATGTTATTTAATGCACTTTACGAGGCATTTTCTAGTCTATCACTCTTAACACAACACGCGCTTATACTTTTTATTCGATCGGCTGTGCAATTTTCATGTTTTGCTACGCATTTTCGCAGATTCCAGCCTTTTGCCTTCTTGAATGTGTGCGATGTGTGTGTGTGTGTGCGTGCGTGTGTGTGCGTGCGTGTGTGTGTGTGTGTGCGTTAAAATATTTTTTGTGTTTCGCTTCGTAAACGGAAGGAAGCTGCTGGCAGATTTTGACACGTTGACATTTTACGGTTATTATTGAGATGCTCTTTCGAGAGACAAGGGGTACATCAAATTTGCCAACGCTTTAGCTCCGGATCAGTTCATGAATGTATATGTGTATATATATACATAGCTATATAATCTAGGCGTAGTTGTGTGCCTGCTTCAGGTGAGCAAAACGCTTTCAGCCTTGTCTTGACTCATATTTTTCTTAAAGTATTTAAAGTCAAATGCAAAAACGAATAAAAGCTGTTGCGAGGGAGGTTTGGAGTAGGTCAAAGGAGCCAATTCGAGAGATTTGTAATATCATATTTGTGCTTAGGACTAGCTCTTGGGCTCGGCTCCAATACAATGGCTAAGGAACTCTTATGCCTATTCGCAAGTCTCGACTTCAAAGTTGGGATTTAAGGTTTCTCAATCTTCAATTTTCGCCTTTAAGTGGCGTCCATTCTAGTGTGCTTTATGCGCGCGTGTGTGTCTGACTGTGCGTGTGTCTGACTGTGCGTGTGTGTGTGTGCGTGTGTGTGTGGCTGAATGTGTGCTGGCATAACGGTGCCCAAAAGCTTCGGGCAGCTGAAAGCAATAACGGCGCTTTCTTTGCTTAGGTTTTTGGCTTCTGGTTGTGCTTCCGCTTTTGCGTCATAGCTGGGGCCTAATTCGAGGCAGTCACTTGATTTTTAATAAATGCTACGTTTTTATGCGCACAGATGATACCGAAAAGAATGCGAGTAGACGTAGGGGTATTCGAGTGTGAGTGGGCGCTCCACTGAACGTAGGAGTACGCCAAGGCATTAGACTGAGACTTAAACGAGCGAGCGCGCGAGTTTGACTAGGCTGCGAGTAGGACAAGAATTATCCGAGAATGCGTAGGGATATGGGCGCAAGTAAAAGTAGGCGTACGAGTATTAATAAGTAGAAGCAGAGGAGTAGAGGCAGCGAGAGTATGAGTATGGGGTTGAATTATACATAAATGGATGTGTAAGAGTAGTATAAGTATAAGTAAATGTAGCTGTAGGCGTGGAAGTATTTATAAGTCAATCTAGAAGTCCAAGTGTGAGATAGATATTTATAAGGAAATATATAATTATATGTCGAAGTGGATAATAGACGAGAGTGTGGGTAGTAGAACAAGTATAAGTAGACCGAGGGTACGTTTTTCAGGGCTAGAAGTCAATGTGGATATTAGTCGAAAGTGTGAGAAGTAGTAGATTATGGAAGTACAGCAAGTGTTAGTTTAAGCACATATAATTGAAGATGGGTGAGTAGAAGAGAGAGCGCAATTCAGGGCTGCAAGTCGAAGTGATAAATAGACGACTGTGTGAGTAGTAGTAAACGTATAAGAAGAGCGATTGCGAGTATAAGTACGTTCATGTGAAGATATACAAGTAGAAGAGAGAGCGCAATTCATGGCTGCAAGGCGAAGTGGGTCATAGACGAGATTGTAAGTAGTAGAAGAGAGTGCGCTTTCCAGGGCTGTAAGTCGAACTGGATAAAGGTATAAGTAGAGCGTGTGTGAGTATAAGTACGTTTAGTTGAGTATAAGTAAGTGACGATGTTTGAAATGAAAAGAGTGCGTTTTCCAGGGCTGCAAGCCTAAAAAGAAACTGCTTCGACTGGGTCGAAGCTCTGAATTATCATATATTTTTAACATTTTAATGAAAGAATTCAATTTGTTTTTTAAAATTGCCCATTTTACTGAAAATATTGTAAGCCGTAGATATTTTTATATACGAAATGCGGTCTAAGTTTAATGCCTACCCAAAATCGGCAGCTACCAAACATGGTTAGAAATATCGCATGATTGTAGGTTAAGTTTCTTTTACTCTGAGACTTTCCTTTCCTCTAAAGTTGTATACTTATAACTAAAACATTTTTGGGCTTAGGCTGTTTTTTGAGCATATCGGGCACGAACCAGTTAGCTTTAATGCCGGGTAAGTATAAGTTAGTCTTGAAAAGTATTACCTAGTATGAGTAGAGGCATGGCTGAGAGAAAAAGATTATTATTATTTATATATAAGAATTATACTCAACACACACTTTGACTAACAACATTAAACAACAGTAGTCAGAGTCGTACGAGTCAGTTCCAGGCCAAGTTGCGCCTTATATGGACTGACACATGACACATATGTATATGTGTGCACATAAGGCGAGTGAACATTATAAATACTTGTAGTTTTAGAAAGTACTTTTGGCCTGTGCAAGGCATTTGCCATTACAATTTTGGCACGTTCCAGAGTTTTTGTTAGTGTGCATTTTCTGTGTGCTCTCCAATTTGTATTATCTTAACTGCTTTTTTTATTTTATTTTATTTTTATTCTATTTTCGTATATATATACTATATTTGCTGTTAATTAGTGGCTGGCTGGCTGGCTGGCTGGAAACTGAAATAAATATGCTTTCACATGGCACTGAGGCACTTGAGCATTCTTCCTTAGTTTTTGGTCGAGCTGGCGAACTGGCGAGCTGGCGAGCTGTTGTGCAGAATTCTTGGTCCAGAATATGCGAGTGGCAGTCCGAGTCCGCTCGCTTGCCCCAGATAATTTAATTAAAAATAGCAACCATTTGATATCAAACAAAATTGTACGCACAACAACATGAATGACTAACCGGAAAGTGCCCCCAAGGCGGCTGCAGTCAGAGTTCGTTCCTGTCCGTCTCTCCGTCCCCATGTCCTCGAGTCCGTACACCAAGCTGACTGCATGATGGGCCACATGAAGTCCGACATGCGGCATGCCGGGGCGCGAGAATTCATTAAACTTTAAACCGTAATGAATACTCAACAAATTTGAAAGACAAGAAGAAAAGACACCGCGTGCGGTGCTCACAAATACAAATACAAATACAAATCCAAGCACAAACACACACAGAGCGAAAGGCAAAAAGATGCCGCACGGCTATTGCTGGCTATTGCCTCGGGGTTTTGGCTTTAGCCACAGCTTTGGCTTTGACTTTGGCTTTAACACAGTCTAGGCCCCAATGGGGGGCTCTTCTCGGTTGTCTATTACGCGCACTGTATCTCTGCGCCACCTGCAATTGGGACGCGCCAGCTTTTGGCCACTTGGCACCACATAATCAGCACAGTTTATGCTGTCGCCATGTTACGGCCGCAACTTGCTGCTGGGCACTTGGGTTCTCGCTCCTTGAGACTCCGCCTGTCTTTTGCACACGCTCCAACAATATAAATATAATTTACAGCGAGTAATAATCATAAGAAGCAGGTAAAAGTGCGATGCGCAAAGAAGTTAAAAAATAAAAAAAAACAGCAAGAAAAATGCGAAAAACCCAAAGAAAATGTAGCCAAGAAAATGAATTTAACTATTTAAGACACCGAAGCTGACATGCTCTTTAAAAAATATGTGCTAATCAGGCTTAAAGACAAATATAGTTGAAGGGCCAAATAAATCATTCAATTTAAAAAGTGTACAACCGAAAAAATGCCAAACATAAAAACTTACATAGTTTTTAATTAAGGGATATGGGCAAAAAGTATCCACACAATTTCTTTATATGGCGATTTTAAGCAGTTCCGGTTTTTCTTTTTAATATCGCAGTGAAATTCTGCGGTGTCTGTTAGCGAAAAAATAATATATATTTTGCAAGAAATTGGTAGTCGTTGTGCTCATACCCTGTACTTAGCTTCGTTAGTTGGGTTGTTATTTAATTTTAAAAACAAAATAAATTTAATGTCTAGTGTCCGTAGCTACAAGTTTGTGGAACAGCAAGACGGTCAAATCTCGATAGATAATGTTGATCAAAAATATATACATATATACACCATATAGGCGTCGCCTAGCTTAGCAATATGCTTCTCTTTAGCCATTTAATGGCTATAGGGTATGAAAAGGGTCGAATGGCATTTTAATAATTGAAGGCGTATACGCAATATGCGTATGCTTTTTAGTTACTGTTACGCATACGCCGTGTGCGCCGCGCCACATCACGCCACGCCGCGCCGCGCCGCGCCACGCCATGTCACTCACTTTTATTTCGGTATACAATTTGCATTTCGTGCGTGCGGCCAAGTTAAGTTAAGCTCCTGTTTATTCATTGGGGAACAATCTCTGAATCATCGCTGCCCTCGTCACATCTACAGCCGCAGACATGTCCACATGCCTCGTATTCGTCCTCCTACTCGTCCTCGTACTCATCATCGTCATCGTCATCGTCATCGGCATCGTCATCGTCATCGTCTTAATTGTGTGGAAATAAGCGAGTGAGTGGCCCCTTCATGGCAAGTTAATTGCGGGCTTTTGAGTCATGTGCTCATATTAAATATGCATGTGAGGGCACGGCAATGAAAGTGGGCACAGGAAAGGGGAGTGAAAAGGAGCCTGCCAATGAAAACCCACAGCCTACACGCCCGATCGAGCTGTGCTGCATAAAGGCACACAGCTCTGTGTGCCAATCCGATTAATTATGCATGAATTTACTTAGCCGCCGTTCGCGATATATACTCCCAATTATACAAGGACACGGCTCAGACACTAGTTATCCGCTGGGTGGAAGGGAGAGAACGGGGGGGGGGGGGGGGGGTTTGGTGTCATATGCCACACAACCTATTCAATAGCTTTATGTTTAAAGTGCTAAGCTCAATAATTAAGCAGATATCTCGTTCAAGGACCTACAAATACTCGTAATGTTTACCAGAAGTCAGGACTCTTTGTGAATTGCACTTTGTGTCGTCTAAAGCGCTCTAGACGGGAGTGCCCGACTGAGGGGATATCCTAAACTCTCTTCTATAATATGAACGATACGTGATCTGCATGTACTATTCTAAAAGCTAAATTTGACACAGTTTGGTGACTCTAGGTCTTGAAACCTAAGCAATTTGCCTAAAAAACAAGATTTTAATATCAATTTTTGTCGATTGCCTGGAAACGGGGCAAGCTATCGATTATCGATTAAGAGTAACAAACTCGTACTGCCCGGGCACTAGGAGGACCCACGTTCAAAATTTCAAGTCTCTAGCTCTTATAGGTTCTGAGATCGACACGTTAATATTTATAGTTAGACTTACAGACGGACATGGCTAGACTTGGCAATTGATGCTGATCAAGAATATATATACTTTATGCAGTCGTTTAGGCTTCCTTCTGCCTGTAATATACATTTGGACGTTGAGTTCTTGATGAAAAAACTTACGTTTTCTGATCTTAATTATCAACGCAAAAAGTTAAATCAATTCTTAGTTAAAAAAATGTAATCAAATATTTATTACAGCCTGCTTTTAATTGTGTAAAATATAAATTATTTTTTTATTTTTGCCAAAGCTTAGGAGCTCTTCAGTCTTTTCAATTCAAATTGAAATCTTGGTTATAAATAATGTCCTCTTAATATGAAATTTTCTTTAAATAAAAACAAATATTTCAATGCGAAAGGCCATCTTTCATAAAAGCCAAACTTGTTGATTTAATGCAAAGTTTCGGCCAGTTGTCCAAATCAATAAATGTTCAAAAATTTCAATTGAACCAAATGGTCGCTGGGGGCAACACAAATGTGTTGCAAGAACTCAAGTACTCGGCGCAAGGGCGGGCAGGCAATTCAAGTTTCACGGACAGCGCAGCTTAAAAAAAGTGTCAAGCAAGACGCACAACATTAAATTGTTTTTAAAACAAGTTTGAAACATGCCACGCAAGGGATTTTAAACCAGATAATGCGTATAGTTGTTTAGTGTGTCAATTGATTTAGGTAAGATGCACTCTGCAATATTTATGTATTATTATGTTAAGGAGTTGTATATGTGTGTATATATATGTGTGTGTGTGTGTGTGTGTGAGTGTGCCTTAATATATAGCTGGGCATTCATATATGTGTGCATGCGTATGTTGTTGCGGTTGATTGTTTGTGTGCAGGGACTGTGGCTCGGACCGCAACAATTGCAGGCGACAGGTGGAGGCAAATAAATAAATTTGGCTGCGTGTGTGTGTGTGTGTGTGTGTGTGTGTGTGTGTGTGTGTGTGTGTGTGTGTGTTGCACTCGTTAGGATTGCTGCAAGGTGCCCCAGGCAAGACCACATGGAATATTACTCATACGCGCTATTAGCCGCACGCTGCACACACACACAACACACACACAACACACACACACAGCCACGCCCTCTTAGTGACCACGTGTGGCTCAGCTGCGTTGCAATGGCTGTAAAAGTATTTGTGGAATTGGATGTCGCAAAGGTTTTGCTTAGAGATGCCAGCCACAAGAGCTTCTGTGTTGTTCTTGCTATTGTTTTTGCTGCTGCTATTGTTGTTGTTGTTCCGGTTGTTGTTATTGTTGTTGTTGTTGTTGTTGCTGTTGTTGTAACCATCCAAGTGCCAAACGAAGCGTGGCAACCTCAAAACGTAAATTTTAACGTCCTTGACATTTTATGCCGTTTGGCGTTTGGATTCCATGTAGCGTGCGGCGCGCATATGTATCAAAGTGCGTCTATTATATATAGACACACACACACACACACATGTATATATATGTATATGTATCTATATGGTTTCCTAATTATGCCCCGACAATCTTAACCTGCCCCGAACATTGGCAACCTCAGTTTATAGCGCTTCATTTATCTGAGCTTTACCTTCAATATTGCGCCATCTAATTGTTTACTTAAGGCCCTAGGCCCATAACTAGTTAAGAATTAAGCCAGGTCAGGCGCCTAGCCTGGCTAATGTGGCTATACCAAATGGTTGAATATGCCGTAGCATATCCCAGCACTCACACACACACACACACACACACACGCACACGCACACGCACACCCGCTCCTGCCCAGAAGATTACTGTCAGTTAACCCGGCCGGCATTCGCTTGGAAAAAGGTCAATGCACAAGACTTTACCGTTGCTGGCATTGTTTGTGCTACCTTTTTTTTTTTATACAAAAAATATTAAAAAAAAAAGTGACACAAATTCGATTTGCAAAATCGCCTGGAACCTGGGCCTGGGCCTGGGCCTGGACCCGAAAAAAAACCTAAACCTGCACCTAAGCCCAATGGCCGTGCCGTGCGTTAGATTTTGTGTCAGTCCATGACGCGATTGCGTTTCTGATTATGTGCAGAGGCAACGGGACAAAAAGGTTGCGCCACGGTGCTCAACCCTTTGACCCAAGGGCCCCGACGGGCCAGCGCCACGGTGCTGCCCCACGGCATATAATATACTCGCTGGGCGAAGGCATATAATATACTCGTAGTTTGTACTTATTTGTACATATGCCACATATCGCAAATATCAGCGATTTACACTTAATTCGTACAATTCTTTTATGCCCATACTATTTTAAGACCAGGCCCGGTTGGTGTTCTTACAGATGTGTAATCGATTGTTATAGCTGCCCTTGCAGAGGGTATTCTTGTTTTGTTATGAAATGTGTGTCGCATGGAAGGAGATATCTCCGACCCCATGAAGTATATATATTCCAGATAAGCAACAACAGCAGATATAGCCATGTCAGACTCTCCGTCTGTGCGGCTAAATATGTGTCCGTCTGCCTGTTTCCTTTCCTTTCAGTCTCTCAATTTGTAATTTTTTCATCATGAAACATTGCATAGTCAGAGCATATCAGAACCAACCGGATCGGACCACTATATCATATAGCTATCATTCTATCATTTCAACATATATGCAAAATCCTATCAACATCGGATGACTATGTAATATAGGAACGATCGTTCAAAAAGTAGGTGCTGATATGGAAATCTTTTTTAATACCCTTGTAGATGGTATTATAATTTTGTCTCGAGATGTGTAACGCATAGAAGGAGGCATCTCCGACCCCATTAAGTATATATATTATTGATCAGCATCAACAGCCGAGTCGATATGCTTAGCTATGTCCTTTTGTCCGTCTGTCAGTCTGTCTGTTTCTATGCGAACAAGTCTCTCAGTTTTAGAGCTATCGTCATGAAACTTTGCAGAAGTGTCTCTTTCTGTTGCAAGCAGTACATATGTCGGAACAGGCTGGATCAGACTACTATATCATATAGCTGCTATAGCAGCTATCGGTCGAAAAGTAGGTTCTTGTATCAAAAACTTTTTTGTTATTTAAAATATCTTGACCAAACTCGGCATTTAAAGGTTTAACTTAGACTTTAGATCAGATAACTATATCATATGGCTGCCAAAGCATTGATCGGTCGAAAAGTAGGTTCTTGTATGATGAACTTTTTTGTTTCTCAAGATATCTTAACTATACTCGGCATTAACTATTTTCCCTGTGCTTCTTAGATACGGGCAACGCATTATGAGTATTATGAAAAGGCTGGGTCTGCAAGGCGTGCCTAAAAGATCCCTTCTTTCTCGTTTTATATGAAGAAAACTTGAGAAAACTCGGAATTTACTAGTTGCATTTGGATCCTCACTGCTTTACATACTTTCCTTACTTTCTTGTTAAATTTTTAATTATTTAGTTTTAAATATTCCGTGCACCATGTTTAAATTTACGCTTTTTGTCGCCTGCAACTGTTTTACATATCCTTTGAGTCCTTGTTCAATTATGCCTCAAACACACAAAAAACAATAGCAGGAGAAGAGAAAAGTCCAAAAAAGAATTTCGGATGCATAATTCTTGTGGTTTGCTGCTTTGCCGTCCTTCTGATTACGCCTTTGTGTTGCTGCGCGCTGAGTCCTTGTCCCCTTTGATAAGTTAGTCCTGTGGCAGTTGTTGCATTTGTTTTCCCCCCAGTTCCCCAACTGCAGCTGTGGTCGCAGCTGTCACCTGCAGCATTGCGTGGGTGGGCCACACAGTGCAGAGTGCAGGGAGCGGAGTTCCGGGGGTCTGGGTCAAATATCCATCCATCAATCATTTCGTCAAGCAGTGCATGACAGACATGCAGGCCAGACCGCAAACAATACATCAGCAGGCCACAAAGCGATGATTGCGTCGATGATCGATATTCACTTTTCGATAGCCGATAACCGATAGTCGATAGCCGATAGTCGTTGCTCGTTAACACATGTTGTGGGTGGGGAGGGGGTGGGGGAGGGAATGGAGAAATGGCAACGATGCGAAATAGATTTTATGGAGTAAACGGAAGCAATAAACCTGATTTACTTGTGTGTGCATCGAATTTCTTTGTTGGCACACATTTCCTTCCTTCGGCCCGCCCGGCACATGTGATTTCTGCTGTTTTCCGTGTGCATTTTCCATTTTGCAACATATATTTGTTGTTGTTGTTATTTTCTATTTCGATTACCGCCTGCGCCCGCTGTGCACCAAATCGAAAGGCTAGCAAAAATGTTTCCTTAATCCAAGTGGGTCTCATGCTTTGAATGCCCTTCTACATGGGCGAGTGTTCGTCTGAGTCTCTCTCTCTCTCTCTCTCTGTCATCTGCTGCCTTTGTATCATTTAGCTTTCTCTACCTATTGCCTTCTCGCTTTATTGCTCTGTGTGTTGGCGATGTTGTAAAAAGTTTTATTTGTCGCTGATTTGAGTATCGAGGCCAACGCCTATGTACTCGTACTCGTATGTGCCCCCTTCCCCTCCTGTTTGCTTTGTTTATTTGAGTCAAAGCACAAAACAAAAATGCAAAGTAATGCAATTTATCTGCAAAACTATGCTGCCACGCCCACAACAGCCCATGATCTCCTCGTCTTCTCGTCCTGCTCAACAGAGTGGAGCGCAAAGCAACAACAAATATAAGAAACATGATGCACAAATTACATTTGAGAATGTACTTGTAGCAAAAAAAAAAAGAAACCCACCAAATAAAACAAGACACAAAAACTGAATGTTATGTGTCGCAACGATAACAATTAATTTGAGTGAACATTTTAGATATTATTGTGGCTGGTTTAGTAAGGAAATTGGCAACAAATCAATTTCAATTTCATATGTTAGATATTCATTCATAAAGTTGAAACATTCGTTTGCAAAACGCACTGAAATCTAAACTTAATGTTTGCAGTTTTTATTTGCTTATTTTTTTTTTGTGGTTTCTAACTTTCAGCTTTAGGTGCGGTTCAAAAGTGAAAACTTTTTATGGCTTTGCATAAAGTTGAAATTCCTTTGAGACCCAAAATTTAACAGTAATTATGTATAGCACACACGCGTGTACATATGTATGTATATGTATGTATATATGCTTGTCTATACGAAACAAAAATCTTGAATTTAACTGGAAACAAATTAAATAACATATAAATATATGGAATTCTGAACGTTGCTTAATTGTAATTAAAAGTAGCTTAATTTAAGTGGAGCACGCATAATTTTGACAAGTAATAGTTCTACCAACATCAAATGCAGATCGCTTTAAATGAAAGTTACCCGACTTATATATACTATTTTAGAAGCTACATGTTAAATTCGGTGACTCTTAAACTCAAAGAGATTGGTTCAAAGAACAGAATTTCGATATGGAATTTTGTTCACTAGGAGGACCTACGTTTAAAACTCCGAGTCTCTAATCTTAAATCTTCTGAGATCGACGCATTTATATATAAGAATGGACATGTCTAGATCTACTTGGGTATTGATGCTGATCAAGAATATATATACCTGTTACATTCATTTGCACCCTTTTTAGCCGTTTGCCTTGGGTTCAGGGTATAAAAATAACTAACTTTTATTGTCAGTTTGTTATGTTATGTGTAAATACAATATATTTATTTCATAAATTTCTGTGGCATAAATCATATTAGCTTGCTGAAAATATCTCTAAAAATGAATGTTATTGAGTTTTCTTTTTGCTTTGTAGCAACATTCCTCCATAACCATATCAAGTTGTCCAAAATATGTACTATATGTAAGTGTACTTTTTTTGTCGAATGTGCCAAAATATAAAATCAAAATATTTGGCAATATTTAGGGAAACAAAAATGGCAAGCGATAATTTAGTACAAATAAATCTGTTTAAATTGTGTTTAAGTTAATTGATTTCCTTGAATTTATTATATTCCTTTTGGGCTTTAGATATTGCTGACTTTTATGACGCACACAGGCTAAATTAAAGAAATCCGAGTCTACTTTCAAGCTTGTGCGAATATGCAAAATGTGTGGGGATAATAAACTGTTAAATATGTATGCCAGTTTGGCCAGAGTTGCCTCAGCTTGTTGCCACACAACAAATATTTAGCACATTCACACAAAAACACACACACACACACACACATATATATATATATGTATTTTGTTTGGGTTTCGCCTACTCGACAATAGCAGCAGCAGCAGCAGCAGCAGCCCGTGAGTGTGGGTGTGTGTTCAGGTTTAGCGGGGGGCACCTTTGTGTTTGTCGTCTCTGTGTGAAAATATTTCTATGTCCTTTAATAAAAATGATAAGTCACAGCCGGGAATAACAGAAATTGTGAGCACGGTGAGCTGCTTTCGGTATGGCGGGTGTGCAGGGAGCGGGCTCTATTGTAATGCTAAAACTCAGCAAGGCTAACATACACGAGTGATTTAATTAAACGACAGACTCTTACACACACACACACATTCACACACACACACACATCTAACACATACACATGTTGTTTTTCTTTTTGTACAATGTGAATTTGTGCTCGAAAAATACCAAAACTCTGCACGATGCACATTGCATTGGTTTTAGAATTCAATTATTTTTCATCAAGCTGAGCGTTGATATGCACTCGTTTATGGACAAAGATTTGATACACAAAAATGTTGTCAACAGAAATGCCTGGAACAACACATCAAAGTCCCCCCCCCCCCCCCCCCCCCCCCCCTCATGCCAACATTATGCTTCATGCATCGTTGGGGATCGCTTTAATTGCCCGAACCCACATGGTTTTTGTGCATTCGGTGGAAGTCTAGAAATAACGACTGCTAAAGGATTTTCAATCTTATTGTTTCAAGTCAAATCAATTGTACAAAAAACAAACGAACCGAAAGCCAGACCGAGACTTTAAAATATCAAATTTGTCAACAGAGATCAAAGCACGAGTTGAAGCTAAAGGCAGGAAGCTGGTTCAACTTTCGGAGCTAAAAAAGCGAAGCGGGAAAAGCATTTCCAGTGGAAGCTAGCTAGAAGCATCTCACCGAGTGCCTGGGAAAGTACATTTTAATGGGAGCATCTTTTTTGTACAGTCCAAAGTCTGCCAGTCCGATTTCGCAGTCCTACAAAAAAACCAAACCCAAATCGTTTCACATGTCACTTCAATCGATCGTTTGCACATATATTCTTGTTTTTTTTTTTTCATTTTCAGCTCGCTCTTTTTTGCCACACTTGCGAAATGGCAAAATGTGGCAACGAGTCGTTAACTTAGCCGTCGCTCATCGCCTGCTCGTTTATATGTCCCGGCCTGCGTAATCCTAATGAACGTCCTGTCCCTCGGCTGTTGCTGTTGCTGTATGCTGAATGCTGTATATCCTTATGGCATAATTGCTATATAGCACACTTTTTCTCTGGCTTAAGGCTCAAGGCTGTAGGCCTTAGGCAAAGGGTGCTCAGTGCTCTGCCCCCGTTGGCATGCCAGTTCAGCGACTTTTACGCGTCATTGCCGAGGGTGTTGCCACAGCGCGTTGCCATCCAATGGCTGCCGATTCCACACCCGATGCCTCAGTTGATTGTGTTGCCAGGCAAAGGCTCGTTCATCTTCTCTTTAATTGAACGCACACAGTTTGAGGCACTCTGTTTTGCTCTCTTGCTGATCTGTCTGTCAACTCGACTGTCAACTCGCTTAACTAGTTTATGGACATGCCGAATACTAAACAACAAACCCGACAAACAAATCAAATCGAATTTAGTTTATATCTATATAATTTAATAAAAATTCTCATATTTCTTGAACTTTATTTGCATGCGTTTTATCGGAGCCTCTTCAATTTTTGCTCTAAACTTTTTCTTGCTTTGGACTCACCATCAATATTATATTAAATTCTTTTGTATGTCCCATAATTATTTTTTTTCATAAGTTATTCCTTATTTCACGTAGAGAGTATGAAAGTTAATACAAACTTCCTCAATTGTTTTCTTCATATCTTGTTTGTTTCAAACAACTTGACTTCACTGTACAGTCTGCACTATCAGCTATATTAATGCTTATGTGGCATATTGCGTATACGCCATGAGCGTTGCTTACAATAAACGACCAGGCGCGGTCTGCCTGACTTATAGCATGTTGATAATTTATGTAGGGCTCGTTTGGTTTTAGCTTTAATCAGAAAATACATAAATTGTGTGTTGCTTTTCGCAATCGGAATGCCAGAATGCCAACTAGTTATCTTTGTTAAATGCTCAATATTAAATTAAACATAATTTTGAGGCGCATTTAAGCGAGCGACTAAAGATGATAAATGGTCCACGGCTGACTCTGGCAACAATACGGTTCAGAAAAAAGCCAATAACGCCAGAGACCCACCGGCACACACAGAACCACCGACCCGCCGACCCACCGAAGAGCAGCTACAAAACCCAGCGGCAACAACAAAAACATTGAGACAGCAATCAGCAGCCGCGCGGGTGGCTGTGGCGCCCCAGATAATGCGTATTGCCGAACGGCGTGTCACTCAGTCAGCCAGTCAGTCAGTCAGTCAGTCAGTCGAACAAATTGAGCCACAGGATGGATTCATCCAGCGCAGACTCAGCTCGTCAGTCATTCAGGAAGAGTGCGTTTACTGAAGGAAGACGCTTGTAAAACTAACGATAAGCGTCATGTAATTTGTGATACGAGCGTTTACGGCCCTAGGTGTTTTTGTCTGCGTGTGTGTGTGTGTGTGTGTGTGTGTGCGCGTAAACAAACTCACATTATGAGGCAGCAAATTGATTTATTGTAGTTTATTTTATATATATGTATATGTATGCAAAAAGGTGCCCTCCACCCGAAAATAGGCTGAGGCCGGTGACCTATTTGGTCAATAAACTTGAAAAAAACAATTTTTTATTGCTCAATTCCTATCGCTGCCAAAAGATACATCATATATTAGCTATTATTAGCTACATACAGACAGCACTGTTATTCGATATGGCTGTAAATCGGTTAACTGCCGAAACTTATTGATTAGCATGCTACAACTTAATTAAATCTGTACATCGTGCTCTGTTTGGCCATGAATTATTCACTTGCCAGCACTGGCGAAAACGAATTACAATTTACAAACGAATTTACAATTTTTAATTTACAAAATATCATTAAATTACATAATTAGCAACTATTTAGTCTGCATTGTTTCGCCGCACGTCGCTTTATCTATTAAAAACAAGTATGAGGTTCGGGAGCTCCCGACTAGGGGATACCCCGAACTCTCTTCTTCCAACAGGCGATAGCTAAAAAAGGAAAGATACTTGATATATATATACTATATATGTCAAATTGGGTGATTTTAGCTCTTATGATTGACCAAAATTGCTCAAAAAACAGGATTTCGATATCGATTTTTATCAAGTTATCGAATATCGGAAACAAACTCGATCTGCGCGGGTACTACGAGGACCTTCAGCTAAAGCTTCAAATTTCTCTAGCTCTTATAGGTTCTGAGCTCCTTGCGTTCATACATACATACATACAGACAGACGGACATGGCTAGATCGACTCGTCTGTTGCTGCTGATCAAAAACATATATAGTTTTTGGGGTCGGAGATGCTTCCTTCTGCCTGTTACATACATTTGCACAAATACATAATACCCTTTTTATCCATTTTCAATGGGTTCAGGGTATAAAAAATGTTAATGCAATCAATTTGCGTATTATTTTAGAAAATCAATTTTATGTCGAGCTGCCAATAATTTGTGGTGTGTCAATTTTGCGGCAAGCACTTTTGGTCATCGCATCGAGGTTTCAAATTTGGGCTTGATTTTTTTAATCCAATTACAGTTTCTAACGCCTGACGAAAGGTTCGCTAAATAAATATTTCATTTATACCCTTAACCCATTAAAAATGGGTTAACACAATATATGACTTTTACAAGTAAGACGAATTATTAATTCAAATACTTAGCAATTAAAACAGACAATTTAAAGCTCGCTCTTACGTTTTCCTCTTGGTGTTTTATTTTTAACTTTCGTTGCACCATTTTATTTAGCAATTAATTCAAAATTCTTAAAACTATCTTTAAAAGATCTGTTTGTCTTTTGGATTTGTTTTGTTGCGAATGTGTGAGTTGATTAAGGTTAATTAGGTGTTTAAAAATGAAATTGCTTTAATTAATTGTTGTTGCTATCCTTAGCCGATTAAAGGCGCAAACACAAAATATATTTGTACGCATGTTTTACTCTTTTGTATAAAAAAAATGTAAGAAAAAATTGTCTGCTATAGAAAGCTTGCTAAATATCTGAAATAAACACATGTGTAACAGGCTGGTACATCCAGTACTGTATAAGGGTCAAGTCAGCTGCTGGATAGCTGTTAATGATCTTAGCTCTTTACTCAACACTAGATTGACAGAGTTAAAAAAAAGGACAAGATTCACTATTTGAGCAGAGTTGATAAAAGGCGGATGTGTGTGAGTGTGCTCTGGGACTAAGTTGTGAAATTAATAAAGAGACAGATAAAATGTAGACTTTTACACAAGTTCGTTGACGGAGTATGTGCAATCGAGTAAAAACTAATTTAGTTAAAAGACAATGAAAACTACAAGCTATTCAGCCAAGACAATGATAAAAGTAAGAAATAATAAGATTAAATATTTTAATAAATAGTGTGACAAGACGATATATCTCCGACTCCGTAAAATATTTCCGTCATTTGATCGCTCGTTTGCTCTGATTTGCCGATCTTAATATTCTATTAATAACTGTCGAAAATGTAAGCTGTTTATTTTGTTGCAGTTACTTTTTGTTTTTTACATAAGGACAGTAACGAGTTACTTTTAAATACTTCCCTATATTAAAGATTTTAGTTTTGCTATTCTTATGTATATACTTGGATTGACTCTCTCTTATTGTCGATCATAGGTTAATAAATAAATTAAGTTAACGAGTTGCTCATCTGCATGAAATGCACTTTCTACAGACAAACAACTTTTGCAGTCAATTAAATTGTATATGAATATAATTTTGTCATCTATAACCTGATTGTATATCGCAATGTGTTTTTGAAAAGATCAGCTTCCAGTTCATTAGGTCTGCTTAATCTGGATATTTCAATTGCAACTAGGCTCAGCTTCGGCTGCAGTAGATGGAAAAATTGGTCGCCTGCCAAAATGGCTGTGCTGTTGTGGCAAATCTAACTGGATGTCAGATACACTGTGATCCTTTCGGCTAGTCCCGCATCCTGGCCTCACATACACACACACACACATACATATGCAATGCGATTGTGCCTGCCGGTGTGTGTGTGTGTGTGTGTGTGTGCGTGTCTATTTATGCATTTGTGGGTCACAGCCTGCATCGTCCGAGTGGACAGTGACGGAGAACGACCCTGGGCCTGGGGCTCAGTTCCATTGGGACATAT
Organism: Drosophila lacicola; assembly: GCA_035045355.1. Taxonomy (NCBI): domain Eukaryota; kingdom Metazoa; phylum Arthropoda; class Insecta; order Diptera; family Drosophilidae; genus Drosophila; species Drosophila lacicola. The sequence continues at coordinate 30,177,519 of JAWNPB010000148.1, forward strand.
TTTATATTTAATGCAAGACATTTGTCATGCGGTTGGCGCATTTATTCAAAGTATTTGCTGCAATTTTAATGCCAAAATGAAAGCGCAATTTCAAATACCAAATATGCATGTGCATATATATATATATATATATATATATTTGGACACCAAATGCAGCGAGTCACATTTTATGTGCCCTGCGCCTGGCTAACTATTTAAAAATGAATTTATGCGAACATCTGTATGTGTTTCATTGGAAGCGCTACGCACAATATGCTGAGAGCTGTCTGATTTATACATACATTTGCATATACATACATTTATACATATATGTACATCTATAGAGTCAGATGGAGATATGTGTAGATATAATTTGTATTTGTAACTTTAGGTAGAAAAAAACACACACACACCCATACAAGACATGAAATATAATAATAACTACAATTTTGTTAAAATTTCTTTTGCTTTATTATCGTTGTAGGGCTTGGAATTTGGCAGCTGTGTGAGGCAAATTGAATCAATTTTTGCAAATATGCAGGACATGGAATAAGCAAATGAAACTCTTCAAAAACAACGTTACCGAAGGGCATCAATAAATAAATGTGCATATACTTGAACATAATTTGTTCAGTATAAGAAGAACACAAAGCGAATAAGAGAAAAAAACACACACACACATACACAAGCAATCAAATTCTATTTTCAAATTGAATTTTAAATGCACTCACACACGAGGCAGTAAAGACGCTTGACTGCTTGGACGAGCGGAAGAGTGGGGCAAACGAGTGCGGGCTGAAAGGACATAACGACAATATTTGCCATCAAAATCGAAATCGAAGTAGTGACAAGGCAGCTACTTGTTAGCCAAACAAAGTAATCAAAACTTGCCGAGCAGCAGCAAAGCAGCAGGATCCGGGCAATGCGAATGCCGTAAACAAGTTCAGGAAATATACGGAAAAAAATAAAATAAACGGAAACGCAGCTTTCGATAGCCAACATCAAACAAACATTGCCGGAAAAAGGGCCAAACAACAGGGGCACAAAAAACACACACACATACACACAGAGAGAGAGAGAGAGGGAGAGCGAGGGAGAGCGAGAGAGTGAGACAGTGAGAAATAAATATAAAACAATTGTGGCACGAGTAACAATCATAGCAACAATCAATCAGAGTCCGAATCGTATAAAGATTTCGTACCTGCATCTAAAACCAAAACGCAAACAATACAAACAGAAATTCCTGTGGCGTTGACAAGTTAAATAGTCAAGGTCAACGGCCTTCCGCCATTCGGAGATGCCACAAATGTGGGCAACCAGCCGTTGCTTACAAACACCGTGCCGTGCCGCAGACAGAGGCTGAGAGACGTGCCGCACTCTCCAATACACGGCCAGCGCCGAGTCTTGATTTCCGGCCAAGCAACAAACCTCCACCCCCCCGCCCCACAAACACACGCACACACACACACACACACACAGACACGGATACACACAAGTGCACAACCCCTTGCCGCAAAGAACATTTTTTGATAAATGGCAGCTAGAGTAAAAAAATTTGTGGCAAGCCAAAAGTAAAAGTTTTCGCTTGCTTGCAAAATTGAAAGGCAAGCAAAAGGTGGCGCAGATAAGGGCCAGCAACAATAAAAAAAAAAAACAACAATAACAACCGTCCCATCAGGAACAGAAGTGGCATTAGCAAGCGTCAGCCTCGACTTTGATAACAACAGCAACAGCTACAAAAAAAAAAAAAAACACATAAACAAGAGGCAAAAAAGTAAGAAAATAAAAAAACAATTGCCGTTGAAAATTGTTTTCGTTGTCGTTTCGTTCGTCACCCTGTCTCCGACTCCGACACCCTGTTTCCCGTCCGTGGTTTGATACTGGTGGATTCTGGTTATTGATTCACTGTGGCACCCGCCGCCGCCCGCCGCCCGCCTACCGTCGCCACCGTTACCGCCTGATCGATGCGCCATATGTCTGCCTAACGGACGGTGCCACTTTGCCAGTTGGCCGCATGCCACAGGTTGATGCTGAGGTTGGCGCTTGAGTTTGAGTGCACCGAGCTTTGCGTTTGAGAGTTTGAGTAATTGTGACGTCACAACGTGATAGACACTGATAGCGACCGACGAATGCCAATCGAAACGGGCTCTTTGAATAAATGAATGCCCTCAATTGGCTTTTAACTGCAAACAGAGCAGACAACACAGCTGCCCAAGTTTGCGGCAGCAGCAGCAGCCGGAGAGCCATTCCCAAATTGATACACTCAACTAACGAAATGCGTCTGATTGTGGCCATTAGGAGAATGGGCGCCCAACGGAGGCACACATCAGGCACAGCCTGTGCCGCCGCCATCACGTGTTGGCTGGCCTATGCCCTGGGATTTCTAATATTGCTGCCAGGTGAGTGAAAGAAATGAAATAACATGATAATAATAATAATAATCGACTAAGACCATATATAAACAGCTGCAAGTGATTACTTCCAAGTTGATGCCCAAATCATTACAAAATTAATTACCAACACGCAGCTATTAAATTAAGTAGCCGCTCCTGAAGTCTTCTTCAGGCCAATTGGTAACTGTTTGAGCTCTTATTTGAGCTATTCCTTATTTTATTCACTTTTATTAGATTCCTATTATATTCATTATAATTCCCTGTTATATTCGTAAAAAATATGTAACTACTGTTAGATCTTGGGGAATGTTTGATCCTTTTCTATAAGCAAAGTCCTGCTAAGAATTTCTGAGTTATTCTTTAAAAATTGGTCTCAATATGAGCTTGAGCTTGATTTTGTTATAAATCTCTATTCAGAATTTCCATCTACAAAAAATGATTAGTTATGTGCCTAAGTTTGGGGCCAAAGTTATTATGTTTGTTTTCAGGGCTGGGTCTTCTAAAAAAGTTATTTATTTTACGAAAATTATTTGCTTCGGGCTTAGCTTGAGGCTTCGGTTCATAGTTGTTAATAAAACCTTGATTATATGCTTATTTTTTGCAGTGCATCAAAAAGCATTAAACCCCATGCACAGCAATCGATTTGTAATATTTATTTCGATTCGATGGTAATTGACTGTTCAATTACTTAAGAATTTAATTGGATTGAATTGCCAAAAAATGGCGACTGTCATTCAACAAATTTGTTTAAATATAGCGGCAATAATTGGACGTTAATCAATGCTAATTACACTTTTCAATTGCCAATTTATTTGAATTTTATTAGCTTTTTAAAGCCACGCACACACACACACACACACACACACATATATATATATATATATATATATCCGGCTAAATCGCTTGGGGTTTTCTTTTTTAGCCAAGTAGATGCTGTTTCTGGCCATTTGGGCAGCAGCAAAAAAGCTAGCAAAATGCGGCGTGGCCCTGACAAATGTTTATTACGTATACGCAGCGTGGCAACAAATTAAACATGACTCGTTTTGCGTTAATGCTGGGGGCGATGCTCGATATGCCACTCGACGCACTGTGGGAGGCTACACGCATAGTTATTGCTGCTGCTTTTGTTGCTGTTGTTGCTTTTGTTGCTGTTGTTGTTTTTGTTGCTGCTGTCATTGCGCTGACTGTGACGCGCTGCCGGATGCTGATGGCTGATGTGAACGTAAATGTGTATGTGAGTCTGCTGATTCTGACGACTGGCAATTTGTTTATTTGATTGCATTTTCTGCACTTGTTGGGCGTTGGGGATTTCTGGCGCTGGTTTGAGGCAGCGGCAACTGTTTGCCCGACTGCGCGCACAAATCAAAGTCAACTGCGGTAAGTGGAACGACAAATAAAGTGCACCCGTTTTATGGAAGCAACGAGTTGTTGCCATCGCATTTTGCTGCTCCTTCTGCAGCTTCGGCTGCTGCTGCTGCTGCTGCTGCAAGTAGCCCGTGGCCCAATACAATTGGAAATCGCTCAATGCTGACTGGCAAGCAAATTTTTGGATCCTTTACATACGAAACGAAGGACAATTAGATTGATGAACGTCGATCCGAGACACGTTGATTGCGGTGTCAGCAAGAATGTGCAACTATTGCTACTTGCAAAAAGATTCGGCCATAATGATGAGATTGATGAGCTAGTACTTGAGAAGATAGCGTATACTTCATCTAAAGGATGCTTCAAATATATGATACCGATGATAGATGACAGCAGCTGCTAGAGATAAATGTTAGATACTTTAGCCAGATGATATGGGAACTATAAGTAGTTGGCTTGTGCTTAAAACTGTTATTGTTATTGCCAATGTTTGGGGGACATTTGCATAAGCTTGACCCCGTGCTTCATCAAAATACCGCATTCTGCAGCAGCAGCAGCATCTGGACATTTCTTTACTCACTTTGCTCGGTGGCATCATTCCGAATTGCCGGCTTTTGTTCATCGCATTTTAGTTATGCATAAAACAACTTCTGTGGCACGTTTCAAATCATTTTGCTTGAATGTTGTCACCGTCCTGCCTCAAGCCAACCCCATCAGCTGCCAAAAAATCCCCTGAATTTTTCGCTCAAAGCTACTTGAAAATAATTCTCGTTATTGTTGTTCTTGTTGTTGCCTTAAGTATTTCTGCATATTTTCTGTGTGTTTCTTTCAGTTTTATGAATTTTTGCGACGCTCACCCACACTCACACACACCCACACACACACAGATGCAAATATGCTTGTATATGTTATATGAATTCCAGTCGGTTTTTCTTGTTTCTTTTGTCAACCCGGTTTTATCTTTACCCATGCACAGGTGCATTTTTTGCGAGCTTACACACAGGTCCCCAACCACCCAGACATACACATCCACATCCACATCCACATTTAAAGCCGCATCCACATTCAGGGGCCAGGTGCCAAATGCTGACCGGCTTCAATATGCATGCTAATTTTGGGCTCCCACTGACGCGGACAAAAATCCCGATTCCAGTCGCAGTTCCCCCCTGTGCACACATACCCATTCGAATCCCTTAACCCATTGTCCGTTTCCACTGGTTGCCTCAATTTGATTTTAGGCATAAATATTCATGAATCGCTGTCTATGCGATTGCGATATGTCCTGCCATGCCGTGTGGCGCCGTGTCCTGGCGACTGTTACTGGAATATATGCTGTCGGTCTTTTTGCTGATAAAACAATGCAACAAATTTCAACAATAACCATTTTCATAGCTCACAAAACTGCAATTCATGCATTGTTTGCCATCGAAGTGCCAACTTGTTCTATTGGAGTTTATGCATATGAATTGATATGTAAAATGAGATTTAAAACCCATGGCAATATTGCAGTCGGATGCAACTGACTGCCTAATACTCTGTCTGATATCGATTTGTCCCATTTGTCCGGCTTGTCACGCCTTGGAAGAGCGCATTTGCCAACCAATAAACTCTTTCCAGTCTGTGAGCGAGCACAGTAACTATTTAATTCAAATAATAATAATAATAACTTATGCTTAATAATAATAGCTTATCGTTAAGCTAACACGCACAGGATGCTTTTGAGCGTATACGTTTAATTACAGATAGACTTGCATTTGCCATATATATATATGTATATACACATATACATATTTTCATTTGCTCGACATATATAGACATATGCGCAGATATCTGGTTAACGCTTTGTCGACTCCAATGCGTCGCGCACGATCAACTGCAGCTCCTTGCGCACCTCCTCTGGGACCAAAGCGCGTGCCTTGGGCACTATCTCGGCGTGAATCTCTTCATAGGTAACATTTCTGGCACCTCGCTTGATCAGAATGCTGCGTATCATCTTTCGTATCGAATCATACCAGCCGCATTCCTGTAGGCGCAGCTGCAGCAGTTCCCTCAAAGCGTTCGGATTGTTCACGTCGACGCCAGACGTCTGGCCCGCATCCGTTGGGGTTTGAGCACTTGTAAATGATTCCTGGCTGTCGGCCATAATTTCAGAGAATTTTGCTTAATTTGCTCAGTTATTGACGACTCAAATGACAAATTGAAGGTTTGACAACAGTTCCGCAGGCAATATTAAATATCGGCAAGTAGGTCTCGGCTCCTTCACTTATTGAAAGATTTTACCCTTCTTCTGAGTCGAACCTAAAAGGAAGAATCATGGAACATGGGCATCTAGTTCAAAATAAGAAGAAAAAGATATGATCGCATTTTAGGGATTCACACAGAGATATTTTATTTGATATTTAGTATATTTATATATTTGTCGTATTGCGGTTAATTCTTTTCAGCTTGATCTGTCGGATCGAGGGCTTCGCGCACGCGCATTTGCAGCTCCTTGCGCAACTCTTCGGGCACCATGGCACGTGCTTTTGGTATTACCTCAGTGGCAATATCCTCGTAGCTTACATTGTTCACACCACGCTCATCGAGAATGTTGCGTATCAGTTTTCGAATGTCGTCCCGCCAGCCGCATTCCTGTAGACGTTGCTGCAGCAGGTCCCTCAAGCCGTCCGCAGTCTCGGCGTCGAGTTGACTGGGCTTCTCTTTCTCAGATTCAATTCTACTAGCAGTTTCCTTGCTGCTGTCCATAATTCCAGAAACCTTGTTGAATATAATATGATGAAAATGCTTCGTTTAAATCAAAAACAAGTAAAATGCGTAGGATAACAAAATTCCCGAAGCCAACGTGATGTGACGCTTGTCTAGCCAAAAAGCCAAACGGAAGTATATTGCATTTTTGGTATCGATATTTATACCCGAACCCATTCAAAATGGGTCAAGAGGGTGCATTTTTGCAAAGCTATCTAAAAGGCAGCATCAGTAGTCGAGTCGATCTAGTCCGTTTGTCCGTCTGTATGAACGCGAGGATCTCAGAACCTATAAGAGCTAGAGACTTAAAATTATGAACTTAGATCATTCTAGTACCCGCGCAGTACGAGCTTATTTCCGATCGTCGATAACTTGCCTCGTTTTCAAGCAATCGATAAGAATCGATATCGAAATTCTGTTTTTGGAGCGAATCTCTTATGTTTTAGGATCTATAGTCAACAAACTTGACATGCAGCTTCTAGAAGATTATATTTATATATCAAGTATCTTTCATTTTATGGCTATCGCCACACTTTTTAAAGCAAGGTCAAGCTCAAGCGATTAGCTGGCATGATAAGCCCGAAATTGATCGATTTGATAGCATTGACCTTGACCACATAATTGTCAGTCGTATTGTGTAGTGTTTCGATTGCCGCATTGCCATACCAATTAAAATTGCGCTATTTGCAGTTGGAATCCACTTCATAATAAATAACTGATTTTGCTATTCATATGCCGCGTTTGCTAGTTATTAGCTAATTTTAAAACGTTTTTCATTTGCACCCACTGTTTAAGTTGGTTTTCAAAAAGTTGTTCTAATTAGTTGGCTATTTTGTTTATTTATTTAGTATGCAATGTAGCCTGTTTTGTTGAACATTGTTGCGATAAATTGCAGAAATTAGCTCGCATTACGTATGCGCAGTGTTGGCTGCTGCAGCCAATGCTAATTACGCATTGTTGTTGCTGCTGCTGCTGCTGCTGCTGCTGCTGAGAGAGAGAGTGCTGCAAGTGCTTTGGTTTCAAATCAGGGCATCAGAAGAGCAACTGCAGCAGCAACAGTAGTTGATAGCAATAACTGAAAGCACTGTAAGCGTGTTGCGTGTTGCATGTCGCCCCGCCCAGCCACTTAATGCCCGCCCAATTAATGCAGCTTAGCGCCTGCTGCCGCTGACAGAAGGACCAGCAACGGCGAAGCGAACAGCAAAATCAGGAGGCAACAACAGCAGCAACAACAGCAGCAGCAGCTACAGCAGCAACAGCAGCAATAAGAAGCGTCGCCAACGCAACTTCATGGCGTGTTGCAATTAAGTATGACAAATTACTTGACAAGTGCCTCTGGATGCCGCTACAATGTTCAAGTTGCTCTTCATCGGCAACGCCTGGCTGCTTCGCTATTCCTGTTGCTACCGTAGTTGTTGCTGTTGCTGCTGCTGCTGTTGCTGTCAGTGTGCCTTGGGCGCGTTGATGCGTGCTTAGTTACTGACACTTGTCGTCTATGTGTCTGGCTTGCCTGCCTTTTATGTTCACATCTGTGGTAATTTTCTAATGTTAACCAATAATGCGATTTAATTACTACACCTGCGCACCTGCCACACATTGTAGCAAATGAGTCGCGCTTGATGCGCATTCGTTATACTTTTATATCGTTCTGCTTAATGAACAGCAATAGCGCTAGCTATTATCGAAGTGACAACTAAGTGAAATATAACAATTTGTGAAATTGACAAGGAGTTAAAAACAAGGCATACCTACGACCTTAGCGATAGATGTTGTAAAATTGATGAGATACCTGCGTATGCCTTTTTTCAGCTAGAGTTTTAACATTTTTCCACATATGGCAGTGGATTTTATGCAAGGAGTGAAATACGTAGGAAATTAATGTTTGTGAAGATCTCCCGCTCAGATGGATTGGTAAGACAACCCGTTTTCCACAAATTTTCCACTGTTTCGGGTGGAATTTATAAAAACCAGCTTAGAGACAGTAATTTCATATGACTTCAGCTTTCTAACAGTTGCGGTTTCGGGTTGTGCATTATCAGACGATCAATCGGTCAGTTAGAGTATATATTGTTATAGATATATTTATATACATATATACATACATATTTATTTATGTCTGCCCTCTATTTGGTGTAATGTTTAAACTCTAGTCAAATTGGAAAACTTCTTTATTATCTCATTACCTGTTTCTAATATTGCAATTGAATTAAAATAAATATTAAATTAAAGTCCTTTACGTAAGCTTTTAAATGTTGTAGATGCAGGTTGTGCGTGCAGCTTGATTCTGCTTCATCGATAACTGACTGTGCCGAAACGATAATAATATCTTAAAGATTACTTTGTCAACTACACAACACTGCAAAACTATCGATAACATGGCTGTGAAAGCACAATTGACATCGATGAAAAGTTTTGTTGTGGTTTTTTTTAATTGGCAATTTCGAGACAAGCATCAATTGACTAACTGCTAGTGCAATGGTTAGTTTCGGCATTGCGCTCGTATTGATTGAAGTAATTTGCAATTAGCAAGGTCTAATTAGCTAGCCAAATGTTCAATTATTCAGCTCAGTGCTGCCGAATGCCAATGGTAATGGACATGATATGTTGTTTTCTGGTCAGGTTCGCGCTGAAAAATATAAAAACCACTTTTGCCGCATTCCCGACCAGCGAAATTGAGTTCAATGCTCAGTCGAGCCGAGAGCAATGAACCGAGTGGCAGGCATAGCAGTTGGCATCGGTATTGGCAGCTGCAACCAGAGCTTGGCAAAAACACCGAGCACCCACACAAACACACAACATACACCACACACAGACACACAGACACACAGACACACAGAAACATAGCAACACAGAGCCTGCAGAGATGGGCTTGGCTGAAGCTAGTGTCGCCGTCGAATGGGTCCGCATCCATGTTTATAGTCAAGTCAACGAATCTGCCGGCCAAATGCCTGTGTCTGCACACTCACACACACACACACACAATGGCAAAGAGAACTCGGCTAAGCAAAGCGCTGCCACAACTGTTACCCCTGCCCATCAACTGCTGCACACTTGCCGAACACTGGCCGTTGGGCTGTGTGGCAGCCACGCCCATTTTTGTCAGTTGCGGCGCGCCTGAATAGTTTTGAAACAGGCAGCCGCTGCAGTTCGGCGTGGTAAATTTCAATTTGGCAAACGTGCAGCGCATTTTCTTTCCTTCTGCTTTTTGGCTTAAGCTTGTGAGCACAAGCTGCCAGCGCTGCGTTATTCAATGCGTTAGCAGCTCGGCAGCTGCACGTGCAACTGCCACTGCCACTGCCACTGCCACTGCCTCCACTTTGCGTTTCATCTTACCAAATTCAATCTCTCTTCTTTTTTTTTATTTGTTTTTTGTTTGCTGGAATGCAGCCGGACTAAGCAGACTTAGCAACGGGCTGCACTACCCGTTGCCTGAGCCCAGGCTGATGTCCTGGCAGCGGCATCATCAAATTCGCAGCCAAGCGAATCTTTGTCAAGAAGAATAGTCTGACGTTTTTTTTCTATTTCCTTTCTTTTATGAGGGATATTTGTCGGGCGGCACGCGCGTGACACTAAGCTCCCAGCTGCAGCCACCCTCCAACTAGCCCCAAAGCCGGCATCGATGTTGGTATCGGTATCCTTGTCGGTGTCGCTGTGCAGCTGACTGCATGCATTCTTTCCCAGCAGCTCTCAATGTACGTACACAGAAACGACACTAGACGGTCCAGTGGAGAGAAATGAGCATATAGCCCAGCACTAGCGTTTCAATATAATAATGAAAATGCAAATTTCAGCTATACGGTGCTCTTTTTCAAATAGCCCTATTTGTTAATAAAATCTTTTGATCTTCAGAATCGGGGGGCTGGTAACGCAGCTATTTTAATAGAGAGACTCAGCAACTGTTTAAGGCCACTTCGATACAATTGAGCATTTTAAAGCTTTTAGTTAATTATGGGAATTCATAGTAAATAACTAACATAGTTGGAATTAGTTTTAGAAATTTGAACATTATTATCTAAGCTGGGCTTTCTTAATATAATATATATATATTTTATATATAAAGTTCTCAAAGGTTATTTCGTATAATGCCCATATTAGACACACTCTAAATGCTAATTAATTTGATTACTTCTTAAAAATCACAATCGCGAACATAGTTAAATAGCTTTCATTCTTAGTTATTATTTCGTCTGAGTAGCATTGGGTTTCTGTATCCTTGACAGTCCCGCCGGAACACCCACAGGGGTTCCACTTTAGATCAATGTTCTGCTAAAGCAAACCCCTTTTATGCGCGTACCCAACCTTTGATAATCACATGTATAAATATGTAAATTACTTCCGAAGCAGCGTCGGAGGTCAGATAGCAAAAATTTGGAAATTTATATAGTCGCGTTTGAATGTCTTGTCAGCTTATCTTTGCTCATCTGAAAATCATGTTAGGAATGCATGAATTTGCGCAAAGGCCATAAATTATAGGCCTGGCTGTTGGGCTGCGACAAAAGCATCCTTTATTATCCTGTCATACGCATGTCGACAATGTATGCGCACCAACATGTTAGCAAAGCTGCCGCCACTGGGGGTGTGGACACAAACCGATCAAGGCACACACACACGCACACCATATACTATCTGCATGCATTACCAGGCACTGGTAGGCACCTCTCCGAGTCACAGTGTGGCATCAAATTCACGCCAAATAGAAATAGCGACTATAAATGCCGGCAGCTAAGTGCAGCCGTCGAACACAGACGCTGCTGGCAGGCCAGGCCCCCACTTTACCAGCCATTTCCTGTATTCTAGCTGAGGCACAGTGGGGCGAGACTGCACGAAAACGCAAGCAGTGCGTGGAATGGGCGTTCCCTATTTTCAATGAGACTTTTTCAAAGTTTAGTTTATTCGTGTTCTGATAACCGTTCTGTTAGGAACTCGTTTTATTATTATTATTTTATTATTTATATTAAAGTCTGATCCTTAGTTAAATTAATCAGTCTTGTTCTTAATTTTATTGAGGCTTTTGTCTAAAGTTTAGTTTATTAATGTTCTTTTAAGAAATCTATTTATTACTAGTTTTTTTATATATTTAGTTTAACCTAATTTTAAATATAACACATGCTTCTGTGTTCAGAAACTTCATATTATTTGTCTATGTATGCAAACATATTTTTTATCCGTTTTCTTTTCAATTTTTTCTTAAAGGGGTAATTAGAAAATACCACATAGTTAATGATAAATTTTGCCAGGCAGTTGAGCTTACAAGGCATATTATAATTTAACACCTGTTAAAATTAAAAAAATATATAAAATGGTTTTCATTATCAATCAAATTAATGAATAATAACAATAATACTATATAATAATTGATGTGTCAATTATCTAGCTGCAATTGTATTTTAAAATTTTAGTCTGGTATTTGTTAAACGAGTAGACTTGACACTGTCCTATATTTACAGGAACTTTATATTGATTGGGTATTCTACTTAATTTTGTTAATCCAAATCATAAATTTTGCCAGCCAGTTCAGCTTACAAGGCAAATTATAATTTAATAGAGACTTTAACTACCTGTTTAATATTCCATAAAATTAAAAATGGTTTTCATTATCTACCAAATTAATTAATTATACTTGTTGTTTATCTAGCTGAAATAGTATTTAATCGTATGGTATTTATTGTATGAGTGCGCTTTTATTTTGATTTTCGTTTTTAATTTCTGATCATAGTTAAGTGCTTTGGCACCACTGTGCGGCCCCAGATTGGCTGCGGTTTAGTTTCGCGTGTATTTGATTGCCCCTTTTGCCGCGGCAAAGATTGTGCTAATAAATCAAAGTGTTTTGTTATTGTAGCCACTTGGAGAGTGCGGCAAAAGGCGCATTCGATGTTGGGCCAGCACTTTGGTCCGTTCTTCCCCCCTAAGTAGGGGGGGGGGGGAAGGGGGTGCCCGCATTTAAAGCCGCTGGCGTTGCTGTGCCACATGCCGCAAAGTGGCACAATAAATGCAAGTGCAACTCAAAGAGCCAATATGAGAATGAGCAGCCACTCAGATAGAAGCTGTAAAGCTGTTAGATACACGTGAGATAGAATAGAAGCAGTTTGCAGCAGAAAGCTGCCAAGTTCAGTGAATGCGAATTGAAATCAAATCAAATTGAGTTGCATTTGCTGTTGCTGTCGCCGTAGCTGTTGCTGTTGCTGTTGCAGTTGCAGTTGCAGTTGCAAATGCAGTTACTGTTGATTTTGATGTTGCAGCTGTGCAACATTGCCACACTGTCAGCTGCCTGTTCGCGCTGCATACTGAATTAGCCTCTGACAGTGATTTGATTTGATTTGATTGTGCCTCCGCCTCATTTTGTTCTTAAAGACACATAGTAGATCCTCCCCTCGCCGGAAGCCAATTTGCTTCCGTGAAAATATTTAAATGAATCACAATTAATTTCAAATAAGAAATTGCCATACAAAACATTTTGTTGTTGTTTCGTTACGAACGGCGTAATTATTTTTGGCAAACTTCCACTTGCAAACTTATCTAATTCAATATATCATTTCACGCTTGTCTCTCGGCTAACCGATCAGATTTTTAAAACCTCGGAGCGGCAACATTAGTCACATTGATTTTTGCATAGTTTTCGACATGCCTCACATGGCGCAGCTACTGTGCGCGGAGCCCATTCGCAAAGAAAATTTGTCAAAGTCAAAGTAACTTCCATGTCTATCGATTTTGAGCGGCAGTTAAATTGAAAAGGCAGCACAGGACGTGCACAAGGATGGGCCGGAGGAGAATGGTGGCGAAGTGGAGAATGTGGCATGCTTTAAAACTAATTCAAAAACATTTCAGGCAACTTTGAAGCGGTTGCTTCTAAAAGAATGTGACGCATCACCAGGGTGACAGGCACACAAACATCTCGGCTCCCGCCCCCAACGCCCCAGGCCGACAGACTCTTGGCTTCACTTGTATTTATCATAGTGGGCAGCCCGGCTGAGCTATGGACTAGTGGGCGGCAGCTAACGTGAGTTAGCTGCTAAATAACCGCAAAGTTGTTCCACAGTTGAAACTGTTGGCGGTCGATTAAAATGTCTAGAGTTTGTGTGCTCGAAAACTATGCACCATGCAACTCAGACGCTTCTTCCTCCTGCCCACCGACCCTTTTTGTGGCTACAACACGAAAAGCATTTCAGAAAGCCGTGGGGCATGTGGTAGCATCCCAAATGCATTGTACGCTAAATTATGGCTAAGAAGGCGCGCTCAGTCTAGCTGTGCTTCCGGCATAAGCGCTTGAGCGTTACCTGGCTCATGGAATTCCCTGTCTGTATAGGATTTCGATGCACTGATTTATATGGCAACCTAGTTGCATATCAATCTCTATGCGGCCACTCGAAAAGTTTTCGCACAAAAAAACCTGCTGAGAGACTCATGAAAGTCTCATATGCGTGATTTATTACCAGGGCTGCGAACCCAAAAAGGAGCTCCGTGATTCGGTTTACGGCTCGAGACGTGAACGCGGGCTTTGGCATAAACCTTGCTCTGTCAGCTACATATACATGTGCTCAACATATTAATAAAACAATTCAACATTTAATTTATAGCTGCCCGTTGTTCTGAAAATATTGCAAGCCGTAAATACTTTCATATACAAGCTGTGGGCTACATTTGAATCTCTACCCAAAATTGGCATCTACCAAAAATTTTTGGCTTTGTGCAATGGATGCGACCAAAGTTACTTATACTAAGGAGCTAGGTTTGTCTTAGATTTATTTTAAAAATATGTTTAGCGTGTTTTTTTGAGCAACTTGTTTGGCTTAAGGTGCGGATTTGTAGTAAGAAATAAAATGCAGTTCCGGGTTCAGAGCCTTGTATATAACTCAAGCTATAGCTTATATACAACGTCAAATTTTCAAATAATAAGTAAACAATGTTAAGCATTTAACAGTGAGTTAACATTGCTTTTACATATAAGTAGTTGGTGGTTAGACCTACTTAGTTTAAGTCAGCTGTAAACATAAAATGAACACACATTTTCATCAAAGATAAAATCACATCAAACTATATATATAGATAGATCAGTAATATGAGATATAGTATATGCACGCTTTACGTTTAAAAGCATGCTGCGGCAATGTGTGTATAAATACATTACAACCCATCTAGACATTGTCAGTGGGTTATAATGTTATTAAGTGGGATATAATGTAAGTTGGCGTTAGGGTTAGCTTGACTGAATATCTTTGTGGTTGCCGTCTCAACTCAAAGGGAAGCGGTGAGGGGTGTGTGGGGGGGGGGGGAGCGAGAGCGCTGTCATTGTACTGCGGAGCATTTTTCACATTTGCACAAGCAGGCAACGCCCAATGGCCCAGACCCAGGACTAGGCCGAGTCGCACTCCAGCCACATGACACCCCTATACGCCCCGCTCAGCGTCTCCGGAGTTTGCCTTTGTGTTTGCTGTTTGTTCATTGGGGGCTTTTGCCGTTGCCGATGCCGTTGCAGCTGCAGGGGCCAAGCTGCAAATGAGGAAGTTACGTGCAGTGCCGGAAGATTTCAATGAAAACTAAACTACAAATTTCAAGCGCAATACAAAGCGGTTGCGGGCAGGTCGCAGCTGCCAACTACCCAGCCAAGCAACCGAACCCACCCGATCACCCACACACTCTCTTTGAGTATCTATGTGTTTGTGTGCCCGCATGGTAAGCTCATTAAAGTCTTACTCACACACACCGTGAATATTTCATTAAATTTGCATTGCTTGCTGGGGCGGCAGCGCGTGTTTTATGGTGCGGGGATATGTGCCAAACATTAGCATAAGCATTTCCACGAAAAAACCCTCAAATAAAAAAACGAGAAAAACTAACAAGAGTAAGCGAAAAGAACCGAAAAATCAAAAAAAAAATATATATATATATATAGATATATATATAAAAAACTGAACAAACCGAAAGAGCAAAAGCGCAAAGGCACAGAGCACGCCGCGAGTAGATTTACAACAAAGGGTGTGGAGGAGGGGGGGGGGGGGCACAAGCGGAAACATGGCTAAGGACACGACTGATGATGGCCTGGGCTGGAGATGGGCTCTGATGGAGCTGAAGCTGGGACTGGACCGTGGAGCTGCTCGTATTTAATAAATTATGCAAAGTAACCAAGTTTTTTTCTCTTTTTTTTTTTTTTGTGCTGCGCCTGAAATGAATGCAATGAAAATAAACCAAACAAAACCAAAGTCGGCCGGCTGGCTGCCTGCCTGGCTGCCTGCCTGCATGCGCATATTGGTGGCGTGTGGGCGTCATGTGGGCGTGGCCCACATTCATTGTAAACTACATTGGCATAGGCATGCATACACATGCACAGCCATGAGACGGGCGGATGCGAGCGCTTTGTTCTTTGTGAATGGTGAATGCATATCTAATGGATTAAACGGTTGCCAAATGTGGGTTGGGTCTGCGTTGCGCCTGGCCGCCACTTAGCTACAGTCCCGCATTGCAAGGGACTCTGATTGACAAAACACACCCACACACACACACGCACACGCGCACACTCTTATCGCCCACGCTCTCTTATCGCCCACACCTAGCTCAAATAGTCGTGTTGGCGGTGTCAGCTTTGGTATCACTTCTCGCACCACGAGTGTCTATCAGTGTGCCGACAACTGCTCGCAGTTAATCTAGAAATACCCTGTATTTTTAGTTTAATATGTGTCATATCAGCTAACAATTTGTAAATATTATATTTCAATTTAATTAAATTAAATTGACTGCAGTTTCTGCTTGGTTTCGTCGGAACAAAGAATACAATATGCCCAGCCGTTCGTTGCGTACACGGTATGCAAATTACGGAACTGTTGCAGGAAATGAAGATTGAATTTCCAGCTGAAAGGAAGGCTCATCATCCAGTGATGAAGTAAACGTTTATCAAATTACAACAGTGGCCACTGGCTGAATGTGTCTCGGCCCCTTAAGCGAAATACTTCTATCTACCTGGGCAGTAACAAAAATAATACAAGAAAAATAAATCGAACAACGGAATTAAATACTCAATATTACGTATACGTTATCGAGCAGCGAATGGCCGCGCATGGAAACGGACTGGGTTTTGTTACATATTAATTAAAATGCGTAAAAATGCGAATTTAAAAAAAATGTATCAAATTTTGTTGCCAAATAATTATTGAGTCCAAGTCAGAACTAAATATGCTGCATAAAAGTTGGTGGCCATTTCACAAACTTTTGCTAGTTGAAAATCTGGCAATGGATTTGGATTTTTTCTGTGAATAAAATATGTCGCTTAATAAATAAAATAAAGAAGGCAATTAAGACTGAAGTACCAGCGACTGCCAAAAATGTATTCCCCATGGCAAACGGTGCAGTTGTCGCAAAGTTATGAGATTTGAAATGTTGTTAAAAGAACACATAAAGTAAAATGAGAGAAAAAAATATATATAAATATGCATTTGTATCTAGATATATGTGTGTGTGTGTGTGTGTGTATATGGAAAGCATCACATTTGGCCAGCACGAAACGAAAAAGATTCGTTAGCAGGCGAACAAAAAGCAATTTTGTATAAATAAACGTAAACGGATATGTAAATAATAAATAAAACACCCACATCCACACACACACACACACACACACACATCCGCAAACACACACATACACACAGACATGGCAAGGGTGCGAGCGAGCCGGGCAGCAAGAAGTATAAATAAATGACACTAACATGTCCTGGGCATGGCTTGGTGGCCGGGCAGGAGCGGCAAAATTTCAGCTTGCATAAAAAGTTCCATTGAATTGAAATTTATTTACGATATTTATTGAGCATGTGGACAGCAGGACTCTTGCCCGAGCACGACCGGCAGATACCCTGTCCCACAAAAAACCCAATGCACAGCCATTTAAGCTGCAAAGCAAGCGCAATAGAACTAAGTCAACACTGATTGTTATTTGTATGCGTCCCACTCGGTTAGCTCGACCGCATTTTATGGCTGTCGCAGTCGCAAGTCACAAGTTCAAAGTCTGCTAGTTGTCGCTGGGTTGAGACTGAGCTGAAAATTGTTTTTAGTTTTTGTCTTAGCTTATTTTTCAAAGTTCTCAAATGGAATATTAACATTGATGGCTGAAAGAATAGCGAAAAGGCCTTGAAAAAATATAAATAAATCAACAAATCTAATTGATTTGAGAATTTAAATGCTGCAAAAATAGAGTCTTAGTATGCATATTTTATGAGTATGCAGCAGACATTTAGATTTAGTAAAGAACTAAATAATTTACGAAAGTTCTGTAGTCGCACATATACCTTGCACACGCACACTCGCATTTACAGGTCACAAGGCACACCAGTAAAAACACGATTGAAGTGTTTGGACTTTTGGCTGCAGAAGGCGTCGTCTGCCAACTCGCATTAAGCATTTTAATGACTGCGGCGTCTTTGGCCAGCCAAAATGTATTCACAAATGTCTTAGAAAACACCAAGCCGCATAAGTAGCTATAATTTTGCTAATTTCAGTACACACACTCACACACACACACACACACAAACACACACACAAAAAAACGCACACAGAACTGAGCTCTGTCAGAAAAATAAAATACACTTGAGTATTTTGATGTTCGCATAAGTCAACTAATGCCAACGACAAGCGTAGCATTATGTGCTGCTGCTGCTGCTGCTTATTCTTCTGCTCTTACAGGATGCTTGCAAGTGGGGTTTTTACTGTGTCCTCTCCTCCTCTTTCTCGCTCTCCTTCTTTGCGATTGCCCAACACACATTCGAGCGTCTGATGTCCCAGTGGTCTTTATGATGGCACACAGTGCGTATTAGTAATTAAAATCATAATTAGCTCATGTTACAAGCAGTTTAGTTTGCGACATTATCTTTCAGACCTGTCGTACCATTTGTATTTATTACAGTAGTTTCTTACCTTACCCTCCGCCACAGCCACAGTTGTGTTTAATATTATCTTTTTACTACCCACCTTCTGGCTCTGGCCATGCAAATCATTTAGATAGCAGTTAATTTGATAAAACGCCCACAGCTTCTGGCAACTGAAGACGTTAAAATCTGTTCCGTATTCGATTTCCGTTTTAAATTCGAGTAAGCACGAAGTTGATTGCTTTTCCAAGCAATATATGATAAATATAATACAATTGGAAACTTTAATTGCGTTTTGCGCTTTTCGGAACAGCCTTAAATATTTTACAAAAGCTAGTTCTAGCTTTAGGGCCGAGTGCATTTGGCTGGCAATTTAAGGTGAACACAGATCTTATTAGCTGTTACCCTGGCAACTGGCAATATAGTAGAACAGCCAGAGAGCCAACCTGTGATGAGACTTATTATAATTATGTAAAAGTTGCACAAAATAAGCAGAAACGAGATGTAGAAATATTAAAGAGCACAAATTTAAAATGTCTTCTTCGATCATTGTGCAATAAAATTGCGCCAGAAACAATCGAGTTTTGCCATTATTTAAGCTCCTCGACACGTTGTGTGTGTGTGTGTGTGTGCTTTGAGCATATCACAATATGTATGGAGCAGCAGAGCTTGAAGCAGTTTCAACAATTGCTGGCAGCAGAAACTGCATCAGAAATAGAATAAGAAGCAACAGCAGGGCCCGCGGCTTGTTAACCAGCTTGACTTTAGCTATTGGATGGGGCATACAGAGGCCAACAGCCGTGGCCAACTGGAGGGGCTTGAGCGCCAGCTGGAGAGGATTGCGGGCAATGGCAATTGAAACTGCTGCCTGGAAATGTGAAAACGGAATGAAAACAATTGTCCGCCAGCAGCTGGCATTCTACACTCGTAAATGCGGGCAGCATCCGTGGGCTCTATGCTCGTATACCCTGTAGCCATTAAATGGTTGAAAATAAAGTGCATCATACCCAAGGCGGGCGGATGTATGCCAGTTGGATGCGCAGCTACAAATCTGTAAAGTATTAACATTTCAATATAATGCACATAAGACAGCATGTACGCAGGCTAGGGTAACTGCTAGTCGGGCAAGCTCAGTTGAAGTGCTCCCACTCGCTTAGAGCTGTAGTTGTTTGCTTTCTGCACAGCAGATGCTAGAAAATATTTTTATATTTTATATACATACATAATTGCATAATATTATGCACATACATATATGTATTTATGTATTTGTACAGATGTATTTATCTATGTGTACATCATGTGTATGTACAGATATATAGATATTTAGATATGCAGCCCGCACATGGCAAGTGCAAAGCCTGCCACGATATTTATGTGCCCATCGTGCTCATTAGTCGCCGCATGTTGGTTTGGTTAGTTTGGTTGTCCTAATACATATGGAATAGTCTGTGAATATAATCCGTAGATCTCTATTCCTGCCTATATCTGTGGCGGGGCTACATACATTTGCCACAGATAGTTCCTCAGTCAAGACAAAATGTACAATAATATATGCATGTCATGAATATAAAAATGAATATTCTGCATTTATATGCAATGAGCAAAAATTTGTATTTATCAATTGCACGGAGCTCCAAACCCAATTTGCTTTCGGCGGGTTTTGTTTCCTTTATTTTTGCGCCCAGCATTAATGAGGATTATTAGGATTGGCTCGCATTTCCGGCTATGCCCAGATATAACACATTAATAAACATGTGACTACAAATTGTCTTTGCATTAGTTTATCTTAAAGTCGCAGAGCCTGCTAGCCATGTGTATGTGTATTTAACGAAAGCCGTGGGATAAACCTTTAAAAATGAGTAGATTTTGCCCCCAATTATCGTTAACTCTTGCTTATAAATAAACCCAGATGAACTTTAGAAAAGTAAATATTATGATTATTTTGGAAATGGGAAGATATATAAAAAATATAATGAATTGAAAAATAATTAAACATAAATAATATAAAATAAAATATTAAAACAATGAAAATTGCCAGATAAGTTGTAAGAGGCTTGCTTTAAATAAAATGCCCCTAAAGACACTTTGATTATGTTTAACCCATCCAGGTATACGATCTGCTTCTAAATTAAGTTTGCTTAAGATTGAATTTTTATATGATTTTTGTCATTTAATGATCAGAGATTTAGAGATAAGATAGGATAGGATCATAATTTCTTTTTAAGTCGATCGATTACATTGGGCGAGAGTTTGTTTAGTATTCGTATTGCATTTTTAGCTTCCGTTATACTTTCTTGTTATGGTGCTTGAAAAACCTTGGCATATAGCAATTTCTTCACCTTAAGTTGCAGTAATGGTAGGGTGTGGCATTTTGATAGGTACTGCAGTAAATGTACCCGCATTAGTACACAACCCTCCATAGTAGTCATCATCGCTATACATTTCTGTACTCTCTGAAAGATGTACATAAGTTTCATCATCAACATTTCTCACGTAATTTCAATATCGGAGTCATTATAATTAGTCGTGCATTAATCGCTCTACTCATATTTTCATTAGAGTTTTTCGTGCGATTCAACGTGTTCTCTTCCGTTTCAACAATATTCGAAACTTAAATGTTCGAACTTTATTAGTGACTGGTTGTATACTTGTGTGCCCATCTTTCCCAATTAGTCGGGGGAATGTGATCAAGCCAGCATTTGGCAAAGCGTTTCAGAAAGCTGTTTCGTTGCAAAGGACTGGGTTCCATTAGTCGGGGCATGCGATGGTCGAGAGTTCGCACTCGTTACTTTTGGCTTATTCGTTGCTTTCGTTCGTTGGCATTGTTTGTGTCGTTGACCTCTGCTCGGGTCTCGGGCGACTGTCAGGCGGCAAGATAGCTGTCGAAATTATTGTAACGGTGACAACAGCAGCAGCAGCAGCAGCAGCAGGCAACCATTTATGTTGTGTATGTGTGTGGGTGTGTGTGTGTGTGTGGGTGTATGCAGGCACGTGACTGTCGGTGTGTGTTTGCTGTGTGTTACCGCGTGTGTTGCTGCTGGTTATCTCAGTGTGCGCCCTCGTGCTTCTGCTGGGCATGGCACTTTTTAATTGCACAGCCGGCAGACGGCAGTGGAAATGGGTAACAGACAGGTGGGTGGGTGGCAGCCGGGTTTCGCTGGCCAGCAAATGCAACTGTAGCTCCAACCCTCCATAGCCATTTGTATTCAGCCGTTAGCCCGTTGCCGCAACTTAAAAATATGGCCCAACTTAATGCCACGCTCGACTTGAGCATGTTGCCTGCTGTTGTCATTGTTACCGTCGCCGTCGCTGTCGCCGTCGCTGTCGCCGTCGCCGTCGCCGTTGTCATTGCCGCTGACAGGTGACGGTGACAGTCGACTAATTGGCCTAGCATCAGGCTAACAGACCACGACCCACAATCTGGCGAGCGAGCCAGTCAGCGAAGCAGCAAAGTGGACGCTTCTCTCGAGCGTATTAAGCAGGACATGAAGCTGGAACTGAAGCTGCGGACTGGTTGCTGGGACGACACCTTGCCGTTGGCCTTACATTTTGCTCGTTTCCCTTGCCTTTTGCTGTTCGAGTGAATGTGGCAGCCATTTTTCAGCAGGTGGCAGCTTGTCGTTTGTTAGCTTGTCTTAAATTAACAATTCATTCGCCAATCAATTAATCAAACAATCAATTAAGCCAAATGCAATGCAATGCAATGGAATGCGACTGAAACTGAATGCCGATGGCTCATGGCGACTTTTCCAGCAATATATATTTGCCCGCTGGGCCCCTTGAGTCCGACTGCACCTGCAGCGATCCTTGCCACAAGCTTTCCACTCAGTCATTCCTTTGTGTGTGTGTGTGTATACGTTCGGAGTCCTTTATTGGTGCTAATTTCCTGTCAATGTTTGTTCGACTCACAAACACATTCCACTAAAGTTGCTCGTGAATGACAAATGGATATTGACTGCGCTGACACTCTGCTGGAGTTGGCGCAACTTAAAAATTCCATATAAAAGAGAATAACAATGGGACGTGACAATAATTAAATATCCCAGGGCTTACGCAAAGGGCCTCCGTGTTAATTATATACATTTTTTTTAATAATAAGAATTAATGCCGCAGTAAACATTTAAACTTCAAGCATTAAATTTCGCAGTACGAGTTTCATACGCTTTTTATTTGTATATATTATATATTATATAAGCCAATATTTATCATACAAGGCCTTTATGTTAGGTAACTTTTTAACTGAGCTTTTAAAGTAAAATAAAATACCAAATTTGGAGCAACATTCAGTTCCGTTTCCGCAAATTTTAAACGGAATCAGAATTCAAAGCAGGCCTGATATAAAATAGTTATTTTTCGATACATAAAATGTACTGTGCAAACATGTTAGAGCCACGACTGGCAAATACCCTGCATGCAGTATGTGCTTTTTCATTTTCTAAAACATATTAAATTGGTATTTATAAATAATTTATTTGCCAGATATTTACGAGCTTTCAAGGGCTTGAAGATGATATTTAAGTACAGGCATATACAAAAAGCTGACGAAAAAGTTTAATAGAAATTCCAGCTGATTGGGTCTAGCATATATAATTTTAGAAATGTATTTATCGGCTTAATGAAAATCTAGAATATATTGGAAAAAAATGAAGAAAATGGAACTCTAAAGTCTTTAAAATCGACGCGTTCAATCAGACAGAACGCAGTAATGGCTAAATGGACTCTATTTGTCGTCCGTTCATGAGTATATATATTATTTATTATTATTTAGTTAGCAGATGCTTGCATATTCATCAAATGATTTCCAACCCAATTTTGACGGGTACAGGGTATAATTAGTTTTGACTCAGTCATACTATAAAAATCCGCTCGACTTAAACATAAAATGTTGTTGTTTTGCATGTCCGATCGGATTTGGCTTGCGGAAAAGTTCCGACCTCTGATATGAGAATATATGTATACACGTGTCTAAAATTCCTTAAGCTAATTATCGTCAAAGTAAGCGCATCGCTGTCGCTTTTCAATTGGGCTCAAATGGTTGCCCGCAACTGTCAAAAGTAATTTGGCCTTTGCAGTTTGTTAGCTAATTCGGCTTTGGCACAAGGCTGCCAGCAGCGATAATGGCTGCCACAGCGCCAGCCAACTTGCAACTAGCAACTGGTAACTGGCAACTGGTAACTGGTAACTGGTAACTGGTAACTGGCAACTGGCAACAGTGGCAAATTAAATATTTACACGCGGCTACAGCAGGCAGGCTTTCGCTTAAATGGGACCCGGCATTGGGGCAGCTGTCGTCATAATCATACGCTGGCAGCCTCTGCCCTCTATTCAGTTGGTTGCCCGCCTCCGCTATCAACTGCGGACAGGTGGCTCTGCAGCGTGCAACGTGCAACGTGCAACGTGCAGCCTGCCATGTGCAACATACAGTTGACGGCGCTTAAAGCGTCGCCTAAATTATTCAAAGGAGGCAAAACACTTGATGTCCTAATGGTGTTTACATGCCCGCTTATAATACCGTGAATGGCAGCGATAATGCATTTAGGAGTCGGTCGACGCTCCACAACGGACACATCGCCAGGCCAAGTGGAAACAAAGCATCCACAGCGCAATCGCCGCCATGCTGCACTTCGAATCCTATCTCTGCCCGGGCCAATTCCGTGGGCTGCTCTCTTTTTAGTGTGTGTGTGTGTGGATGTGCTCCCACCGAGCCTGTTTGTGCAGCCAGGGCTGGTAAATACTCACATTTGTGAGGGGGGGGGGGGGGGCTACTGCTGCGGCAGTTATGTATTTCATTTACCTATGTATATAGAAGTAAGCTGCCAACAACAACGGGCACGAGCTGGAGAGCCAGGAAAGTGTTAGCTAAGCGATGAGTAAAAAGCTGGATTAAACTAAAAAGGAAAAAAGAAAAAAAAAGCAAAGATTTAAATTGCTGACGTCAGTCGCTCGTGGGTCCTATCAGCTAAACAAATAACCAGACCTGTTAAATTGGCATACACAATGGTGGGCTAAGCCTTAGAAATCGAATGGAATTATGTTGACTGGGAAACTTACAATTTTAATAAAACTTTACCAGCCGATGTGAAAGCAAATGCATCCCTCCGTCTATTGTCTGGCATAAATTGGGCTTAAGCTGAACTCTTATAAGCTAGCTGTATACTTTAATGTTAGTAACATTTTTTTTATATATTTTAGTTATTAATTTTTAAGGATTTCCTTTTTTAAGCCTTTCTCGACGCAAATAACTCTTAACAAGTATTTAATACTTTGCAGAGAAATCGAGAGATTAAAATAATTAGATTATTTTTAGTTATTTCAGTTGATTCTTTGATATGAGTAAAAAGGTTGTACTTTTCAAGAACTTCATTAAAAAATGGAATCAAATGGAACAGCGCGACAAGAAGATCATGTTCCGATCATTTACAAACACTTGCACAACATTTACTGAACCTTTTGTTACTTTACAACCCTAAACATTCTGATCGATAAAACATATTGATGCTAAATTAAGCTGTCATTTAACTAAGTAGAGTGTATAGGGAGAGATAGAGGGAGATACAGAGAGAGTGAGGGAGAAGGTGAGAGAGAGGAAGAGACAGAAAGAGAGAGAGATAGAGAGAGGAGAGAGAGAGAGAGCGAAAAAGAGAGAGAGAGCGAGAGAGATATATATATAAATATATATGAGAGAGAGATATATAAATATATATACACATAAATGTATACGACTCTCTCTATTTATCTTTATAACAATATAGAGTATAAGAGAGGGAGATGCATTTGCAAATTGGCGAATGCCACTTGTGAATACTTTTAATGGCATGAACTTTCGACTCTGATTATTGGACTTGGCTGCCTAAGAGCCTAACGAGTCCTGGGTCTATTCAATTTAAGTTTGTCAAAGAGCATCAACTATGGTTGAAAGAAGTAATAAATTTCGCCTGGGAGCAGTCAAAGGGCCACGGAAAGTGGCAGTTGTTGTTGCAGTTGTTGGTTACAGTTGTTGTTGGTTGCCAGCATGCGCACACAAATTGTAATAAAAAGCCAACCGAAAGTAAAGTAAACAGCATTTGGCCTCAAACTGAACGCCAAGCTCCGACTGAACCGACTCAACCGACTCCAATCGTGGCTTGTGGCGTGTTGACAACTTTGACTCGGTGACTGGCAACGACAACTTTATAAACATCAATTTGAAGCCAGTTGCTGCAAAAGTCTGCATGTGTGCATCCACGCCGAGCACTTCAAACACGTTTGGCAAGCGACCGAACGAGGGTGGCGGCGGGGGTTGGGTGTTGAGTGGGGGTGGTGGTGGGGGTGGGGGTGGGGGTGTTGTGTCTAGTGGAACAGCTGCAACATGGCAATGGCAATGCAGCATGCAACATTTCACAAAAATTGATTCCATGCGATTGCCACAAGTGCAGCTGCCACGCCCACAGATAAACGTGCTTCACACACACACACACACACACACACACCCACACACACACACACCCATTGAGCTAACCAGCGACCATCCTTAACATTCACACAATCCCCTATACCCCCATTCACTCACAACATCCTCAGCTGGCATTCAACCATCGATCAAAAAATTGCAGACGCCGCTCATAACAAAAAAATACAACAAAAATATAAGAAAATAAAAAAAATAGTGAAAACTAAAACGAAATTGAGCGTAGATTTTTCAGTTGATTTTCATTCTTTTTCCTTTGCTCTTCGCGTTCGCATACTTCACCTTGCTCTCGCTCTCTCTCTCTCTCTCTCTGTGTGTGTGTGGGTGTGTGTGTGCGTGTCGGCGGGGGCGTGGCTTTGGCTAACGGGCTTAGCGTGGTTTCAATGGCGAAATTTGTTGCAATATTCGCAATTTGAATTGGAAATATGCTGCAGGCGTTGCATGTTTGCCTAAGTGCCACATTGCTGCTGTGTCACTGCCTCAGCACGTGGGTTGGTTCGTCTGTGTGTGTGTGTGTTCGTGTGTGTGTCAGAATATATCAAGATAAGCGACATTTAACGCATTTGCCACACGCTTTTCACGATGCATAAGTGCCCCGCCCGCACTCGTTTTACGTTCTTTGTGTGCGTGTGTGCGATGTGTGTGTGGGCTTGTGGCATGTCAAGTTTGGCGCTTGTTACCCAGTTGCGCAGCTGCTAATGAAATTTTCGCTTTTCTGAGCACAGTTCTTGGCGCAGACAACTTTTACATTGATATGAAAACAATACCAGTTAATTAATTGATGTACATGGCATAACAAAGTATTTGTCTATAAGAGCTGATGCTTAAGAAACTGACAGTTTTATTTTTTAACTTTATTAAGCTTTCGGCTTTGGAGTTGAAGTGTGTATCGTTTAATTGCTTAAATTCGAAACTCTGAACTACTTAAACTATTTACTTTTCTCCAGACAAATAATGATCAACAATAAGAAACAGCACAGAGTGAATCTCTGTCTATTTGGGAACTTTATTCACGTAGGCTGAACATAATAAGTACACTAACACGACTTGTCCAAACATAGAAATACTTAAAGTTATATATATGTATATATTTATTTATAGACACACCTCTGCAGTCAGAATTTCCTAAGCTGCGCTCTCATTAAGTGCAGAGTAGCGTGCTAAGCGCGCGAATTGCGGGGACTCGATTCCTCGATTCCATGCCAAATGCGATTTCAGTAAGTTCTGTCAAGTGTTTGCCCCAAGTCGAATAAGTAGTGTTTAACTCTTTCTCTGTCTCTCTCTATCTCTCTCTCGCTCTCTCTATTTCTATCACTCTCTCTCTCTCTATTGCTCTGCATCTCCCTGTGGCATACATGCGGGCGTGCAGGCAGCTTGCTAGCCAGCCACGCTGACAAGCAGGATGCTGGGTGTGTTGGGTGGTTGGGTGGTTGTAGTCTCGGTTTGCGGTTGTTGCGCTGTTTGCATAACTCATACGCCATGTATGACAAGCGCGCATTTTACGTTGCACTGCGCTGGCAATTGGCGGCAGCTGCTGTCAGCGACTTCTTCTGCTTGTCGCTTAAGTGCGTCCACATCCGCCACAAGAACATGTTGGCATTGCTTTTGACAGGTGGCGGTGGTGCTGGTGGTGGTGGTGCCCGCTTCCCCCACCGCCAACCGTTTGTTTACCGCCGCTCGCACATTAATCAAGCGGATTTCATTATGTCTCGTAATTAAAACTGTTCAGCCAGACGCTGCTGCTGCCGTTGCTGCGTCTCCGGCCGCAGCCTGGTAAATGGCTTTTAATATTCACTCGCACCCGCCTTCATTATTATTTTTATTGCTCCGGCGAGCATTTAAAATAATAAAACACGAAGTTTCCGCTACCCACTGCCCACTCCTGCAGCGCACCTCGTTTTCAGTGCAAGCAAAAAAGAAAATAGGGGAAAATTGCGCAGAAATAAAAATGGTGGTCAAATATTTGTTGAAGCCAAAAGTCGACCGCAGCATAAGAGCTAAAAGATGAGCGACTGAACAATAGGTAAAAGTTGGGGCATAAACCAGGCGATGCAGACGAGAAATCTGAAAAAAAAAATAAAATAACAATAGGTGTATGCCGCTAAGGATAGAAAAAAAGCGAAAAATTTAACATTAATTCCGACAGGTTTTTTTTATATGATTTACCCCCAGAATTTGTGGCTAAATCGTGTGGTTTTTGTTGCTGTTGCTGCTGTTTCAAAGTGCCCCGAGGTGTGGGCTGGGCTGGGCGTGCTCTGCTCTGCTCTGCTCTGGTCTGCTGTTAAGTGGTTTTACAGAGCTTTGTAGATATTTCTCGGTTAATAACATTATCAATGTCATCTGGCTAGCTTCCGACGAGTATTTTGTGGAGCTGCTGAAAACTTTCTGATACACGTGTGTGTTGTAAAGTGTGCGTGTGTGTGAGAGAGTCTGTGCAAAACTGTATAAAACTTTTCCAATTTGTCCTTTGTGCATGTCTTTCGAGTGTAACGAGCAACGCTGCGATACAATAACAATAACA
This sequence comes from Drosophila lacicola, assembly GCA_035045355.1. NCBI lineage: Eukaryota > Metazoa > Arthropoda > Insecta > Diptera > Drosophilidae > Drosophila > Drosophila lacicola. The sequence goes on from JAWNPB010000148.1 coordinate 30,205,812, forward strand.
CCAACAACAATAACAACAACAACATTGGCAACGGCCAGCAAAGAAAATTAAAATGAAATTCGTCTGCATATTTATGGCGCTGAGTGTAACAAAATAAAAACCAAAAAAAAAACAAAAAAAAAATGTCTCACACACACCAAAACGAAAAGACTGTAAAAAGTTGGCGCTTACGCGTGAGCAACTGCAGGCAGCGGCATAAATAAAAACAACAACAAAAAAAAACAACTTAAATTGTTGGTCAGTGGGGGAAATGGGCTGCAGAGGGAGCGCAGAGGAAGCGCGGAGGGGGGCACCGCAGAAAACACAGCGAAAATTGCGAGAAAATGATGCAGAATGGCAACGTGTGGCACAAATAAACCAGCTGAGAGAATTTCGCACGCGACGACAACAAAAAGCAAGTGGCCCGAGTTTTGAGTGGAGCGTAGCCGGCAAACGGGAACAACAAAAACAGCAAAAACAGCAGCAGCAGCAACGACAACAAAAACGATAACATCAGAAACAGGAGCAACAGCAAAAGCAGGCGCAGGAGCTGCGGCAGAACTATCACAGCTTCCGCTTTATCAACACCCCGAACTTCCGCTGCAGACGGGAGACCAGCACGGGGCCAGTTGGCTGGCAAGGGGATGCACTCAGAGCCTGTGGGCCAGCTCTGGCGGGGGTTGCGGGTTGCGGCTCGCAGGACGGCGCAGCGGAGATTGCATGGCCAAAAAGCGAACCCAGCGGACATTGTCGCTGCCGTTGTGTTGTGCCACATGCGGCGTATGAGCAACTATTGTTTTGGCATTTTCATTTATTACGCGCAATCTTCTGCCGCAGTTTTTGCTGCTGGCCATTGAACCCGCGCGAACCGCAATTGTGTGTGTGTGTGTCTGTGTGTGTGGGTCACACCAACAACCACCTGGCATTGTTAAATGCAGCACAGCACTTAGCTTTTGGTGCCAGCAACTTGACAACAGGCTGACAAACTGACAAGCTGATAAACTGTTTAACCACATCACGCATACGCAACGTATCACAGATGACGCCAAGGGGTCAAGTGCTGTCAGTCAACAAACAATGTTGGCTTATTACAGCCCATAAAAAACAAACGTATCGAAGCGCTCACCTGGTCGCAGCTCTTAAAATTCGTTTGCCAGCCAGTCAGGCGGGCAGGTGTAGCTAGTCGCTGTTTTACGGCGCATTTGTTACGTTGAATGGCTTTAATTTTTGGCCAAAATATTAGGAATACTAAAACCCCAGGCCGCCGCAGCAGTCGGCCATAAAGATAACCGCGTGCAGCCGTGGCCAGTGCCTTTTCGTGGGTGGCTATTCTGTGTGGTTGTTTGTGGCGACTCGCTGGCTGCCACAAACCGCACAAGCCGCCAACGGCTCACCTCAGTCGGTGTGTGGCTGCATGGACAATGTTGGCGTTGATGTTGCTAATAATTTTGCCTCATGGCCTTCAGGCTGTGCTGCTGCTGCCAGACAGCGAGCCCTGGCCTGGACTGGGCCAGGCATTTTATGTGAATCAGAATCAGTGGACGCATAAATCATAACAAGGAAGCGCCCAGCCGCATGGATACTCCGGCTGCAGCTTCAGTAGCAGCTCCTCTTGTGATAGTCGTCCTGCGTCCTGCCGTACCGTTCATATCTTGTTGCGGCTGTGCTCTGCTCTGCTCTGCTCTTCAGTAGCAACTTAAGGGGCATCACATTACATTAAGCGTTTTATTTAAAAATTTAATTCACAACTGAAACATAAATATATGTCTGTTGGACGGAAGGTACTCGTTGCTTTACATCATGAGCGCTTTTTAAACTGTCAAATTGAATACATTTTTGCAATAATATGAAAATTTTCATTGCAAAAATATGAAGTATTGGTCGTTAAGTACATTTAATATATGTGCATATCTCTTGTTAAATTTATAAGCATTTCCTTTAACTTAAACAACAATATGTAACTGTTTGTCTTGCATTAAACGAAATTCTGCTTAATCCATAAAATATAAATATAAACTGTCATCGTAACATAAGACGCCTCTGTTAAGTCAGGCTCACTTCAAACGTGACGTAACAAATGTTAACGCGAATCGTTAACATTTACAGCTTTAATGGTATATTAATTTAATTAAATTTTTTATTTATTATTACAATGCTTTTTACTTTACAAGTTAAGTAAATTTTTTGTTAATCTTTAAGCGACTAACTGTTGAGTAGCTTAATGTACAGCACAATAACAGACATGTTCGAACAGTTAAATTTAACAGTCTGAATTTTGTTTCTGTTATAACAGAAATTATAATTGGTTTAGGCATTGGCTACATGCTCGTAAGTCGTATGCACTATATAGTAAATCACTTAAGCCCATAAATATTATTCCTTGTTCAATGGGCGTGTCTGGCATTCCGGTACCCCGCTGCCGATCTGCCGCTCTGCAGCCGTTCAGCTGTCACAAATGCGCATTTTGGTGCATTTTTATGGCGTCAAGTGTACTTAAAATCTAACCAAAGGCATGGCACGTACGCGCAGTATTCCCCAACTGTGTCTGTCAGCTGCTGTTGCTGGTGCCTCTTTTGCTGCTCCTGCTGCTGCTCCAACCCCAGCATTTCCCGGCTGCTGCAAAATACAAGCACAAACGGCATTTGAGGCGATTTAACTAAAAGAGCGCACAGAGAGAACGCGGCATGCCGCTCACTTTCCACAAAGAAGCGTTCTGGCCAGAAATACTAACAATTATTAACTGATGCTGTCGGCCAGGATAAAGATAAAGTCGTGAAGTGAAGTGAAGCGAATGCAAAAAGATTGGTTACGTTGGGATTAAGTGCTTTGCGTGAATCCTCATTAATTGTATCCATATTACGTATACGCATACGAATAGATACGTGTAGCTGAAACAATGGGGCTGCATATGCATAGTAATAGGCGAAAAGGCAAATACCCCCTCCACAAACACACACACACACACACACACAAGCACACACACAAACACACCCACACACTTACCCATACACAGAATAATTCGGCTAACAAATCAATTTGACGAGCACAGCATGTGAATTGCCTGGTTATAAATGCGGCAAATGTTTGTTGTGCTGTTTGTTTTTGTGCCCCATGCCCCATGCCCCATGCCCCATGCCCCATGGCCCGGCGAAATGTTGGAGCCGTGGAACAGCTGCCAGCTGGCCAAGTACCTACATTTTTCCTGGGCCTGCCACAGTCGGTGGCTCGGTTGCCTTTTGGGCAGACTACAGCTGCAGGCAGCATGTGAAATCCTTTAACAAATGACTGGGCCATCTAGGCAACATCTCTAGGCTGCTTCACTGCAAGTACTTGCCCCCTGGTTTGGTTCCAGTGCCACTCCCAGTCCCAGTCTCCATCTCTAGCTCCATCTCCAGCTCAATCTCAGTTTGTACATGTTACCGTCTGCTCTTTTGCCTGCATGATTTATGCACATTACATTGCGACCAGCTCGCAGCTGAGTGTGTTGTGTAATGCAAACTACCCGACGCAAAGCCAAAATAATGCGCAGCTCTAAGGCCAACAATCAGTTTAGGTGCTAGTTGAAGGCAACCTTCAGCTGCAGGTTCAACGGCAAATGGAACCTGAGCCGCTGCCTTAGCCTTAGTCTGTATTTGAATCTAAATCTTAAACGGAATCTGAGGCATGCGACTGAACCCTTGTCGTTGCATTTTTGATTGCCACACGTCCAATAAAAAGCCTGGCATCATACGTAAACGTAATTTTGTGCAGCGCACCGTTGTTGTTGCTGCTGCTGCTGCTGCTGCTGCATTCAAGAGCCAGCTGTGGCATCCACTTGCATATTTTTTGTTCATTGGGTAGCATCCATTGCTGCTCTATGACTCCATGGGGCACACCCAAATTGTGAATGATGTGCAGCTTTATGTTTGTCAAAGACTCACTTTGCAAAATGCAATAACAGCAGCTGCCGCAGTTGCAGTAAATAAAGGCATAACTGGACTAAGGCTAAGTGGGTAAAGTGATTGTAATATGGTAAATACTGAAACCCCCACACACACACACACACAGAGAGACAAATAAATGTGAATGGAAAATGGCAGCAGCAAACAAGAAGCTGCCCCGACTGCAACTATTGGTCCAATATGTCCACATTTATGGGCAACAAATTGCTGAGCTGTTAACTGAGGCACAGGCCAGAGCTGACTTCCATGCTCAGTTGACAAAGAGTTAAAGTTTAACTTACGTTATATTTCGTACTTACTTACTTACTCTGCTGTCAATGTCAATTTCAAAACTTGTTTGTTTGCAATGTGGCAACGCTTCGTCTGAAAATAAGCTGGCAACAAATATTAGTCCAGGTAGTCCAGCTCTATATGAAACTTGACAGCCAGGGAAAATATGACAAACCAAATGCGAAAGAAGCGAGCCTGCTAAAGTCCTTGTTAACTTTAACAGCAGCATGAAATAAAAGAATTTTCTGTTGTAGTTCATTATCAATTAGAATGATAACTTACATGTAACTTTTGGGCTTAACAGAAACGGAGGCTAAGTACAACAAACATGTGACTTGCTGAGATCGGATGCGGATGCGTCACAGACGGTCTGTCTGTGTCTGTGCGTAATGATTTTCATTGATTGCAATCGTTTTGGGGTCTGTCGCTCTAAATAGTTATATATGTATGTTGTTCGAGCACGAGCTGGAGGTCCGGTGCAGGCCGAGCCCCAATTGCAGAACGCGTGCCAAGCGGGCATTCATAAAAATTGCCGCTAGGGTCGCAGACTTTCTTCTGCTTTCCCAGCTCGAAATAGATATTATTGCTGCTGTTGCTGGTTTCGTTGTGTCCTTTCTGGCAATTGGCTGCCAGCAATTTGAAGCTTTCTGCTTGCCGCTCGTCAGGCCGTTTGATGGCGCTTATTACTTGCAGCTTGCCCTGTGGCAACGACAAAGGAATTCATAATATCACTTGCGCAAAATATGAAGCTAGCTGTCGAACTGAACCGTACGACGCCTTTGGCTGGCCAAAAGCAAATGACAAAAAACACTTAACAAGTTTATGAAGCAGTTGCTGGATAGCGACAGTCACACGGCGAGACGCACACACGTTCCACCAGCCATGGGCCAGCAGCAGCAGCAGCAGCAATAGCAGCTGACAGTCTGAAGTCGGGAGTCTGGACTCTGGAGAGGAAAGCGGTGACTGCTGAACGGACACATAAATAACTCAATGCGCGTTGAGAGTCGCGTTTCGCGACTGACATAAATTTTAATGCCGGACTCGAAACGCACGAAAGGCGCTGACTGCGAGAAAATACGGACATACAGATGGGTATGTCGGTGGGCGGTGGGCGGTGGGCATCGGTAGGTGGATGAGTGGGACAAACGGACGGAGTTGTTAAATTCAACGGCAAAATGCCAAAATGCTGCTGCACACAACCTTAACTCGACCGTTAAGCGCATAAAGCGACCGCCGCTTCCCTCGACCGCGTTTGTATTTGTGGTCCACAATTTGCTCCGCAATCTCACCGAATCCCTGTGCCCATCATCGGCTTGGCCCCGGCGGCCTGCACCATACCCCACCATACACTACACTACACTACCCAGCACAGCACAGCACAGCACAGCACAGCTCAGTTCAGTTCAGTTCAGCCCATGCCATAACAATCGCATTCCCGTTCTCAATCCGCATTTATCGCTGCATGGGCATTAAACTGTGACTGTTGCCACAGCAATGGCGACAGTGGGGTCCGCACATAATGGAAATAAATATACGTACATATATACATGTAAAAAAAGCCCAAAAATAAATAAAAACACAAAAATCAACAGTGTGGCAACGTTGTTCCCAATTGTGTACGCTGCTCCATCCATTTGGTTGCCACTGCGTTGTTCAATCAATTTGCATAAGGACCAAGGCAACAACAACAGCAACAAAAACAACAGCGATATTCAATGAATTAAATAAAACGCAGCACTCACATAGTCCATGATAAACAAAACCATCATCAGTCTAAGCCGAAATACCCTTTCAATTACGCGACTTAACTGAGCGATGTGCAAAAGCATGAAATTAATCAACAGCATTAAAAAAGTCGACGGATCAACCAAATATGGAATGGAAGGAAATAAATATATAAGTAGATCGATGGACATAAAAAATAAAACTAGTGAAAAGCACAAATATGGTTTTTAGTTTGATTTTCGGTTCGTAAATCTGCTTTTCTACAAGCACATTTTTCAAATCTTTAGGTATGAAGTTGGTTTATCATATTTTCAATTTTTTTTATTTATTCAAAAATTGATTGCTGCAATAATTTGTGTACAAATTTCTCTTAAATATAATTAAATAATCGCTTTATTTTACTCAAATGTGATGAAGCTTAAGTAAAACTGTATTTTAGCCAACTGTTTCGGTTTATTCTGTTTCAATTTACTAGTAAAAAGTGAAGGCATAAAAGAAAAGAATATTATTAAAAAAACTATGTTTTTTAATTACACTCAGAATTCCTAAGTTAAGAAACAAAGCCGAAACATAGCTTTGTAAATTTACGGCCCTACAGCGTATAATACACTAGATGTAAAAAAGCAGAAGTTATTTATCAATATTTTTCATTAAGCTAAAGTTGATAAACAAAGTTTGTATAAAATAACAAATAAAAAAAAAGGAACAGGGTACCCAACGGGCGAGCACTTGTGACTGCAGCAATATTATTTGCAATATTTGAGCGTTGTTTGTGGCTTCAAAGCAGCTGTGGCAACAAAAGAGAAACTTCGTCAAGCCATAAAAATATTAATACCGAGTAAAAATATGTGCAGATAAAAAAACCGTGCAGCAAAATACAACAAAAATGACCAACAGCAACGGAAACAAATAACACACACACACACCCTCGCTGAGATTTGAATTTTTAAGCTGATTTCTGTTGACAGTCCGCCTCCAGATACCGAGTACATTGTTCCCATGCTCCCACACACACACACACACACACACACACAGACACAAACATACACCCACCCCCTTTGCTAGCTGGTCAAATATTGATTGGTTGCTTAACTGTTTGGTGTTGGCCCTAATTAGACTACAGTCTGGTCCAGTGGGGGCCATAGCATGTATTAGTTGAAACTATATTTAAATTGGGTTTGCGACTGGCAGCTGGAGCTGACTTTGGTGTGCAGTGTGCAGGGGCATTATTAAATTTACTCATGTATTTTCAACTGCCAATTTGGCAGCACAAAAGTTGAGCGAAACTCAATTTCGGGCTGGCAGAGATTTGGCGTGCAGCAGCAACTGGAGCTTGGCCTGTGCTAATGTGGCGACTGCAGCGCATAAATCCATTAAGCTAATCACAAAAATTGCAAAATATGTTGGCAAACTACTTGCGCTGCACGAAATAGTTGAATCGCCGGCAAACTGGAACAGTCTGCCAGCCTGGCAGCCTGGCAGCCTGGCAGCCATGGTCAATAGCACAGCCTAAGCCAGACAAAGCTATGATATGCAAAAGGAGTGGCTGTCCAATCGCAGCAATCCTGCCTTCTCTTCTAGTCCCCCCCCCTAGCCCGGCTGCAGTTCCAGTCCCAGTTAGTCCCGGCTGGGCTTCAGCCGTCTCACTGAGCCGCACTAAGCCGACATTTAAGACTTTTCCATCATTTTATTTCATTTCATGTGCACCCGATTTTCCTTCAGTCTCCGCTTATCCGGCCTCGTTCCTTATTTTTTTTTTTTTTTGTTGTTACTTTTTTTTTCGAGAAACTGTTCAAGCACTTCGCTTTTAATCTTGCAGTATTCAGCATGACAGCGCGGCAGTAGCAACAACTACGGTAACTGTGCACAGTGGAACCAATGCGTTGATTTCAAGTAATAGCTTTTCTTTTCATATCTTATTTAAAATAATTTCATGTTAGAAATAAATGGGAACATATGGCCAGTCAATTCGGATGGGTAAAGTTCAAGAATAAATAAAATATATTTGCTGCTCAAGATTTGCTTTATTTTTTCATATCTATATATTTTCTTTTTAAAATATCTTACGATGCAATTGTAAGACTTGTTTTATTGCCTTGTGCTTGCCCTTGTCTAGAATCTTGCAACAATCATTAAAACTAATTAGAGCTTCTTTAAATTTACAATAATAATAGAACTAGTTTGAGCTGAGAAAGAACTGCAGCCTAGGCTAGATTATGTAGAATCAGATAAGTTTGACATGCTAAAAAGTAATTAGAAAGTAGCTTAGATATGGAAAATTTAAATACATATGTATTGATATAATTGAGAATATTCAAGATTTTTGAAATATGAGATGGGTTCCACTGTGAGCTGACGCTGCCTTCTGCCTGACCATTGCTTTGGCTTCAACGAACTGAGGCAGCCTGAGGATTTTTGAACAATTCACTGGAAACCAGCCCAGGGTACTTTCGTTGGGGAGGGGGGGGCCTCTAGGTCGCTCTGCGCTCAGGGTGGGCTGGGGGTTGGGGGTTGGGGGCATGGCGTAGGCATATAAAAATTACATAAACCAAGATTAAGTAAGAAATTTCTGCACATTGAAACTCAAGCGGAAACGAAAATGAATATTGAAATTGGTTTGGCAGCTGTGCATGTGTTTTTGTTTTTTTTCTCCTTATATTTTTTTTATTTTTATTTTTGGTTTGTTCTCCCCTGCAGGGGACGCTGTGTGTGTGTGCCAGCCACATGAAAGACTTACATGTGCGGCGTCATAACGTATACAGCACACCCACACACACACACGCACACACACAAAGTAGGCGAGTGAGTGTTTTGTACACGCTTGAATTGAAAATTTGTGTGGCACGAGCAGAGGAGGCCTTCTCCTGATGCCATCCAGGATGCGAAGGAAACAAACACACTCACATACACACTGCAACTGCGTACGGCTGGGCGTGCAGCACAAATATCGGAAATGGGCTGACCAAAAGTCACCAAGATGCCATCTCGGTATAAATGCAAGTTCCATATTGAACTGTTACATATGCTGCCACACCTGCGCCTGCCTCCTGAATGGGGCACAGATTTATCGTGTCGCAAACTAATGCACTGAGAGGTGAGCATATTTCGTTGTTGTTTGTGCACATTTTAATTATGAGTCTAACGATAATGTAAGTCAAAATTGAAGTAGGCATGGGCGTGGGCATGGGCGTGGGCGTGGCTGTGTCTTTGCCTACACGGGCATAAAGTCTGTCAATCATGCAACAATATTGCACAGGGACTAAAACTGAAACTAAAACTGGAACGGCTCCATACCAGATGGTTGGGGTACGAGAGGGAAACTGGGTTCAATGGCAGCACTTTTGTCGGTACATTGTGCACCTTTATGTGTGGCTGTTTGTGAATTTGCCAACAAAATGGCAGGTAGGCAACATTAAAATGAAATGGAGACTCGAAATAAGATCAGACAGCAGCAGCAGCAGCAAGAGCAGCAGCGGCAACATAAGCCCGCTGCTGGTACTCATTTAGTCGATTAGAATCTCTTCGAGCTGTTGTCGACAACACCCCGTAGTCGTAATTTAATTAACGCAGTCATAGCAACAACAACGACAACAACGACAACAACAACAACAACAACAACAATAGCAGCAACAAAACACAACATCAACCATCTGCTGGCTGTAACAAGCATTTATGGCCAGCATGAAAATGTAAATGAAAATGGAATTGCGAGAGAAGATAAGCACGTTGGCTGCCTCCGTTTTGGCCTTCCACTGAAATATTTATCTGGCCAAATGAAAATTTTTTTGCGCCACAACAACAGCAACAGCTAACCTACTCTATGCACATATGTCTTTTTCGCGGTTTTTGTAATAGTCAGCAAATTACATTTCCTAAATTGCAGCAAAACATTTGGTTTATTTTACAACCAATATAATTTTCAAGTGTTATTTCCAGAGTAATTGCTCTAAACTCTTGTTTAGCTGTAGCAATAAAGTTCAGGGCATACAATTACGCGCATATAGTTTAGTTTAACGACTCGGTTGCATTTGAGGACAGATGTGAAGGCAAATCTTAAAGTTCGGCTCGTAATGCTAGTTTTTCATGAAGTTGAACCAAGGTGCTGGTTCAAACCTAGCTTTGTCATATAGTTTCAGCGTTTAATTTATAGCTGCCCGCTGTGCTGAAAATATTGCCAGCTGTAAATATTTTCAACCACAAGATGCGTGCTAAATATATGGTTAGATTTTGCCCTTAATTCGGATCTTGGAATAGAGACTGGATCTCCCTCAAAAGTTTTTTTTTCTTTCGAGCTTCGATTTGTATTCCTTTTTCCGTTTTGTTAACTTGCTTAGTTAGATAAAGGTTAATGGTAAAAAATATAAAAATTCAACACTAGAGTATGTTATTGATGTCTACACAGAATAAACTCAAGAAGACTAGACAAAAATAATGATAGGAAAAACTAATTTGGAAAAGAAAACTAAACAAGAAATTTATCTCACTTGAAATTGTGTTGTAATAGTCGAGCGAGAGAAAAGCCTTGTGATTTCATTCTAGATAATAATAAGTAAGAGCTCTGACAGGGCTTTCGGGTTTTCTTTTTCTTATTATTTCTTTCTTTTTTTTTTTAACGGCATTTTGTCGAATACCTTTGCATATTTGGTGCCACCCACAAGTCTTAAGGCTGATTCAGCTTGCAGTTCTCGCGCTCATAAAACGCAGACTAACGGATACGTGTTCCCCTTTCACTCGTCTTTCTCTACTTTTTGTTGTTATTGTTGTTATCGTAAAAAACTAACCAGCCATTTGCATGCAAATACAACCGAGACAAGGACACTCGATTGGGTTGCCAGTGCCTTTGTATATTTGTGTGTGTGTGTGTGTGTTTGTGGGTGTGGCTGAGGCTGAGGCTGACGTCTGTTTCCGGTGGAAGGTTGCCCGCTGGGCTATGTTGTTTGTGTTGCTCTTGATGGTTTACGGATTTTGATGCTGATGATGATGCTGAGATGCCGTTTGCCTGTTATTAATTGCGCTGTTGCACTTCACAATTTCGGCTTTGCATGCGGCTTGCATGGTAGATGAGTAGCGCGCCCGCCCTTATTCGCGCGCGACCCCCCTCCCTCCCTCCTTTGCCATTCTCATCCGCAACGTGGCCCGAAAATTGCCAAGTCATTTGCCAACTGTGACTCTGTATGCAAATTACTTTTGCCGACACCGGATGAACGTTGTGGCTGTGACACACTACACCGCCATCGACTGTGGTGGGCCGGGGCTGGGGGGAGGGGGGGGGGAGGAGTAGCTGGTTGGGGTCCAAGTGGCACAGCAGGGGCAGGTGGCAAGCCAGTTTATAGGCTTATGCATTGTGCGGTGCATCAACAACTTAGGTTCGCTCAGCATGATACCTATGTTCGCTCTGTCCCCTTCGCCAGCCTGCTGCACTCTATCAATTCCTCTCTCTCTCCCTGTCTCGCTCTCTGTGCCGGTGTGTCTCTGAGCAGCGCATTACGCGGGTTGGCGGCAATGAAGTGCAAAGTATGTAAATTAATATTGGAATTTCGATAATCCGCCTATCAAATGGACCCCTATACTATATATGCCTCTCTGCGTGTGTGAGTCTGTGTGAGTCTGTGTGAGTCTGTGTGTGTGCGTGTGTGTGCGTTTGCGGCTTTTACGCACATGCATATAGATGGCTTTTAGGTCTCTTAATGAACAAACTATGCGCGAAATTGCGCACGTTCGGACAATGCAATAACAACGACAACAAACTATCTGCATATTTTGCAAATTTGTAAATCGAAAACGGCGAGCGGTGAGTCGGGCAGCAATCGAGCCCAATCATTGATGCGATTTGAGTAAATTAGTGTGACCAGTCAGCTCAATAATTACAAGACTCGTGGTGTGGCCCTTCTTCTTGCGGAAGAGCCTTAACTGGTGGAGAATTATAAGTGCTTGTCAAGTGAGAGCTGCTCTTGAACACAAGAATCGCATGTTCTAAATAAATTTATGAGATCATCGATATCATCCTTCTATCGATCAGATCATAAACAGTATAAGCTGATAACTAAACGTGGCATTCGATAGATTTGCAGAATTCATCTGGAATCAACTACAGGGTATCAGCTAGTCATGCACAAGTCATGCCTGCGTTCTATTTAATAAGTAAGCAGCGATGGGGCAAGTTGTGCAATGGTTAACTGATTTAAGCCCCGTGCTGTTCTCGGCCAAAAGCCTAGCTACTTAACTAATGCTGCCCATAACATAGCGTGGTCTCATTTTTCACACAACAACAAACACAACAGCAACAACAAGAAACCACAACAAGAAACCACAATGGAAGAACTGCAGCTACGTTCTGCAATTGTGACTGTGATTCCGGCAAGGGCCAGCAGCATTTCAATTTCTATATAATAGAAACGCATTAAAACAAAAACTAAATTGCCAACTAGCTGACTGTGGATTAAGTGGGGTAGAGTGGCGGTTGGGTTTGCGGAAGGGGAGGGGGGGGGGGGCAAGCATTGCCTTTGCCTGCGCTTTAAAAATCAATGACAGAATATGCCGCTGGCCGTCTTTGCTGCTGCGGCTGCGGCTGCGGCTGAGGCTGCTGCCATTACAAAGACTTAACATTTTTATGCTAATGCAATGACAAAACCGACATGAGTTTGTGCTTTGAGAGTGAGTGGGTAACACAGTGGCCAAAGGTGAAGGGGTGGGGCCTGCTGCGCGGGTAACAGGCAATTTAAGCATGCATGCATATACGTATATATTGCATAACATTTATGTAGAAGCGCCCAATGCAACCAGCCAGCCAGCCAGCCAGCCAGTCAGTCGACGAGGCAGCTGTCATTCCAGTCGACATTGTAATATGTACAAATAAGTAGAGCATATGAGGCGTATGATTAATATTTAAATCATGAGAAAGAAAAAAAAAAGAGAGAATATTAAAAAAATAAAAAAATAGAACTGACTGCGGCTGCGATGGAGATGAATGCGAATGTAAATGAGAATGAGAATGAGAATGTGCAAGCAGAGCACAAAAAATGAAATTGAAATGAAACAAGAGACTTAAGTAATAACTGCTGTTATTAACAGGACTCTGGCAGGACTGCCGCGGTTCACATTTTATTGCCTACATTCGAGCGCGGCTACATGTTGATGATGATGTTCTGTATGTGGTTGTGTGTGGGTGTGGATGTGTGTGTGTGTGTGTGTGTGTGTGTGTGTGGGTGTTCATTGGGATTGTTGCCAACAAGAAAACCTACTTTGCAAACATGAGCCAACAATTCGACAGATACAAGGCACCAGCCTCGCAGTTGCAAAATACAAGAAAGAAACCGCCGCCCAACGAATTACTCGTGCGCAAAAGTTGGCGCTCTGTTGGTCAAGACCGCATTAGAAGATGTAAGCGGTGCGCGCTGCGGGATTGCGGAAATGAAAATCAGAAGGACATGCATGCAATACACACAAACACACACATACACTCACACATACATTGGCACCCAGCTACCAGCCAGATATACTCGTTTATTTATGCAACATTTCGTATCGCATTGCTTAAAGCGCATAAATACTTAAATTTCTTGGCTAACAAATCACTTGTTGTGCATTTTGTTGTTGTTATTTATTTCTTACGAAATTCAGCAACTAGCTCTTTCTTACACTCTTAAGCCAAATACCAGCACACAATTGCAAATCCATTGCCCGACCCAGGCGAATGCGATATGCAATTGCCAAGACTTTGGCAACAAGCAAATTTGTTTAAATTCAAAGGGTCGTCGAGGGGGGAAGGGGGGGAAGGGGGAAGGGGGGGGTGGCGAGGGGTAGTGAATATAGAAAGGCGGTACAATGCAGCTGACAGAGCATGACTAAGGCAGCCATGGCGCTGGCCAAAATGTATTTGCAATGGCCAGGGCCAGCAATGCGCCGCATTAATCATACGCACCGTCGTCCGGCTGCTGCTCGAGTCGCTCCCTTAAGTCGCCGGCAAGGCACATAAAAACGCCCGAGCAGCAGCAGCGCCAACAAGCGAATGTCAGTCAGTCTGCCAGCTCTATGTGTGTGTGTGTGTGTGGGTGTGCAGGAAGAAAAAAGAAACAGCATAAAAGCAAACTTTATAAGTTCAGCAAGTAAAGAATTATATGAAGTACGAGTTGTGCTTTCGGCGTTAGTGAAGTTAACGCCAGTCGAGCAACTGTTTTCGCTGTTGCACGACTCTGTATTGTTGTTGTTGCTGTTGTTGTTGTTGCTGTTGTTGTTGTTGTACAGCATTGTTGCCACTGCTGTGCATGGCTGTGCGTCGCTGGCAACGTTCTCAGTTATTCAAGAGTCTTAGTGTTTGCGCCGCGCCGCGTCGACTTGACGCGACGCGACGGCGAAATGCAACTCCTGAAAAAGAAGGAAACCGGAAAATGGCAGCAAAACGCAAAAGAAAAATAAGTGAAACACAAAATTAATGTAAATGTAAATAAACTCATAGTTCAAGTTGTGCCGCAACAGCAGCCAACAACACCAAACAACACCCAACAACAAATGGCGTGTGCAAATAAAATGGCATGCATTTAGCATTGCCGCTAAATTAAAACCAAATAAAGTGTCCGCAATATGTTGACCATAAAAAAGGCACCAGGAAACGTCTGCACAAGTGAGCAGCAGCAGCAGCAGCAGCAGCAAAAGGGCAGCTCAAAAATGTTCTTAGAGTGGCGAAAGGAAGAACCAACCAACTTGATGGGTGGCTTACACTTAGCACTTAACCAAGCACGGTCTGCATGGAAGTCATATATATACGTATATATAAATATGTATTTGAACGATGAGCCTCAACAATGTGCATGCACGATTACCTTTGACTCTGGAGAGCTTTGACAAGCTGCAGGCTGAAAGGTTTTTCTTTCAAATTGATAAATGCATGACCGGTATAATATTTTCAGCTTAAGTTGCGTTCAACAATCTTTAAACATGTATATAGAATTATTTGTCCAGACTGACTGAATGATGATCAAGGCACAGCACAAACTGTAGGAGCCAGAAACCTAATGTTTGATATGGTCGCAAGCTAAAGAGCAGCTTTTGTAAAATGCCAGCGGCAATTGTGGCAAATTGTATACAACTTTTACGTCTTTTACTGTGTGGCTTAAGCTCATTTCCAAAGATCCGTATGTAAATGAAAATGCATTGGAAAGGTGTTTCTTAAGTAGCAATAAGTATATCTTTAAATGAGTCCCTTATGCTTTTATTTAATACAATTATACTTCTTATGGCATGTTAGCGAAAAGCATTTTGGCCGAACGCTGGAAATAGGTGTCGCCCGTAAGAAACATTTGGGATAGCCACAAACGACATCGCATAAAATTAAATATAGGCAAATTAACAGGCTTTATCGTCATACTCGATCACTTGCTTGAAAGCCTAAGAGATTTTAGTGGCATATCGTCATACTATCTTCCCGACAATAGAAATGTGAAACAAAAAATTCGCACAGAATTAAAGCGTATGCCTCTCATTTATCATATAATTTTTTTCAAGTTGAATATATTGAAATGACGTGCATTTGCTTAGGTCAAAAAATATTCAAGCAGAGCAAAGTGAAGTTAAGTTTTTGGATGAATTGACCCATTTCCTGCTGCCAACAAGACCGAAAACAATGGGCAGGAAAAACAGCTTAATTTTCAAGTTCATTGGCGCGCAGAACAGGATCAGCGAACGGGGATCAGGGGCAGAAAGGCAGACAGCCACCCAACCATGTCCATAGTCGCTTGTTAAGCTAAAGCATGCACTGAAGTAACAGTGGGAGAGAGGGAGAGGGAAAGTAGGGGGTGGGGTGGGCAGCGATGGGTGTTTGGTATGCCACTTAATCTTGCGCCTGAATGGCTGAATGGCAGCCACTAAACAACTTCCGCACTTGAATGGCAGCTACAAAACCGCAGACAAGGCGCATGCCACACAACGTGGCAGCGGCAGCAGCCTGGAGAGGTATGTGAAGCGCCGCTTCAAAGCCAACTTAAAACAATATTCTGCAACAACAACAACAAAACAGATGAGAAAAAATAAAACAACAACAAATCTGTTATACAATGCAGCAGGCAACAAAAGCAATAACAATGGTAGTTGCATGCATAATAAACTTCTCTGCTGCTGGCGCTTTAAGCTGGGCGTAGGGAGAGAGAGGGAGGACAGAGAGAGAGAGAAAGAGAGAGAGAGATGAGCGCCAAAACGAAGTCGTAAGGTAAAAAAAAAATAAAAACTTGGCTGAGCCAGCGTATGAGACTGGGCACTTGAGCACAAAAAGAGTCAACGTCAACGCATTTTGAAGAGTGTGCCATTATGCACTACACACACACACACACACACACACACACACACACACACACACACACACACACGCGCAGATGTCATCTGTGAGTTTTAAGCTGGCTTTTCCTAAGCGTATTAACATTGTTGTTGCTGTTGCTGCTGCTGTTGCTGTTGTGTGTTGTGTGTTGCTTGTGAGTATTGCTTTGCTCATTGCCTGCAATTGCATATGTACATATATAGTTGTATGCCAGCTTTCCTTGCACCAATGCACACACACACACACACACACACACACACACAGGCGTATATACCATATATATATATATTTTCATATACATGGCGGATGCATATATCCGCTTATCAGCGCACGGCTGTCTGTTCTGGGTCTCAAATTATTAGTGGCACTGTCTGTTTGACTGGCTTGCTCTATATCTCACTCTAGCCGCACATGCAAACCCCCCCCCCCCCCCACCCTCTCTCCCGCACACCACTTTACCGCTCTGTCTCTTATCCGTTTGCCAGTGTCTGTGTGTGTGTGTGTGTGTGTATGTGTTTAACTGCCGTCTGCTTTTCACTTGACGCGCTGTTTATCACGGTTAATGCGACACTCAAACATTTACAGCAGCAATCACAGTCGCAGTCACAATTACCTGGGCAGCCGCAGTCGCAGTCGCAGTCACAGTGACTGGCGAGAAATTGGCGTTCGGCTCAGTCGCATGTGACTTGCCGGCTGGGCACATAAAGATGTCTTTACATAAACAAACTTACAGCATCCTTCAGCCCACACTCCAATTCAAGCAGCACACATAGCATACCCTGGCCTAGTCGGAACTCGCGTGTCTTTCTGTGTGTGGCTGTTCATGTGAGTGTGCGTGTGTGTGTGTGTGTGTATGTGGCTTGACTTGTCTCGCTGGCTTTGCCACAATCGCCACTCGCAACACTCTGCTCGTTAGGGGCACATACATGTCATACGCTAAGTGGCTAAAAGTTGCGCATATTTCTAGATAGGTGTGTGTGCGGGTGTGTGCGGGTGTGTGCGGGTGTGTGCGGGTGTGTGTCTGTGTATGCACCCAAGACGCTTAATAAGTTTCTTGAACTTTGATGTCTGTCAACACTTCTGCTTTATGACACAAACAACATCTTTAAATTGTTCTTGCGGCTCATTATAAGGCAACTCTGAATTTTTAGTCATTTTACAAATTGAGTTATATATTCTAAACATATAAGTATATATATATGTACACGGACACTAATTAAAAAAAAAAAATACATTTAGCAACCAATTGAAATTAGATAAGCGATTTAATTAAATTTTAAATTTATTTTTGCTCGTTCTACTACAAATATTGCGAGTCACGAATATTCTCACACAACAATTTTGGGCTAAATTTGATTTCTGGCAAAAATTGGCAGCAACACGTTTTTTATGCTTTTTTGGCGCTGAGTTTACATCTAAGGTTTTAAATTTAATACACAATCTATTTTTGCATGGAATATGGTTTGTTTTATGGCTTGGCTTATAATACAAAATGAATTAAAAGTCTGTTCTTGATATTGACCCTTGCCTTCTGAATGAGGGCTTGACCGAGTGGTGCGAAGCTAAGTACAGAAAAAATGACTATGTTAATTTTTCAGATATTGCAGCGAAGTTATCTTAGCTAACTCTATAGACAACATATCTATCAGATACTTAAAAACGGAATGATATGAATGAGAATTAACCCATTTTCTTATCACGACTCTTAACTATTAGTTAGTTAAAAAGAGAATTGTATCGCGATGAATACAATTAATTCCTGCTACGTATTTACTTGTATGTTAAAACTTTTAGCAAATTTTCAATTTGCTAAAATAAATTTGTGCCGCATGGCAGACAGCTTAAAGATCGAAATCGAAAAATAAAATCTGTGGCGTGGCGAGTGGTTCCGTGACATGGGCGAAGAGGGGAATAGGTAATGGGCGACGTAGAACAATGGGCAACTGGAAAGATGCCATTTAAAGTACGTGGACTGGCAGCATGAGGGCGACAAACTTTTACGGGCATCAACAAAACTCGACGGCAAAAGATAAAATTAAATATTTTGGCTCTAGGATGGCAATGTCAAGGGGCAACTGTGGTGGGCGGGTGTGGCCTGAAGCGGGGGCGCAACCTGAGCCCGGGCACGTGACAAAGTGAAATTGTTAAATTGAAGGCTGTTAGCGATAAGCGAACACGCAAACAGACAGACAGACGCTGAAGCACAGACAGGCAAACAGGTGAAACGCATGCAAACAGGTGAAAACGAGAGAAAAGGTGCAGAAAAGTAAGCAAAACTTTTGCAGCTGATACGAGCGCCAACTGACAGCATTCTGTGTGCGGAGCATTTTTTTTTTTTTTTGAAGAAGGGCCCAAGATGCTGCCGCAACTAGAACTAGCCACATATACGGCTGCCACACTTAACCCGTAACCTGTAACATTGTGACTCTGTCAGCTGTTGCTGTTGCGGTTGCTGTTGCTGTTGTGTGTGTGGCAAGAAACAATTTAACCATTTAACTTGGCTCGTTAACATTAATTTGGACGCCAGTTTCCGGTGGCATGCCTCGTCGCCCACCTAGTCACAGTATACTATATGCATGGCAGCTAAAATTCAGCATTTGGCCAAAGGCAACACTAACGAGTTGTCATCAGCAGCAGCAGCAGCAGCAGCAGAAGCAGCAACGCCTGCCCAAGCGGAAGCTGGTGAAATGCTTGCGGATGTTATTCTGACGGATGTGACGGAAGTGACCGTTGCCCCCTGCTGCCGCTGCCGCTGCCCACCGCCAGCGTCTTGAATGTTAAGCGTCAAGTTGAGGGACGCCATCAGCTTGCCCGTCAACATGCCCAAGCCGAGAGCCGACCACCGACCACCGAGCACCGAGCACCGAGTCGGGAGCACCGAGCAGCGTGCGCCGAGCGCCTTAAGCCTCGGCCTATACTATTTAATCTGGTCACGCCCACATGCGAATGGCTTGGGAATTTCCAATGTGAAATGCAAATACTTTTAATATGCCCAACTCCCACCCAGCCTCCCAACGTCACACAGCCAAGCGACCGCGCCCCCAAACCGCCAACCCCGCCCGCCAACAGCGAACAATTATTATGCGTATCTAAAATTAAATCAGTTGCAGCCGAAGACAGAGACGGGCACAGAGACTGCAACGGAGCCCGAGCTGGGGACGGCAACCCACAACGTGGGGCCGAGTCAAGCAGCAGCTAGTGAAACTATTTAGCGCTTGTTGCTGTGGTTGTTGTGGTTGTTGCTGTTGTTGTTGCTGTTGCTTCGTATTGTGGTGTAATTTATGTACGCCTGGTGGTTGCGACAAACGCAAATAAACACTGGGGCAGCGTGGGCGGATGCTATATAAGATAAAACTTGAGGCTTTAAGTTGGGCAAGTGAAGAAAATCGAATTTCGCAAAGGATCCAAGGTTTCGTGGGCAAGCGAGCAAGTGTGCTCCAGTCGAAAGTGCGCGACAAGGATATTCGCCGGGGAAATGGAGACTATCCAAATAGTTAGATATTCTTGATTTGTGTATCTATCTCGAATAGGTCTAGAGTTATTCTAAAAAAGCCAGACTCAAATGCGATATTTATTGATAGTAAGGAAAGGGTAGTACATATTGAAATACGATATATTTAGCTCGAGCTGCGCAGGACAGAAGAGCTTAAGATTACTTGGCTCTAACTAAGCCAAACATTTACAGCCATCGAAAAGCTAATGTCCGAATGAGAACCTCATAAGATCATCGAGTAAATGTTGTCACTTTAGTGCACACTCATCTCACAGTTAACTTTGATATTTGCCAGCTTACTTTTTTTGATAGATTTTGCTCACTAAATGAATATTTAGCTATGGATCTGAACTGATTTTAAGGACGGCCAACTTGACGGCCTGCGATCAATTCAAACAGTCTAGTGTTGACTTTGAAAATTCAGTTAAAAGTTGTAGAAAAGTAGTCAGCTTAGCAACTGATTCATAAATATGCATTAAATACGCGTCGAACGAGATATTGCCTGGTCAAATCCATAGATAAACGACCTAGCTATGGACTTTCATGATTCCATAGGGATTTCTTTTTATTGGAACTGTTGGCAATAGACCAAATAATCGTAGAAGACAAACACACAGTTACACACACACACACACACACACACACACACACAGACACATAACTACAGTCATTCATTCACTCACACACACACACACACAGACGCACACCGCATAGCTTTGGGGTCATTTCGATTTAATTTCTGGCACAGCCGCGACTTATCGGTCATGGCATGGTGTGGGCGGTGGGCGGTGCAGGGTGTGGGCGGTTCGATGCTCATTTAAAGCGCCATTCAAAGGACATTACATTTTATTTTAGCAGCGCGCACGCTGTCGAATTAACTTGCGGCCTCATTTATTGCATTCCGAAAATGATTTCGTATAATTTTGCCGTTAACGCATAAAATTTTAATGCGCTGCCGCAACTTTGGCCAGCGGCAAGTGGCAACTGGCAACTGGCAAGTGGCAAGTGGCAAGTGGCAAGTGGCGAGTGGCGAGTGGCGAGTGGCTTTGAGGCTAAAGGCCACTGCTGTCGTTCCGTTTCTAGTTATAGTAACAGTTTTTGTATTAGCTGTATAATTAGCTGGGCAAATTGACATTTTTAATGGGAACTCGAGGCCACCAAAATCGAGGCATCCGTTTGAATGGCTATTAGGCCACGTTTGCGTGAGATCGAAAATGATTTATAATACATGCACACAGACCGACAGACCGACAGACAGACAGACACTCAAAATATGGTATAGGTAATCAAATTTATTGCCATTATTACATATGCTGCATGATAATGCAGTGCGCTTGCCACTTCCCACTTGCCACTTGCCACACTGCCATTGCCAGTGTCAAGTGGGGCCAAGTAGCCGCAAAGTGTGTGGCATGCATAATTTATGGCAAACAGCCGCCAGCCGCCAGCCGCCAGCTGTTGGGCCACTGCCTTGGGCATTTAACCGGCCTGGCAGCCGCCCACTCTTAGGCCAAACAAATGCACAGCAGATGCGTCGATTTTTGATATGCAGTCGTAAGTAGTTGGTGTAGTGCCTGGATAACTAAGTCCAGCTTTTGGCTGTGGGCGTGGCACCTAATTGAGCAATTAATTGCAATTAGGCATTACATTGTTGTTGCTGCTGGCAGGCGTACGAAGCGTACGAAGCCCTGCAAATTCAGACACTTTTCATGCAATCATGTCCGGCAGCAGCTTGCCAGGCCATTTCGCGTGCAGCCGTTAATGGCCGGCGCTTTAGTGGCAAGCGCGGGCTTCGCTTATGGCCCAGTCCGAATGACAACAAGGCCGCACGTAATCCGTTAATGGCGTTCATTAATAAAGCCACGACAATCGCTGATGTATTCCACGCGTAACAGCTAAACAACAGCAACGGGCTACGATTCCGCTCTGCGAACTTGTTCTCGAGGAGGGCCCAAAGCGTTTTAGTTTTGGGCCTCAAGGCGGCGGACAATCCAATCACATATGTATGTACGAGCCAAAATCTACGTTAAAACGTGGCCTACGTGATGTGATTTGCACAGTTTATTGTCCCAGTTAACAAATGGTGTATGTTGTGTGCGCGTGTGTGTGTATGTGTGTGTGTATGTGCGTGCCATCAAGGTCAATTACATTCCCGAAAGCAAATAACTAACCTTGCATATTGTTCATTATTCATGCAATATCTTAAGCTGATTATATTATATCTTATTAAATTATCCGCCATTTCCTGGGCCAGCGTTGATTTCGTTTAGATTTAAAACTCTTTTCGTCTTCGTTGCCTTGAACAAACAACTGGCAATAAGTAAATAAATTAAAGAAAAACGTAAAATTAAATTTCCTTTTAAAACATGAATATAGTTCGATTAACATAAATCCGTAAATTGATACAATTTTTCGAAGTTGGAAGTCCAAAAGCCATTGAAACACAATCCCTCCATGGTCGAATTTTGGAATAATCTTATATTTTTTGCTTCGTAAAGGAGTTACCTATTAGGCATAGATATTATAAATATAATGCCTATTGCTCGTATATTGATAAAGTCAACGCAAAGCTAATGCAGCTCGGCAACTACTGAAGTTTGAAATTCTTGGCCCTGGGCGCATATAAGTTAACAGCCATTAAAAGTCTGTCAATATTTACAGAGCAGACAAATTTATGTAAATTTTCAACCACACACACACACACACACACACACACACGCGCGCCTGCAGTTGCAAACTTTTGGCCTATGATTGTTGTTGCCTGAAAAACAAGGTGTGGGACAAACAGTTAGTTCCTGTTGGTATTGGTAAGTGCGCGCAGTTGTGAAGTGGTTCGATCCCGGACCGGGCTGGCTCTGCCCGGCTCGGCCCGGCCCGGCCTAGGGGGAGCTGTTGTAGCCGGAGCCCAGGCTCCACGTGCTTAGGAATGATGCAAAGTTTTTGGCACATCAATAAACTAAACTTGAATTGAGTCGATGGGGCGCCGACAGCTGGAAATGTGCCTTAAGCATGCCATGAATTATTTAGTTTCTGTTTACCTTCCACTCCATTCCATTTGATTCCATTCCTGTTCCGTTCCGTTGCTGTTTGGAGTCCCAACTTTGGCCAATTGCGAGCACGTGCCGCCACTGACCACCTTCTTGATTGTCCTTTAATATGCACCACAAGGCGCCGCCGCAGTTTGCGCCGTTTGCATTCCGGACCTTGACTCTAATTGTCCTAATTGACCTAATGCTGTACATTTGCACCAAGCTGACAGTCAAGGCTATCGAATTAACTCCGAAATTCACATAAACTTTTTCAAAATTTGTATAACGAAACTTTAAAATAATTATTTTTGAGGCAATGAAAATCGAATAGAAGGGCAATATTCAAATATACTTGTTACTAATCGCCATAAGTTTCTGAGCTAGTAATATTAATGCAATTTATATTCAGGATAATGAATAAATACCCCACATATATATTAAATTGATCGGGTATCTCTAGCTCCTTGTTTTGCATGAAGAAAACCCATATCAAATGTTTTTTTTTAACCTTTTCAAGTACATTTTATTCATGCATTGTCTTTTTCTTTTGCTAATTGTGGATGCGAAGTATCTAGACTTTGAGAAACTGCGAAATTTTAAAAAAATCTAAAATATTTCAAATTTGACAAAAAGTTAAAGTAAATATAAAGTAGTTTTCTGATATTGTGAAATACTTAAAAAGTTGGCGTATTTTAAAAACATTTTATTGTGAAAGCGATAATATTTAGTTGCTCTATTGGAGCAATTTTTGACTCCGGGACCAATGTTAAAGAAAATCTTTAAAAAATTTAAAAATATACAAATTAAAGAGCCACACATCTGACGCCATATTCCCGCAGGACTAATTTTGTCGCAGACTTTAAGCCAATTGTTGAAGCCATATTCACAAACGGAAATGGAATAAAAAAGTTAAGCAGCTTGGCTTCAGTTCAAGGTTCAATCTATGAATATTTTTCAATATCAGGTAGCCAACAATTACGGATGGGAAAAGTCGTTGCAAAAAAAAAAAAACAATGAAATAAAAAAAAAACAGAAAAATAATGAAATAAGGAAAGAAACAAGGAAAAATCCCTTGCCATGGCATGGAATTGTAACTGTCCTTTATAAGCTGAAGAAGCAACAGTGGAGTGTGGCCGGGGGCTGGGCGGAGTGGGGTGGGGCAGAAGCTGCGGCCGACTCAGAATCTGCAGCCAGGTGCTGCCGCTGTGGCTGCGGCTCTGGCTTAAGCTGCTGGGGCTAAAACTGTTGCCAACGTCAAACCAAACCAAAGCCACTTATTGGTTGAACAAATTTAATTGGCAGCAGCAACAGGATGACGCAAGACCACGGGGCGATTCTCGCAATTGGTGGGGGGGTGGGGGGGGGGCCCGAACAGCGGCGGGGCATGTGGCAGCAACAGTGACAGCAACAATGACAACGATACGTTAATGCAGGTTAAACTGCCGCCACGGATGGCTGACTCTTAGCCGAGGCAAAGTCATTGCCGCACAGAGACACAGACACCACAATAACAGGCCCCAGTTTCATAAAATTGAATTGAGTTGTGGGCTCGACATCCGAGTTCTTATTGCTCTCACATTACATTTTTGAATGCTGAATGCTGACTTTCAACAGCGGTTTACATAGCGCAAGTCCTTAATAAATGTTTCTAATAGCATCTTTGTTCTTTTCTTACTTTCCTCACAGCCTGCTCAGCTGGACCGCACGAGAAGCGTTTGCTGCACGCTCTGCTGGACAACTACAACAGCTTGGAGCGGCCCGTGGTCAACGAATCCGATCCATTGCA
Source organism: Drosophila lacicola (assembly GCA_035045355.1). Lineage (NCBI taxonomy): Eukaryota > Metazoa > Arthropoda > Insecta > Diptera > Drosophilidae > Drosophila > Drosophila lacicola. The sequence goes on from JAWNPB010000148.1 coordinate 30,230,341, forward strand.
ATTGAGTTTCGGTCTAACACTAATGCAAATCATCGATGTGGTGAGTCATAAATTCTAAGCTTATATATTGAGAGGTTTTTTTATTGTAATCCTCAAATTATTCTATTCGAGTTTACAACAGGCAAGCCTGTGTACTTTAATCTCAGCCGAAATACCAGAATAACATTCAGCTATATTAACTAATATTAGACTAATAAGCTTATCAAAATCTGAACCAAGAACGAAATCAATCCAACTGACTAGTTCTACGCATATTTTATATAGCACAATATGCTACTCAGAAAAGCCATATCATTGAGCCGATACCGTTCTGGGAAACCTTTTGCATGGATGTTATTTTTTGTTATGCCCTGAATTAAAATTAGCTACAAGATGCAAATTCTAGTACACATTTATGCAACAGGAGAAAATTGCTGCAACTATAGCGCCATAAACATCATCACAAAGATGAATTTAGTTGCCGGAATACCTGTTCGGTTTTCTGTTTGTGAGTACGTGTCGAATTTGGAGATGAGCAAATTATATTTAAAGATTAATTGTGTTTGTTTTTCCCATACCATGCGTATAGAGGGTGTCTTACTCATTAAATATTACATTTCGATGCGATTGGCGTCAATAAGGATGTACAGAGTTTATTTTTGCTATAATAATGGCATTATTAATATAAATATTTTAAACATGTTGTTTTAACATTAATTTTTTTTTCTCTCTCGCTCAAAAAAAAACAAAATCGCCCTTCTATGCAAATCTCAATGATACTAAATGATACTTAAATTATTGAATTTTGAAGCCAACTGTATTTAAATTGTTTTATGTTATCCTCATTCATTTAAACTACCTACTTCTGTAAGCAAGTAAATACAATTTGCAGCTGAATACAGGATATTTTGTAGTCGAGCGCCCTAGATGTTAACACTTTTACTTGTTTTGCAATGGTATTGGTAACCGGAACTTGAACATGTTTTGCTGCGTATGGATTTTGGCTTGGGACCATTCAAAGCTAAAAGCTGAGCTCAGCTGACGTTCGGCAAACATTTGGCAAATGATGGCACGACACCAATTTCTGGACTGACTTACTGCCCCAGTCCAATTGTGTGTGCGTGTGTGTGTCTGTGTGTGTGTGTGTGTGTACTTGAGTGTTTGCATGCGTATTTATGTGCTTTTTGCAGGCACTGCTGATGGCTGCTGCCGATGAACGACATTATGCGCTAGAGATGCCAAGTTCCAAGTCCCAAATTCCGAAACCAAAAGCTCCAACGACGCGTGCAAGACAACAAAAAATTATGCCATGAGTGCACATTATGGCCATTAGCCAGAAGTGCCAAGTTGCTGCCTCTGTCGCAGATTATGTGGCAGCATCAGCATCAGCATCAGCAAAAGATTGCATGGGAGCACTGGAGGCGTCGCAAGTGCCGACACTTTCCAACTCAAAACTCTACAATTTACTTACCATGCTTGAGTTAAGAGTCAAGCCATAAAGTATTGCCACTTGCCAGGCGATGATTCGTTTTAGAGCCTGTGAATGAGCTTCAAATCGTTACACATCATAGATTGCCAGAAATGGAATGCCTCGCAGGCAACGGCAAGATAATTGCGTATGTATGTGTGATTTCTTTTAGACCCAAGTTTTGCACTCAAAACTGAATTTTTTCTCATTTAACTCAGGTTAATTACGATATTTGTTTTCGAGCCCAGCGGGGAAATTTAGAAGTGATAAACTCTTAATATACTAATATAAGCTCTAGTCAGCGTTTTTCATGGGAGAACCAGGAGACAAGGCAAACATTTGAGTAACTTTCAGTATGCTGAAATCTCTAATTAAAAAGCCCTACTAAGCATGTGAGAGCGTGAGGGAAATAATTATGGACAGGTTTTAGTTTAACTGGAATTCGCTTAGCCATAGTTTAAATGAATTAGTAATTCATAAACATGTATAAAGGTAAAAATTCAGTGCCAACAAAACTCATCATCACCATCATTGTGATGGCAAACTTTTAGAGGTCGTTGGCCTGTGCCCGACCTGCCTGTGGTCTGCTGGCTGGCATACACATATTCGGGCATATATGCATGTGTGTGTGTGTGTGTGTGTGTGTGTGTTGTACCTGAATGTTTGTGGAATGTTGCAAGTTTGTATAAATGCACCAGCAGAATGCAAATAGTGACAAAATGGCCGTAATTGGATGAAACGGAAATGAGGTAAAAGGAAGCGGACAGGCAGACGTTGAGGCTGCCCGCTGTGCTGTGCTGTACTGTGCTCGGCACCTGATAAAGGGAGCTTCGAAGTGCGCTAATTAAAAGTGCCGTTACCCGCAAACAGCTGCTCAGGCCCATTCAGAGCGCCCGCCCACCACAATTTGCAAACGGTTTTTGATTGCAAGGCGAGCGTTGAGTGGCGAGTGGAAAAAGGAAGATGCTGCTACTTGTGATTTGAACAAATCGCGCACAGCTTCAACTAGACGAAGGTACACAAAAGTGAAAAAGAAACTGGAGATGCGACAAAGCGCAGATAGCTGAACAATGTTAAAGCGAGTGACGAGTAACGCGTAACTAGCCAGGAGTGAAAGTCTAGTAAAAAGCAGCTAATGAACAGCAAGTAACGAGTAGCAAACTACGAGAAACGAGTAGCTATCACCGAGTAACAAGAGCAATGAGAAGCGAGTAACAAGTAGCGAACACCGGCGAATAACATGTAGCGAGTGACGAATATCGAATAAAACCAGAAGGGAAAGTCTAGTAAAAACTAGCTAATGAGCAATCAAAATTAGCGAGTAAGGAGTGGGGAGTAACGAGAAGCAAGTATCAAACAACTAACAACAAGCAACGACTTCCAAGTACCGAGTAGCGAGTTACGAGTAGCGAGCTACGAATAGCAAGTATCGATAAGCGTGTAGCGAGTAACGAATAGGGAGTAGCGTACAACGAGTCACAAGTAACGAGTAGCAAGCAGTGAGTAGCGAGTGTTGAGCAGTATGTAACGAGTATAAAGATTAAGTCAACTTTAACTGAATGCCCGGCAAAATACGTCAAAACCAAAGCAGATTTTAATGCTGTGTTAAGGTATCAAAACACCAAAAACCGGACCGGGCAGACTCGTAGATCAACCACAATTCGCATCTCAGTTACATTTGATTAATTGTTTACATTGAGATGAAAATCAGGCTATCATGTATGCATTAAATTAGCTATAAAATTAATAATAGAAATTAATTAGTCAAATGTAATATGTTTGTCGTATCGGGTCGAAATGAATTGCATTCAGAAATTAATTTGACAGGGTTTGTTTGGCTATAGATAAATGCCCCAGCTCGATGGGTTGCTCTGATAATTTGCTGTGAGTGTGTGTGCCTTCTCTCTTGAATTATTCTCAAGTACTTGAAATTACAAATAAAAATAAAGTAGCTCAGCTTTCTTGCGCTCTAATGAGGGTCATCTTTTGGCAACCTGCTGCCTGCTGGCTGCTGGCTGCCGCCTGCCTGCCGTACAGTGCAGCGATTACAACTTAACTGAAGATATCATTGTGTTTGGTGTTGGCTGCTAATTAAGTTGGAAGCTTTAGCCGAATCCCAGAGCCAGTTAATAACATTTCGCGGGTTGGCCCTGGCTGTGGCAGTGAACGAACGTCGCGTCGCGTCGCATCGCATCGTCGAGGCACTTGACAGTAATAGTAATGTGCGATGTCTAGGGACAGGAACCGGGGATCGGGATTAGGATTGGGATTGGGATTGGGATTGGGAAGCACGCCGGTCACTGGCAGTTCACTTTGCTTTGACTTGGCTAATAAAAGCATCGCATTGTTTGACAATTTGCCATTGCAGACTTTTGGGACTTCTTTAGCCCATCCCCACGGCTGCTCTCTCTTTCGCCCCTCCCTTTGACTCTCGTGCCTCTCGCAGTGTTTCCCTCTGTGCAGTGCACTAGTAAATTACAAACATAAATCACTTGATAAGTGACGCCTGCGCTGCCCCCAGGCTGCCTGGCTGCCAGGCTGCCAGGCTGTCTGTGGCGGGTTGAAGCATTGGGTTAGGGGCAGGTTCATGGGTAACGCGAGGATGCGGGAGCTTATCAGCTAAACAGCAATCAGGTCAGCAAAAGCAACAGCCAAGTACTCATCCTAGTGGCTATATGTAGGCGTCTGCAATGTGCATGTGTGTGTGAGTGTGTGTGTGTTTCTGCAGTTGCACATCTTTTTGTTAAGTTCACTCGAACATAAATTTCTTTAGAATTGTCAATGGCAGCAGCTGCAGCGCCTTAAGCCCCCAGACCAAAAACCCTCCAGGTCTCTAGTGTGTGTTGCTCTGTCTCTCTCTCTTGCACTTGCCCTCTCTCTCTCTCCGTTTCTCTCTCTCTCTCTCTCTCTCTATAGCGCCTTGCCAGCATGTGTGCGTGCGTGTGTCTCAAGCTTTTTGCTACATACTTGCCTTCTTAGTACACACACACACACACGCACACACTCATGCTGTCATTTCTGCAGCACTTTTGTTGCACTTTGCACTTGGCATTTAATGGATATAGCATTGTGCAAAAGAAAAAAAGTAACTGGCGCTTGCGGTGTGCAGGAGTAAAGGCGGGCAGGCGGCCAGGGAACACGCTGCGTATGAGTGATTTTTATAGCTTGAAAGTATGCATCAACAATATTTGTCACACTTGAGATGACTTCAGCTGCGTGGGCGTGGCAACCGCTGATTGTTTAATGACATCATTCGGCGTAAATTATTTACGCTGCCGCAGTTCCGGAGTTCAAGGTTGGCGTTACGCAAAGCTTTTGAAATATGCCTTCACCCTTTGTTTCGGCAATTTCATTTTGTGTTTCTTTCGGCAATCGCTCAAAGTGTGCGTCAAAGAAATATTTCAGTTTATTTATCAGCAAGTTGACGCTCTTTAAAATTGTTACTCGTTACTTCACACCTTCCACTTTTCACATAGTCGCCTATGCGATTCTGTGCCTCTCTGTCTGCCTGGCTGCCGGGCTGCCGGGCTGGCTGGGTTTATATCCTGCGTCATAGCCACAGTCATGTCTGCAGCAGGAAATCGTGAGCTCTCCTTTCAGTCTGTCTGTATTTTAAAGTAATTTTTATGATGTTTTGTGTGGGACGTGCCTTTTACGCAATTTGTCTACATTTATGCGCAACCCCGACAAGCTCGACCCCCCGCTGTTGCTGTCCTTTACAGAAGCTCCAACACCTGCTCGCTTGCCGGCTTTTGTTGGTTTATGCCACAAATCCCAGCTAGATGAAGTCCGTAATACCGAAAAATACGAAATATTTGTATCCGTTTCCGCTTCTTTGCAGCATCAAAACAAAAATTGTGCGTTGTTTTTATATGTGTGGGTGTCTCCGCTGTGTGTGTGTGTGTGTGTGTGTGTGTGTGTGTGTGTCTGTTTGGGTGTGTGTTCGTGTTTGTGTGTAAATCGAATGCTATACGAGCGATAAGATGCAGAGCTTCCAACAGATTTGGTTGCTTTTATTGCGTTGAATATATGCGCTTAGTTGCCGCCTTTTGGCAATGCGGCCACAATTCGCTTTATTACCCAAGACTCTTTTTTTGCCAAATTAAGACCAGGAATTCGAGTTGCTCTGTTTCTGCTTCTGCTCATGCTCATGCTACCGGCAAAACCAAATACACTAACCAAACAGAGGAGCAACTGGGAGGGCAGCTGAGCAGCTACTGCCCATTATCGAACGGATGTTGACGTATATTGAAGACTTGTCGAATTTCCGCCGATGTCTTGCCCTTGATCATCTTTGCCACCGTTCGGCAGGTGAGCTCCAGTAAGCCCTTGATATCCAGATAGTTGGCAGCCAGCATTAGTTGAAAGAGCATGGCCTGATCCACTTTGCCAATGAATTCCTTGTCCCAGCTGCTGATCATCCCATTCGATAAGCTCTCCTCTCCTTCGTCGTCGTCAAGCGACGGCTCATCGTCCATGTGATGCTCCGCCCAATGGATAACATTGCGCAGAGTATTCGAGCTAACATTCGACAGGGGCACAACTGCATTATCATCCTCATCCAAGCCGCAATCCTCTAGCATCGTTTTAATTGTTATCGAGCACTTGGCTGCCTGCACATCTGTCTCAAAGATCTCCCCATCCGAGGATTGCAATTTGATGCGCTCCATTGTTGCAACGGAGAATACTGTTACAAAACCTGTAGCCTATTTAATAGAAAATTTTAAAAAACATTTTTTGACTTACTTAGAAATGTGATCGCAAGTGAACTCACGCCTGTTTTTCTACGATTTCGAACTACCGCCTATCAGTTCCTATCATGCGACTTGGTTAGGGTATCCATAGGTCGACAGCTTGCCACTTACAATATATTCACTTTAGCATTCTAGTGGCAACATTTCAATGCACATCACGTCGCACACCTCATGCCGGCAAATCTCTTTAATGCCATCATACACACGAACACACACACACACACACACACACACACACACACACACACACACACACACACACTCATATATACACGTCTTTTTGTTTTGTATTTTTTTTCTGCTTTTTTTGTGGCTGGGCCAACGTTTTGCCATAATTTGACTGCAAGCCTTTCTGGCGAACATGGCGTATACGCAATTTGCCGTCTTCGTAGCTGCGTGAGGCTGGTTCACAAAGTATCCAACGTTAATTGAGAACGTTATATGCTGTACACACACGTACACAGTCCATATAACACACACACACACACACACACACACGCGCGCGCGCGCGCATATATAGTCTGATAGTGCCTTAGATGTCGAAAAGCTTTTAAATATTTTGCGAAAAGTACGAGTGTTGAGTGTGTACAATATAAAATATAAAGCATGATAATTTGTACAATATAAAGCTATAGAAAACTTCAGAGAACGCATTTTTGCACCCACACTCAAGGTTCTGTGTCGAGTACAAATAAAATAAGAATGCTTTTTGTACAAATATGAACTACTTTTGACTACAGCAGCCGCCATAAATATATATTATTATTACGCATAACGAACGATCGGATCGATTGTATTTTGTAGTCTAAGCTCAGAAAGAGTCCAAATTTGTTTGATTAACTTGGGATATTTATGGGATAACTAAGCGAACAAAGAAGCTCGCTGTATTTATTAGTTAATTATTAAATCAATTATAGTTCAAACGCTTTTTAATTGATTTATACAGGGTATATTTAAGTCAAGCACTCAACTTGATTTCTTTTAGCGTCAATTGCTACATGCATGTCATATTGTCGCCTGGTTGCCATAACTTTTGCCACATACGCTGGGGCGCTGGACTCTCACCTTAGTTCGGGGAGGCGTCTAATTAATTTGTTTGAGTAGTATTAATTACGCTGCTGTCCACACTGGTTGAGGGCGTTCAATCAACGCGTGACAAGCAACTGGCTGCACGCACGAACACACACACACACACAGATAGACAGACAGACAGAGAGACGGACAGACAGACAGACAGACAGAGAGACAGACAGACGGACAGACAGACAGTTAGAGCATGTTGCTGCATAGAATATAATAATAAACAACTAGTTAATGCTTCACGTATCTAATTGGCAATTAATGTGATGCGCCTGTCGTTTTATAACAAATGACTAGTCAAACAATAAGGCTAATTTAAGCATCGCCCAACGCGCAACGCCCATTGGCCAAGATGAGCGCAGCTGTTGTGCGGTTTGTTGACCGCCCAGACAGCATTTAGCTCGTAGAATGTGCACCATGTTAAGTAGGTGTGTGTGTGTGTGTGTGTGTGTCCCCTCTCTCTCGCTCTCTCTCTCTATCTTTCTTTCTCTGTGTGTGTGGGGCCATTGTGCATGATTGTAATGTAAATGTGAATTGGCAACTGTACGTTCATGCATGCTACGGGCAGCTAAGCGGGAGAGTGGAAGCCATTCCCGGCAAACGTCGTAAATTGTGCAAAGTTGAGACTGTCAACTGTTGACACTTTATGTGACAAAATAGGAGCATTTATGTTTAGTAAAACTAATGTTTGTTCTTACTCCGCAAGTGTCTCCATGCTGCCGCAGTCTATGTGTGTGTGTGTGTGTAACACTTCTGGTGCACATAATGCGTGTAATTGTCCCTGCACGCATAGTTATGCAACTGGCAACACACACTCTCACACACACACACACACAACCTGACTTTGAGTGACAGTTTAAAGTAATGGCTGCTCCTGAGGATGACTAGAAAATGGCTACTGCGGCTAGAATTGCAATTTGCTATCGTCATATTCGGTATAGAGATGGAATATTATAGATATAATGGCACTGCCGTCTAAGCTAGCAATTACCAAAACAGAACAGCTACGGAATGGAGCAAGGCTGGCCGTGAGGCCTACTTTGGCCAGGTTAGCCAAGCAGCTGACATTTAAATATGCCATCTTGAGCATGATCGATCCATAATACTGAGCGCATTCGCTTATTCATATAAATCAAAAAATAGCATCAAAAAAGTTAGCATTTCATCATATATTTTTTTAACATTTCAATTAAATTTTAAATTTCAACCCCAATCATTGCATATTCATAAATTTGAGCTCTACCCAAAATCTATCCATTATGGTTGAATACATGCATTGATTACAGCCCAAGTTATTTATTTCCCTATCATTAAAAAAATATGCTTCTCTTCGGTTTCAGTTTCGGTTCATAATTGAAAACTAGTTCGCTTTGAAGCCTTGCATTGAATTACATTTTTTATATATATTCATGTTTCACAATAATTTCTTTTGTGCAGTTAAATTTATAAATATCCTTGTCAGATATTGTAAATTCTAAATAAATTGCATTTTAATAACTCATAAAAAAACAAAATATAACTTGCATAAAAATACAGAAATTATGGTGAACTGAAAGAAATCAAGAAACATATAGAAATTCAAAATATATCAAATGCCAAACATTAAATTATATATATATTTGATTTTCATAAATGAAAATTACAATTTTTAAAGTCAACAAACAACTTTCCCATATGTATACATATATATTTTTGACAATAAAAAATATTTATTATTTAAGCGAATATTTTTGCGTTAAAAAATTGACGTATGTTTGATGTCCGATGCCGCTCAGAACGCGCCTGCCAAAAACAATGCTAGGTCGCCTTTTGCCAAATGAATCCATAATGTTTACTTTTTTGTTTGCGCTTGCACATGTTTTTCTCGCCCACTGTGCATTATTTTTGTGTGCGTTTCTTTTTGATTTGCTCGGCAAATTGGCAAATTGGGCAACACTTGGCGTTTGGCTGGGCTGCCTCGCAGTTGGCATTAAAACAATTAAATATGGATGAAGGCACGTCGCTGAAATATGTTTCACTAAGTGTCGAAAAACTTTGACATATCAAATTACATGACGGCCTAACAAATAGAGAACACACACACACAAGCGCACATGACGGCAACATGGCCACGTAACATACCTCAAGCCCCGCCCCCTCTGCACACACTTGTCGGCGGCTGACCAGCTCGAAACCTATTTGCCATATGCACATGTCATGGAACTGCTGTTGCTGCTGACCACTCTCTTCTGTCCTCATCCAATCTCCCGCATCCTATCTTTGTTTAACAAATAATGAGAATAAAAGGCATTATTAAAGCACGCACGCAGCCGGCGCAGAAAAGTATGCTACACATTCAGCTCCGCTGCGTATATATCTGCATGCATGTGCGTGTGTGTGTGTGTGTGTGTGCGTTTGTATGTTTATGGATGCATGTCAGATTGTCAGCCGCCTATGATACTCACCACGCCTACCGCTAAAATAGCGAGCGCCAATAAATTATACAAATAAACAAAAGCACTTTATACCACAAGCCGCAACACCCTGACGCTCTCACACTCACCCTCACCCTCACCCTCGCCTGCCTCCCCCAACCCCTTCTCATCGGCATCTTTGGACTTGTAACTGGAATTGGGCAGCTGCATAAAAGATCTATATTTATTTAATAATTTTTCCATGCTATTTGTACCCTGTTAACAATAAAGCCCTTACACGGGGTATGCGATTCTTAGAAGCTGCGTCCTGGTTGCATTTCGATTAGTTAGCTAAATTTGGTTTAATTGATTGAGTTACTAATTAATTAAATGAGTTAAATAAAAAGTATTTATTCTTATTATTGTTGTACTTAAGACATTTTTGTGGCAAAGGATCGGAATATAGCAAAACTTGTTCGTTAACTTATTAAAATATGTAAACATATACAACTTATTAATACCTGAGTTCTACATAGAGTATCTTAAGGTCCATAAAGACTGGCAAATGCATAAGTCTGTATGCCCATCTACATATACATATACACCCATACATGAAGCAGTCACAATTTGCGTGTGTGTGTGTGTGTGTGCAGCGCTTATTAACGAGACTTTTGCTCGACTTGCGAACCAATTTCGTGCACAATTCACGCCATTTGCTGCCATTGCCGCTGTGAATATTGTTTTTGTTGTTGTTGTTTATAATATTGTTGCTGTTGTCATTGGCAGTGGTCTCTTGTGCTATATGTTTGTTTGCTGGCGCTTGCTTGGTTGACCGCAGAAAAACAAAAACAAAAACAAGAAATGACTGAAATAAAGCAAAAAGTTAATATCATTAATTAATTGCATGCCAGTCGCATAAGCGCATAAAAGGACATTCACTTATTTATGTCACTTTTGTTAAAGGCCACGTCGAAAAAAAAAATAATATATATGTTATAAACATATAAAAATTAACAATAAGTTCGCCAGGACGGCTTTAAATGGTCAACTTCATAGTTATAGTGTACAATAGCTCGTACGGCGCATGCAGCCTATAAAAGCATTCCATTTAGCAGCATGTTGCCCGTTGTAAGTAGTCGGCCCTTGATTTGTATACCCTGCACCCATTGAAAATGCCAAAGAGGCTATAATGTTTCTGTGCAAAAGTATGTAACAGGCAGACGGAAGCATCTCCGACCCCATAAAGTATATATGTATATTCATCAGCATCAATATTCAAGGCGATCGAGCCATGTCCGTCTGTCTGTCCGCCCGTTCGACCATCCGTCCGTCTGAGCGTGTCGATATCACAACCTATAAAAACTAGAGACTTGAAATTTTGATTGGGTCTTGCTAGTGCCCGCACAGTATGAGTTTGTTGCCGATAGACGATAACTTGTCCCGTTTCCAAGCAATCGATGAAAATTTATATCGAAATCTCCTTTTTTTTTTGGCAATTCTCTTTGGTTTTCAGAGCTAGAGTCCCCAAATTTAACATGTATCTTCCATAATAGCATATACGGATCAAGTATCCTTCACGTACCCCAGTCGGACCTTTTTCTTGTCATTTATAAATATTTCATTTTGAAGTTAACTAAAAATACTCCCTACTATCTGTATACATGCTTATTGACAAGTCGCAGAAACTTGTTTTGTGTCGAGGCAAAAATATGAAATGGATTTCGATTTATCTTTCTTATTTTGTCGTGATTTTTTCGGCTGTCCGTCAATTTTAATTTCAAGTTGTCTGTTCTAGAAGATATATATACATATATATGATAATTGAAGCAAACGAATTGATGGCATCAAAAACGAGTACGTCAAATGAAATAGTGAAACGTCAATTATTTAAATCGACAGCCGTTTAATTTTAATAACAAATGCAAGCCTGCCTCTCTGCCCCTCTGCCAAATGACCGCTATGCGAGCGTGTATGTCTGTGTGCTGTGTGTGTGTGTGTGTGTGTGTGTGTGTGTTGTGTGGCCTGCTCGGCGTTCTAATTAATTGTTGAGTTGCATTCAACCGACGTGTCGCCGCCCGCCGCTTGCTGCCTTTGTCTGTGGCAGCTGCTCATTTAAAATTGCATTTGACGCTAAACAAAATGCGGGCCAATTTACAAAATATTTATCGCCAATGCCAGCACGTGCAATGCAATCTGCCGCGACCTCCCATTCTGACCAGCTGAGTGCCCCTCGCTGTTTCGTCTGTTGAATTTAGCATATATTAATTTTACGCAGTGCCCACAAAACAAGCAACCGCCGTCCCCCGCCGTGCCCCCCGTTTCACACGCAGTTGTCTTTTGGCATTTCGATGTTTTACTATTTGCCTGCAAATGCATTTTCAGTTCGCCCGAAAAACAATCAGGCATTCCATTTGCTTTCTCACTCTCTCTCTCTCTCTCTCTCTCTCTCTCTCTCTCCCTCCCCCTCTCACACTTTTTGGGCAACTGAGGGTCAGCCGTCTCCTCGTATTGCATTTTCGTTTCGTTTTGCCATTTCAAAGTTTGATTTTCCTCCTCTTCTTCTTTTTTTTGACAAATTTGCTCAACAATTTGAACTGCTAACTATGGAAATTTACAGTACACACACATGCTTGTGTCTGTGTGTGTTCGAGTGTGTGTGTGTGGGTGTGGCTACGTGCAAAAGCTTTTAATTTAGTGCATAATTGCGTAATCAGTGTGGCAGGCAGTCGGCAGGGGGTCAGCAGGGGGGTAGAGGGGTAGGGTTGGGGCAAGCCATGCACATATTATGCTGGCAAATTCTTCTGCTCATTTTTTATTCACAGTCGTTTTTCTGTGGTGAGAAATAAATTCAATTAAATCCAATTAAAATAAATAAATAAGCCAGCTTCCTGGCAGCGTTAAATTAAATTTTGGTGCAGCATCAAATGGATACGGGCAGGGAACAGGCCGGAACAATTTCACGGATCATTCGAATTGTGACCCAAATAATGATTTCCTAAATTAAATTTCGTATCATTCCACAATCTCTCACTCGCTCCAACTACATATATGTAGCTCTGTCTTTATCTATCTTTAGCTGTACTTATATAAGTAGATCTATCTGCATCTGGCTCTCTGTCCACCTTCTCCCTTTTGCATGATGTGCTTTGAAGTTTTCAATTAGTTGTTTGTTTGTTTCTTTTTTTGTTTTGCATTCTTTTTTGTGCTGCGGTTTTCCACATTGAAAACCATTTACAATGTAATCAAATAGAACATTTTCCATACGCAATTTTCATTTAATTACATGGAATATTCTTTCATGGAATATTTCTCTGTCTAATTGTGCATTATAGTGCCTTTGTTGTTAGTGTTATATTTGTTCTTTTTACTATAACATAATAAGTATACATTTATACATCCGCACAAATTCATTGTACTCTGATCTTTGGTTGTGGTAGTTTTTTTTTCTAACGCAAAAGTGATGCCCCCCTTAAGCTGTGTATTGTTAAGGAAAAGTTTTTTATTTACATTGACTCATGAGGACACACTCTCACCCACACACACACACACACAAACCCACAAGCAAAATATAAGTGCACAAATATATTATTTCACATAGAATATGGGCATCTGATAAAATGTTTAGGGACTGCATTCTCCAGAACAATTGATGCTTATTGGATGGGTCTCTGTTTGTTGGCTCTTTGGGTTATTTGGAAATTGCAAATTGATATAGCATAACAAATAAAGAAAATAAAAAACTACAACTATTCGAAATGGCAACACACATACAGAGTAAAAGTAAAAAAGCAGAAAAAGGGTATGCTTGAAGCCTGATTAAAGAATGTCAATATATTAAATACTATTTGAAAAAAAAAAGCGCCGAGCAACATCAGAAGTTGTAAGCATTGTTTTTAATTTTTTCTAAGCCAGGCATTTTCTTCTTTTTCTTTCCTCTTTCAACTTATGCCAAATAACAACATACTGTAAATGTACACATTTGTTTTGTACAGTGTACACAACATACACACGTTCGGAAACATTGCAGCAATCAGAACCGCACACACATATGTTTGTTTGCATGCACTTGCAAGTGTGTGTGTTTGTGTTTGTTTGTGTGTGTTTGTGTATGTTTGCGTGTGTTTGTGTGTGCACCTTACACAACCGAAATAGGTCCGTAACTTAAACAAAGGAGCTATTTTTAAATGAAGCGATGCCGACACACTCATATTCACAGACACAAAACAGAACCATACACAGACGCACACAAGCACACTCACACACACACATAAGCACACTTAGTTACATTTAATTAACGTTGCGCAGAGTACAGTCGCGGAATGGGAGCGAGAAAGCTTGGCGCTTGACGCTTGGGCTTGAGCTTCGGCTTGGGTTTTTCTGAGAGCATGCTCCGCTCTGCCCATCCACATGCACTCTCGCTCTCACTCACTCGATCCATTTCTCTTCCGTTATTTACTGGCTACTGTGGCTTACTTTGTTTCTGTGCAGTTCTCCTCTTGTTGTTGTTGTTGTTGCTGTTATTGTTGTTGTTGTTGTTGTTGTTGTTGTAGTTGTTGCTATGTTTGCTTCTGTCGTGGTTTCTGCTGCTATTTAGCTTTGCATTCGCTGCTTGCTCGTGCTTTTTTTTTCTGTAGCGCTTTTCTGTTGCTGCTCCAGTTTGCGTGGTTTTGTTTCAGTGCTCAGCTCCTCGTTCAGCTGCTGTTTGCACAGACAATTGTGAAACAAAGCTAGCGCCTCGTGAGCTTAAAGAGCTTGACGCTGCCGCTGTCCCTGTTACTGTAGCTGTCCCTGTTGCTGTTGCTGTAGCTGTCTATGTTTCAGTTGTGTAAGCGCTTTGATTGTTTATTTGCATCAGCTCGTCGTACAATACTAATTTCTCTATTCTTCTTCTCTGTCGCGCGTTGGACGTGAAAGTGGACAAAGCTGGGAACTATGTGGCTAGCATTGCCGTTGCCTTTGATTTGCATTGTGGCCACAGAGTCGCCAATATCTACATTCAGGCATAAGTACACGAATACGTTCGTGTGTGGGGGCAGGCGTGCATGTGTGTGTGTGTAGTGTGGCCGGCCAGTTGAGCATTAAATCGCGTGGCCATTTATCAGCGCCAAGCTGCCAATTGGCTTTAAAGCAACAGCGCTAAACTTTTCCAATAAGCAACTTTTATCGCCAGCTTGTGTTGCCATATCAAATGCATATATAATATATATGTATATACATTTTTATTTCCACATATACACATACCCTTCGTCTGGGGCGGGGGCGCACAGGTACGCACACTGTGAACTCGACCCAGTCAAGGTGAAGGCAAATGTCAGCAGCCCACACACAACGGAAGTGTGCTAGCAGCAGCAGCAGCAGCAGCAGCCACCCGTCCACCAAATGGGCGCTCGTCGTTTCGCTTTTAATTTCCTCTGAAGAAAACTTATCACCCAGCACGAAATGCCAAAGAAATGGCAATAAAAAGTGGAGAAAAAAAAAAGAAGAAGAAGGCGAAAAAAATAAAACGAAATGCCACCGGAACTTAAAACCTAGCCGTACTAGAGACGGAGAGCAACTTTTGCTTTAGAAACAGCGGCAGCACCGCCACCGGCAGCAGCAGCAACGGCAGCGACGGTGGCGACGGTACCGGTAGCAATGTCAATAGCAACAGCGTCGCTGCCAACGTCGTTGCTGCTGCTGTTGTGTGTGAATGTGTGTGTGTGCGTGTGTGTTGAGTTTGTGATTTAAAAACTGCATTTGATACCCGTGGCAATGGCAATGAATTCTGTCTTCACTAAAGCTCATTTCTTACGCGTGTGAGCATGTGTGTGTGTGCGTGTGAGGGTGTGCGTGTGCGTGTGAGTGTGTATGCTCTTGCAGCTCATCCACTCGCTTTCGCTCGCCTGCTTGTGTGTGCTGTCATTTGCACGCCGGTGGCACGCGCAGCTGGCTTTTGTTCGCCTTTTCAGTCGCAGTCCTCGGTCGCCAAGTACCGCCTGTCCGTTGACAAGGCCAAGAGTAACGTGACTTGACCAACACAGCTGGCCAACTATCGGCACTTCAGCAGCAATCTTTGGCTTTGTTTTGCCTCATTAACAGGCGGCACTTTGCAGCAATGAATCAGCTGCTTTCACTGCACAAATCAGTTTGTATAATTATTACCTAGATGCCGAATCATATTAAATATGAATAATACTAATAATAGGCAATAAAAGTGACAAAAATAATTATAAAATAATGTACATTTTTTTATCGTATCCTTTTTTTTATTGCCTTAACTTTGCCTTCTTAGACTCATGTAAATTTTATGAGTTATTATCTTAATTCTTTTCATTTTTTCAAATATTCTATTCACTCGCATTTTATGACAGCATCCTTTAAGCCATATGCGTGGGGATTTTTTAATGTGCAAGCCGTTTTTATACGATCTTAACCTCAACAGCTTGAGCACCTGTTCTCTAATAAGATCGTCCATAGCCAATCCTTAACTGCCAAGGTGCATGAGATAGCGATCGTTCTTTTATGGCTAGATATTAAACAATGTGCAGCAAGCTGAATCAAAATAGAACATGATTATTCTGATCGCTTATTTGCAAAACATATCTTTGAACCTTTATAAAGAAAATATAAATAATCAGGCGCGATCAGAATATTCAATTCAAATCAATTTAAATGTTGTCTTGTTTACAAATTAAATTAACAAAATTGCGGCAACTTTATTGAGCATGACTCCGAAAAGTATGCTGCATATATGTCTGTAATGTTTATTTGAAAATGTAATTCAGTAGAGGCTTAAGGATTATCAATAAACAAAAAACATGCGCACAGTTTAAAAGTCATCGGCTCTCCGAATGTTTTTTTAACAATACATTAAATTTGTATAGCCCCAAAGTGAAAAGCAAAAAAAAAAAAAAAAAAAAAACAGCAAATAAGTATTCATGCCTCAATAAAGGCATGTAATCCGTGGACATCCATCAACAGTAGGTGAGCTGAACAAACAAATGCCAGCCATAAATTAATTCAAATAGTCTGATTTTCATTGCAATCAATAATTGATTGAGCTGTAATTCGAAATAATAATATATACACATTAATATATATTAAACTGTTTGTGGTGACTGATTGGCCGATCGATTGATTATCGGTGTGCAGTCCAGGCTCAAATTGATAGCGCTCTGAACTTTCACGCACAAATGTGGAAAATAGGTGAAAAACTTAGATCTATTTTACAGATCTGATTTTAATTAGATTAAGGCTTATTTGAATTTTACCAAAGTAAAGATTTATCAATAAATGTCTCTGAATTTTTATTCAAACCTTTTCAACTCTGGCACTAAGAAGCCATTCCACGGCGCTGCTTTCTATTAATTACGAAATCTGGCCTTTGCATTTCACAATTTCTGTAATTATGACTGAATGCTCTATATACTTTCATAAATAGAAATATTTATGGCGTATACATGATACGGGTGTGTGTGGAAAAGCGGGAACTGGCAAAAGGCAAACAAATTTGCACTGATTGTAATGCGGGAGAGATTTATGTTTCGAGCGAGGGGGAGGGGGAGGGGGGCTTGGCGAATGTTTGATGACGGTTACATGCAATTCGCATATATATGACAAATGACTTGCATTTAACTGAGCGTACAATAAAAACGACAACGCTGACAAAGTAACTAAAAAAAACGAGAAATGTACAAAAAATGTATTTATAATCATCGCACAATCAGAGCGATGGACTCACATCAGACAAGCGACTACAATTAAACCTGAGGGATAACACACGCAAACACACACACACACACACACATGCGAGTTGTGTGTTGTAAGTATTATGTTGTAATGGCAATTGTCAACGATTATTTTCATGTTGAACCTGTTTTATTTGTTGTTGTTCTTGGCATATGCAATAGGGTCCATTTAACATTACACAATATTAATAATTAAATGATTTCTGCAAATACCCTAATGTGCTATGGGCATACCAGTTGTTTGCACTAAACATATATTTGTGACTTTTGCAAACAATTACGCAACCAATATACGGAAAATTATAGAGTGCACAATAAGAATATACACTGTGGAATGTATATTTATAAAACTCTTATGCTCGTTACTCAAATTTGATTTCTGAACATAATTAAAAGTATAAGCTGTGCAGGCATCAGGTAGCTAACCATACTTTACACACACGGGCACACACTCACTCACACACCCACACTCATTCACACTCTTGCAACGGAGCCTTGATTGTGAGGGTGCACATTTAAGCATTCACCTCATCCAATTGCCAATTTTCTTCGCTTTCATCTGGTTTGCTTTTGCGGTCGATTTGGTGTCTATGTGTGAGTGTGTGTGTGTGTGTGTGTGTGTGTGTGTGTGTGTGTGTGTGTGTGTGTGTGTGTGTGATTGTATCTGTGTGTATTGCTGCTGCTGAGCTAGGGACTGGTACCTTTTTACAATTTATAACAGATCTTGTACAATTTCCTACTCGTGCTCTGGGGCCACGCACACATCCGCCTTAAAACAGCTTCTTGTTGTTGCTGTTCTTGTTGTTGTTGTTGTTGCTGGGTTTGATTTCCTGTTTTTGGGGCAGCGCTTTTAGTTTCCCATTTAACTAACCGCAAGCACACATTCGTCACCTAAACTGAGGATTTGGCACACGGACTGGGCGGGTTTGCCATTTGCCTGTTAGTCGATTTCTGTTGTTGCCACTTACAAATTGGCTTTTGGCCACAAAATGCCAACGTTTGGTCACAAACAGCAGCGACAGCAGCAGCAGCAGCAGCAGCAGCATCTGAGCGAAAACCCTAATAAGCCAAAAGGTCAAACATTGTTACCAATATGCGAAAGTCCGAGAATTCTTTGGCTCGGTTTTCCCGCTCAACTCAACTCCCGGCAACTTTCGAATGCGGGGCACGTTGGCAAATGGCCGGCAGCAAAGTTTGACGAAAGCATCACTTCGACGAATTCATTTTTAATTTATATGTTAATCATTGCGCCACATAAATATATCACCGACAGGCGACAGCCAAGCCCGACAACAAATAGAACAAGAACAACTGTCCTCAGTTTGAATATGAAAATGGCATGCAAATAGTCACGGCCTTGGCTAAATGAATCGACATGGCGAACGCGTCGAATGCAATTTAGCCATCTCATTGTCTACTTTGATTTCCGTTCTCTAATGAGCAACAACAACAACAACAACAACGGCGACTACAGCAATCTCTGTCTCTGACAGACGCTGGCCTCTGCTTTGTGTACTTATCAATGGCTCTAACGGTGCGTATTCATAACTGAATGATAATCATTGAATCCGAAATATATTCATTCATCCAACAATCTTATTTACTCGCAAGCATCAAAGTCAATCGGCTGCTTCTG
Organism: Drosophila lacicola; assembly: GCA_035045355.1. Lineage (NCBI taxonomy): Eukaryota > Metazoa > Arthropoda > Insecta > Diptera > Drosophilidae > Drosophila > Drosophila lacicola. Next base: position 30,249,378 of record JAWNPB010000148.1, read on the forward strand.
TTTGCGAGCAGACTTTGCCATCAATTCAATAGATTTCAATGCAATACTAAAATTACGCAGATATACATATATATATATATATATTTTTTTAGTCTCTGGTCACTCCCAACTAATTCCATTAGCAAAGGTTCAGTCATTTTTTTTTTCCTCTCAGGCTTCTTTGTGTTTGCATAAATACATAATAATATTTGAAATGGGCGTGCGGCACAAATTACTTAAGGGCCGTATAAATTAACTTGTGGTACGGGTAAAAGAAGAAATCCTTGAGTCCATAAAGTGTATATACTCCTGATCAGCTTGCCTGTCTGTCTGTCTCTTTTTATAGCTAGTTCATCTTGCCGCACATATTATAAAACACATCTCTATGCGATTCTCATGAACTTAGCTAAGAGTTGTAGTTGAAGTTCTTTAATTGAAACGAAAATGTTCTTTTTGCTTCAGAAACGCGTTCTCTGCTCGCTCTTTCTCCCTCTCCCTCTCCCTCTCTCTCTCACACACACACACTCTCTGTGTCTCTCTCTCTCGTTTACTCTTTTTCTCTCTGCTTTCTTTTACTATTACACTTCTTCAGACGACCTGGCGTCGCCACAAATTGAAAATGCACACTTTAAAATTTTGCAAGCAACATTGAATTTATTGTTATTCAAAAGGTTGTGATAATTAAAGTTTTTGTTTCGTTGCAAATTGTTGGGCAGAAAGTGTTGTTGCGGTGTTAAACAGTGCAATTTGAGCACGAACCAATTGCGAAAAGAGGTTGAACTTTTTTCGACTTGAAAGCGTATCAAAAATAAAATGAGTGTGTGATGAAAATAAATTTCAATAATTCTGGCAGCAAATAGTAATATTTGCTCTACAAAATGACTAAATAAAATGACCATAAATGTTTGTTAAGTATTCGAGATATTTAAATTTAATTTGCATTCTATTGACTTCGAGAGCTTGGGCGGGCGTGTGCGTCCTCCCGAGTGTGTGTGCACACAGGACTGAACGGGAGGGACACTGTTTGGACAGAATGGCAATGAAAAATAATTTCTTTTGATTGGACTTGAATTTATTTCGATTGCCCGCTGCTCTTGGGCTTACCTTTGGGCTTACACGTCTAGCACGTAGCAGCAGCTCGAGTATGCTCTCAATTGTGTGTTTCAGTCGCTTTTATTCTGTCTATCTGGGCTTTACAAATATTCAAATGGGACATCAAACAAATTTAAGTTAGTGTAATTTTATTGTGGCATTTGGCCACAAATGCAATTTCGTTTCCCATTGAGTATGTTTCCATAGCTTAATTCTCAACTTTCATTATTTCTCATTGCAGGATGAAAAGAATCAGTTGCTCATCACGAACATTTGGCTTAAATTGGTAAGTTCTAAAGTCGTTTTAAACTTTAAGTATTAAACAATAAGTAAAGAAGCATTACTCAAATGCGAGCACAAATTATTCGACTTTTCTATGGCACACATGAGTCTTGGCCAAAGATTTGTTGCCTTTCGGGCAATAAATTTCCCTCGGCCTTAGGCTCAATGCTCTCGCACGCGCAACCACAGCGCACAGTGCAACAAATGAAATTGCCGCAATTTATCAAAAGCCAGCCCACAAAAAATACCGACAGACTGACAAAAAATGGCACTTGCCAAATTATATGAGGATGCTCACAGTTGAGTGGGAAAATCTAAAGAAATCACTTAATAGCTAAAAATGCGTAAATTGCGTAAATACCACAAATGCTGCCAGCCAAGGCATTCATTTTCATTTAGCCCCATTTCCAATTTTTTTATTTTTTTTATTTGCATTTCGAGCCCCAAAAAAATCCTTTGAATCCCGGCTTTTCAGTCAACCAGCTCCATTTAAATGCGTCGAATGTAGAGCTTGAGCCTGATCGACTTCTTCATTTTGGGCAGCATCTGTGGCAGAGCAATGCCTCGGCAAACTGTGTGGCATGGGACGCAAACAGCTGCCGCTGCTGGCGAGTGCAGCTTGCCGCAACATGATTGGGGGGGCATTGCGGCTTATTTGGCAATTCGTGTGGCAACGTAATTAGCAATGGAAATGCTTGCGAGTTACCGGCAAGGAATGCCTGAATTCGGAGAATTCCATTTATACATTTCCATTATATGAGCACATATGTACATATGCTCAATATACTCCGTTCATAGACGCTGAGCTCTGTTTAATTCACTTGACGGCATTTTCAGCATATTTCCAATAATTTCCATATGCCAAATTTCCCATTAAATGCAAATTTAAATATAATTTTACATATTTCATCAAATTGCGCATTCAATTCATTTTACCGGGCCGCATACGCCTTAAACGTTTATTATGGTATAAAACAGTTCATACGAAAGCAGAATTTGATAACCAGAACTATATCATATGTAAACCAAATACACCAAATTTAATTTTAAAGAAAAACATTTAAAATGAAGACTTAGAATATAAATTTGTTTTATTCATTGATTCGATTATCTCCTTGAACAATTCCTCGTTTATTTAATTCATATTTGCTTTTATATTTTTAACTGAACATTCCAAATAATAATTGTTACATACTTTGATATATTTTCATATAAAGTCTACTGTAGTAATTGGAAGAAAAGAGTCTTGAATAATATTTTAAAATATATTAAAAAATATTTGTTTAAACAAACAATTTTTATGATGTTTTCTTATACCCTGAACCCATTAAAAATGGGTAAAGAGGGTATAATGTATTTGTGCAAATGAATGTAACAGGCAGAAGGAAGCTTCTCCGACCCCATAAAGTATATATATTCTTGATCAGCATCAACAGCCGAGTCGATCTAGCCATGTGCGTCTGTCTGTCCTTCCGTCTGTCCGTCTGTCCGTATGTATGAACGCAAGGTTCTCAGATCCTATAAGAGCTAGAGACTTGAAATTTTAGCTGTAGGTCTTCCTAATCCCCGCGCAGATCGATTTTGTTTCCGATATTCGGTAACTTGCCCCGTTTCCAAGTAATCGATAAAAATCGATATCGAAATCCTGTTTTTTGAGCAATTTTGGTAAATAATAAGAGCTAAAATCAACAAACTTGACATGTAGCATGTAGTATATATATATATATCAAGTATCTTTCATTTTATACCTATCGCCTGTTGGAAGGGTTCAGGGTATCCCCTAGTCAGGAGCTCCCGACTAAAACCTCTTACTTGTTTTTATTTTCAATTTGATTCGGTTCAGTTAAAAATTCAGCTAATTTTGATGCAACTTCTCCGCTCAAAATAAATATCGGATAATATAATAATAATTATCAGTAATAAATAACAAAAGTAATCACAATTATAATTGTAAACTATTGTTTTCAACGTGGCCCTAACTGTGTTAAGACATTGCCACGGACATTCAGACCCAAGTTCAGAAAACTTGGTTGAAAACCATTCTGAAAGCAATTTTAAAGAGATTGTCCCAATTAATAAGAGTTTGTAATTAATTTAGAAACTTTCTTGTACCTGCAATTAGCAGCAATACGATTTGATCTGTTATCACATCAATTGATGTGCTCGACCTGGGCCACGTGTCCAGTCGAAAGCAATCAAGGTATATACATATATACATATATGAATGATTAATACTCATAATTATGCGATTGGTTAATGGATGGCAATTGCTTCTTATTTGATTAATCGTTGCGATCAAATTCAAACTCGACAATTTCTACACATTAGCAGTTGGCAACAAATCGATGTGCTAATCGCCTTAAGTGTCACAAAAGCAACAAATTTAATTACGATAAGCACCGGACAGCCCCACCAAATTGTAATGCCTCTGGCAATCACACGCTCCCCCCCCCCCCCCTGACGACCCTTCACGGCACACGCCATCCAGTGGGTGAGGTGACCATCTATCCATAAACGCACACTTAACGATGATTGATGATTAACGCACCTCCATATTATTTTCTATATCCGATAAATGGCCGAGTGGCATGGGCATGGGTGAGCACCTCCTGTAGCTGCCGGGTCATGGCTAATTGATATGTCGCTTATTAAAAACGCACACAACAACAAACTCAAGATGAAAATTGAGCTGTTAGATATGAGTGCCACACATCGCATATAAAACCTGCTTGTTTTTCGAATATATTATTAATCACATTCATAATCAGATGCACATGCATTAAGCACGTATTTGCATATGCATTTTTGAGCAGATAATTGAATTATGCTAATTCAAAAAACTTTTATCTCGCCTGAATATGTATATATGCCCTTGTTTCTATATTTGTTAATGCATTTTAATATGTTAATGCATTACTGTACCCTTGTAGAGGATATTCCAATTTTAGCATGCAATAAAGTATATACATACATATGTATATTCCAAATCAGCATCAACAGTCGAGTTTATATAGCCATGTTTATCTGTCTATTTCTATACGAACTAGTCTCTCCATTTGAAAACTATCGTCTTGAAACTTAGCATAGGTCCGTCTTTATGTTGCAGGCATCGGACCACTATATCATATAGCTGCCATAGGAACTATTTGTCATAAAGTAGGTTCGAGTATGGAATACTTCTTCGTATTTCACAATATCTTGACCAAACTCGGCATTGATAAGTTTCTATGCTATTCACATATATGCAAACTCTTATCAACATCAGACGACAATATCATATAGCTGCCATAGAAAAGATCGTTCGAATAAAAACTCTCCATTTACGAACTTCATTTTTTTCACATATGTATGTATCTGCAAAAGGGAAATGCCTACAAGGTTATTAGATCTACGGCTTGCCGAAGATATCCTTACTTTCTCGTTTCTATCTATCTTCATATCCAATTTATTTCCTTAACAATTTTGCAATGATTTCTCGTTTGAATTTTATTTTAAAAACTATAAATCCATTTTGGTTTATCATTCATAAAAAGGTGCATTAGAATATGCGCAGGTTTTTTATGTGAACTGCATTTTGACAGCGACACGAAACTCTTTGAGGCAAAAAAATCGAAATCCATTCGCTTATTAAAAAACAGTTTTCGCTCTAAAAATTATTGCTGAATTCGCATTTGCTTAATTTATTCGACGAATGGACTCTAATTAATTAAGTCGGGCGTCAGCGGCAGAAATCCTTTTGTTCGCTCGAACTGTGACCTAGCCGGTTTTAGCCCAGTTGGAACAAAAGGCGGCAGAACATCCATTTACTATTTTGAACATTAACATGTTTTATCTGTTGTTTATGTTTGTGTATTTCACAGGAATGGAACGACATGAATCTGCGCTGGAACTCCAGTGAATTTGGGGGTGTGCGCGATTTACGTATACCGCCCCATCGCTTGTGGAAACCGGACGTGCTCATGTACAATAGGTGAGTAAAAATGAGTGTCTATAAACACTATTCAATATTCACATTTCATTTGGAACGTATGTATCTGCGTTCAATTACATATATGTATATGTACATATGCATTTTTTATGATATCAAGCTGAAAGTGTTGCCAGATGGCTTAATAAAATGAACAGAGGACTTTAATGAGGGTAGCCCCTTCAATTTGAGTGCACTCGATAACAATAATCGAACAGGTTTATTTGGTTGGAAAAACTCGCTGTCAGTTTAATATCGACTGTGGCCATTTCAGAGCCCGGGCCAGGGCGGAAAGAAATGATATAATGACATCAATGATGACAAGCAGTAAAAATGATTGCCAGTCGATAAACAAGAAAAAGTTGATATCTTTCAATGCTGCTGCTTCTTTTTCTTTTTCACCTACTTCTCGTTTCGACACCTACTTTGTAGGTGAAGCCGGCGCTTATATGGAGATACTTATGATGACTTGCCACCTTGATAGCAGGCAGACAATTCAATTGGGCTTTACATTGTCTTTCGGTTTTTATGGCCAATTCCCATGGCCCATACAATGGTTTATAATTCTGCAATAAAAACCCCTGCGGTTGCTGGCCGTTCTTTTTGTTGTTTTTGTTGTTATTATTGGCTTTGTGGCTCTGGCTGTGGCTGTGGCTTTATTGCTTTATTCATATAATTTTATTTGCATTTGCAACGTTTTGATAATAACGAAATTGTGTTTATTTTGAAAAAATCCTTTTCATGTTTATGAGCTGCTATTTGTTTGCCTACGTTTGCCATATTTTTTTACCCGTTTTTTCTTCCCTTTTGTTGTTATCAATTTTATTGTAATAGCGCTTCCTTTTTGTCCACACACACAGAGATACACACGAATCCTTTCCCCAATTGTATTTATGCATGTGATATATTTATGTAAATGTGTACAAATTTGTGAAAATTACGTTGCCCTCCGCTGACAACAGTTTAAGTCGCTTATTTTCGGCTATTTTTGTTTTTTTTGAACAAAAATGTGGGAAATTTTACACGCTCTGCTGCTTAAATTAAATGACTGTAACTAAACGGAATAATTAGGTAGTATGTCATGTAAATAAAGTCGTGATAAAATCATTAACAAAAGTCAACAGACACTCGCTAGCCAAATGTTGTATTTTAATAAATGTTAATGTTATATTGGTTCAGCTAGATTATTATTTTTCAATTTAATTTGCTTTTTCTATGCTTTTTGTGTTATTTTTAATATAATTATATTTATAATTTCACGATGGCTAACTTCAGGCCGAGAGCACTCGACTGAAGTATTTTAACTTGTTTAATTGCGGCTTTGTGTTTAATAGCTGTAATAATTATGGCGCGCTGTTAACTTTCAGGTACTTTCCGGGCACAAAGTTGAGCTTTACTTAAAAGAAAAAATATATATATTCAAAAATTGACTAGTTAGTCTCGGCTATGCATTTGATGTACAGCTTCGACGCTTGTGTGCCGCAGCTTTAAAGCAGCCGACAATTTGCTTAACTAAGGTAAAGGTGCTGATATCCAGCACAGGAAAGTGCTGGCTCGATTATATAAATGCACGGCCCAGCGACATCAACTATGGCCAAGCAGCTGTGCGAATACTCTTTAAAATTGCACAAGTGTGGCATTTTAGTTTTATGGCAAATAAAGTAACGTACCCGGCTGGCTGGCCAGCATCGAGCAGCTGGCGGAACAGTAAACGCACAAATTTTAATGCGTATTTGGGCAAGTTTTATGACAAAGTAAATGACTTGCCGGAACAAAAGGCGAGCGGCATGAGGTACAATTAAGAGACGGGTGGGGGGGCTTGCTCTTAAGGGGCGGCTCAATGCGAACTGTAACAGCAACAGCAATAACAATGCCGGCAAAGGCTGTAAATGCCACCCACCTACACCAACAGCAACACTCTCACCAACACACACACACACACACAAGTATTTTTTGATAGGTACTTGCATGTTGGCAACGGGCAGGCCAGCTTTCTGTTGTTTCTGTTGTTGCCTCTGTCTCAAGATGGCTGAGATTTTGATGATGTGACTACAATAGACGGCGGCATAATGAATCATAATTTAACTGTTGACATGACCAAGCAACCGAGAGGAAAGATGTGGGCTGCGGCGGGGGAGCGACTTTCTGAGTTGTTCGACCGAAGCCTAATGACAAAGACGAAAATATCAACGCTATTGCTAATGCTATTCACAGCTGCGACAATTTATTCGGTAATACGCCAAAAGTGTTCCTCGCGAAACATTTTGACTAAAATATGTTTTTGTTTTACGAAATTTCGAAAGTCATAAACTAACAAAGGACTGCTAACTTTTGAGGCCAAGCTGCCAACTGAGCAGAGCAATTGCTGCTCGGCGTGCCTATATACCCGCTATAGTCGGCGGCAAAGTGGGGTATAATTAATAAATATTAAATAAGTTTGCCAGCGGTAAAAATTGAACCGTAAGAAATGAGCAAACGCCGCATTGCCTATAGATTAATCATTAATCAGTGCCATGCCGCCGCACACTTACCCAACACACACACACGCACACACACACACACACACACGAGAGAGACACCCACAGCAAGAGAGCTCGCACGACGCACGACGCGCGCAGCTGCCAGTGCAAAAATGATTTATGCGCAAAAGTATGCTACATAAATTTCCATATGCGGCGTTGCGGGAATCCGACTGTAAAAAAGGGTCTTATTAAATGCGTCAACGTGGCCAACGAGAAGCCGCTTTACTTCTAACACCAACTGCACACACACACACACACACACACACTCACACCTAAACATATGTAAGAGATTTAAGTACCTTAGCCATGACTTATGCATTGCACATTTGCTTGCAGCGCGGACGAGGGCTTTGACGGCACCTATGCCACCAATGTGGTTGTGCGGAACAATGGCAGCTGCCTCTACGTGCCGCCCGGCATCTTCAAGTCCACGTGCAAAATCGACATTACCTGGTTCCCCTTCGACGATCAGCGCTGTGAGATGAAGTTCGGCTCCTGGACCTACGACGGTTTTCAGGTGAGTGCACCCCGTACCACTGATTACCACACACACACACGCACACACACACACACCCATGCATCATATGTAGATGCCTGCAACTGGCAGCACATAATAAATATGCTGTCAACTTTTGCATAAGACCTGCTACTTGCTCTTTAGATTTATCACAATTTAATTACTCAGCTGTCACAGCGTTAGAAGTGCAACAATTAATAAATATCGAATTCATAAGTCAAAACAAGGCAAATTTCGACTTTGCAAAACTAATTGATTTGATGATGTACAAAAATGGTTGCTATATCGAGTCTATAAGCCGACGCAGCACTGTAAATTGAAAGCAATAGGAGTATACATATATGGCCAGATATATATGTATATACATATATGTCGCAAAATGGTCTTCATTTTTGGGATCATCCGAGACTACCTTGTGAACCGAGCGCTTCCTTGAGCGTGACATCGTGTTGCATCAACGAGATTTTTTTCAAAACTAATTTCACAATGCCGACATTCCACTTCGCATGTGTACCACACACATACAGTGACACTCGCCTTCCAGGCGCAAGCACTATATTTCTCTCTCTTTCTAACTCACTGTCACGCCTAGGCTGCGCTGGACAGAGAACCCTGCCAGGCTCGCAATAATGGAAAGCACAAAGCAATGCTGAAAAGATCAGTATAGAGTAGAAGAAATAGAAACATACAACCTTACACTTTCATTCGTAATACTCAAAATCAAACGCCACGACATATATATATCATTATAACTGAAAGAACTATACTTATATACTTCTTAGGTCCGGATTTGCCTTAAACAATTAAAGCCTACATATAAATTCATGACAGTAAATAATAGTTTCAATATTGTTCAGTCAATACTATTCACATTTACTTAACATTTATTTTTACAATTTTGAATGAGAATCTGAATGTTTGCAAATCTAACTGAAAGCTTTTGTTTGAATGGAAAATATTCGATAGAAAAAACTGCTTACTGCTGGAATTTCTGTTCATTGGCTTGGATGTTTAGTATTTGCCATTTTTATTGATTAAGCGGCGAATTAATTTAAATAAGTCGCCATCGATGCCAGCGTCAAGATGTCGGCTCAGAAATTAATTACAGCCGCTTGATTTATTTTGCTATTTACTTTCGATAAGAGCGCTCATTAATTATGTGCTGCTTCCCATTGCTAATTATACGATTTACCAGATATATACACATACATATATATGTATATATATATATATATATATATGTGTGTAGGCTAACACAAAGATATACTTGCACACATGTTCAGCGATATATGAAGAAGATATCGCTGAATCTAGTTGAATTTATGACAAATTGCATTTCCTGCTCTGTGGCTTATTTTCAATAGCAACACTTGTCAGATATCAGATACGATGAGTCCGCAAATTTATAAAATAAGCGCTGTTGTTAGCGTAAACATTAATAAACTGACCATGGACGGCAGTGTGAAATGTGTAACTCCTATTTGAGGCTTCATGAACCAATATCAAGTGAGGGCGCCTCATAAATGGAAACACAAATGTATCTGAAAGACATTCTTATTATAAATTTAACAAAAGTATTTTGCAGAATTCTTTAACAAACAGAAGTAAGCTTGAAATAAGAATTAAATCAAATTAAACCAGGAAAAAACCTGGCAGTAAAATCCGAAACTATTTAAGCAACTAATTAAATGGCTTAGCTGGTTTTTGCTTCATTTAATTATAGTTGAACAAATGTAATTTGGATTGGTGTCAATTTTTTAACACTTGGTTAAACTAATGGCAATCTTAATTTATGTAAATTACGCAATGTTATACGAGAATTCGGTTCGATTGGCTAATGATGGGAATGTCAAGTGGAAACTTTGTTGACAAATTAACAAACATTTATTTAAACAGTTCAATGAACAATTCGAATTACGCACCAAATGTGCATATGATGCAAGCACAAATATCCTGTAGCATACTTATAGATAGATTATGGCTACAGTTCCTCTCAAAGTGTAATCACAAGACAGTGACTCGTAAACTGTAGCACATATGTATATATAACATTTCTCGATATGCAAGCGTTTTATCAGGCTCTTAGGCGACGTTTAAATTGAAATTGAAATACTTTCTATTAATTACATTAAATATGGAACATTACTTGAAAGTGAAGTATATGTATTACCTACACTAGCCCAGCGCGTGTTCGTTGGTAATAGATGGTAATGCAAAAAAAGTAAATAATTCGCTTCGATAATTGATGGTGCAATTGTGTAAATGTTGTCGGGCACTGATTAAACAATTACATTTTATCAGTTTGGGCGCGATTCGAGATTAAATTTGATCGAATTGGCAGCTGCACTGAATGTAACGCCAGCATTGCTAGTTTGTGATGTGCCAATAATTACATTTAATGGCTGCAATAATTAAACCCGACACTAACCAACAAAGGCACAAACACCCGCACACATGCATATGTACATACATATATGCGACACACAGCTACAGGAACAAAGATGACCAGCCCATTGGCCACATACTCGCAAATGTAATAATGTACTACGTGTCCGTGTGAGGTCTCCGGGCAGCTCCTTCTGTTACTCGCGCACACACGCTCATAGGCAAACAATATGAGTGTGTGTGTGTGTGTGTGTGTGTGTGTGTGGTCTACGTCTGGATACACGCATATCTCATTCAATGCGCTCATCGCGCATAATTTGTAATACCGGATATCCGGCATTGCAATCCATGAATATTGAATGCGACAGCGCAAACAGCGCATTCCGAAACCGACCATTTGACCCTGCCGCCTCGTCTGAAAACTTGAAATATGCATTGATTTCCGCAACATCTAATGGTAATGAATACAATAGTTTCAATGCGAAAATGTTCGGGCCCGTAAGCTTGAGAACTGAAACCAAAATGCAGCCAAGCAGAGAGAACCTCAGTTGATACTCTGATCATATATTTTTGAATAAGTCAATTAGTTGATTGGCTTTCGTATATTAGCCAAAAGTGTTGCCAAAATTGCCAATTGATTGATTAGTGTTGGCAAACAGTGCTACCTGCAGCATTGCTATGAATAATGATTTACGGTTCTGTTTCTAGGATTTGTAAGCAAACCAATAATTATAGTTACAACAAAGTCAACTGTGATTCATTTATTTCGTGAGTTAAAGTCGTGAGTGCTTGACTAGCGGATACCCTGTACGCAGCTGCCAGTCGGGCTTAAATGCTGCTTCATTCATCTGTTACAAACTTTGATAAATTGATCATTTATTTATTGCCCGATCGTTAAAACATTTGCGGAGATAGAAATAGATAGATACGGAGAGAGAAAACTATAATGGATCTAGGTATGCTTAGTACAACAAAGTATATATATCTTTATTAAATCGTCTTTTATAGAGAGAGCGAGAGCGGGAGAGAAAAAGAAAGAAAAAGGCGAGAAAGAGAGAGACAGACAGACACGGCGTCTCGGCTATTGATATTACTTCAATTATGAATAATTAGTTTTTATATTATTTATTATCTTTAGAAATATTTGCAATGATTACAGGGTATATTTATATATAATAACGTATTTATTTTTATATGCATATATTTTACTTGCAATAATCATTTAAATGTTAGGGCTAGCGAAAAGTCTAAGAATACAAACATTGCAGTCGAATGCACAGCTTATAATAAGCTCACACAGACACACACACACACACACATACAGCCACACGCAAATACGCAGCACAATCTAAATTGAAATAATTTGTTTACATAAGTTCACACATTTGTTTAGTTAGCACAGCGAAGATATCTGAAAATTAATAAGCAATTTACTTAAAAGTAAAAGTTCTCCAATGGGATCAGCTCAACAAGCAGATACCCTTTATGCAAGAGATATTTATAGAATAATTGATTATTTATTTAAATAATAAATGTGTATAAAATGGGTATAAAACAGCAACATGAAGTTTTTAAGTAGTAGCGAAAAGTCTAGTTTAGGCCACATACACGCGCAAAACTAGGAAAAGAACTCATACGCCAATCCACACACACACACACACACACAGACAAGTGCATATGTGTGTGCATGTGTGCACTATTTATATGCAAATATGCATGTGTATGGGTGTGTACTCTAATCAGCAAAATTTCATTGGCAGAAAAACTGGCAGCCAACTTGGCATGGCATGCCAAACTCAAGACACACACACACACACACACAAGACACACACATGCATGTGCACACACGCACACACACACACACAGAGACTCGTCACACACCATCGCACAGTGCATTAATTTGCATGGTAAGACGCGGACATGGGAAGGCCAACGAGCCAAAAGTTTGCTGCCAACTCAAAATCAGTGACTGAAAGAGATGAAGGCAGAGAGGGAGTAGGCGAGAGAGAGGGAGAGAGAGAGAGAGAGAGAGAGAGAGAGAGGGATAGAGAAACAGGAAGGAAGAGTGGCGTTTTGGGTAAAGGCTGCCGCTGGGGAGCATTTTCTCATAACCGTCTACGCAACATTGTTGCCACCATTCTCTTAGCCTGGCAAATTTTTTGGCACACAAAAGTTGACACGTAAAATATTAAGAAGAAAAAAAAAGGTTAGTTTGCAACGCTTTTCAAAAGTCCGCGCACAGCCTCAGCTATGCGGTTCACACACTCGCACACACACTCGCACACACACTTGCACAGACACGCACACACATAGAAAACTGCATGCCTTCTGCGCCTCGTGTTTTAAACATGCCAAACTGCTGGGCTTCTTGGGGGGCCAGGATGCGTTCCGCTTCTTTGGCGCAGCGACGAACAAGAACAAGTCTAAGACGGCAACAACAGCAGATTTGGCACTAACATGAGCTCTAAGCAGTCGTTAATATCTGCCAACAAGGACAACCCACACTCACATGTCCAGTTTCAAGCTAAAAACTTTTTCGCTCCATTTTTTTTCTTCCCCAGTTTAATGTTGGCACTTTATAGAGCTTATGCTTCGTCTTTGCTCTAGCTATCATTTCAGAGACAAGAAACTGAAAACAATTGAAATTTTCAATTATTTGTCATCTTAATGCAACTTGCATATGACCCACAAGCATTTAAATGTAAATATAAATATATTCTCTATCTTAAACTTTTTATTTTCGCAACGCCAACTGAAAACTAAATGAATCAAGATGCCTGCCCATTGATACCAAGAACCGAAAATAAATCGTATGATATACATATAAATCATTTCAAAATATATAAATTCAAAACTGTACGCAATTGTCAATATATGGACTGAAGATCTTAAGAAACGCTTATATTGGTTTTTTTTTGATAAGCAGCTTTGCAAATGGAGCAAAGCTAACATCGATGTGTTAGCTGTCACATGTTGAAAGTTTAAGTGTTTTACGCATTTTCTTTTCTATTAATTTCCTTTGTATAAACGAAACAATAAACGCGCAGGTTAATCAAAAATAAATATGAGCCAGTGAGGAGCTATTCAGGCTGTCAGAGAGAGTCAGGGTCAGGGGCAGGGGCAGGGGCAGGGGCAAAGTGCAGGTCGGGGCACAGCCGGCCAGCCCAGCTCTGCTGGCTGTCCCCGGCCTCGGCCTGTCAGGCATTTTAATATCAACGTAAATATTACATTTATCAACTGGCAAAAGGGCGGCACGTCACAAACTAGCTGAGCTGGGTGGCAGACATGGCAATGTCATGCCCAGCTGCGGCTGGGGCGGCACAACACCTGACGTATTCTCAATTGAAGTAGCGTCAGCTTAACTGGCGACATGCGACAGGGCCATGCTTAAATCAATATGCATAATAGCCGTGCCTAAAAAACATAAAACAAAAAAAAGTAGAAGAAGTTCATAATCAGTTGGCAGCGCGCGCGGCCCGTCAATAGACCGCCATTTCAATTTATAGCGCCTTAAATCAAGCAGTGACAACGTCAAAGTTTATTCAATAAATCCTTTGGCCAAAGCTTTTAATTGCTTTCGAAATTGCCAGCCGTCCGCTAACTCGCCAACCCCCCGCAACCCCCCAACAACCCCCCCGCAACCCCCTACAGCTTAACATCAATCTCAGCCAGGAGCAGCAGCCGCCGCCGCCGCCGCCGCCGCAGCCGCATCGACTTCGTGCCCGCTGGCTGCATGTGTTGCCTGCCACGTTTTTAACTAATTGCAATAAAATTTCTGGCATCACCCCCAGCTCACTGCGCGTTAATGTCAAAACTGTCAGACAGTTCGTCAGCAGCAGCGGCAGAGACAAAGGCAACTGGCGCCATTTCATATAAGCCCAGCTCAGCTCAGCCCATCCCCAGCCAAGCCGTTGCCACCCCCCCAGCCTATCCCTCTCCCACACTCTGCCTGGCCAATGTGTGTGCCATCTTCTAACTCAACTCGACTCGGCCCATCAGCGTTTGCCCGCATCTGCAGCAGCTGATTTTTACACCCTTTAATTGAAGCCATGAAATGGGTCGGATCGAGCTCTGCTACGGCAAGTAAATGGCAGTGGAAAGATTCTTTCATTCTTTAAAGCATGTACAGATACATGTAGATATACATATATGTAAGATACATTTACAAATATAAGTGCATGTATCTGTATCTTCAGCATATGTATTTGATTGTATGACATTTATATCCCAAAAAGAAAGTAAGTGCATAAATCAATTTAAGTCCAAAGAAATATTAAAAATGCCAAATTTTATATGTACTTAATCTCCTGTTTAGCACACGACTAAATAATTAATTTTCTCTTGTGGAATCATGCGCCTGTCAGGCCTTCATCTGCATATATATAAATCTCTCTTTAAGTCTCATTTATGCTCGTTTCTGTCCGTCATGTTTGTGTGCATTGCATCAGAATTGGATAAAAAATAGCACAAATTGTATTTAGTTTTCTTATTATTGTTATTTGATTTCTTCTGCAACACATGCTCACAGGGTATTTTCGCGACGAGTCACTCACGACTCGCCAATTTCTAATCTTGTTCTTTTTTTTTCTCTGCAATGTCAAAAGCGTATTTGTGCAAATGGCTCAATGACGTTGAGTGCCAAATCTGTAAAAGTGAAATGCAAAATTGACTCCAGCATCATCAAACTCATCCTGACACTCATCTTCGTCCTCATCCACATTCACATCGTCATCAGCACAATGACGTTGCCAGTTCAGAGCCCACAGAGCTGCCCACTTATGCTTATCGAAATGAATGCTGCCTTTGACTCTGACTCTGACTCTGACTGTGACTCTGACTGTGACTGCGACTGCGACTGCGACTGCGACTCTGATTTGGATTCCGATTCGAATGCTGACTGTGCCTGAGTATGACTCTGATTTTGAACGAGAATGTGACTGGAACTGGGCGCCATTAGCCTGGATTAGTTTATTTGTGTGAGATTGTTTTGATGATGTTAAGTGTTATGTCGCGTCATGGACGTCAAATGGCGCAATGGGCCAGACAGCTAGTTATGCATTATAAATGATTATTTTATTTAACTTAACATTATGAGATACATTCTTTAACTGAAGCTAAATGCTTGCTAACTAGCCGGGGTTAGTGTAAGAAACTGCCGAATAGCAAGTCTTACTCGTGTGTATTACAATGGAATACAGAACATATTTTATTGGCTAACCCGCACCGCACAGCGCACAGCTATATTTATAAGCTTGAGCTGGACGTGAAGGCGGGGATTATTTGGACTCGAACTGCCAGCGCTAATACGGAGTGCCTTAAAAGGTTTATAAGTTATGCCGGGCCAGCGTGACCCAAAAGGGTCAACATCTCACTGCCGCTGCCGCTGCCGCATGACGCTGTGGGGAATAGTCAACAGACTGCGGCTCGTAAAGTACGCACAAATAGCAAATAGCTAAGGCATAAGGCGGACGCTGCTCTGCTCCGGACGTGCTTGACTCTCATAATAGATGGTCAACACGTTGTAGTCGTTTGCTGTTGTTCAGCTCTCAGGAGCATTTTTGCCAGTAAACGGACCGCAGGTCCACCAGCCACTTACCAACTCCAATGGCTGGCCATGCTGCTTCGCCTTAAATTACGCCTCGCCATGTGGCACGCACAATTAAAGGTGCCGACTGCATTCGATGCCAAGTATATGGTTCTGCTTGG
Organism: Drosophila lacicola; assembly: GCA_035045355.1. Lineage (NCBI taxonomy): Eukaryota > Metazoa > Arthropoda > Insecta > Diptera > Drosophilidae > Drosophila > Drosophila lacicola. The sequence goes on from JAWNPB010000148.1 coordinate 30,265,828, forward strand.
TCAGCTACAAAATTCTGGCTTTCAGCTCGCCTGCAACTCAAATGCAACTAACTAAGTCCTAACTGGCCTAGCAAACAAAATGTTTGCTGGTACGATTCATGGTTCGAACCAGTGTCTCGTCCTAAGGTTCGGTTCATATGCCAGGTTTTTGTTCTTGATTCAATTCGATTTCCTTCATTTACGGTCCAGTTTAATTTGGCCATTTTTTAGCCAATTAAGCCGATTTGGAATTCGGTTCATGGTAACTATAAAAAAGTTACAAACCCGTTTAGCAGCCTTCATTGACAACTGAGGCAAACGGGATCTCTGTAAATAAAATTGAAAATGAGCCGAAAACGAAAAAGAGTCTGACAACGCCCTTAAAATTGACAGTTGAATATTGAATGGCGTAACATGCCAGCTAACACCATATCAGATTGAGCTGTTAAACGAAAGGTCAGCTGCATTTCAGATTTGCTAATTCATTATTTAACAGGGATACGTTCAAGAAAAATCATTCTGTCCGGATTAGAGGCCAATCAACACTTAGCAAGCGAGAACATTGAGTGAAGTCATCATCTATTATTCAGCAGCTCAAGCTAAAATAACATTTTCAAAAGGTAGCAAACAACTCAGCCACTCTACAGATGCGACCCCCCAATTGGGTATATATAGCTAATGGCTTATAGACACACATCAGATTAGCTGGCGCTGCAAAAGGCAAAAGAATACAATCGATTTGCAAATTAGATGGGACAGATAGCACGAATATATTATTGGACATTTGCCAAACTCAATTAACCACTTTTAATGACAATAATGCACTATGCACTCTTATACACTCAAAAGTTAAACCTCTTTGAATACCTATCGATTTCTTTTGACACTTTCGATAAGAAGATGTCCCTAAAATTTAGTTGACATATTGCCACAAATAAAACTATTTGGGAAAGAGCTAATGTTAAATGTACTTTTATATCTATATATATATATAAAACTAAGAAATAAAAAGGAAAATTTTTATTGCTGACACATGTATATCAAAAACTATCGATAGTATCGACTATCGCTCTATCGATAATAGATATTCATTTCTGGGACAGCCTAAATATTTGTAGTCGGAGCTTACTTTCCTTTGCTGGTTCGACTTGAACTGTGTGTCTATAAGTGAAAGATAGCTAATTAAATATTTTGTTCGACTCGAGCCGTGCTAAATCCAAGTGCAATTGCAAAATTGATGCAGTATATTGGACTTTTTGGCAGAGGTTTCGGCAAACAGAGTGAACACGTGGGCAAAACTCAAGCTGATGCTAAGCCGAATAAATAAACCAGCAAATGAAAGACCTGGCTCTGCTTTACGGCTAGTTAACTGGCCAAAACAATTCCGACTCTGGCAATTACAAGGCACAACTTTTGCAAGCCCGCATTTGCGAACTAATTCAAACAAACACAGACACACATGCACACTGATACACACACGTCCCTACAGTTGTATGCAATCATGCACACACACATACACTCACACGGACACACACGGACACACATACATAGGGCAAAGTCATTCCATTACACATACGCCGGGTGCGCCGTCGTCGTTGCGAACAAAGCGCACGACCACGCCTCCATCCAGCGCCCATCGGAGCTCAGTTGGTGGCTAATTAGCAGGCGGCAGCCCGAAGATGGCTGCGCATAATTGCATGTTGCATTAAATTAAAAGGCTCTGACGTAGGCGGCTCTCACACACACACACACACACACACACACACCGACGACACACACACAAAGTTGAAAACAACAGTAACAGAAACCAAATTGAAAATTATGAAAAGTGCAGAATAATACCAAAATGTTGGCGGAATGGGAAGTGGGGAAGTCTGTGACGGCACACATTGTGCGTTCAGTTATATTCTTGTTTTTTTTTTTTGTTTTTTTTCGCAACAGTTAAAAATTGTGAATGCAAAAATGCTTAAATCAGCCTCGAGATTATCTGGGTTAGTAGAATTCGCGCGCATTTCCTGCTCATTTCAACCGCATTTTAATGTGACAGAGAAAATTATAATAACACAAGTAAGGGAAGAAAAAATGCCGTAAAGCAAAAAGTGAAAACTTCCAAGACCCACTGTGTGTGAGAGGGACATACCGAGAGCGAGAGAGACAGAGAGAAAGCGAGAGCGAGAGCGAGAGAAAGCCAGCACACAGGCTCAACAAATTGCGAGCAACGAGTATTTTTATAATTTACACTGACTTTTCCCAGCACCAGATTCAGCATCATCATCAGCACCAAAAACGGAACAGGGGCAAGGGTAGATGGAGGAGTTTTTTGGGTGGAGCGTGGGGCGAGGCACGGTGCAGCGCGGTGCAAACAGAGGGGCTGCTGCTATTGTCTTTTTTCCGCAAAGCTCCGCAAATTCCATCGGCAACGGCAGCTAAAACCAAGGCAACTGCTCTATGTAAATGGGTATGCACTATATGGAAAGGGGTGGCTGGCAAGTAATCAGGCGAAACCAGCAAACTTTTACTTATAGTTAAATGCTGCAGCTGCACTGAAATACTGACAAAAAGCGGCAGACGGACAGACGGACGACGGGCGTACGACAGGCGTTGGACAACGGCCGCTGACAGGAAATGGAGGCTGCTGCCTGCTGGCATCATCCTAGCTAAAACCCACAGCCCAACTATCATCTCTATCCCCATAGCAGGATTCTGTTTGGACTGCGCGCTGCTGTGTGGCGCCAACAAAACAGTCATTAAGCCGTTGGCGGCCAGTCAGCGGGCGCATAGTCAGAGGCAATCCATGCGCAAGGCATTAACATATACACAAACACACTGAAAAGCGGGCGGCGATAAACAACAAATCCGATTAATGCGGAGCAAATCGATTTAAAACCAAGCGCACAGAGGCTTACATAATACTGAAATCCGTGTTCAAAGCATTCAAGCCAAAAAGATACGGATAATACAATCGAGAGTTTAAAATTATCGATAACATCGTATATCGATAATTTCGACTGTCGATTGTTGCCACCAGAAAAAACTAGCGATAGTTTTCGATTACACGCATGTCAAGGATATTAGGAAAGCTTGTCTTTAATATGGTAAGCCGATTTGCAGATACATTAGGAAAAAAAAAGTTAAGCTTTATTGAAAAATATAAAAGTTTTCCATGCAGTAATGCATTTTTCGAATCATTTATGGCAACAATCAATTGAGACTTGAAAATAAAATACGAATTTAATCGGTTTATTTTTATGAAATTATGTTGTGACAAAAATGATATAATTTCTATGTATATTTGTATTCATAACGTGATTGCACGCAGAGTGCTGATTGGTTGACTATTGTGAAACTAACTTAGTTAACTAATTAAATATGCGCCTGGTAAAGCAAGTTAAGTCGACGTTTTGTTTGCACACCAATAAATGGCACATGCAAACAAAATGTGCAAATAAAATGCTATTCGATAAAATTGGAATTGCGAGTTGCTGATGCATTCACTCGTATCAATACAAAAATGTTTTAAAACAATGCCAGCTGGCAGCGCGGGAGAGAGCTTTGCTCGTTTGCTGGGCGGAAAGAGGAGCTAACAAATGGCAACCAAAATGTTGACATGCCAAATGTGTCATAAAAAACTTTGTGTGCACATTTTCGAGGCACACACACACACACACACACATGCATTTCCACACATTCTCAGCTAGTTGATGCAATTACATTTTTTCTTTTTGCGTCTGCCCTGCCTCGTATTTCTGGCCAAGACCATCTTCAACTCACACAAACAGACTACAGTTTGTAAGAGTATCAGAAAGCATTACAATCGAACATCAATTGAATATTTTGATGATGATTTAATACTCTAGCTGACGCATTTGCAAATTGAAGTGCTCCCACTTATACGATAGACTAGATTCAATGGCCCATTCAAAGGTTTATAGTTTTATCGCAGCTGTATGATATAGAATTTCAATCCATCTAGTTTCTTTTCAAGAACAAGCTTTCACTTTGCAATACTAATCGATAATTCCTAGAAGCCTCATTTGGAATGTCGATGGTTCGACGTGCGGTTCGAACCAGCAACCTGTTCTTAAATTCGATTTCAAACTCAAAGCATATTAATAAAACAGATTTGGTTTTAGCTTGGTTCGTAGCGTTGAATACCTTCCTACATACAATTCCTCTTTTTTTGTGAAATGGAAAATTCTTGTGTAGCCTTATCCCTGTATCAGTTGGTGACAACTTTAATAGCCATTGCTAAGGCAGCACATCAAGAAAACAAAACAAAAAGAAACCATTCCCCTCACTTAAACGAGAAAAGTCCGAGACTGAGCCTGAGTTTTGGACACGGTCACTCTTGGCTTCACACCCAACCTCTAAAGAGCTTTGAGTGCGAGTAGTTATAATTTTTAGCATTCTTTTGCCTACAACGTTTTGCTGTCACTTTTTCTCGTGCTTGTGCTTCTGCTTCTGCTTGTGCTTGTGCTTGTGCTGCTGTTCTCATTCAAGCGCACTTGAACAAATAAGCACTCTTGGCCATACTCACTTAGCCACTTATTTACAGCTGTTGCCATTGTTGTTAGCATTGTTGATGTCGCTGTTGTAGTCGCAACTGTCACGCCCACTGCTTTCAGCCATGCACGAGTATTATGTGCTCTATTAGTGTAACATAATGCGGCGACAATGGCTATGGACGTCATTTTGGTTAAGTACCGTCGCCAGCTCAGCCAGATGGCTCCTCAACTACACATGAACGAATCAAATACATACACACATACACAAATACAAACATATATGTACATGCATCATCGATTCGAACAATTAATACCGAACACTACATTGTTCATTGATTGCACCTTGATGGGTCAAAGATGTTACTGCTTAGTAACAAACAATAGGTACACTGATTGATCGATGGGTTGGGCTGAGTTACATTCGGTTTAGCTAGCTTATTTTAGTTTACTTGAGGTTATGTTGGGTTATGTTAGGTTAAATTGGGCAGAATTGATGCCTCTCATATAAATATTAATAAATATTTAAGTTAAAGCAGCCAATCTTGACAGAATTCTTACTTCAGTTCCTTAAGATGAAAATATATCATATGAAGAACTCATAATACCAGCTTAAGCAACAAAAATTACTCATGAAGTAAACAGATTTCCGAATTGATTGCTTGATTGCTTACAATTCGCAACGAGTTTGAGCTTTGCACGACTGCAAAGGCGTTGTTTGAAACGGAAGATGATTGAAACTATGCACACAACCTGCTTTTCTTGGTCCTTTTGATAGCAGAATAAGAATTGTTATTTGATTTCAATAATAACATCTCTTTAAGGGCCAATTCGCAACGTATCAAGTGCTGAAGAGCCAAGAAATGTGACGAGCAACTTTTTGACCAATTTAAGTTACCCAATTACGAGCAGAAAGAAGAAAAGTGTATGCAAATATCAAACAAACCAAAAGAAATAACAACAACAAGCAGCAGCAACAACATCTGCGTAAACAAACGTTGTTGAATAAACAGCGCATAGCTGAAGAAACACAATTTTGGACATAAAACTGCATTCAAGCACTTGGGCGGCCGGCGCAATGAAATGGAATAATAATAATAATAACAGACAATTACCGAATGTCGTATACCCTTTTTTTTATAGACACGGAACCCAACGCCAAGTGCACTAAAGGAGGCAATTTTTAAGAAATTTCTACATTGCCTAGTTGGGCTCAGCTCAGAGGAGATTTTTGGGGAACCGCTGCGGAAAGAACAGTTGGGCTCTGCAGGGTACAGGGCCAAGTGTACGAGTAAACAGTGTACAGTGTACAGTGTACAGTGTACAGTGAAACTGTTGTCAAGTGCGTGCTTGCCAGCCAGTGTGTATTTTATTTCGGGCTTGCCTGACAACCGAAGCATACGACACAAGATAAATATGCGACAAGTTGGTGCCCCGGCCCTAGCCCCAGCCCCGGCCCCAGCTCCAGCGACCTTCAATGTTTGTCCATCTACGGCATCCAGCTGAAGCCCACGGCTGTCCAGTGCAGCAATAAGTGTCGTCAAAAATATGTACTTACCCGTAGTTGGCCCACAACTTTGATAAGTACTGGCCGTACTCGTTGTTGCTCTGCTCTGCTCTGCTCTGCTGTTTGGTTGGCTCTTGCCTGCTTTTGGAATTCCAAATGCATTTTGTGGCCCCGGGCCAAGGCGTATGCCACAAAAGTCTTTTGGCCAAATTTAATTGTTCCAAATGCTACAAATTTCCAGGGACAGCTGCGACCAATTTTGCTCCTTTTCGGTCCGCCCTGCTGCCATACTGCAATACCAATCTAAGACTTCTTTCAACTCTTATTTACATAAATTAATTATTTTTGCCGCTGACGGCAGTTTCCGCCAGGGACGGGGTGCTTTCGAAAGTGTCCTTGCAACAAGCAGCCCATTTACACTGGTTCCATGGTTCCCGTACCGGAACCGGAACCAATTGCAATTAACACTGTAAGTGGGCCTACTGCTACTGTTATTGTACATTTTAGTGTCAGCAATTGCGTTCATAAAGAAACCCCAACATCAATATCTAATTACGGTCATAACTTTTAATTAGTCTTGCTGCGCAATTTGGTTATACGGATCAGAACGTCTGTAATACGCTCTCTGTTAATGCTAGCACATTGTTATCGCGACTGTTATTCCTATATATACATAACCCGCTCAGATAAGTGCTGATGGCTAATCTAACTGTATAGTTCTACAGTCGATTTACTGCTATGCTGACTGCTGTTAAAGATGTTTCCACTGTTAGCTGTACTGTCACTGTTAACTTGCTGTTAACCTCACTTGGCTGTTACTTTCTCTTACCTTACTGCCAGTACTACTGAAACTGTTACAAAAATTGTAAATGTTTACGCAACAACAGCTGCACTTAATAACATTTATATTTGATCTCTTTTACTGTACTGCAGTATAAAAATAGTCATATTCATTTATTCATTCCTTCCACGGTTGTTACTGTTATTCGTCCTACCTCGCTCAGCTAGAGATAGTGTAAATGCTATTTAAAGCCACGCCCACTGGCTTACTGCCCTACTGGTGCTGCCATTCAAGTGCTACAGCAGGCAGTGTAAACATCAAGTGCTGCTTCATTCGACTTTGCTTCTGGGCCCAAGCAATTGCAATTAATTCAATGTCAGTTCAACTGTGGCTGAGACAAAGGCTAAACTGGGGCGCAGAGCTACAGCTGTAGACGGATAGATATGCGTGGATGCCAATGCAAGCGGATGGGAGCATACCCCATCGGGCAGATGGCAAGTAGTTTGCCGAGGCAGCCTCATTCGAAATCGCTAAAACTTTTTGACAATGGCCCTGGCTGCGACGCAGTCGTAAGTGCTTATCTGTGCAGCAGAAAGTCGGTGCCTCAATCCATTTGCCTGTGCCCCAAATGCTCAAGCCCCAACTCCGCGCCAAAGTCGATTTCGACGCCGTTGCCGTTGCCGTTGCCGTTGTCGTTGCCTTTCCAACGACTTATTCTGCTTGCCAGCCAAAGCCTGAGTACGATGACGATGATGACGTCGATGACGATGACGATGACATCGATGATGATGACGATGTTGATGATGCTCATTGCACTCCTTTAAGCACAACAGCGTAAAAATAAATAAATCCATTCCCATCAAAGCTGTAAACCCAAAAAGAAAATCGCTTCGAAACAACCTTCCGCCTTCAGGCTCGTCTCCATAAACCCAAATTTTGGCTTAACCCTTTAATTAAACAAATTAATTTGTTTTTCATCACTGCCCGTTCTACTGAAACTATTGCAGACCATAAATAGTTTCAAAAACTCATATAGAAGTTGTGGGCTAAATTTAATCGCTATGCCAAAAATATGTCATTTAAACAATTTGGTTGGATAGCTGCCATGGCTGTGGGCCAAGTTAGTTATGCTTTGGAGTCTGAGTCTATTTTTAGAAACATATATATTGTTCGATCGGGTTTTTCTATATAAATGGGGAATTTCGGGCCCCAAACAGTCGAAGTTTAACTTTCATGCTACGTCTAGAAACTGTGTTCTGCCGAAGTTGAAAATGAAATTTATATAACAAGTTGTATACTATATAATATATAATATTTATTTTATTAAGAATAAACATTTCAATTGGTTTAATAAAATCCAAAACTTAAAAAAAAAAGATCTCAATCATTAAAAAAATAATTAATAAAATGCAGCGCACTTTAGATGCCGCTGGGGAGCGATTTATCTAAAGATTTATCTCCCTCTTTTTTTTTTGCAGTGTAATTTCAACTAGATTCAGTTTATTTTACACACGATTATTATGATTGAGTTGCGTAGATTAGTGAGTTTTCATTGTTTGCGGCAACTTGGGTGAATAGCTCCCCTGAGTCCAATAAGCCATAACAACAATATGCAGCTTTAATTAGTGTTTAAGGCTAATTATATAATATGAGAAGTTTTTTGGGGCCAAACGCTCGCAGTTGGCCATTTGGCTTTGCCATAAAATGACGTCGACGATGTCAAAGGCAAATTTAGCACCGCACAAAAACCGAAGAAGAAAAAACTTTAAAACTGTGCACGGCTACGTTCCGGCAGCAGCTGGCTTCTAGTACCCTTTAACCATTTACCCCGTTGCCCAGGCCCCCGCCCCCGCCCCCACCCCGCACTTCTTACACCTTGTTCTGGGCAAAAATACCAAAAATAAGTAAACGCAGCTTAGCAAATTGTGCGCTGCCAACGACTTGAGTTTTATTTTTATGTTGATGCAAAAACTTTACGTGCTCAAGTTTATTGAGTGGCTGCTGTGTATGAAATTTAGTTTGTGTGCGTATGTCCATGTGTGTGTGTGTGTGTGTGGTGTGTGGTGTGTGTGCCAGTTAAATGGATAAAGCGAGGGCTAAGCTAGGGTCGCCCAACAAAAGCCACTCGTCTTGGCTTAATCAGCAACTGTCTGCCTGGAGACATCGAGTTTTAATGTTCAACAATTCTATTTGAACACGCGATTTGCCTATGTGTATACCCTGCAGATATTGAAGCTAGAGTTGTGCAAGGCAGCTCAAGTTTGCCTGAGGAATATAATATGCTGCAGCTCATTTCATTATCAAACTTACTTAAAAACAGTTGCGACAAACCTTGCATACATCGATATGGTTTTGAAAATAATAAATAACGAGAAAGTAAGAATAAAGTCTAATACTTTTGTAGACAGTTACCTTTTACAGATATGTTAGAATAGTGAAGCTCGAAAATGCTAATGAATAAAGATCCTACTATTCGACCTATTTATAAGAGGCATAGTTAAACTTATAAATGCCGAATTTGGGTAAGATATTCCTATGGCAGCTATACTATATAGTTGTCCGACCCGTCAGTTCCGACATATGTACAGCCTGCAACAGAAAGACGGGCCTATGCAAAGTTTCAAGACGATAGTTTTAAAACTGAGAGACTAGTTGGTATAGAAACAGACAGACCGACAGACGGACACGCCTATATAAACTAGGATGTTAATGCTGATATAGAAAAAATATACATTATGGAGTTGGAGATGTATTCTTCTATGCGTTACATATTTCATGAACAAATTATAATGCCCTCAACAAGTGTATTGAAAAGACTAACAGCCAAGAGGCTGACATGACTGATTTGTTAAATGATTTTATATGTTACCTATTTGTAAAATGTTATGTTTCCCCACATTGCAAATGTTATATATAAGAGAAGAAGAAACTATTCCACAGTTAGCATACTATGACCCCCGCCTAAGAGCCATACAGTAGCTTAAGATTTGAGATTTCATCAAATTCAATATATGAATTCCTTTAAGTGCTTTCGACTGCGTCATTATCAGAGCTGAGCCCGCGTCAATATACATATGTATATTCAAATTTAATTAGATACATTTGAATATTGATAAAATGGCAAATGCGCAAAATGCAATGGTCATAATCAGATCGGTTACATTGAGTAGGTCCGCTGGACCTGACGCTGCCAGCAATATTACTTTGCATATTCATAATGGTGGAGAGAGTCGTAACAGCGCAATATCAGATGCCAGGCAAAGTAAAAGTCTTGACTGCGGGCGCCTCAATTTTTAATGAAGCCAACGCAGCGCAGCAGCAGCGGCAGCAGCAGCCACGCCCTTATGGCCATAAAATGAAATGGGGAAATTGGCGCCCAGGGGCCACGGCCAGGAGCTGCTAAAAGAAAGACCAAAATGTTGCATCACTTTTTAACGGACATTGCAAAAAGCCATTAAGCAAACTAACACCAAGTGGGCCAAAGCCGCACTCGTTCCCCATTGCAGCAGCGACTCGCAACAACAGCCAACGGCTTCATCCAAGTCCTGCTCTCGGCTCTCGAGAAGCTATCTACGAATACGAATATCTACGAATATATTCAAAAGCCACGCATTCCCGTTGCCCCACGCACAATCAAAGGCTTTTCGGGCCAGCTACCAAATGACTTCTTGTTGTCCAAGTTTGTGATATCAAACTATTTCACACATTTAAGCATTCAGATAATATTTTGGGACATGCGACAAACTTGTGTCGTTTGTGTCTGACTTTGACATTTAGACACTAAACTGAAAGCCCGAACCATAAACAGAGTCTGCTCGACTGTGTAGCTTATTTGATTAGTTTCAAATAAATTTAGCAGCTGCCAACACGATTTTAGCCTGGAATTCGTTTTACGAAAATATTCCAAGCCTATATTATATTATTATTTAAATGTTTATATGTTTTCCATATTGCAAAATAAATCAATTAATTTAATTATTGTCCTATGTTCCTAACTATGAAAGCCTGGGTACAGTGCGTAAGTACATAAATGCATAAATTGACTTCGATATTAAGTATACGTATGTGTGTAGGTCTGTGCATAATTACAAATGTAATTGTGTTGCGACTATTAAAGCAGCATTGACAAGTATTCAGAGTTTTCAAGGCAATTACAAATTAATAATCACACACACACACACACACACACACACAACACACGTGTTTGTCTGAAAGTCTTTCTATAGAACAAAACATAAGAGGCTTAAATACTTTTAATTAGAATTTGTCTATTTTTCTCATGTTTGCTATTTTTCGACTGCATTTTGGCAAGTTCTGAAAGCGGGAATTCAAAATAACAAAAATAAACAAATGAATGAACTTAAACACGTACACACTCACACACACACACATACACACACAACACACGCAGTTACAATTAAGTTTCTATATTTCTGTTATCAGTGTACGTGCGCATGTGTGTGTGTTTGTGTGTGTGTGTGTGCTAGAGTGTTTGCCCACAACTACATTAACACTTTTTGGCTTTGACTTGATTTGCACAAAGCAGATGAAATGCTTCTGTTTGTCTAGCGCCCTCTTTTGTTTGGAACATTTAAATGAGAAAACTTTTATCTAGCCCCCCCCTCCGCCTGTACACTTGCCTCTCTCTCTCTCTCTGCCCAGCTAGGCATCTATCCACATACACTCGCTCTCTCTCTCTCTCGCTCTCTGTCTGTTACATAAATAACATCTAAGAGTGAACTTAACAGCCAAATGACGCACATTGGTCCAGGAATATCAAAAAATACTCGTATTTACCCAAAAGTCAAGTAAAGCGATGTTTTTTTATTTTTTTATTTTTGGTTTGTTTGCTTTTCTGAACTCTGCAAGTTACACACAAGTTATGCGTGAGTTTTATATGACTTTTTATTGACAAAATGACAGCATTATGTGGCCAGCAGTCACATAATGATACTATAGTGCGAGTAAAGTACACTGCGTATTTGTGCATACCCTGTATTTGGGCAGCACACTTGAGAGTTTATGTTTGAAGTTAAGAAAAGCTGCCATGCATCCATGCATTTGTACAACTAAGATGTCAAAATTAGTTCGTTGTATCTGATTTAGGGAAATACTTTAGAAATTAGAAATAGCCCTGTAATATTTTTTTAAAGTTTAAAATTATAATATTTTAGATATAAGAAGTAGCCCTGTAATAGTGGAAGCTTTTTTAAGAAGTTGAAAGTTTAGTTATATCAGAAAATAAAAAAGGTCTAGTATCGTAATATGTGCATTGAGCAAAGCACACGGATGTAAATATTACAATTTTATTTTCAATTCTTAAAAGTGAAATATTCTTTACCGATAAACAGCATATGAAAGCCTACATACATAGTTAAGAGTTGAGATCTAGTAAGAAAGTTCTTTACTATATCATATAGCTTGGATAGAAATAATCGATAAGAAAAAGATAGAGATATTTAAATGTTATTACGCTCAACTGCCAACAACTGCTGCTAGGGTATTCCTGGGACGGTACGCCAAATGTTTAGGTTTTTTTCTTACTTTAGATGTCGTTACATACTTACATGTAAGCAAGAGCAAGTTGCTGTCATCGCCAGCACATAAAAAACTTTAAGCAACAAAATCGCATAAACTGTTGTTAAGTGAAAGTGCGATAAATCAATTTGTAATTGGGCCAAGTTTTGCCTGTTGGCCGGCTGGCCTGTTGGCCTGCTGGCCCGTTGGCCTCTGTTTGTCTATTGGTATTCCCACCCGGACAAGAGACTGCTGCTCGTTTTAACCCAAGTATATATGGTCAGATACATATGTGATTTCACATTTGGGGACAGCCACTGAGCGGTTTTGTTGAGGACTTTTTGCGAGCTTTAGCAGTATTTAGTGTATATATGTATATATGTATATGTATCTATAGATACGACATAAGTATGCATGTAAGTGCGTATAAGTATGTATTTTGCTCAACTTGATGCTGTTGTTATGGTGATAAAATGATTACATTTTGCAGCCTTTTTGGTCAACAGCTTAAGTCTGTCTATGCTGGACTTTGATACAAATCCCCCCGAAAATATAAGATAAAACAACATCAACGACTTAGACAACATACACACACATACTTTTTTCAAGTACAAGCATTTAGGATTAAGTACCACACATACATACATATATATATATACGTATATATGTATATACGTACACAAATCTGACAAGCTGGTAAATGTATATTTGTTTGATTTTATTTACAGCTGGATCTACAATTACAGGATGAAGCGGGCGGCGACATCTCTAGTTTCATAACGAATGGCGAATGGGACTTGTTAGGTGAGTTGAGATAAATTGCATTAAAGAGCATTTTTTAATAATTTACTAATTCCGAACATACATATACATATACACCACACATTGAGGGCGTAAAAAAAAAAACTGATTAAATAACTATTTGAAACTGTTAAACAAAAAAATTAACTAGCTCTAACTAATGAATAAATATTGCTTACTAATTAATGACTCTGAATAATTCTCATTTTCTCTTCTGCATACGCCCATCTCATTTGCACCCAATAACCAAAATTCCAACAACAACAACCACTACAACAACAACAACAACAACAACAACAACCGCATCTAAATTATACCCAACCAGGTGTTCCCGGTAAACGTAATGAAATCTACTATAATTGCTGCCCAGAACCTTATATTGACATAACATTCGCCATTTTGATACGACGGAAAACTTTATACTATTTTTTCAATTTGATTGTGCCGTGCGTATTGATCGCATCGATGGCACTGCTAGGGTTTACACTGCCACCAGATTCTGGTGAGAAGCTCTCGCTTGGTAAGTGTCCATCTAATACACACTCGAATTCAGAAACCCAAAAATCCAAAAACCAAACTAAAACTGAAACAGAAACAGAAACTGAAACCGAAACTGATATCCATATCCATTTGCTCCAAAGTGTTTCGATTTTTTAATTGTTGACTTTCTGTAGGAATCTTTGCATGCTCTATAAATCAAATTTCATCTTTATGTATAAGCATAACAATACACCAGAAACCCCACGCACACACACACACACACACACGCATACAGAGTTATATTATATTTCACTTACATTTGAAAAACGGAAGCCCATTCGCTGCAAGAGGCTGCTGGCAGCAATAGTAGCAGTAGTAGTAGTAGTAGTAGGACCCAAGTTGACTGCCACCATATTCCACACATTACGTATACGCCGTAGAGCCTTGACTAACTATGCAAATGCAATGCAATGCAATCCAATGGCCGACGGCAATGGCAACTCTGGCAGCAAACAAACAAAGAGCGAGCAAGTGTGAGCCTCGGCTCACAAAACAGTCGCCATCATTTGTAATCAAAGTCAACGCTGGCAAAGTGAAAAATATGGCACAGCAGCTGGCCCACCTTTTCAGGACGAGAATAGGACGCAAATGCAGGACGACAGACGACGAACGACAGACGACAGACGACGGACAGCAACAAATGAGCACAGAGCCTTGAACCCTTGAACCTCACTTGCAACTATACTAGTTAACCATGTCAAGCAACGCAACTAAAATACAAATATTTGCAATACATATACATATATATATTTATATTTATATAGATGTATATATATAGAATTTGTAGTGCCTAATGCATCCAGCTCAGTCAACAAGCACAAGGATACTAGCTCGACTTGACACAATTGCTGTCAAACTTTCGAGCTGCGAGATTAATAGATTCTAATCGATATCTATCCAAGCAAAAACGACATTGACAACTTCAGAATTTAATTCAATTTAGATATTTTATTCAATTAAACATTTGCAGAAATGTTGAATAAGATGTTGGAATATGTGTTGCATTTCTTATGAAAATTAGGACAAGGAAACTTTTCATACTATACATGAATTGAAAATACTACAAAGTTGACTTTTGAATTCTTTGCTTTCTTGATATTGATATGAGTATTGTGATCTGTTGATCTAAAGAGGCTCTGTTGCCACCACGATGCCATCGTTCGTGTCAACTTTTGCCAAGACACACACACACACATACGCGCACACACACACACGCACGCACACTCGCGCACACATTAAGCTGAGAAAGTTATGCGAAAATGTGGCAAAATGCTTTGCAGCTCATATCCTGAGCATGTGCGACTACACGACAAACACACACACACACACACATACGGAGAGAGAGACGACAGACATTGGCCATGACCATGGCTATGGCTATGGATGTGGCTCATCACGTACTTTCAACACGCAGCATATGGTGCATGTCAAAATTTATACAATACTGCTATACAAAAATACTTATATAAGTATATATACTAGATATAAATATATCGCGTTTATGAGCAAGAGCTGCAAAAGTTTTGCTTGCAGCTGCCAGAAAACAAAAAAATGGCCATATTTTAAAAATTGTTCATAGCGAACACGCCCCCCTTCTCAACATGCGTGTCCGCGTGACTGTCTGTGTGTGTGTGCGAGCATGCATGTGTGTGTGTGTGTAGCCAAACGCATTAGGGCTGCCAGCCATGGCTCATGCATAATAGACAAGTTTGCGTAAAACCCTGTGGCTAATTTATGTTTGCCCGACACTCTTGGTGGCCCTGCGCTGCTCCCGCCACCCCCCCACCCCCCCTTACCCCTCTCTTTCTCTCACTCTGTACCGCTCAACCAGCTGACTTTTCACATAATTTATATAACCTCAAAAGAGCAAGCATAAAATATGCGCAGGACACCAAAAAAATAAAAAAAAAAATACAAAAAAGGGAGCAGAAACAAAATATACTTTGATAAGGCTAAGCACTCACTGACAAACGCCAGCTGCCAAAAAGCAACCCGCAGCAAAACCATAAATAATGATAAGTTCCAGGCTATATGACAATAACGTATATGTGTGTGTGTGCGAGTGTGTTTTATTTATTTATTTTTGATTTGATTTGATTTGATTGAGAACTAGTTTTCTGACGGCAAAATTGAGAACATACTGTTGACGGACTTCTTGAGGTTCAGCGCAGAGAATACGGTAGTAGTTTTTTATTCAAAAAACGCATGCCACAATGTGGGACCAGTCGCAATTCTATCATATACAATATGCCATCCTTGCAGCAAGGCAGCAGCACGCAACGCTGGAGCAGCGGGCAGGATCAGGCTGGATCAGCTCTCGTGTACTCATTTCTAGTTTGGCAACTGTAGTGCTAACAGAACTAGTCCAATACAGTTATACTTTATCTATCTAAAAATAATAATAATAATAATAATAATAATATTAATTTCTTTCTCTATCAACCCTTTCTCTCTCCCTCTCTCTCTATCTCTGTGTCTTTCTATGTTTTCTTGTTTTCTGTACCGATTTAAAACTACATTAACATTAACACTCACACACACACACACACACACACACACACTCACATGCACACACAATTACAAATGGGCGCGCAATAATTTTGTGCTGCATACTTGCAGGAGTTACTATTTTACTATCGCTCACAGTCTTCCTGAACATGGTAGCGGAAACGATGCCAGCGACATCCGATGCCGTGCCGCTGCTTGGTAAGTAGAGGCAACGCCATCTGGCGTTGGCCGCTGGCGCATTGCCATGGGAGCTCTCTGACTTCAAATTAACGCACATTCAACTCAGCTCAACAATAACAACAACAACAACAATAACTACAATAACAGCTACTTCAACAACAACAGCAACAACAACAACTAATCAAGCTAAGATTCTTGCCTTCCGCACAGCCTCGAAAACTGCCGCCGCCATTTTCACGTTTTTATCAACGGTTTTTTCTCTTAACTTTCCTTTTTTTTTTTTTAATTCGTTTTTATTAGTTTTCGCTTACGTTCTCATTTTCAACTGCCGCTCGGCTGGGCCTTAAAGGTGCAAAGGTGCTTTAGCCGCTTACAGTGAGTGCTGCAAGTACACGCACATTTTGCTGCAAACATTTTAAAGTATGTGCCACTTGTGCTACTAATAGAACGCAAGAAGTAGTTTCAGTCTCTGTAGCAGAGCATGGAGCAGAAGAATGCTTGCTCTAGTTCAGCTTGCATCTATTGCATAGAAGAAAAGAACGCGATAGAATAGCGATATTGGCAGCAAAGTGCGTTATCTGCCTCATTTTTATTCGGTTCGTGAGCTTGGCTTGAGCCTTGCTTCATCACATTTCTTGCTATTTTGGAATTGAACAATTCAATTTCTGTGCAATAAATTAAATTGAATCTATGTCAATATAATTTTTTATTTTCAAACATGCAATTTTTTAAAAAAATATGACTCGGTTTGGTTTCGGCTGTTCGTTATCCAGCTTATCCGGCTTAAGGTTCAGTTCAAGCCGACTTGCACTCCTGATAAAAATGTTTGCGATTCAAACAGAGTCCCTATATTGCCTGCAAAGAACTAAGTGTTTTGGCGTGAACTTTCAATTAAAAGAGGAGAACAACAAAACAGAGTAATAATAATAACTATTAACCTCTTCGCATATAAATTTGTCTGGGCAACAATGAAATCAAAACTCGCCATTCGCGCCGTTGAGATTTGCGGCGCTTTTAGTTTCGAATTTGAAGTTTTGCTGTATTTGTTGATGTCCTTTTCAGATTGTTGGCTATAAACACGTACAACAAATTGCCCCGTTTCAAGTTTCCTGCAGCAAGGCACGCACCTTCGCCGAGGCTCAGGCGCCTGGCACCTGGCGCCTCGGCACCTGGGCCGAGAACAGGAGGGCAACTTTTCTCCTGCAGCGCCGTGTTGGTGCGTTCGGACATTCTCAAATCTTTTAGTGTCTAGTTTCTGATGTTTGTTTGCTCTTTGTTTTCTTAATATTTCATTTAATGGCCGGCAAATGGAGGCGATGGCAGTGGGAGCTGGCAGTGGGAGGTGGCGACCCCGCAGCGTCGTTACTTGGGTCGCCGTGATTTAAGCGATTTCATAAACTTTGAAAATTTATGCGCCGCACACATCTCAAGTTTATCCCAATCACGTGCATATAGTCCAAAACCCAAGTTGCAAATGGTAAAACCCCGCAGCCAACTTCTTATCTTATACATATATATAGATATATCTATATACATATATATCACACACACATCCTTAACTACTTGGAGCTGCCTCGTATTAAAAAGTATTCAGCAAAGTGAAATAAATATTAAGTTAGATATGTTTTCGTTGTGGTGGAAAAAAGTTAAAACTAAAACAACAAAAAACTTCCGAGCGCTGTCAAAAGACGAGACACAACACGGTGCCCAACAAAAGTAAAAGGAAAAGAGCAGAAAAAGCAGCCAAGACAACAATTTGTTCTATGAAAATTCTCCAAAATTATTAAAATACCCTTAATATTGTAGTTTTTTTTTTTTGAAGATTTGAATAATAGGTTAAGAACACGGATTAGCTCCAGGTAATTTATTTATGGAGAAATCAAATTAGCTTCTATTTTGCTAAGGCAGCTTATATCAGTTAGTTAGTGTAACTTTGTGGTCGTTATCCTGCTAAAATCATGAAACGTATTTACAAACAAGTGTAGCTGCATATATTCCAGTATGTATGTATGTGTATAGGTGTGCCTGTATGTATGTGTGTGCCTAACTATCTGTAAAGGTGCCAATATATATATATATATGTATATACATATACATAGTTCATAAAAATAAATTAATGTTCCTAGTTAAACCTTGTGCAATAATTAGTTAACAATCTAGATCTTCATACCTCATCCAGCATTACAACACATGCATTTAAAAAATATGCTTCATGGGTTAATCAGGGCTGCAAAGCCAAGAAAATAGAAGTTGCTGGTTCGATTCGCAATGTAATTCGGAACTTACTGTCTTCTTATTTGGCTTGTAGTTTCCAATCTTGTTTTAAATATATTTCCCATTGCAGGTTGTACTGAAAATATTTCAAGCCGTGAATATTTTCATATACAAGACGCGGGCTACGTTTGTACACTATCCAAAATTGGTATCTACCAAATATGATTAGATATGCGCAATGTGCTTTGTGCTTTGGAGTTTCTATCAAAAGTTATTATATTCGAAATTCCGTTCGTCCTGTTCGAACCACGATTTGCCTTGATTATAATGTTGAGTAAATAACAACTAGGAAGATTATCCGAAATATCCTTGAATATTCAATCTTTTCAATCTCTGTTTTCTACTAAATTGCCAAACAACTTAACACATCTACACTGAAAATTATTTCTAATGATCTGACAAAACTCCAGGCTTTCCAAAAGCATTCCCATAGTATATCTAGGATAGTTTTGTATATGCAATAAATATCACCACTCTGTGTAACCTATGAGGTCGACAATAAGAAAACATACAAATATATATGTATATATATATACATACATACATGCATATACATCTTAGAGATTCGTGTGAATGTGATTAAGTAAAAAGTGCTACATCTTAGGATCATGTGATATAAATACATAAGTGTATGCACATGCATGCATGATGTGTGTATGTAAGTATATCCCGTATGTTCACACCTTAAGTGAATAGAGGATTGCGATGCAAATTAGATAGTGCCGTTAACATGACTAGAAACGTACAATCCACATCAATGCATCGATATAGTACATATTGGTTGGGTTACTTGTAAATTACCATAACTAAGTAAATACTACTTGAAGCATGATAATACCAAAAAAAAAAAAAAAAACAAAAAACAATAATAATCCATAATAAAGCGTTCAGTGTTCCAATTCTATCATTTGTAGCCTAATCGTAAGGTAAGTCATGTGTAAGTCATAATATTGATAAATACGTTCATTCTTTAAACTTCGAAATTGAATTGAAATATCGATAAAGTTGGGTTAGGTTCGGTTCGACCTGAACCTAACCTCAAACAATGTCCAAACATTTGAATGTTTGAGATAAGAAATACATATATTTGAAAAATAAACACGCATTATTCTCCGTTAAATAAAAACCATATCATCCATTTACGCATGCCAGGCCATATACCAAGATTATTTGATTTACTTAGTTATATTCTAGTTATCATCACAAGTAAACTCCACTGCACAGATGATATATAAGTATGTATGCATCACACACACACACACACACACACACACAGACACATACTACAGTAACAAATGCAAACATATATTTATTACTAACACGCACACACACACAGAGACACAGACGTATTAACTAAATTCACACACTTCTCAAACGTAGTAGTGTATTTTAAATTCCATATCTTGTATCTTTTATCGTATCGAGGACTGGTATGGCAATCAAACCCAAAGCATGCACTCTGGACCTTTCGATAGACAAACTCTTGTATTTGGTAAATCGAAATCATGAAAAAAACAAAACAAAAAAAAACAAAAATCAAATAAAACAAAAAGATGGCCAGATTCATGAGTCGGGAGTCGAGAGAGTCGAGTATTAGGCAACTTAGCCAAGTTTCCCCTTAAACATAAGTATTATTATTTTTATATTTAGTATGTATGTAATACACATAATAACTGTATATTTTATTAACAACTTGCGTAGAGCTTATTATTTTCGATTCTGTGATTTATATTTTGGATTTGATGCGTACAACGAGTGCTCGCATTATTAATGCCAGTGTCAGATATTGCCAAGGACCACTACCACATAATGTAAAAGAAAAAACGTTCTTGTTGGCATGCAAGAACACAAATGCCTATAAACTGTTGACATGCCCCGCCCCCACATTCCGTCCTGTTCCGTTACACACACACACACACACACTCACACTCACAGAGATACACACACACAGAGAGAGACACACACATGCATAGCTAAACCAATATGAAAAATAAACAATTGCTGAAAACTATCTCACATAATTTTTGTATTGCACATTCATGAAAGATATGAATACAAATGTGAGTAAAAATATGTGAATATGAATATGAATGTGTCATGCAGTAATTCATGCAATATATGTATATATTTATATACGTATATAGATATTTTTATAGTTATATACATATTCCACACGAATAGCGTTTTGGGATTGTGAATCGGGGGCAATGGCAGTGTCAACGTCAACGTTAACTTCTACGTCTACGTCAATGTCAACCGGGGCCGCTGTCAATTGGAAACTAGCACACACACACACACACACACATACAGATACATATACAGATGGACTACCAATGGGAACAGCTATGTAAATATCTATTGAAACAAAGTAATGTCCGTGATTAATATACATGTATAAAAAATTGAAACTAATTCAGTCTGTCTTCAACTTTTCTTCACTCTCTCTCTCTCCCTCTCTCTCTCTCTCTCTATGTATATAAATATATATATAATTATATATATATATATATATATATATATATATATATATATATGTGTATATACACGAGTATCTTATGCTATGTCTGCCTTTATCTGTATCTTTAGCTCGCTCTTTAAATACGCACACGCAATAAATAATTGTATAGCAAAATTTGTTGATCCTTTGCATGTGAGATCGCAATATTGCATTCGACTTGGACTTTTAAAACACAGGCTAGCTAGGGAAATCCGAAACTGAAACTGACTGTACTCTGTGGTGTACATATGTATGTATGAATATTATAAATTCCTATAAATAGGATGGTTCTTTAAGTTCGGTTGAGGGCAGGCGGCTTCTGGAACAGTGAATAAACAATTTGTGTGTGTATGTTTTCACGAAATTTTGTGCGGGCTCAAAACGAGTTTAGTTACCATAAGTATGTGTACATATTTGTCTTACAAATTTTTGTGTTTTCTATTTTTTTTTTTTTTTTTTTGAATTTCTTAATCAATTTTACTTTCTCGATTTTGGAATTGGTTTAGTTTTGTTCGAATTCTCTGTGAAGTAGTGTGGTAGAAACTCTCTTGTTGTTAATATACCCCAAGCCTTATACAAAATTATTGCTAACTGCATATCACATATTTTAATATATGTTTAATGGTGTTTCGCTTCTTTAACAAACAATCGCAGACACAACACACACACACACACACACTCACACACACACGGAACACATACATAGAACACCATTGTATCATACACAATTAGCTGAAGACACATGTAAATAAAACACATAACGTATTTTTTATTCCAATGGATACCTTTAGCATACATACTTACATACATGCATATGCATATGCATATGCATACATATGTGTGCATATGTGCATCAAATACTACCAACCGTAGTTGAATCGTACGTATGTCTGATGTATGCCAACTCTTTCGCTATCGTTAAGGTAATTCCATGAATATCCATTATGCATATGCGACTAGTTGATGTATACAAACATTCATTCATATGCTTAAGCCGCCTTTTAACCTACAATTATGTAGTGGAGTGTATGGGACCCAAACAATATATAACTAAATATAAATTCAAAAATATGTAAAGCTAATATGCAATTTTACTAATTAATATGCACAGTGAAATGGCGACAGTTTTTTCTTTTATGTTTATGTTTGATTCCAGAAAACCTATTTCCTTTAGCATTCCGCCAAAAATTAAAGTGAGATACATACATATGTAAATATAGAAAGAAGCAGCACACATATTATTTTGAAAACAATTTGCCTTCTTAATCCCATGTTTACATAGAGTTTCGGTTGTTCGATATTTGTTTTTCGATTTCGCCCTCACTGTGCATAACCTAAATAAAAAAAATGCAATTAAATAGTAAAAGATAAATATGTATATGTAAATCCAAGCAGTCAAATTGCAACGCACTGATCCAAACAATTAATCTACCAGATCCATACCTATTTAATTGCCATTTAACAAAATACTAACAAAACTATCAACAACAACCACAACAATAACAATAACAATAACAAGCACAAGTACAAACAACAACCGTAGCCAAACAGAAAACCAACCAACACCTTTTGCCCAAGACCCACGTCTTTCATCAATTTACAGCTCAACAATTATGAGGAACCAAATCAGATCTCGATTTTTAACTAAAAATGATGATTGCGGATAATTGGTTGTGCACAAAAACTAAAAATAATAAAAATAAAAAGACATGATATGAAATGAAATGAAAACAAATCCCAAAAGCAACAGGGCTTGAAACCAAGCAAGCAAAACAAAAAATGATGAGCAAAATATTAATGTGATGCAGCAGGAGCCAGTCAGTTTTGCAGGAGCATCGTGTCGAACGCGCGGTCCAGTTCAAAGGTCACACAGATCCTTGTCCAAGGGAAAGGCGAACACCCTTTGAATTGGGCCACAAGTTTGCCGGGCTCTACGATTAGATGGGCGGGAAGCGGGCCAGGGTTTAATACCAAAGTAGCACTGAGCTTTTCCAATTTACTTATCTTAACTTATTATATGTACTTATAACATTTGTTTTTTATTTCGTTTTTTTTTTTTGGCGAGGCGTACACCTGTAAAATAACTTAAACTCTCACTGAAAACAAAATACAAAATAAATTAAAATTTAAAATATATACATATAAATGTTAATATATTTACTAATTTTTTTCACATATACTGCTTTGAACTTTTTCTCTAACTTTAACTCCTACTACTTGCCACAAGTAAACTTTTCGTAAGCATTAAGAAAGAGCTGAATAATAACAACAACAACAACAACAACATGAACACCTTTTTACGAGTCTGTTGTTGTTGTCCTTTCAAATTTTCTGTAAGATACGATGCGAATTTGTACATAGAACACAACAGCAAGCAATAAAATAATGTGTATATTGTTTTTACGTAATAAACAAACAAACAACACAACAAACACACACACTCAATACTCAACAATTGCTTAACCATAACGATAACGATAACGATAACGATAAAACAGGAAAAGGCATATACATATATAGGTGTTTCACATAATGCCGAGAAACCGCATTGTGCCGAGTATTGAACAACAACAACAACAGCGACAACAACAACAACATCAAATAATTAAAATATTTAGCATAGAATGAGCGAAAAGCGAATTCGATAAATCGATATATTACCACAATGTTTGTGTAATTTTTGTGTCCTTCTAGGAACTTATTTCAATTGCATTATGTTTATGGTGGCCTCTTCAGTTGTGTCAACCATACTTATCCTCAATTATCATCATAGAAATCCAGATACGCATGAAATGAGTGAATGGGTAATATTTATATTTAAATTAACTAAACTTAACTAACTTACTTGCTAACTACTTACTTACTTACTTATTTATAACAACAACAACAACAAATAAGCTAAAAAGAAAACTCGATACTTTTTTTTCTTTCTGTTTTACTTTTACGTATTTTTCAAATTTTTTGTGTATATTTTTTTCTGAGCTTTCTGAGAGATACTGATACGTTTTTCAATTGTTTTTGTTTTTGTCAAAACAAAACGACCATTTCAACAAAAAATCAAAATATTTGAAATGCCAATAAGAACATGCAACACCCGAAATACTCCACAATCCACACTCCACACTCCAAACACGCACTTGCTCAAACAACATAAAAAACCAAAACCAAAAAACGAACCCAAAGAACTGGATAAGCCCATTGTATATACTATTTTATACCCATTTACTTGCCTATATATACATATATATATATATACATGCTAATGTATAACTTAACATATTTAAACTTTTAGACATTGAAAACTAAAACTACACACTTGCATACATATTTACCTACAACTCGTATGCATAAACTAGTTTCTTATACTTTTACACTAAGCTGCATGCAAAAAGAAAAACATATTGCAAGTCGTTTACGTATGACGTAAGGGAAAGTTCAAAATGGAGAGTTTGAAAGAAATACATTATAAAAGATAGCCATAAAACAGATATTATATATAATATATTAAAAAACTAAAAACAGGCATAATATTTTAGTTAATAATGTGCCTCGGTTTATTATTTTATAAGCAAATGTCTGCAGAGGAACCTTTTTCTAATGCTTTAGCTTCTGACTTAAATTCTTATCACATTTTTATTATTTTTTTTTAAATTTTCATGCTTCAAAATAAATTCTTGAAGTGCTATCTCAAAAAGAAAAATATATATATATATAATTATAATAAAATATGAAAAACGAAGATGAAAATATGTAAGTTCCTTAAGCTGTCAGCTTTTTTCTCTGAGCAATTGTTGCATAGAATTTCCTTCAAAAATTTTGATTACATTTTCTTGGATCCAGATGTGAGAGAAAACAAATTAAAAAATAATTAAAATTCCTATTATATTAGAAAGAGATCTTAAATATTCACACTAAAAGTTGATGTCAAAGAAATGCTTTGAAATGCATCTAATTATTTCTAAAATAAATATATATTTACTTAAAACGTATTGCCGTAATGTTGCATAGACTTATCTAACTATGTTCTCAACAGATTAATTTAAATACAATAATATGCCATGGCTGTTTTTAAAGTTAAATTTAATTAATGAAAAAGTCCATAGAATAGAGTACATTCAAGCAAATTGATTTGATTTATTTGAATGATATGCTTATACTTAATTGCCTTATAAGTATTTTCATTTCTATATACTTATTATACTTGCATACATGTGAGAACCAAAGCACAATAATCACACCGAATTTTTATTTTTCTAACAATTATTCTGGCCAACAACTACATCAACAACCACGTTAACTGGCAACTCTCAACGCTAAAAAAAAAACAAAAACAACTACTCAACTCAAATGCCTCTTCAACTGTTTCCTTTTCTCCCTGTAACTAACTAACTAACTAACTAACTAACTATGAAATAACTATCTTCGTACAACTACAACTACAACTAAAACAATATCAACAAATCCAAATCCCGTTTGTGGCCTCAAAACGCGTGTGCTCTTGCTTTCCTCTTCCAACAACACACTCAACACACTCACAACCACATGTGTTATCAACAACAACAACAACAACCTCAACCAATTTAACAACAATTTCAATACAAACCTCCTTTTGACTAATACAAAAAAAATAAATAAATTTGAATAAAATAAAACATCAAATATAAAAATGCCCAAAACGTAAACGATTCTCTTAAAACTAAACTTTAAATGCAAATAAATTAAAAACTTTCATCTCTCTATGTCTTAAACCTTGTGATTGCCGTGTGTCGTTTTCTAATTTTTATCGATAACTACAACAAAAACAACAACAACAACAACAACATCAACAATAACAACGACATAAATCACTCCATTTATTGAACACTATGAATTTAAATGCAACACTTGTTAATCTAATCAAACTAAACGTAAACATAAAATGCTTTAAAAAAAAATACAAAATTTAAAAAAAAATATACTATATATACAAAAAAAAAAAAAAAAAAATCTCCAAAAATATACTTATTGCTATTATTTTTAACCGCATTACCCAACACACTCCGTCTCTCTGTCGAACTCGCACACACAGATAAGAGTAATATTCCTTTATTGGTTACCTTGCATATTGCGCATGCAAAGACCCGGACAGGTTGGCTACGAATGCCCGCCGCCGCCCTCGTCGTCGGGCTCCTCGAATGCTGGTGACAAAAAGCAACAGATACAAAACGTTGAGCTTAAGGAAAGGTAACCAAACTATCTCTCACTCCCCACCCCTGTCTCTATCTCTCTCTCTCATTCTCTGATTAGCAGCTAATACTCGATAATTATATATATATATATTTGAATAATTCATTTGAATGATTTGCTAGCACTCATTAATGTCTCAAACTCACACAGATCCTCGAAATCGCTGCTCGCCAACGTTCTCGACATAGACGACGACTTTCGTTGCAATCATCGTTGCGCCAGTGCCACATTGCCCCATCAGCCCACCTACTACAGGACAATGTTCAGGTAAAGTCCGTTAAACTTAGCACATAATACGCTCCGAGGTATGTCTAGGTGTATAAGACTCTATTCTACCAAGCAGAGCTATGTCTACAAATAGCTTCTACCCAAAAAATAGGCGTTAAGCTGCGATCAATCACGTCTGTTGTCAATCGAATCTGCTTAAACTAAATGTAAACCAGAGCAATATCTGGAGAGAAAAGAGCGAGATATTCATAAAATAATATATTCTTTATCTTCATCTTTATATACTACATTATGGCTAAAGACAATCTCTTTGAGCTGCGATCAATCACGTCTGTTGTCAATCAATTCTGCTTGAACTAAGTGTAAACCAGAGCAATTGCTGGAGAGAACAGAGCGAGATACTCAAAAAATAAAATATTCTTTATCTTTATCTTTATATACAACATTATTGCTAAAGACAATCTTTTTGAGCTGCGATCAATCACGTCTGTTGTCAATCAATTCTGCTTGAACTAAGTGTAAACCAGAGCAATATCTGGAGAGAACAGAGCGAGATATTCCAAAAATAATATATTCTTTATCTTTATCTTTAAATACAAAATTATTGCTAAAAGACAATCTTTTTGAGCTGCGATCAATCACGTCTGTTGTCAATCAATTCTGCTTGAACTAAGTGTAAACCAGAGCAATTTCTGGAGAGAACAGAGCGAGGTATTCAAAAAATAAAATATTCTTTATCTTTATATACAGCATTATTGCTAAAGACAATCTCGTATTTGGTATTCTGTACATTTATTCATATATGTATATGCTGATCAATCGGCTTAATAATCCAATATTTCTAGAATGCGCACTTCCAGCTCATTGCGCAACTCCTCGGGCACCAATTTGCTTGCCTTGGGTATGAGCTCGGCGGCAATTTCCTCTTGGCGCACATTGTTCACACCCCTCTCGTCCAGAATGCTGCGCACCATTTTCCGGATGTCGTCACGCCAGCCGCAATCGTGCAGGCGTCGGTACATCAGATTCCTTAGGGCGTCCATGTCTTTGTCGCCGAGCAGGTACAGCTGTTCTTCCCCAGAATCCGCTGTGGCATCCGACTCCTTGCTGCTGGCCATAATTCCACAAAACTTATTTCAATTTTCTTTCTGATATGATATCACCAGAAGGTATTTTCCATGCCAGCCTGATGCCTTTCGTTTGGCTTTCAGGTTTTTCTTCTCCTGCTGAAATGCTGCAGTTCTATGGAACTAGAAAATGTTCTGATTTTAAGAAGCTGCATTACTTAATATGAAAGTGAATTTTTGCTATTCTTAGGACAACTTTCCATTTAAAATATGCTTAAATAAGGAAACCGATTTTATAATAATCTACATTTTAGGGCGGCTTTTTATACCCTGAGCCCATTAAAAATGGGTAAAAAGGGTATAATGTATTTGTGCAAGTGTATGTAACAGGCAGAAGGATGCATCTCCGACCCCATAAAGTATATATATTCTTGATCAGCATTACAGCCGAGTCGATCTAGCCATGTCCGCAAGGATCTCAGAACCTATAAGAGCTAGAGAAATTTTAGCTGTAGGTCCTCCTAGTGCCCGCGCAGATCGAGTTTGTTTCCGATATTCGATAACTTTCCCCGTTTCCAAGTAATCGATCGATCGATATCGAAATCCTGTTTTTTGAGCAATTTCGGCAAATAATATTAGCTAGTCACCAAACTTGACATGTAGCTTCAAGAATACTTTATATATCAAGTATCTTTCCTTTTTTAGCTATCGCCTGTTGGAAGAAGAGGGTTCAGGGTATCCCCTAGTCGGGAGCTCCCGACTAGAACCTCATATATAAATATATACTTACGGTATTTAATGGTGAAATCGCGCTGAAATATAAAAAAAATTGTAACGAAAATCCTGAGGATAAATTATTCTAAATTCAAAAACAAAATAATATATTTACGCTTTTTTGGTAATTTTAGACAAATATTTTCGAAAAGTTTATATTTTTATCTTTTTTCCATATATAAAACATTTTGTATAAACTAGAAATCTTTCTGGAATTTCGAAATTTTCTAAAATGTAGGGTATCACTTTTTAAATTTTGGATAGTATATATCAGATATTCACCGAGCTTAGACCTTGATTCACTTTCAATAACAGCCGCAAACTAAGTATTAAGGAATATTACAAAGAGGAAACGCCGAAGTAAACAAAAATATTAAAGAGTATTTGCATGTCGTTAAGACTGACATGAAAAGCTCGAGCTACACATGAAAAGACAGCGCATTTGATGTAAAAGAGAACGATCTTTAGGTGCGATATGCGCACTTGTACTACATATTTGCTTGTGAATAGTTATTTTTTGTCCACTTTCCTCGCCGGCTCCAGGATATCGCGCACACGCGTCTCCACATCCTTGAGCAACGCCTCGGGCACCAGTTCGCGAGCCTTGGGTATGACCTCGGCTGTGATATCCTCATAGCTGACATTGTACACGCCCCGCTGCTTCAGAATGCCGCGCACCAGTTTCTGGATGTCGTCGCGCCAGCCGCACTCCCGAAGCTGGTGATGCACGAGTTTCCTTAGGGCGTCCGTTTGCTGGATGCTGAGAAGATGCGAGTGTTCCTCTTCGGGTCGGGTTGCATCGTCAGATTCCTTGCTGCTTGCCATTCCACAAAATTGATTTGTAACTGCTTTTCGAATCTGAGCTTTGCAATAATCTAGATCTATAGCAAATTATAGCCTGATGTTATTTTCCATGCCAACTTGATGAGTTTCTTCAAGTTTTTCCATTTATTCTGATCAACTAATAACCCATATCTGTAGTATTTATTTTCTTATTTCATTGCATTCAGAGAGTGAAGGACCTTTATGTGCTTTATATGAACATATTCCCAATTGTTTATGTATATATATGTAAATATTTGGTCTTCATCAGTTTCGTTGGCCCGCTCCTGGCTCAACTCCATAGCCTCGATGGCGATTTTAATTTACCATATATTGTTGACGTCCCGCGTATCCATTGTGTGCCGTAGCATCTTGCGAATGTCCTTGCGGATGTTGGTACGCCAGACTTCGCAAATCGTCTGTGTCCTTGACGCTGAGTAGATACGCGGGTTTCAGCTTTGAGTAGGTTTAGGTACTCGGATTCCTGTTTGCTTGCCATTATTTGAGAAAAACGCTTTTCAACTCTCTTATTGAATCTGAAATATACGATTTAAAAGTCAGTGGGAAGCAACTGGAAAAGATGTCTATATACATATATTCTACGCCAACTTGATGAATGAATTGCGTGCCATTCAAATTGTTGTCTTCTTTGAAATGTTTCGCCTTCATTTCGAGTCTTCATTTCTCTGGCTTGGTTCGTATTAAGAAAATAAAACTGCTTTTGACTGTCTTCTATTCCCATGCTCTCTCTCTGAAATATAAGGCCATTCAGCTTTATATTAGATTTGAAAAACTGTAAACGAGCTGGCGACAACGTCAGTAGTTAAAAAACAATATAGGATTTCTATTCTTGGCACGCCGAAGATTAAATACTCTACTAGACATTTGACTTAAGAGTCAAGGGCATTACTCCTCACCAATTGTTCCTATCAGAGTATGATATAGTTGTCAGATTTGATAAGGCTTTGCAGATATGTTGAGTTCGAACAAAATATTGTACAAGAACAAAAAAGCTGTTCATACAGAATCGTATTATTCGAGTGATTCTTTCTATAAAGAGCTCTATGATAAAGTGGTCCCATGTTGGTACGCTTTTGCGTCTTGACCGATCGTTACTATGGAAACTATATGATATAGTATTCTGTCTGGCGAGAAAAGGACGGACGAATAAAGAGTTAGCAAAAGGCTAAACCGAGGAACTAGGCTATATCGACATGGTTGTCGATACTGATCCAGAATATTTATACATTGTGTGGTCGCAGACGATGCGAAAATATAAATAGCCTGTACCAGGGTATACAAAAGACACATTAGTTTGATAAAAGATGTAGAAAAATAACAATAACAAAAACAACAGCGACTTGAAGAAGAAACATCCTTATACGCATCCGCACTCTGGTCCCCATTCAGCAAAGCCTCGAATGACAGTCAATGACAATGACAATGACAATGACAATGACAAGATGTGTGGCGCAACAACAAAGACAACAACAGCAGCAGCAGCAACAACAAAAATACAAACATGCCCCAGCCATAGAAAATAGTGGCAAGTAGCAAGTGGCAAGGACACGCATTTAGTGACAAGCAGAACGTACAAATGTGACGACTGAAAAACAGAAACACAATCGTAATAGGAAACCCTTGAGGAGGAACCAAACAGAAACAGCCTGGGCACGGGCACAGGCACGTGGCCCAGCTGTGCACCCACAATGGACAACTGAATTGGGTCAATAAACTACCAGTGACAATTACGCTGCCTTTAAAAAATATTGAGTTGGGTTATTTATGCGAAATTCTTAGAAAATATGTTCACAAAAGCACAAATGCTTCCATATGCTGTACAAATCGCTTTCAATCCCTGTTGCCAAAACGACATGTTCAACGAACTGTCTTCAATTGTTATTTGGCCCATTCTTTCAAGCGTGACATATTAAATTTCAGCTCAGTTTTGTTCCCATTAGCACTCCTTAACCTCATCTTCGAGCCAGTTAACTCTCTTTCAAGGTGCATTCCCAGCTAGATGTGATTGAGGATTGGCTTACAAAATGAGTTTTTATTTTGCATATGGAACCTATGCTGGTAAATGTTTCTAGATTAGTGGAGATTTAGTGGCATCATCAGATATCTTGTTTTCCAACATTTTACAAAACTGCTTTTGATTTGTTTGTTGAATCTGAAGTTTACAATAATAAAAGCAAATATTTTCAAGTTCTGATTCGTTGATATTAATTTGTGTTTTAAACTTAATTCTGTTATCATATCTCAGATATTTCTCGAGTTAAGATCAAAAGTTACTCTCATCTTCCATTTAAAACTATCAGCAATATTTGCTATTTATAATCAAAGAGGCATTTCTTGATGCCTGCCATAATTTCAGAAAATATATGATAGAAAATATAAGATGTAAGATATGTTAGGTTCAATTTAAATTAAAAAGTATATTTCCATATCGTCTTCAATGTCAACTTGTTGTGTTTAGATCTCCCTATCTGTTAAAAATGTATTTTTCTTGTCGACCTTTAATCAGAGCGAGGCATCGCTCTCTTTCGCTCTTTCAATCTCTCGCATTCGCTCTCGCTCTCGCTCTCCCTTTCTCTCTCACTCTCTTGCTCTCTCCCTCGCTCTCTCTCTTGCTCGCTCTCTCTTTCTTTATATTTCTCCCTCCCTCTGTCTCTGTCTTTCTCTCTCTCGCTCTCTCGCTTTCTCTCTCGATATCTTTTTCTCCCTCTGGCTCTGTCTGTCTCTTTTTGGCTTTCTCTCTCGATCTCTGAAACTATTCTCGTTTTTCATACGCAGTAGAACTTTCTTTTTCGATATCGATAAATATCGATTTGGCCGCCATATTTTGTAAGCATTTATCGGGATTTATAACAGTAAAAGATTCTAGTCAACTGATCTAAAATGCATTTCCCAAAGTATGTGGGGTGCGGGGAAGAGGTAGCAAAGTCGCTGCATATGTGTGTGTATATGTGTGTGTTTGTATATGCAAAAGGAAGTTGGAATGCTTTTTACGTGACTCGGCGTCGGATGCAGGGTATCTCGAAGGCGGACACTTTCGCTAATATCGAACTTGATATGAGACAATATCGTTATATAAGCATATATAATAATGCTGCTCTCCATGGCCGTGGTGGTAGCCAGCCCCAGCCAGAGGCAACAAAGGCCAAAATGAAAAACTTAGGATATTGCATCAAAGTGTCCGAAGTGTTTGTCATGTCAACAGCAACAATACTATCCGAATAGGCAAATAGATGGGATGGATGAAAGAGACGCTTAAAAAGGGAAAAGAAATGAAATTGATGAAACTGATGCAATGAGTTGTTTACACAGGCAAGGCGACGATGGCAGCGTGGGCCCGGTGGGTCCCGTGGGACCTGTCGCCGCCGTCGCCGATTCCCGAATGCACGAGGCCATTTCGCACACTTGTCTCAGCTCCTCGGCGGAGTATGAGCTGGCGCTGATACTCAAGGAGCTGCGCTGGATAACCGATCAGGTGGGTAAATCACAATCTGCACAACTCACAAATGCTGCCAATGGATATTTACAGCTGAAAAAGGAGGACGAGACTGGCGACATAACGCGCGATTGGAAATTTGCGGCAATGGTCGTGGATCGTTTGTGCCTTATTATTTTCACGCTTTTCACAATTATAGCCACTCTGGCGGTATTGTTTTCGGCACCACACTTCATTGTAAGTTGCAACAAGAATAAAGAAAAAACGAAAAGAGTTTGGAACTTGATTTTGCACTCATGATATGCTCCTTCTAGTTCCCATAAATGCTTCATACAACTCTGACGGTCTGCGTAATTCTTCAGTTAGATACAAGTCGTACAAATATTGTTTCTACTTTTGTAAAATATTTAAGAAAATACAAAAAAGATAATAACTAAAAACAAAAACTATGTAAAAAATACATAAACAAATGAATGCTTTTCAAATTACGATTCCTTTGAATTCGAATCCTTTATACATTTTCGTTTTATCAATAAAAAAAAAAGGTAATGTTCAAATTATTCGAATAATAGCATATTGTACGACACATGGATTTTCAGATATTTTCACGTCTGCTGATGCCATAATTTGCATTTACTTTCTGCTTTTAATTATTGTAAAATAATTTCATTTCGTTCGGAAGTCTTTCACAATTATTCTATGATTTTCATTTTTAGTATGTAAAATAGTGTATACAAATATGTTGCTGTGATAGAAAAAAGTATGAACAAAACGTAAACCAGTCACAATAAATTTCAAATTCAAAATGAACAAAGACAAAAAACAAAAAAACTAAATATAAAAAAAAACAAAGCACACACACACACACACACAACACCTTCAATTTGTTGTTATATTCATTGAAATTGCTTTGATTTAATTTGTATTTTATTAGAAAATGACCAAAAAATAATTTTAAAAAAAAGGATGAATTCAATAAGGTATAGCTAAAACCTGGCTTATTAGCATTAAAATTGGCAATTGTCGTCGGCTTGGCACACA
This sequence comes from Drosophila lacicola, assembly GCA_035045355.1. Classification (NCBI taxonomy): domain Eukaryota; kingdom Metazoa; phylum Arthropoda; class Insecta; order Diptera; family Drosophilidae; genus Drosophila; species Drosophila lacicola. The sequence continues at coordinate 30,299,526 of JAWNPB010000148.1, forward strand.
GTCCCAAAAAAGGCACATTACGCTGTTTGTTTATGTATAAAACAAAGAATCTAAACTAAGCACACTCTAAACATAAATACATAGTTAGCATAGCTTATGTCCTACCATGTTCTTTGCACAAACGTGTTTGTATCCAATTTGTTTTGTTTTTGTGACATTTTCAACAATTTCGGCACTCAATTTGCACCGCATTCGTCGAACTGCAAGAAATAATATTAAAAAAAATACCTTAGCAAATCCATAAAAACAAAATATTAAAGGACAACTGAATACTTGTACAATGCGAACAGAACTTCAGTTGGGAATGGTTCACATAACGTTAATACTAGACAACAACATGGCCAAAACCACAACAACAACAACAACAACAACAACAACAACAATAAAACGAAATTAAAGTAAGCTTATTTAAAGCAAATGAAAGATCACAAGCTACAAGAGCAGCACAGCATAACCGTTGCGGATAGAAGTCGAAAGCAAAGTATAAAGTTAACTATTTTTAAATATTATATATGCATATATACGAGTCAAATTTAAAGGTATGTAGCATCAAAATGCGAATGCGAATTAGCTAAAGAATGCTTCTACAAAAAGTAACCTTAAAAAAGAGTAAAAAAAAATATATACATACATATATAGAAAAGTAATAACTACAGTACTTAGTTTAAGCGATAGTTAAAGCATAGAGCAAGAGGTTAGTCAAATATACATATGACAAATACTTAAGTTATAAACTAATATAAATGTCAAGCGAACAAAAAACAAACAAACAAATGATTTAATATAGACATGAACAAATTTTTAAACGAAAAATTTCAACAAAGAACAGCAAAAAGTTAACAGCAAATTCGTGCGTAGCGTAAAACAGCAAATGTATTCAATTCCAGATACAGATACAGATAACAAATTAAAACAAATTAAAAAAACAAAAAAAAAACAAAAAAAAAATATTTGAAATATACACACACACACACGAACAGTTTTTTTTTAGTGTATACATAATTAGACAATTGATATGTATTTTAATTTGCATAACAAACAGAACAACAATGTCAAATGTCAAATGTCAAAGTCAGAGAAACCAACACAATTGCGCTGTAAACGAATTCTAATTTCTTGTGTCACATTGACATGCTTCTTATTACCAAGCACCATGGATATTGGTCTAAATGTACATTAGCATTAGGTCAGGGGCATTAACATACTTGAATTAACAGTACTTGCCGCATGTAATGAAAGGAACATTTTTTTTTTTTTTTTTTTATTGGTGTTTAGCCACGTAAGACACACAATAATCGTATGCATGTATGGGTATTTTTATAGTGTAAATGCAACACGAACATACATACACATATACATATATCTACTTGCGTACACATATACATATGCGATTGTGGTATGTATGTTTATCAATTAGACAGCCAATTACATGTACTTCAGTAATATGCAATACATATACACACACACACACACACAAATACATACATACATACACTTACTTATTAACAGCTGCAACACAACACCAAAAGCTGCTAAGGGCTATGCACAAAAGCAAAGGTCTTCCTTAATCTTAAAGCCAAAAACAAAAAAAAAAACGAAAAACAAAAAAACAACTAAATAAATTACATACTTACTAAACCGAAAAGAAGAAAGGAAAAACATTAAACACAAAAGTTAAATCAAAACCTTAAACTAAATTAAAAAAAAAAAAAAACAAAACAATTACTAAAAAACAAATTTTTAAAAATGCATGAATTATTAACTAAACGTTTGAAATCAACTGTTAATTAACATTACATGAAAATGTTAGCCGTCTGTTAGCCTCACAGCGGAGCTTTTAGCGTCGGCTAGCGACTGCACATAAAGCTCTGCCACAAGCTGGCAACACGCCATAAAACTCTTTTTGGTCTAAAGCTTGCGCTGCCGATTGGCATAAATGCCGTCAACTTGAGACAGGAAACAAACACCAAACGGAACATTGGGAAAAACGCTTTTCACAAAACTTTTGCTCTACACTTGTAATAATAATAAGTACGGGAGCAAATTGTTATCAATAATGTACTCCAAAATTGTTATCATTATTATTAGCACTAAAATCATTACTATTATATTATCATTGTATATTGTAATATATATTTTTTATTAGGAGCAGTATACAGTTATAGTTTTATTATTAAAGTTTTCTCTTTATTAATTGTCTCATTTTTTCTTGTTATTATAATTAGTATTATGTTATTAATACTGTACTAAAATATTACTGCAGTTTTTATTTTTTATTAATTAATGTTATTACTTATGTACTTAAATATTGTTTAAGTTTTTAGTTTATTATTTGTCTCATTTTTCTCAGTTAAAGTTAAAGTTTTTATTTTATTAATCTTAATCTTATTTTTCTTTTAATTATTATAATTCTTCTCATTATTATTATTATTATTATTATAATTATTATTGTTGTTATTATTATTATTATTTTTATTATTATTATTATTATTATTATTATTATTATTATTATTATTATTATTATTATTATTATTATTATTATTATTATTATTATTATTATTATTATTATTATTATTATTATTATTATTATTATTATTATTATTATTATTATTATTATTATTATTATTATTATCATTATTTTTATCAGGGCTACAAACTCTTAAAGAATTGTAGGTAATTCGGCTAATGGTTTGAACCAACTCGCTGGTATTCTACATTCCTATTTTTTTTTACATATTTCAAGAAATAATTCAATTTTTTTTTAACCTGAAAATATGTCAAGTCAGATATTCTCGGAACCAAATTTATCTCGGTTCAGATACTGATTCATCTGATTTTTGGGCAACTTTGAGCTTTGTCTTAGAATATGGCATTTTCCAAAGTCCTGAGTGTGGTGTTGATTTATGCCAGTGAAAATGGATTTTTACTAAGTAAGCTGCAAGTCTTTCACCTTTCAACCTTGCGCGACGGCTAACAGCTGAACTAAGTCTCTAAATAAATATGAATACTTGTTAAACAAAAGGATAATTAAACATTTTAAATGCTTAAAATACGCACTTAAACCAAACTTAAATCTAAATAAAGACAAGAGAATTAACGAAAACTTAAATAAACTTTAAACTAAATTTTGCTCAAATACTTAAGCCAAGTTAATGCAAAGCGCATCCGGCTGCCGCGAATTTACTACCACAAGCAATTCAAAACAAATATAGAATTACAAAAAATATTAACAAATGAAGAGGAAAAACAATAAGAAACACAAAATCTGAAGCCTAACAGACGCAGTGAATCAATAACAAAACGAAGAAGAATAAGAAGAAAATAAATACAACTATTAAAGGGTAATTTTTTCCTCGTAGTATTTCCACGCACTTTTGTTGTAAAATGTTTTTATTTGAAATCGAGATAAGTTATTTAAATTTATAGAAAACAAAACCAAAACAACAACAGTTTTTGATGAACTTTTTTTTTTGTTTTTTGTATGAAGTACATTTTGAATATGTATTAATAATGTAAATGGTTTCATACACACATAAAATGTATTCAGAGCAACACGAGTATTAGCTAACAAATGCGTTTTATAAATATGACAAAGTTTCAATTTCAATCCCATTTATGGCAACAAGAGTAGAAACTCTGAAATTCGCGCAGCTATAGGAAATCCTACAGGGGATCTACAATTATAATATACATATATATATATAATGGATTTGTGCAAATGTATGTAACAGGCAGAAGAAAGCATCTCCGACCCCATAAAGTATATATATTCTTGATCAGCATCAACAGCCGAGTCGATCTAGCCATGTCCGTCTGTCTGTCCGCCCGTCCGTCTGTCCGTATGTATGAACGCCAGGATCTCAGAACCTATAAGAGCTAGAGACTTGAAATTTTAGCTGTAGGTCCTCCTAGTCCCCGCGCAGATCGACTTTGTTTCCGATATTCGATAACTTGCCCCGTTTCCAAGTAATCGATAAAAATCGATATCGAAATCCTGCTTTTGAACAATTTCGGCAAATAATATGAGCTAGAGTTACCAAACTTGACATGAATAGTATATATATATACATCAAGTATCTTTCATTATATACCCATCGCCTGTTGGAAGAAGAGGGTTCAGGGTATCCCCTAGTCGGGAGCTCCCGCCTAGAACCTCTTACTTGTTTTATATTCAATTAGTGCAAATCATCATATTGTTTGCTTCTGTAGCTAAAAAACTAAGTAAGAAATTGGCGTTGTAACTGAACGTTTCATTTATATTTGGCTCCGATATAAATAAGAGCCACTTAACGTATAAGTACTTTCATATACATATATGCGAGTATGTATAGACAATCGCCCAAATAAATACTATATCATTTTGACAATAGAAGAAGCAGATTATGAAACTACTTACTTGTAGCATAGGCAAATGAATTTGAAAATGGATATTTTGACATTATTTACGATTTGTCGATAGTTTGTGTCCCCTTCGAATGATTTGATTGATTTAAGTGCCACGAACTTTGACACACTCTAATGGCAGAAACCTCTTACAATATGAACAACTACGAGTATTTGTAAAAGGCTTACTCAACGAGCACCTCAACTTTATTCGGTTTCCAAAAAGAAATAACAACAAGATGAAGACGAAGACGAACTTTGAATATGAATCAAGTCTTTTGCGTACATGCTATATACATACATACATATATATCAATTGACGAACAAATTGTACTTGCTTTACTTTAGAAATGTTAAAGAGACTTAAAAAACATAAACAAAAAGACGCACTCTCACAGGCACAGGCTTAACTATACGAGTTACTACTCACCTATGCTCTATATACACTGAGAAAATCTAAAAGCGAGTACGCAGATGAGAGAGAACAGATTTGGTAGAAACAGAAACTACTTATCCGTATTATATAGGCAGGCAGGCTTTGCTTCATTTCTACACATATCTAGGCAAATTTTCTTCAATACTCCCAGTTGAATATGAACCTTTAAATACAATTAGAGTGAGAGACCTCAAGCACAAATATGCCATATTGATGTCATTCCACAGATTCTGAAATGCAAAACGCAATCATGTTCATAAAACTCGTGCATTGTTTCCAAATCGAATATAGTTTTTAATTTTTGTATTCAAAATTTCTCATCAAGAACTTTATTATTTCTCAAACTTTCGTTCGATTTCATTTTAAATAAAATCTCTCGCGTAAAGTCCTATTGATGATATCTTAAATATGCATATAGCCATATATATAAACATATAAACATACTCTCGCATATAATGCATCTGTATTTTGTATTATATTTGTTTTTGTTTTGTCGGCAAAAATTAGGGTCTTGACATACGAGGTCTTGGGATGTTGTACCCTATACCTACGTTTATTCGTTACAGCAATGAAAAGTAGATAAATACTAAAACATTGCAAGTGATGTTGGTGTAAAGCAAATATCTAAACTAAATCTATAAGAATACAGACACACACACACTCACACACAGAAAGACACACACACACACACACACACACACAGTGGAGTACACGAAAATGAGACAAATGTATATATAGTGTGTTCTTGTTCGTGATGAGCTATCAATTAAGTTAGTTTAGGCTGCCTACAGACAAGTATATTAGCTATAAGGCAACTTCATCTGAGTCAACGGTAAACGGTAAACGGAAAACGGAAAAGTTAGTACATAAAGCATATTTATTAGCCGTGTTGCAATTAAGTGCTAAATGACAACAATAAATGAAAACCTAAAATATAAATAAACACATAAAAGCCAAAAGAATGTAATTTTTATATACTCACATACGCATAATATATGTATGTATATGTAGTATAAGTGCATAATTAAAATAACTAGTGATCTGGCAAATGCTAAATATATAGAGGTCATCGGGCCGTTAAACATTACGAACTACACAGAAAACACACGAGTCTCGCTAGTGAAAACAGAAAAAACAACAAAAAAAAAAAGCATAATCCTTTAGCTAAGCGTTTGGTTAGAATTGAAGAAATGGATCGAGATTCTATAATTGAATGCAATACACAATAAAACGAGTAATTCATTGAAATAGCCGTTTAAAAGAAAATGAATGTATAACATTAATGTTAAATTTAACATGCATTGCTAAACAAATCGCATTAATATTAAATTTAACATGCAGTGTAAGACATATAACATTATTGTTAAATACAACATGCATTGTAAGACGAATAAGATTAATGTTAAATATAACATGCATTGTAAAACAACTCGCATTAATGTGAAATTTAACATGCAGTGTAAGACGAATAACATTAATGTTAAATTTAACAAGCATTGCAATATGAATAACATTAATGTTAAAAATAACATGCATTGCAAGGCGAATAACATTATTCTCAAGTTTAACATGCATTGTAAGACGAATAACATTAAGGTTAAATTTAACAAGCATTGCAATATGAATAATATTAATGTCAAGTTTAACAAGCAATAATGTAATTCATCTTGTAATGCATGTTCAATTTAACAATAATTTCTTTCGTCTTACAATGCATGTTAAATTTAACATTAATGCACAATTTATAAGGCATTGTAATATTAATAATTTGAATACAATCTTTTCCTACAAGCGAGTCATAAATATTTGCATGCACTTCCATCAGGGAATTGGAAATAGAAGTCAATCAAATGCGTAATATGCAATGATTTTTCTTCATTTGCTTGTTTTTGCTTTCAAGAGAAACACAAATTCACAACTCTGAAAATATACTATTGACACTTCACTGGTCTAGGACAATAAATCGACACAACAACAATGCCTCAAGTTGTAGTTATCAATATTTTATATGATTTATTCGATTAATGTGTATTGTGCTCTAAAACCAATTAAACTCTGCAACATTCGCATAACGCTCTCAATAAACTTGGGCAATACAAGAATTATATAAAGAAAAACAAACAAAAAACAGAAAACAAAAAACCAAAATTAATTTAAACAAAGCATATGGTTGTATGATAATAAAAGATTAATATATTATACCCAAGCCATTAAAGTGAAAAATAAAAGTAAATTTTAGATTGCCAAAGTCAAAAAGCGACGCTAAGCAGAACTCTAAAAACAATACTTAAAAAAAAAACAACACTAAGAATGTTATAACACGAACAGCAAAAGATAAGAAAATCGAGTACATATACTTACATACACATACATGCATTACTAAATTAAAACTAATGAAAGCAAGGCAAAAATATGCATAACAAAAACTTAAAAAACAAAAACAAAAACAATTTAAAATGCCAACAACTACTAAAGGGCAAACATGTTAAATTAGTAAATAAAAACGCAAGAAACGATACAATATGCAATTAAATAAAATGTTTTAAACAATAAAAACCAAAAATGGAAATACAAAAATATTAAAAAATGCAGTTCCACATGGAATTCGAATGGTCGTTTCTCTCGTCTTGACTTATTTTTTTTTACACATTTCAGAACAACAAACGCTGCTTTGTACAACAAAACTAGTTTATTTAATGAAAACGTTTCGGAAATTAAAATTAATGGAGCATCTGTCATTGGCCGACGCATATCAGTTACGGGTAGTAGGTTTTCTTGAATCGCTCCTCGCGATTTTTGCGACCACCTGGCCGCAGCGCACGCGGCACATACTCCTTGTCGTGTTGATCGAGGGTGCGCTTCCACGGATTAATGTCCCGCTCGAAGAAGCGACGACGCGCCTCCATTGCGCGCGTCTTGTTGTCAATCTTGTACAGCTTCTCCCACATGTAAACCTCGGGCAATTCTAAGTGCCGCGGCCGCTTCGAGGCCAAATGCTTGAATGTATGCTCCAGAAATTCGCGCTGCTCCGGATTTTCATAATCGGCGGCGCGTCGCAGCGTCGGGCCTCTCACGTATGGCATCAGCTCATCGGGAGTGCGCTGAATGCTCGGCGCATTGATATAGAGGCTGAGCAGCTGACGCAGCGTGCCATCGTTGAAATCGACGCATTTACCTTCCGGAGAAATTTCACCGTACAGCGGTTGCGGTGCCGTGCCGCGGCAGAAGTTCACTCGGGCATTGCTATCCACATGTGGACCATGAACCAGCAGAGTGTTCAACTGGTACTCATAAAAGCTCCATTCTCGCCCGTTTGTGATCACAGTCTGGGTGTTTAGCGGGTAAGTTAGCTCGTTGTAGGTATTAAAGCCATTGTAGTTGGCCTGTGCCAGCAACCATGCGTAGGACGATTGAATGCCCAGCGCATGCAGAGCCTCCAGCTGGTCGCGCTCGCCACATGCCTGGGGCCGCAGCTGTAGGTGGGCGCGCGACTGAAACGAAAGCATCCCAAAGTTGGGCGCATTGGCGCTGGGCCAGTAACCGGGCACATTGATGGCATGCTGATATTTGGTGCTGTAGCCCAAGGTGCGTGCATCATGCTTATAACGCGGCAACTGATTGGCCAGCGTCAAGTTCTCGCTCTCCTCGGCCGTTTTCCACGTGGTTAGCTGATGGCGGTGCCGCAGCGCCAGATAGGGCTCGCCTGTATACTGGACCAGACGGTCAACACTGTCGTATGCGTCCGCCTTCTGCCAGTCACGACCCTTTTTCGATTTGACGACATTCTTGGGCGGATCAACGCCACCGACGGCCCAAAAGGCCTCGTGACGCGGATTGTAGTCAATTTCGACATCATTCAAGTGCGGGTACTCGGCGCTAAGCACTTGCAGCGCGGACCGGTTAATCTGCTCCACAATAATCTGCGTCAGCTGTTGTTCACGGGTGACGGCATCGGGTGGCGTATCCAGCAACGTCAGCTTATGCCTGCAATGCTCCGGAGGATTAGCTCTGCTTTTGGCAACCCATTCAACTTACTTGTAGCAGTCGTGTGCGAACTCCAATGCCTCAATAACATCAGCGCGCGCCACCTTCACAGTCGCATCCATGTCAACCTTCTCTTCGCTGAGCTCGGCTTGCTTGGGCGGCAGCTCCTCCAGCACAGTGCGCGTGTAATGTTGCGTCAGCGGCAGGGCATTGAATGGCACCTTGGTGTCGTTGAGATCTACCACTTTGTAGCCATAGTATCGAGGCATATTTATTTTAATCATTTTTTCCTCAACTGTGGGTACTCGGCGTATCTCCTCGTGCCAGTCAGCTGCCGACTGCAGCTTGCGGCCTTTGAACGTGAGATCCCTAATGGCTGGATACTCCGGCTCTGCAGAGTATTCAGATTCAGCCACTGTCACTGCTTTGGGCTCCGCTTTAATGGCCAGATAGCGGCGGCAGGCTGCATTTAGACGCGCACGCAGCTGCTCTCCACGACGCAGCGTCAACATTTTCGCCGGTCTACAAATTTAATACAAAACTATTAAAGTAAATGAAATTCGGAAAGCAGAGCCAACGAGGTTATGACATCGGACCTGGTATGAACGATAACGATATGTTAAACATAAATATATCGATTGCTATCGTTGCATTTTGCCAAACTATCGGTGCGTCGAAGCGAAACATCGCATGCAGTGTGATCATGCCGCACAAATTGAAACTTGCAGGCGAATTAATTTTTTCCCGCCAGATAATAATAATATGGACTCTTTAAATATTAACTTTTTATTATTTATGTATTTATCCATTTCTTATTATACAATTTAATATTGTATATTGTAATTTGTTTTTAATAACTTAGTGCACGATAGTCAGAATATCGATATAAAAAGATATTCATTTTGCTTGCTATCAGTGAACAGCATACTCGCCCTACATGACGATCAGTTTTGTTTTGTGTGAGCACAATATGTGAATTTGTAAAACTAGTTTTGTATACTAATTATTTAGTGTAATTCCCAAATGAATGTAAGTCCCAACTATCCTGTCGGCTATAATCCACCACACAAATTTCGCTGACAAACGCTAAGCGAGCCCATATCTTATCTGCGAGGAGCCACTGTCAAAACTAATCAAAGAACTGCAAGTAAGTATACATATATACACAAGTAAATACATATGTACAGATAGAGATATTTTTAACATATTAAAATATTGATAAACAAACTTTATTGGCGACGTCACGCGCTAATGAAAACTATTAGTTGCAAGTGACACGCACAAAATATGACCAATATGCCCAAATTGTCGGCGGCGCAGGAGCGAACTCGAGAATGGCTGGCCTCGCAGGAGGAGGACGAGCTGGAGTCAATTGCCGAATCATCCGTGGTGGACAGCTTGGATGATTACAAATACAGCGAACACACATTCACCGAGCAAGAGGATGAGGACGAGGACGAGGAGGATGACGATAACGATACTGGCGAAGAAGTCAGCACCATTGCGTTGGGCACACGAATGGGTGAGTCAAGCACGTCAGCCTTAATAAATATAAATACAAATATATACTTATATATTATATGCATTCTTTATTAATATCAATATGGTATGATTTACCCATTCATATAAATATATATTTATTTCGACAGGCGCTAGCAAAGGCTCCATCATAATGGACACATTGCGCGATCTCCTCAATTCGATCAACAGCATTCAAACCGTGGGAAATGTAAACATTAGCAACTCCACGAATGTGCACATTGGCAACGTGACCAATATCAATGGCAATATACAGATCATTGCCGATGCCCCAACAAATCCGCGCAGCAAACGCAAGGAGCGTCGAAAAACGTCTCTGGTCGACGTGCCAGATCTAAACGAACAAACAAATCAGCAACAGGACACAGAGCTGGCCGAATCTGAGGAGTGCGTCAATGCCGGTGTCTTTATCAGTAGCCAAAGTAAGTACACCTGAGCATGCTCTCTGCCCTGCCAGTAACAAATTTTATATGCACAGAATTCAAAATACCCAAGGAGCTGTGCTCCATAGTGCCGCGCCACTCTTGGCTAGCCCAAATGCCCATGGAAGCGCCAGTAAAACTGCAACGACCCGTTAAATATGTGGTTATATGTGAGTACCTAGCCATAGCCGTAGCCCGTAGGAATTTATTAGCTACCATATGTATATATTTAGGCTTCTTGGTGGGGCTACATTCCCAAATCAATGCAGATACTGAGATCTGCGGTGCATTCATGCACAACATGCTCTAATGTCTATTCAATTCACTTTGTCGAGTTGATTTCTTGGGAAACAATGTCCGATGGGGGGAGCCTATTAGGATGTCATCCTATTTAAGGTTGACAGATCGCGAGACCGTCTACAGTCTCGATCTAAGGTCTGTTTTACCCCGTCTTGTCCCAGATCCCGAGTATTCTGTATCCTTATAAGAGAGCTTTTCTGCACAAACTATTCTGCCATAACAAACATAAAATTGGATTTTAATGAATTTATGCGAAATCTAAATGGGAAAATACGGCGATCTAGTAAAAGGAGCCTAGTTAACTGATATTATATGACAACAAGCCAATAAATAGATGGCGATTTATATGCCCCACAGCGCACACTGCCACCGAGAGCTCCGAGAAGCGGGCCATCAACGTGCGTTTAATACGCGACATACAGGTGAGCATCGGACTTCATTGCGGATTGCTTCATATACGCTGTGCTAATGTCCAGACCTTCTTCGTTTCGCTCAGTGTTTTCACATCGAGAGTCGCGGCTGGAATGATATTGCCTACAACTTTCTTGTTGGCTGTGACGGCAACATCTACGAGGGACGCGGCTGGGAGACAGTTGGCGCACACACCTTGGGCTACAATAAGGTCGCGCTAGGCATTAGTTTCATTGGCTGCTTTATGCGCGAACTGCCCACGCAGGACGCGTTGAATATGTGCCGCAATCTGCTGGCACGCGGCGTGGAAGATGGACATATAGCCCCGGAGTATCGCCTCATTTGTCACTGCCAATGCAACTCGACGGAGAGTCCAGGTCGTCGTCTGTTCGAAGAGATACAGACCTGGCCGCATTTCTACAATATTGCCCAGGATGAGCAAAAGTAGCGTATTACATGACTTCTCGGATTTCGGACAGGATTTCGATAAATATTTATGTGGTGATTGTCGTGGACAAATAATTGTATGCCTTCAAAAGGCGCGTGTCTTTTCGTTACGTTTGTCCATAAATCTGTCCTTGCTTAAACAATATACGATTCCAAAGATCTATTTTTCTACATATTCTACCTATAAACTATGCATTTTTTATATCGAGTGCACATAATTAGATTATTCGACAGCGCATACATAGATTTTTTTCATTATTTAATTTCTTGTAATTCGTATAATTTAATTATGGAAACAAGTCAACATTTTGCCCTTGCATCTTGATGGCCGCCAGTTGATTAGGTAGCAGCGTCTAGGCAGTTTCCGATTTGCGAGCTGTTCGGGAATACATAAATAATATAGTTAGTATAATTTGATAAAATGATGTATCGTACATTAGTTAATAACAAAACGCAGAGCTTGCAGTGGATTAAACAAGAGGCAAGAGCAAAATTTCGCATTTGCTGATTGGAACTGGGCAGGACACATGAGAGAGAGAGAGACGCTGTTATTTTTGTGTAGTTCTATCTCACTCGTACAGTCAAAAGGCTTTTGAAGGCAAATTTTTAATTGGTTAAAATCTTGAGCACATTTAAAGGAAACCAGACAACAGGCCGGCTAATTAGTGTTCAGGAGCAACTGTTAAATTATCGCATGCCATCAATTGGGGCAGCTCAAAACTTACACATTGCTACAAAATTGAGTTTCGCAGTTGCTTTCTTTATTTTTCATCTGTAATACACCGAGAAATGGGATAATGTTTGACTTAATTGTAGACCAGAGACTCTAACGGGGCCATTTTGGCCCACAGATATATATACATATATATATATATATGTATCGCATTTATATAATGCATATTTGAGCAAATCCGTTGATCTTTGCTGGAACTTTTATGTATAAACGGGCCCTCGATCTACGATTGCACAACGATTACTTACGTGCTGGCTTGCCGTTGGCCCAAGGTGTGAACTTCACGTGGCTCTCGTCGCGCTTGGCGGCGGCGGCGCGGAGATCCGTGCGCAGGGATTCACGCAGCACACGGGCGGCAATGTTGGAATATTGGATGTAGCTGCAAAAGTTCAGATATAAGACGGATGCATTCGATTATGGAGCACTTGGTGTGTGTGTGTTAGTGCAATTGCAGCAAACAACAATTACGTAACGTACGCAAAATGCGTACAAAATAACGCCGATGTGCAATTTATAAAGTCGGTTTATGCTGTTTGCATGTTTTACTTACGTAAGTCCAGCTGCTCTCCAGGCGTTGGTCATTTTGATAAATCTTTTTCGCAAATTATTCGCACCGAGAACAAAATTTCAGACCTTTGCTAGAGCAGGCGCTTTCGGAGTTGAAGATGAGACTTACTGATATTAATATCCAATCGATATTTTGAATCCAAATTTTCGATAATACACTCAAGCAACACTGCCGATACTTATCTTGTATCGATGCTATTTTGGAATATATTTTCAATTTTGGACGTGATTTTGACAGAAGCTTATGTGTGTAAGGCTGGCAAAAGCACAAAATTGAATTGCCGTTTGTTTAAATTTGCTTAATTTTTTTGAAGCAATGAGTCTCAATACTTTTTAAATGATATCGACCTATCGATGCTTAGCAGCACGAATTGTACTCAGTCGCTCCGCTTTGTTTGTGTTGCGTCTCACTTGCACATGTGTAACAGTTGTTGTTTAACACGAATGTTTAATTGTCAATAAATTGACCCGTCGATTTAATTGCTGTGCTATCATTCTAAAAATGAACTTTTGGCCGCAAGTTTTCTTGCAACAAGTTTAACCGAAATGCGTAAACATTTGCACAATGTGTAATCACTGCCATATGTGTATATATCGTGTGGATTATGTGGAAAACATGTGCCGCTAACTTATCCAAAGGTTAAGGTTCAACTAAGCATATTTAATTATTGCACAACTCTTACACTCTTACTAAGCCCAGTTATTGTGCTCAGATGCAGTGCAACACAATGTCTGCCAAGCCACCGATATTAATTATTGAGCCATTCTTCGGCGGCAGCCACAAGCAGCTCATAGATACGTTAATTGAATGTAAGTAAAGTATTCAAAGAAGAACTATAATTCTTAAAACTGACATCGCTGCCAACAGGCTTGAACCTGGCCGACTATGAGATCTTTAGTCTTCCTGCCAAGAAGTGGCATTGGCGTGCGCGCACCTCAGCGCTGTATTTCTCTCAGCTAATACCGCCGGAACACGATTACAAAGTGCTGCTGACGAGCTCGGTGCTAAATTTGGCAGAGCTTATTGGTGTCCGGCCCGACCTTGTCAGCTGCCGCAAGATTGTTTACTTTCATGAGAATCAGCTGGTCTATCCGGTGCGTGAGGTCAAGGAACGGGACTGCCAGTATGGTCTAAATGAGATTCTTACTTGGTGAGGGTTAGAATTCAATTGTTGTCTTTGTCGATTCCAATTTGCATTTTCTGTCAGTCTCGCCGCGGATATCGTCCTTTTCAATTCCAACTTTAATCGCATGTCGTTTCTGGACAATGTGCAGCCCTTCCTGAACATCCAGCCCGACTTTAAACTGAAGCACATACGAGAGCGCATCGAGAAGAAATGTGAAGTTCTGTATTTTCCCATCAAGTTTCATGCCTTTCCCAATAAGCGGCACATCATGGACGCGGAGATCAACACGGAGCTGGACAGCTTGCATTTGATTTGGCCACATCGCTGGGAGCACGACAAAAATCCGAAGCTGCTCGTGGAAGTGCTAATGGAGCTGAACAAGCGTCAGGTTGACTTCAAGGTGACAATTTGCGGTGAGAGCTATCAGGCGGTGCCGGAGGCCTTCGATGGCATACAGGAGAAACTGGGAGCCAAGCTTATCAACTTTGGCCACCTAACGCGCGAGGAGTATATAAAAACGCTGCTAACTGGCGATATTGTCATCTCGACGGCTGGCCACGAGTTCTATGGCGTGGCCATGTTGGAAGCCACCTATTGCGGCTGTTATCCCATTGCGCCCAACAAGCTTGTATATCCGGAGATTTACCCGAAGGAGAACCTTTATAATACGTCCAATTCGCTGATTAAAATGCTTTACAACTGGTGCCGCAATCCGGAAATCTTTCGCAGGCATCGGGACAAATTCTTCGATTACTTCACATTTGAACGCTACTCGGCACAGTATTTGGTGCCCAAGTATATGGAAAAGATGCGCATTTCGGTTTAGTGGTTTAGTGGTGCCTTAAAGACACATCAGTACGTAATATGACAATTCCAATTGCTGTTTTGTGCAATAAGCATGGAATTTAGTTCGTAAGCCAAGCGAAAGATAACTGACCAATTTACCACAAATACACATAATACATAGGTATATACATATATATATATATTGCCTATATACAATTAATTATATAGTTGAAAGCCATGCATATGTGTAAGTTAATAAGGCCTGTTCACAATTGCTTTAATGCAGCAGTACTCTCTTTTTAAATGTTTGCCAACAATCCTATATGTTTATCTTTTTATACAATTGTTAATTATGAATTGCCAGTTTTTGGCAGCAGGCTAGCTGCAAGTTGTTGTCGTCAAATATGCATTTCGTTATAGATTCAAATTGAGTTTGTTATATGCCTAAGATTGATGCGATTATAAATATGTGTTTACCTTAAATCGCTGTATGATATTATCCTTAAATCTTATATGTGCATACATATGTATGACAATTATTTAAATTGGTTAATCAATATCGGAAACCGTCGTCTTGTATTGCGAGTTGGTTTTTTCCGAGTTGGTTTTTTATTCGCCAAGCCTATCCCTGTCTCTGTCTTAACCATGATTTCTGTCTCGCATACAGACCTACGCGTCTGAAATACTCGTGATTTGAATCAAGACAGGTAAGTTAGTGCTTTGTAGGTACTCTCTTTAATATTGACAGTTTTTATACACATTCACATTATGTACACAATCTTAAAATTAGCTATTTGCATCCAGGATTACTTTAAAAACGAAACACAAAAACGCTTAAGCATAAAAAATGAAAATAAAATTAACTCAAACTCAACAAGCACGCCCAATCAGGGGCAGCATTAAAAGTGATTCTCTTTGAATTTGGGCGGCGCCCTGTACTTCTCCTTGATGTGCGCGCGGTACTCCTCATCGTCGTGGCACTCGCGATAGCATTGGGCACAGAAGAGCTCCCCATCACAGCCAAGGCAACGGTAGACAGCATCCTCGTTGCATATATTACACCAAGGCAGCTCCTCGTTTTCGCTGCTGTTCGGATTGTTTGTGGTGCCCAGCTCAGCCTCTAAGGGATCGGCTGCTGCCGGCAACTGCGATTCCGCTATGTACTGCAATAAATCGAGTGAGTTAAAAGTATACAAAAAAAAAGAATACAAATCCCAAGGCACCTTTTTCATGATGTCTTGCAAGACAATTTCATCGTTCTCGTCTTCGTTATCACTGGGAGTATTTGTGGCCGCCGAGCCAGCTGCAGCTTGCGATCCAGCACCGTCGATTGGCGCGTCGCGCAGGGCACGCAAACGCCTCTCAATATCGGAGATGGCATCGTTGCGGTCATCGTCGACACGTTGATCCAGCTGCGTTTCGCCCATAAACTGGTGCAGAAGATCCTTGATTTTGTCTTGATCAGTTCTTTGGTCGGTGGACAACAATAGATCCTTTTTATCATAATTTTTCTGATGCGGCATGCCGCTCAAATTGGAGAGACGCGCACGTATATCGTCATCAGTCGCTTCGACAGCCTTCAGATTCTGCAAACGTTTGCTTATTGCGCTGTCCAGGTTTTCATCAATATCCTCGCTGCCCGTGGCCTGAGCTGGGGCCGCAGCTGCATTGCTTATGGGCGCCAGCACAGCGGCCAGCTCCTCAGAGGGCAGCACATTGCTGTAGTCGGGGATAATGGTGTATATAAATATATGTACATATCGAGCTTAGCTAACGATTGCTTTAATTACGTACTCGAAGAGTGCATCAGCTGCTGCCTCGGCATCGGCTGGCGTTGCGTTCTTTGGCGGCAGACGCAGCTTGGTCACCAGCTCTCCGGGCAGCGCCTCGCAGTCAATGACTTTCTCGGCATCGGCGTTGGCCTGCAGCTTGGACAGTTTGTCGTAGCAGATGAGGCAGACGTTGAGCACCTTGCCGCCATGGCGGGGCACAGCAATTGGCCTCTTCAGGCACTTTGCGCAGTACGAATAACCGCAGTTCGGGCAACCGTGCTGCAATAATCTAATTTCAATCTACGCCAAAATCATACCATGCACAGCTAGGCATAGCCCTTACCTCCTTGCAAAAGAGTCCATACTTACGGCTGCAGCCGTAGCAGCTCATTTTGTGGGCAGGACAAAGAAAGTTTTCTTTTTTAGAATTTAGAAAAAGTAAACATAGATTATCTTATTGGACGAAATCAAAGCTTTGACTCACAGTATTTTGCTCATGAGTATCGATATACATCGACGTGCTATCGATATTTTTTAATTCTCTTTGTTCACTGTCGTCTCTTGACAGGCGCATTAACGCTTTTGAACCAGTGTACCGATTAAAAATGGATGAATAGGCCGTAAGCTATGCATATATGTACATATATGCAACTAGCCTCTGTTAACTAACAAATGCGTCATATTTCATAGACAACGGTCTCTTCCAAGCCTTAAACTTTATATATCTTCTGAAAACTATCGTATTCTAAGCAATTTTTTCAAGAATATGTTGATACTATATGTTGTCATAGTTTATATAGGTTGTATTGAATTGTTACTTTATGTTCTGTTGAATCTATGTGGTTTACTCGTTTTTCGTTTCCCCATGCTCACTCTCAGTTCTCTCCGTACTCCCACTTACCAAAATCCCACCGACTCAGTACATGAGAATCGTATAGAGAGGCGACTATATTAGAGATATAGAGTACATTACAGATTTTGTCGATTGTTTCTTTTTATTTGTACATACTCACAAAAAAAAACCTACGATATATTGCAGAACTTAAGCAGCACAACTGAAGTAACTTTTAGCTGCCGCATATTTGAATTTCTCACATTTTCATCGCCTAATGCGAAGTGAGTTCAGTTTCAAAGGCTAAATAGATGAAAAATAATATAACATTTCCATGAATATTTTATATTTTAAAACCTATTTATATTTAAAAGTTTCAGGGAATGTAAATCTCTTTTTGTTATTCATTTTGGCCATGAAACTAATATGCATATTAAGTTTTATATATATGTTATCATAATTATATTTAGTATAAATGCAAAATACAAAATTTCATGCGTGTTTGTATATCGTGTTGCGCATATATTGAGCCATATGCAGTATTTAAGACTTTAAACCTAGGGGGTATGGGATAAAATATAACTTTGAAGCTGTGTTTTATAGGTTAAGGAAACTTGCGTTATTTTTTTGGTTTTCTTTTTTTTTCTTTTTCTTTTGGAAACCACAAAATAAATAGAATTCCCGATTAATACACGAGTAAATACTTTCATTGCTGCAGATAAAGCGGTTAGGTCGGTTTTGGGTTGTCTGAGTTCAATATCTTTTTGCATTTTGAGTGAACTATTCGGATGGAGTGAGATCGCGTTCCAGTTCGTTTTCATTGAGTATTTGCGATAGCAAATCGTGCAATGGCTCGAGAATCTTTTTGGCGCCGGTATTGGTGAGACTCTTATAGTCGAACATATCATGATGGCTGATGCTGCCGTCTGCCTGCACCAGCCCCTTGTCGATGGCAACAGTTTGCACGCGATCCAATCCCTTTGTCTGCTCCTTGACTAATTCATTGATCTCCGCATTTTTATCGCGCAGCGCATTCGGTTGCTGGCCCCGTGGTAGTAATGACTGCGAAATGTGTAAAAATATCGCATATATATGGTATGACTAAAGAACTAAAGAGCTGCTCTCTGGTTTATGTATTTACCGGCAGCAGAATGTATGCGCCGGGTAGTTTTTCGCGTATCTTTGTGACATTGGCGAGCAGACCCTCGGCGACTTCGGCGGCGCTGTTGCTCACGTTGTTGGTACCGACGTGGAGAACAACTATTTTGGGATTGACATTGTCGAGGGCGCCGTTCTCGATGCGCCACAGCACATGTTCGGTGCGATCGTCCCGTATGCTAAAGTTGAGGCAGTGCAGCGGTGCGAAGTACTGGTTCCAGGTGTCGGTGTCCTGCAGCGTTTCGAATATGCAATCGCCGAGGAATATCACGTCCGGATCCTTTTCGCGGCAATCGGATATAAATCGGCGATGTATGCTCTGCCAGCGCTTGTCGCCGTCAACATCGGGCACGGCTGTGGGCACAGCGCAGGGATTCATGTTGTTTTTGTTGTTGGTGTGTTTTTATATTCAGCATGCGGTGTACGCTGTTGCAACCCTTTAAACAAAAATACAAATTGCTTAATGGACTCGTTAGCAAGCGGCTGTCGCAGCACTTTTGTAGGGGGGCACCTTTTCTATGAGTTGCCCAAAGGAGTTTGTATAGCGAACTCAGGTGAAAATAATTATAACCAAGAGAATAATTGACAACACAAAATAGCGGCGGCGTTAGTGATGTACAACTGCACCGATCATCGATTTTAATCATCACTTCGAACAATCGAGCAAAATTACACGCGATATATCGGTAATTGGTGATGGCTAGCTATTTTAATTTAATAAAGGCTAAAGTGTTTGTTTGATACAACAAAATTAAATAATTAACATAAATTTTATTTTGCAATCGTTTATTTCTTTTAACAAAATGATTGCCTTCTCCATGGCTCATTACTCTGTTCTTTGAAGCACAAACATTGCTTGAAACATATAGAAAACTTCAAACAATTGTCAAAGTTAGGCATAATAATCGAATTTTTATTTATGCTAAGTTCAGTTCCATAGTATTTTTCGTGCTTCTCGCATTATCAGCAAAGCAAATTTGACTAAAATAATATCGATAGCTATTGTGCCAAATCTACCAACATTTATATCGATATTGCAATCGGCAATAGTTTTGCAGCCCTGGCCGCCGCTTGTCACTTTTCCCTGTCATCAGACGAGACACTAGACGGCAACATCGCTTCTGGGGAAATTATTACAGCATTTCAACGAATTTATCGCATGGAAAGCAGCATTTTATAAATAAACAATTATAAAAGCGCAACGCGCGATTTTAGCACCATGGATGTGGACCTCAGTCTGGACGAGATAATTGAGCGCAAGCGCATACACAACCCCCCACGAATCAACGATAAAAAACTGTAAGTGCTCGGGCCAAAAGAAAATGGCGCTGCTCTGCTAACGTTTGCGTATTCCGTTAATGCCACAGCCATGCCGTTCAAATGAAGCCGCGTAAGCCGGCTAATAAGCCGGGTCCACACACGCGCACCTACGATGCACGCAACAAGATCATTCAGAAGACGCGCGCCAAAATTGTGGATGCACGCGACATACTCAACCAGAACATTCGCGATTCTGGCATCGACGCTCGCAACGTGCTGCTCGAGCGCAAGAAAGAGCGCATGCCCATGCCTCTGCCGCTGCCGCCGCAGTCGGGGCGCGCGCCATCGCGAGTTGGCGGCGGCGGCGGCGTCGGCGGTGGCCTGCACAAGGGCCGATTTGGTCAGCGGATAATTACAATGAGCAATCGGCCGGGCGGCGTCATACAAACGCTCTGGGATCCCAAGGAAGAGCGGCCCTCACATGGCGGCTACAAGTCCGGTGCCAGCTCAGGAGCGCCGTATCAATCCAGTCGGCTAAATGCAGCCGCCAAACCATTTATACCACGCGGTTACGTGGACTACGACAATATGCAGGAGTTGGAGGATGGTGAGTTCATGCGTTTTCTCATCGAACTTAATCGGTGAAATGTCTCTGTTGGTTCTTGTAGAGGAAATTGCACGCACGCTACATTTGGGCAACTACAATAGCCAGCCGACGGGCGTGCAGCGACCGCGCATGGGTCACGGCTATGACGGCTATAGCTTGGACATGGACGGCGTGGAGATCACATCGCCAGGTAGCAATAATTTGGCCGGTGATCCGTTTGCCATTTACGAGGCGGCTCGCAATCGGGTGGAGCGGCCGTCTATGCCGCCACCGCCGCTTGGTGGCGAAAAGATATTCGAGCGCCGACAGCGCAATTTGGTGGCAACCTCAAATTTGCCGGATTCGCTGCGTGCCCGTCTCTTTGGCAGCGAGCCAGATCGTCGGGTCTCGCATGGCATCTATGCGAATGAGAATGGCAGCGAGCCGCCGAAGGGACATATGGCTGCACCAGTTATGCCTTCGATGCCCATGCACCAGCGTCGCAGTCCACCAACCATATCGATGCCGTTGCCATTGAGCGTGGTGAACAATAAGCCCGGCTATCGATTGCTGGTGAGCAATCTGCACGCGAACGTGACTACGGCGGACATACGGGAGCTGTTTAATGACATTGGACCCATGTATGATGCGCATGTGGTGCGTCCGGGCACTGCGGAGGTTATCTACAAGTCCTTGGAGCACGCCGAGATGGCCGTGGATGCCTATCACCAGCGTGAGTTCGATGGGCAGCCCATGCACTGTGTGCTGGTCAATCCGCACTCATCGAATCGTTCCGCACACTCGATCAGGTTGGTATACTGTTAACACTACTCCTGCTACGCCCATAATTGACTGGCTGCTTCTTCAATTGTTGTAGCTCTCGCACCGTTACCACAAACTCATCTGGCGTGGAGGTGGACATTGATGCGCTGCACTCGGTGCTCTTCCGGGATCGCTAGACAAGTGTCCCGTACAGAAGCCACACGAACTTAGGCAATTACTATGTGAACGTTTAACCTAGACACATGCATCAATTATCAATAACGTTATCTATACGTTAATCCAGCATTGGTCATCAACTCGTAACCCTTTTTCTTAGATTTAAGCCCATATTGCTGTACATTTTTGTATGCGTTGGCCACACACAAATTGCTCGGTGCCCGCTCAGTAAATCGTTAGTCAAGTTTAAACCAAGTATTTTCAATAATTTCTCATATACCAAGTTTATTTTTGTCTTAACTAGAACTCTACTTGCAACAGGGGCTGTCTCTTTAGTTCCCAACCCCGAAGTCATCTTATTCCATTTTTTGTTTCTTTTGTTAATACTCAAAGCATCAAGGAACCAATAAAGAATATAATTGTAGTAACTCCAACAATATAATATATTTCGATTGTCCAAGTTTTTCGTTATTCTTCATTCCCAGTTGCGTGTGTAGGCCGGCCTTTAATTCAAATTTATCAGAGGGCTAAGCATATAATATTTATATGTTCTGAAATAAATCGTGCGTAAATGCCGGACTTAAACTCATTTTTAAACACCTTTGGTCGTATTTTATGCGCGTTTAGCGCTTCGCGGAAAATTCGGGGGGTCTGTGGTTGTGCTTCGGGCGAAAATCGGGATAAAATGATTGCAAAGGATGAAACTAACTGGAAACTTGTTCTACTTAATAGAATTTGCAATATGCAAATGCCTTTACAAAGAATATGTGTGCAAATGAATTAGCTTTCAGTTCGGGCTAAACAGCTAAATACTTAAACTTTTGTTTTATTCATGCCTGGTACGGATTATATGATTCTTCAAAATAATATCTTTAGATGCCCTCTACTTGGAGAATGCGCATAAAATAATTTGCAGCTTTCGTGGAGTTTTTTGTTTGTTTGTTTGTTTCTTGTTTAATATTTATTACATATTACATAAAAATGTACAGTAAATATTTTAAGATCGCATAAAATTAATTCATAATAATTAAGTAAAAAAAAGCAGGATTAAGTCAGCAATTGAAGATGTGCACAAAAAAAAATTAAGAAGTAGATTATTGATTCACCGTGAAGAGCGGCTCTTCAATTATCCCGGATGCCAGTGCCGTAGTTGGCGCCGCCGGCACGGTTCAATGCCTCGCGGAACAGCTCAATGTCCAGTTCGGCCTGGACGCCCGCCTGCAGCTCCACGGCAAAGTTCTGTCGCGGAAGATAGGAGAGAATGAGAGAGAGGGAAACAGAGAGAGAGAGAGAGAGAGAGAGAGAGCCTTGTTGGCAGACTTACGTTAAGCACATCCTTGATGAGCGCCTTGTCCGTTGACATTTTGGCGCGCTGTATGACGCCCACCTCCTGGCCAATCCACGTTAGAAAGATGAACTTCTTGCGCTTGGACATCTCATCGCCCATCTGTATGCGTATGTAGCCGAAGGCGCGCTCCGAGTCCCCGAACTGCTCGCGGAACTGCTCGAAGCACTGGCCACGCGCATGCACAATTATCTGCGCGCCATCGAACTTAAAGACCGCCCACTCGGTATCTGTCAGATCGGAGCGGACATCCTCGTAGGCCTCCCGTATGGCGTCCTTGTCCAGCGAAGTCGCCAGCGGCATCTGTGTTCCAATGAACAATTATATACATATGCATAAGTATTTGTGCTTGTGCTTGGGTTTGGCTTTTAATGTAATCAATGCATTTAGCTGCAGTCCGGAAACGGCCCCCCGCCCGCCCCCCTCCAGCACCCCTCATATTGCCGGCCCGCCCCCTCAGCCCAGTTTTGGATTTAATTTTCAAGTTCATTTAATTTGTTAGCTGTTGGGTTTTTCTGCGTTCGTGTTGGATTAACGCCTTGTGGTGTAATTTATGTGGCGCATCTGCGCATTCAGGCAACACGTATCCGTCAGATACTTTCGCTTTCGTTTCCGTGCCAAGAGCCAAAACAATAACAATAACAGTAACAGTAACGATAATAATAACAATAACAATAGCAATCAAATTATAAATCAATCACGCCAATGCATTTCGCACAAAACTCTTCAATTTGTTCAGCTCGAAATGTTGCATAAATTATATTTAGTGCAATTGCAGTTGCATGAAGATTAAATAACTAAGCGCGAGTACCTTAAACCACATAAACCATAGATGTACATATATTGGTATAATTGGAATTTATCAAAATACGCTGACTTTTATGTCGAAAGATATTGTGCAAGAAAAGCCTTATAAAATAATAATATCTATTGTCTATAACTAGTTGAGAATTTTAGTTTTTTTTTTAATATAGGCAAAAATCGTTTCAATAGATAATATTATCTTTAATACTAGATAAAAAAGATTCTTTATTTTTATTTTGTTTCTGAGTGAGGATCGAACGAAAGAGAAAGATTGAGAAAGCCGTCGCCTTCTCGGAGAACAATACACATCGCAAAGGAAACCCAGTTCTCTATGCAACTCTCTATCTCCCAACTCCATCCGAAAAGTAAATTAAACTTGAGCTAGTATTTAGTATAAAGCAATTTATTTGTTTTTTTAATACAACAGCTTTATATCTAACAGATATTTTCCTAGACTCTTCCGCGATATGATTAGTTAGCTACCATTTATACAAAGCATATCAATATATGTATATGGGATATATAATATGATAATGATATAAGTATTTTATCGGGGCTGCAAAACCTTAAAAAGTGTCAGAGGTTCGGTTCACGGTTCGAACCAACTCGTTGCCATATGGGTGCGCTTTTTTCCGAACCTGGTTTTTCACACTCTTCAACCCGAGATTTAAATTTTACAAAATATTAATGACAATTTATACTTTCAAATTAATAATTAACTGCCCGCTAGTACTGAATATATTGCAATAAATAAATATTTGCACATACAAAATGCGGGCTAAATTTGATCTCTGCCCAAAATTGAAAGCTAGCAAATGAGGCGAGATAAAAATTTGTTGTCTTTTGAAACGAAATATTTTTGAGAAAAACATAATTTGGTTCAGTTAAAGGTTCGATGCACACTAAGTAAATGAATCAGAGTTCCGGAGTGGAACCTGTTCGGTTCAAAAGCGATTTACAGTTATTATATTTATGCTTATTTGTGAATCTCAACTTTTGTTCTGCGAAAACCAAATGAAGGCTTTGAGTGCATTTAAAGCTTTAATTAATACCTTTAGTACAAAAGAACAACAAATAAGCACTTAACGGTTGCTCGTGGGCACAAACATAATAATATTTAATTTAATTAAACGCACAGTTGCAGTGCGCGATTTTTGCAAAAGGGCAACAAACAAATAAATCGTATAAAATGCCCGCATATCAATATAGCCCGTTCTTCCGTTTACTTTATCATTGCTTAACTATGCTAATGCTTTAATATGATTATTTGTGGGCAGACTTTCCATCTGTCATGTGGTCTACGATGCAAGAGGGAGCCGGGGAGGGAGCCCCCACATGCTCTTACTTTCGAGAGAGTTACAGCTACTTTGGAAAGTATCTGAATCTGAGGGCGGCTGCTGCTGAGCAGCTGATCAAGCGACAATCAAGATTTATGCATTGAAACAATTTAAGCGTCACAATTTTCAATCAGCAAAGCGGCCGACACAAAAAAAAATAACAACGATAAATATAGAAAAAAAACGGTTCAAAGACGGCGATTGGAAGATTGAAGATGATGTATGTATGTACGTATGTATGTATGTATGTATTTATTTTATTTGGGTTGGCTGGAGAGAGCCAAAATAAAGAGTATAATAATAACAGCAAAACTGTCTCCAAATGGAGCAGTGCACAAAGCAGATGAGCGAGAGCGAGAGAGAGCGAGGCGGCGCAGCGGGAAGTAGCTGGATCATAATGCGTTCGTTGACCGAAATCGGCTTTGTGTCTGTGTGTGTGTGTGTGTGTTTGGTGTGTGAGAAAAATCAATTAGAAAAGCGCAAAGCGATTTAGAAAAGTGCGCTCTTTGAAGAGCAACAAAAAAATATATGGTATCTATCACAAAGACTCAACAATTAGAAAGATGAAAGAACAAAATTTTTATATAAGCGTTGACTTTCACGACGATTTGCTTGATTTGCTTGAATTAATTATGCAAAAACACAAAAAAGAATGAAGCCAAATGATGCAAAGTGTGCCAAAAATGAAAAAAGAAGAAGAAGAAGCAACAAAGTAAAGCAAAGAAAAGAAGTGAAATAAATAAATATAACCGTTGCCATAATTTGTGCGCTAAGTCAATTTGCAATAGGAAACAGCTAAGCGCAAGAAGAACAGACAGAGACAGAGGCAGCGGCAGCGGTAGCGGAAGAGGCAGAGGAGACAGAATCAGAGAACACACGTTTAGGAGTAAATACAGAGTTATGACCATAGCTTCAGCTGCCATAATTTCGAGCGAAAATTAACGGCGCTTTTGCTTCTTCTTGCGGCGGCTGATAAGACAATTCTCTCAAGTAGCTCAACAACAACAACAGCAACAAATTGGGGCTTGGGGACTGGCGACTGTTGACTGGCTCATTGGGCGTGTCTGATAACTAATCAAATATAGCCGCAATTACAATGTTATATGTTGCCTCTTCGTGGGTGCGCCTGAGGGTGGGTGCAGGCGGTTGCGGATATGTATGCGGGTGCAGCATTGACGTAAGCGCAATCTCTATATTCTCGGCATTCTCTCTATTCTCCAGATAAGCCGACGCGACATACACATCGAAATTGATTAATGCCCCAACTGTAACCCCGCCCCGCCCCCTCCCCTGCTCCCATCACCCAAACACTTGCTTGTATATGTAGCTGGGTACTTGTTCTTGTTCTTCTTCTATTTCTAGTTCATGTTTATTGTTCATGGCAATTAGTGTTGGGTAAATTAAGCAATCTGACAAATCAAACAGTTCCAGTTCACTTAGCCACACCCCCCTCCCCCTCCCCCTCCCTCGCGCGCTGCAACCAGTTGTTATTTTTTCCAATTAGTGAACAAGTGTTCCAGCAAAAGAAAGTAAAAGTTATCGACAATGTTGGGTTACATGATTCGTAATCATATCACTAAAACCGTTATTGATTTCATTCTTGTCGCCACACAGATTTGTTGCCAAGTGCATGCCTACTAAGTATATACATATGTATATGTATATACTTGTTTAATCTGACTTCGTGCTAGTCGTTGCGTTATCTTTATCTAATCTAAAGTCCACATCTACTGCATTATGTGGGTCGATCGAGTGTCCGTCAGAGTTTCCATTCTAGAAATTTCATGAGCTTTCCTTTGCAATGTATCTTTAAATGGAAATGTAACTTTAAGGAAAGTCCGTGGATAAAATTGATAGATTTTTTCTTTAAATAAATATAAATGTCTGAAATTGTTAGCATGATTTAGGCTGTTTTTTACATGCCTGTATCTATATTTATTTTATATCTATATTATGAGTTTTCTAAATTTGTACCTTTTTCCTGCTCTCAAATTTTCAATCAAAATTACTGCTTTATTTTTCTTCAATTTGATAAACTTGTGAAAACAATTACAATTTTTACTGCAAGCATTTGAAGTGTTCTATTTGCAATCCAGACACAAATTCCTACTTTGATAATAAATTAAAATGGAATGCGATAATAAATATACATATATATGTTTGTATGTATATATGTGCATACACAAAAATTATATATATTATATATGTGTATCAATATCTGCAGATACCGATATCAGTGACTGTGTCTGTATCAGCGAATTGTTGGGGCCTTTATTTTAAACGTGGCAACAAAAAAGGTGCAGCTAAAAAAACTCAAAGAATAAAAAAACTGTCAATGCTAGCAAAAATCAAAAGGCGGCATGAAATGTGCTGTTACAAGTTTACAATATATATATATATATATATATATATATATATATATATATATATATATATATATATATATATATGCAGTACGACCTCGCTCAACGCAACCCTCGTTACAAGAAACTTCTCGCTAATTGCAACACCCGATTTCCTAACATTGTAGAAACAGCTGTTCAGAAAAGTATAAATTGTAAAAAAGTACAGACCACAATTTCTCAATTTTTCACAAAAAATAAAAAAAGTAAAATGAAATCCTTGCTTTGAACACAGAACTATTCGATTTACTTTAAATTTAATGGTTAGCAAAGGCATCTCCTTTTGGAAATAGGTCTCGTGGCCTACAGAAAATTTTCCCTCAGTTTTCGCAATTGGCCAAATTTGAATAGGTTGCGTTGAGCGAGGTCGTACTGTACATATATGTTATGCACATAAATTTCCTTTTCAACACTGAAATCGTTTCATGTTGAATAACGCCTTTCAGATACGCGTCGCTCGCATAAAATTCCACAAAAATCTAATAAAACTTGCTGCAAAAAAAAGTGCGTTTGCGGCGTAAGTGTGTGTGTGAAGGAATTAAAGAAAGAAAAACTTAAACAGCCGGCAAAGAAAATCATGCGTCAAGTGCGGCACACATATTTCAGGCATTGCGTGAGTCACAGTTAAGGCAAAGGCTAGACAGTCGGTTCAGCGGGCAGACTCTTATACCCTGCGCACAGGAGCTACTCAAAGAGGGGTATGCTGAGTATGCTAATTCCATCTCTTTTGTTTCGTCAGACTTATTACTAACTTGGAACATGCTTATATACATATATATTCATAATACTCTTTGGGATCGAAGATGACTTCTAATGTGCATTAAATAGAAACATTTGAATTATTTTATACCCTGCACACAGAAGCTACTCAAAGCGGGGTATGCTAAATATACGCATATTGTAAAATAGTTATCCGGTCTGATAGATTGAAATCTTCTTCTCTTCACATAGTTTCTAGATAATTTGCAATTCGTATACACTTTTTTTAAACATAATTTCTATATCCTTATTGGAGTGCCTCCTAAGTACGCTTTATCTTATTTAAAAATTTTGTCTAAATAATTTAACAGAATGAACTCGATGCGTGGATGTTGCAGACCTGCGTACAGGGTCTCCCCCCAGTCGCCCGCTAAACAACTTCAGATTAAATTAAACTTCCAGTTAGGAGCCTGATTTAACACAAGCTTTAAAAAGAAACCAGCTAGGGTATTATGTGGGCATTTGTAACTGTGTGACTTTCACCAAAAATAAGCTTCATACCAACTATTTCTTGCAGACAATTCAAGCTAGTTTATGTAATTATAAGAAATACTTATTTCAAATGCTTTGGGGTTATTTTAACTTGCTCATAACCGAAAATTGTAGTAGTTTTTTAAAATATTTGTTTTATCATCAAGTTCAAAGCCAGTTTGGTTTCAGGAAACATGTGAAACATGGGAAAAAGTTAGGAATGTCTGTACATACTTTAACATTGATTAGCTAGTGAAAACGATTCGATCGGATTACAAAAAGCGTGTTTTCATATCACGGTGCTACGCTTCTGTTGCATTTCGATGGGAACAAGTGGTTATTTGCGGGCTTATGTTCGCATTCGCATTCGCATTGGTTCTGCCAGTTGTTGCTCTTGCTGCGCTGGTTCGAGGAGTGTCAACATCTGTTTTAGTTCGTGCCGTCGAAAACGTTTTCCAAATGTTTTAAATACTCAAAAGTGCAACTGACGCATGAATCAGCGGCACGTTCGTTTGCTCCAAGGCAGGCGGAAGGAAGTGTGGGCCAAGTGTGGAGCGCGGCGAGGGGCTATAGGATGCAATGCTGTTCCTTCTTTCTGTTTTTTTTATAGTCGCGCATTCGTTGTTTCAGATGTTGTTGTGGTTGTTCTCGCTGTATGTATTAATAATTCTTCGTTGTGTTTTTGTTTTAGCTTATTTTCGCAGTGGAACAAAGAAACTTGAGTTGGTTGTTGATTTGTGTGCGTGACTCATTAGCGGACGACAAATGAATTAAACAGAAAAAAATATAAAATAAATCGCAAACCAAAATTGGCGCGTCAGGAAGCGCAGCCAACTTAACAAGCCCAAAGCTTGTGCATTGCAATGGATTAAGAGGGGGGGAGAGGGATAATGTGTGCGTGTGCGTGTGTGCGTGAGTGTGTGTGTGTGTGCGTGGCAAACCAATACATAACAATACACTGCAATCTCGGTTTGTTGTTTTATTTTAATTCAATTTATCTGCAACCATCACACCGCCCCTCTACCGCACATCGATTCTAACGGTTGGTTTTGGTTTTGGGGGACGTTGCGCATACGACGCGTAGTGCGTAGAGCAGTCCGATATTCAATATTATTTATTGCCATTGGCATTGATGGCATTGCTTTGAGGTGTTTCTGCCGTTGTGGCATCCGCTTGAACGCATTTCGTGTCAGTTTTCATGGCTTTCATGTGCGCGTGTTGTTTGACTTATTGATTGAGTTATAACCGTAAATGGTTCGGCTCTGTTCCGACAGATTATGTAGGGGCATATACATATTTACTTTTAATATATACATACACACGCACACACACACACACACGCACACACATTATATCTGAAGTTGCCAGGTAAATGCACTCGTTCGCATTGAACGCTCTCATCGAAACACGACTACACGGGTGAAATCTAGCTTGTATCAAGTCGCAAATCTGTCAAGTGGGTGGGTAGTTAAGAATCTTGAAAAAAAAGTTTTGTTTCAAGTGATCAGGCTAACAGAAATGCAGTGAACCGCCATTCAATTCCGCTCAAA
Organism: Drosophila lacicola; assembly: GCA_035045355.1. Classification (NCBI taxonomy): domain Eukaryota; kingdom Metazoa; phylum Arthropoda; class Insecta; order Diptera; family Drosophilidae; genus Drosophila; species Drosophila lacicola. Next base: position 30,329,876 of record JAWNPB010000148.1, read on the forward strand.
TCAAGCTAACTTCAATTAAAGCAAGAAATGACATTTTTCTCTTGGATGCGCAGATACATTGTAGATTTGTCTATATACATACATACATATATACTTTCTTGAGATCAGAGATTACTTCTATAATGCATAACTTACATACATACATTTAAGAAATACAAGGGTTTACTGCACTCAAGAGGAACTTGAAATGAACCCTTGTTCTAAGCATGAACTTCTTGATTTTCTTTTCAGTGTACCAACTGAACAAACGAACAGCACGCTCTCTCTCTCTCTCTTTCACTCTCTCTCTCTCTCTCTCTCCCTCTGATTAAACTTTGAGTCATGTCGCTTCGATAGCTGCTTAATATAGTAGGTAATTGAACTGCAGCTGGCTGGCGTGTGTGTGTGTGTGTGTGAGTCACAGTGAATCAATCGAAATGAATCAAACCAAATGACTCACTCACACACTGCCAATGGCCCATATCACAGTAGTCGGTATCAGTGGAACAATCGGAATACTGTTACAGTAGCAACAATTTGTCTTTGCCATTGGCGGAGATATGAAATACAATGTGTAAGTAGTTGCCTCAACGAAACCGCAACAATTACTCGATACATGCAACAATGCTCGATAAGATACAGATACAGATACAGAGACTAGAGTATCTTTTGCTACATATGTACATATGTACATATGTGTGCGTGCACGTATTTTTAACTGCTGTGCGCACAAGTGCGGCGGGGACGCCGTTTCGCACTTGAACTTGATATGCATAGTTGCTGTTGTTGTTGTTGTTGTTGTTGCTGCTGTTGTCTATGACCATGCCCACACGTACGCCTGCTTATCGACCCCTTGGCTGGTGCGCTGCGCGCTGCATCCGCCCCCGCACTTAAAAGCCTAAGCAAAATATTGTTTTTTTTTGTATATTCTCTTGTGCTTCTCTCTCTTCGTTGTCTGGCTCCGGCGTCGGCGTCGGCACCGGCACCGGCTTTGCCTTTGCTGCTGCGGCTGGGGGTACTGGCCCTGGCCCTGGCCGGTTCTTGTGGAGTCACAGTTATTTAAAGTTCAACACTTCGCACACACAGACACACACGACACACACACACACACTAACACATACGCACACTTGACTTTGGGCTTGGACTCCAACTATAGCGAGGCTGCTTCGCCGCGCTTTGCCTCTTCCTTTTTTGTCTGCTCTCCCGCTCTCTTTTTCTCTCTCGCGCGCTATCTGTTTCTGCAGATTTTACTTTGCGCTTTGCGCCTCTGCTGCTGCTGCTACTTTTGCTGTTGCTGTTTGACTGCCCCGTTGTCGCATCTCCTAAGAGTCTAATTCTTTTTGTTTCGTCTTCTGCCGCACTTAATATTTTCTTAATACATATACAAGATGCACTCTTGCCTGTATGTGTATGTGTGCATGTGTTAAAGTATCTCTCACCCTTCTCGGTTTGCTCTCCACAATTTGTTCAACTTCAATGCCGTCTGACATGTTGCTGGCTGAATGGGATGCTGCGGCTACTGTTGGGTCGCTTCTGCTCTGCTCTCTTTTGCTGTGGCGGCTGTTGCTGCAACTCAACTGACAGTTCAATGAATTTCTGCCGGCTTGGCTTTTTTATTGCAACTTTGGAACACAAATTCAACAATTTGAACACAACGCGCGATTCTCGTAAATGTTCAGCGACAAGTGTCACGATAAACAACAACAAAAATTAATAAAAAAAATTAATATAAAAAACGAAAACAAAGACAAAGGCAAAAAGGCACAGGCTTTAATCGGGAGTGACCAAAAGAATTGCCGACCGACTCCGTCCGACTCGCACGAATAGTTGCTCACGAATGCGGGCCGGCAGCGCGTGCAACTCCAACGAAGTGGCTGACGCAGAAGCAGCGCCAACCAGCACAAAGCATAACGACGAAAACGAAGCGGGCAGCGCAGTTCGCGAGCGAGCAAGTGGGAGCACCCAGGAGCACCAATGCTGCAGCGAGAAAGAGATAGAGCTACCAGCGGCGACGGCGCCGCCACCGCATTTGGTTTTATTTTCAGTTTCAGTTTCAGAGTTGAAAGTGCGCGGGCAGCGACGTTGACTGCGCCGTTGACAAAATGTTTGACACCGACGAGCGCGCGCGCGTGCTTATGTGTGTGTGTGCGTGCGCGTATGGGTGTGTGTGTGTATATATATGGAGGCATGATTTAGGATGCAGCAGCACTGTGCAACAGCATTTTTAAAACATATACATATATATGTATATACATATATAACAAATTGTTAAAGTACTCAAAATGTGGATGCAGAGAAAAGTTAAAGTTGTGAGTGAAAGCTGCGTATCCTTTAAAAAGAATTAGGCAAACACAAAGTTGAGATACAAACACACTTTTACAGATTTATGTACATATGTTTGTATGTATGTATTGTGCTTTTATGGGGAAAACTTAATGAAAAATACATGAATGTACATTTGGCAAGCAGTCATATGTCCATTTGTGGCAACAAGGAAACATTTTAAATATGAACAAATATCGAATACAATTTTGGGAAAAAAAAAAACGAATTTCAAGAGTATCGAATTTTCTATGGTATATGCTCAGGTGAGTTTTTAATATACATATGTTACATTCATAAAAGCTGAATAACTATAAATAGGAGGAAAATTCAGTTTTTCCTCTTCTGTTTCCTTCTTAAAGATATATTCCCAATACAAATTTTCTAATATTAGCATTAATGATATTAATTTAATCAAACTATTTAGCTACAGCTTTATCCAAAAGATTTTGAACCCAGATACAATTTTTGTTGTAAAATAATGAAAATATATATTTTTAACTATTTCTTATAGATAATGCCTATGTATGTAAAAACTGTTTTGGTATAAACAGACACTTCTTGAATGATATGCATAGCATTTAAATAAGTAAATAACTCTTTATCTTTCAATTGCGATCCTCTGAACATTTGACCATAACCAGATTTATGTTCATTTGCGGGTTTATTCCTTGGGAATTGAGTTAGGGTTCTGTGTTGCACACTGTCGCTAGCCGGCGGCAGCCAGTTGCCAATCAACCGGTCGGCCAATGGCATGTTCAGGTGTAGATTTAACGGAATCTTCGGTAGGCAATCAGTGCCGCATCAGCCTTGCTACAGCCTTGACGGGACCAGGCTAGACCACAGCCTCTTCTCTGCCACTGACACTGAGACCGAGACTGGGACTGGGACTGAGACTGGGACTGAAACTGGGACTGAGACTGTGGCAAGAACCAAGCCCGGGCACGTTGTAATCAAGTGCGCACGTACTAGTGCCAGACATGTGTGTGTGCGTGTGTGTGTATCTGTATCTGTCAGTGAGTGTGTGTGTGTGTGTGTGAGCAGTGCAATTCGGGTCGAATGGGACGGAACGGGACGGCATTGAGGCTTATCCGGTGCAGGCAGGGCTTATCGTCTCCAGCGTCATCCACGTCGCTTTATCAGGCGGCAAACAGCAGAATGTGAATCAAGCAATCAGTTTGCTGAATTGCCCATTTCGGGCGAGAAGGAACAAATATGAAATACGAATAAAGATTTAACAAAAATCGAATAAAATTCGAGCGGAAAAACAAACGCAGCGCAACGAGCAACGAGCTTTGTATCTGATCAAACTTGTTCTTGAAGAAATTACTATTCAACTTTTATAAATTGTGGAATGTATGAAAAAGTCATTTTACATTCCAAATGTTGTGTCTTTCAATATTCAGATATACTTATATCACAGATGCACGACTTCAACTGCCATCTTATCGCAAAGTTTTAAATAGCAAAAAGATAATAGATAACAGATACGACTAACTATACAGGCTTTGAGCAGACATTGATATTTTTAGACTATTAAAATTTCAAATCGAATGGCAAAGCTGTTTTTACTGTTATCAGAGCAGAATAATGGAGATAATGCACAATGAATTCGTAGTTAGGCAGTGTAAATAAGAAGTTGGCATAGCAATTGCAAAAATAAACAGAAGTGCTCAAGTCGGCAGTGCCCGACTGGGCGATACCCTAGGCCTTGCGTTTATGCATATAAGCACGCCTACACACACGTTGTGGCTGTGCTTCTTTTTGCCTAAGCTCCACACGGGGAGAAACTTATATTTAAAAAGAATCGGTGCTTATTGTCCGATCTTTTAAGGGGGCATATATATAACACCTTAAGGTGTAAAAGTAACAGAGCCAAACTTTCTGCTCACTAATATTATTTTTATTAATATTATTATTATTATTTTTATTACCTTTGCGATCATATGTTATATATGAGGTTTAGTAGGTAGCTTCAAAAATAATTTAATATTGTTTACTCATATATAAAAAGTATATACTTAGTATAATATATATATTTATATATATAAGTACATTATGTTGTATAATTTTTTAAAGTTTCCTATTAAATCTTATCGACAAGTTCTGCTTGAATTCCACAGGGGAAACAAAAACAGCAACACCAGCTGCTGAGGTATTACATAAATAATAATTTAAGCAGCAGCAGTTCAATTGCAACCGTCTGAAAAAGTAAACAAAAGAAAATCGAGAAAATGTCCATCATCGTGTCCACCAAGGCGCTGAGAAAAATGAAATCAATATGGCAAATAAGAATATGCAATAAGACGTTCTATACGTATGACTTTCCTTAAGTGCACTTCGCTCAATGGAAAAGTAAAAAATGAATTGGTTAAGTATTAAGAGTAAAAAACCATGTTTGTGATTGCATAACAGGTCTTCAATCAATGTTTACATAAGTCTTTGACAACGAGTTTAAAACTGTTCAGATGAAAATCGAAAAGAAAATGAATGCATTCAACAGTTTTTCCTGCTATATTTCGTCCTTGCGGATGGATTTTCCAGAATTGCTGAGAAACAAATAATATTTTATTTCCCATGCTTGCTCTTACGATTTGAGCTGCGGATTTATTACCAATAAGTCAGTCAGTCATTAAGTCAGGCGTACAGTTATACAGTCATTTAGTCAATCTATCCATTAGTCAGGCAGTCAGCCAGTAAATCAGTCAGTCAGTCAACCAGTCATACAGTTATACAGTCATATAGTCTATCAATCCGTAAGTCAGACAGTCAATCAATCATTCATTCAAGTATACAGTCAGTCTGTCCGTCAGTCGGTAAGTCAATCAGTCAGTCAGCCAAACACTTATACATTTATACAGTCAGTCAGTCGGTAAGTCAGTTAGCAAATCATTCTTACATATGTACATATATACAGCCATTCGGTCAGTCTATCCGTAAGTGAGTCATTCAATCAATTATACAGTCAGTAAGTCCGTCAACCAGTCTATCCGTCAGTCAATCAATTATATAGTCAGTCAGTCCGTCAATCAGTTAGTTAGTCTGTGATTTAATCATTTAGTTAGGCAGTCCGTCGGTTCTTCAATCACTCAGTCTGTCCGTCACTTGGTAAGCCAGCCTTTAAGGCAGTCAGTCATTAATTCGGTCAATCAGTCATTCAGTATACAACCAGTCAGTCATTTCGTCCGTCAGTCAAAAGTTACTTTAAATCTGTACTTAAGGCTCTTTCTCAGACCGAGTGTATTCATATGCTCGTTAGCATATATATTAACGAAGACCCACGCAATTTGTATGCCTTTTGATGGTCGCAACATGTTGCAAAGCGGCATGTTGCGCTGTCGCTTGTTGCTGCCGCATGTGGTGAGTTTGGCGCACACGAAACGCAGGCGCCGGCACACTGGCCCCTTTGGGTCGGCCAGTTGCCCACGACTCGTTCAACGTAACGGTAAGCAGGCAGAGCGAAGCGCGCCAGCAAACGACGACGTTGGCGCCTGACGTCGGCGTCGTGGGCGTCGTTGTCGTCGTATACATCTCCGAGACGCTAACCGTGACCATAAACGTTGCCACAGAACGTTATCGCGAGGACTCCCTGACAGCAAGGTGCGCGCGCGCGACTACGCAAAGTTTTTCTGGTTTTTTGTTCAGTGTTGTTAAACGGAGGCAGAAGTGAAGCGACAGACGAAACTAAAGCCTGTTTAATATCGTTAATATTGTTCAGTGCTGTTTAATAGAGGCAGGAGTTGAACAACAAACGAAACCAGAACTATTTTAATATCGTTATAATTTTTTAGTGTTGTCTAACAGAGGAAGAAGTGAAACAATAATAACTTGTTCAACATCGATTTTATTGTTGGCTCTGCAGACTAATCGTCTGATCCGGAACCAGAACTATTCCAATATCGTTATAATTGTTCAGTGTTGTACGCAAAGTTTTTGTGGTTTTTTGTTCAGTGTTGTTGAACGGAGGCAGAAGTGAAGCGACAGACAAAACTAGAGCCTGTTCAATATCGTTAATATTGCTCAGTGCTGTTTAACAGAGGCAGGAGTTGAACAACAAACGAAACCAGAACTATTTTAATATCGTTATAATTTTTTAGTGTTGTCTAACAGAGGAAGAAGTGAAACAATAATAACTTGTTCAATATCGATGTAATTGTTGGTACCGCAGACTGATCGTCTGATCCGGAACCAGAACTATTCCAATATCGTTATAATTGTTCAGTGTTGTACGCAAAGTTTTTCTGCTTTTTTGTTCAGTGCTTTTTAACAGAGGCAGGAGTTGAACAACAAACGGCACCAGAACTATTATAATATCGTTATAATTGTTCAGTGTTGTCTAACAGAGGAAGAAGTAAAACAATAAGAACTAGTTCAATATCGAGTTTATTGCTGGCACTGCAGACAGATCGTCTGATCCTGAACACCCAAATGCACAGTGCCAGCGCTGAAGATGCCGCCAGTGCGGCGGCCACCTACAAGGCGCTGCTCGACTATTACGCCAACGCACGCAGCGCTGCCAGTCACATTGTCTCGCTCACGCTGGCGCCGCTCAACGAGTCGCTGTCCCTGGGATTGGTCGATTCCGGCAATGGGAATGCCAGCGGCAATGCGAATAGCAGCGCCAGCTATGAGGATGATGCACTTGCCGCCGGAAACATATTTTTGATCACCGAGGGCGTGGCCACCGAATCAAGCCGCGGAGCTGCAGCTGCAGCTGCGAATGGAGCTGCCGTCGGCAGCGGCCGCAGCAGCAGCAGCAGTGCTCCCACTGAGATGCCTGCTTGGCTTATACCCAGCTATAGCCTGATCCTGCTGTGCGCTGTGGTTGGCAATCTTTTGGTCATTTCAACGCTGATGCAGAACCGTCGCATGCGCACAATTACCAATCTCTTCCTGCTCAACTTGGCCATTTCGGACATGCTGCTGGGCGTGCTCTGCATGCCCGTTACCCTTGTTGGGACTCTATTGCGCAATTTCATCTTTGGCGAGTTTCTCTGCAAGCTCATACAGTTCGCACAGGGTAAGTCTTGAGCGCCACCCTTATTATTCCAATTCCCTGATTATATCCTCAACAATGACTACATTACGCGCTTTCAGGCGTGTGGGACTGAGCGTGTGCAAAAAGCTCTAAGGAAGGCTAACCAACTTAAAGTCCGCTGAGATAAACTCATATGCGTGCCACATTTTTAAAATGCTTGCCTCGACCAGTGTTAAGTAGTGACTTAAGTGTTGTCAAATTAAGATCAGGCAATATGGCGCTTCTCAGCAGGTCCTGTGTATGTTAAAGATTATGTTAAGCAACAAAAAGGGAACTGTGAAACTACAGAAAGCATAAACAGATATACATACATACATATATTTAATTTAAAAAAGAAACCTAATCATTCTCTCACAATACAGAAATAATCAACCCAACCCACTATTTTCCTATTGTATTCAGTTGTTCTTATTAAATTAATTTTCTATTTTGAAAAATTTGCTTAGATGGGCTTTTTAAAGGGCATTTTACAGTCGGACATTCCTCAATACCTCTTTCGCTTATTTTATTGGTAGCAGCCTTTTGCGTAGGATGCTCAACTGTGCAAGCAAAATTCAATGTTATAAATTTGTTGCAGTGTTGTAAAATGCTATCCAGCTGTCAGTGCCAACATTTGAAGGGCAGCTGCCAAATTTATCGCACAAAGTACTTCTGTATATAATATTTTGATAGTTGCACACAAAAACACGTCCAAACCAAATTTAAGATATTCCCCACGCACCCTTAGCAAATGTCCTGCCGTCACTCCAAGTAACGCTTGTGGCATGCGGCACATAGAGTGGAGCAATAAAATGCAATGTTTTTTTTTTGCTGAAGTCCTCATTATTTATTAATGGCCAGCAGCTTAATATGTATATGTACATATGCATATGTTGAGGAAGGAGCTTTCATTATCAGAAATTTGGCCATGAAAACTTATATTCAATAAGCAGTTATTAAAGTAAGCTGCAGTCGGGTGCAATCGACTGCGCAATACTCTGTTTACCGCGAGCATTTGTCTTGAGTAGAATACACAGCCTGCAGATATATATTCTTGTGATAAAAGCACTTGTATGTCGGTACAGTGAAAACCCTCTTGGGCGGACAGCAAAAGTTGGTTAACCCTTGTCCGTTCAAGGGAAGTGTTCGCACAAGAGAGGGACAATGGGCGTGGCCGGACTTAAGAAGTTTTCGGAGAAAATGTAATTTGGACGATTTTTCACCAACCAACCAACCAACCAACCAATATACCCGCTTTTACGCTGAGTATAAGAATCGCATAAATAAAACTGTCAACAGTTTTTGCTCCGCATACGAAATGAGCAAAGTTTTATATACAGCACGAAAAAAAAGTACGACAACCAAGAGAAAGTTTTCAAAGATATGTACTTACATATCAGATATATAATTAACATACAATCGTTAAATTAAAATTTGCAACATTTCCGTCGATTACATCCGTTTTGCGATAAAATAGTTGAACAAAATAAAACTTTTCAGACTCTGGGCTGTGAAGAGAGGGAAATAAAAAGAGGAATTAAAAATTAAATGTAATTTAAATTGTTCAATCATACCGACATGAGTGCCAAAAAGCAAGCTTAACAAAAGGGCTCAGCTCTCTGGAGGGTAAATAAACATGTTAATCAATAGGGGGGAAAAAAATATGCGCAAAATTTTGACAAAGGTTTTTTAAAGGACCAAGTTGCCAGGGATACGGCAGGTAAACATGGAAAAATAAAAAATAAATAATAGCTAGAAATACACAAGTATGCGTACTTTATGATCCGTCAAGTGCTCCAGTTTTGACAGGCTCTCGTGGAATCACAAGATTCAAATGTGTTTACAGAAGAAATTTATTCAATGATTTCTATTGATTATTTATTTTTGGATTATGCCAAGTGCTGCGAGTCAAAAAAAAAAAATAAGATAAAGAGAAAGTAGAAGAAAGCTAGGTAACGACTGTTTATGTTAAACAGGGCTTAGCAATGTTTTCGTTTTAAATTGCGTTTTAATTTATTTATTATCTTGCTTTGACATCAAATTCACAAAGCTGTAACTTGAGGCTCTCACAAATAGTCAGGTGTGTGCGTGTGTTTCCCTAAATAAACTAGTACAGGCAAACATCGCATCCCATCCAGGCTGACATTAGAGCAAATAGATCATTTTACTAGACTGGCGGGGCGCGTAATTTTATAATTATAGCCCTCTTTTGTCGATGGTGTCCTGGTGTCCTGGTCTGGGGCTGCTATTTGTCACATTTGCGAGTTCTATTCAAATTACACGAAAATTAAATAACAATTTATATACGCAAACAAAAATAACAAGGCTTCGCAGTTTGTTAGCGCATCTGTTCGCAGTTTTTTTTTTGGCATTTCTTAGCTTTTCAATTTCTAATGCTCGGCATTTAAATTGCACGCAAAAATGTGCTACGAATTTTGGGAATTCCCTTTCGGTTTCCATACTCTAGAAAAGTCGCGAGTCTCGTATGGGATAGATAGAACTTAAATGTCGTTCGCCGAACCCAAACACCTATGGGGTCTATCTAAAATAAAAGTACCTCCTCATGTATTCCCACACATATATAATCCAATCCAATCTAATCTCATCTCATCTAATCTAATTATATGAGTTTTTCCCTTTCACTTTATCCTGGTTCAAAATACAGGGCATCTCTCGCCTGGACTACGTTAAATGCAGCATATTTTTTTCGTTTCCCTTTTCATTTGGTTTTTTGTTTTTTTTTTTGACTCTCTCACGTTGGCAGCTGGCCGCACCACCCAACCCCACCCACTCGATTCGCGATTTTGCTTCTTATTTCCGATGCTCTTTTTTCATGCAAATGACATGCAAAGTGGAGGCAAGGGCGGCACCCGAATAACATGTAGCACAATCTTATTGGAAGAAACGAAAGCGAAAACGAAAACAAAAACAAAGACGCAAACAATGATAAATTGAAAACACGAAGGAAAGTCTAGCAGCGTTAAGCCGACGATAAAACACACTTTCAAATCCAATTGACTCAAGAACTTTAATTTCCGTCCGTCCGATATTGATAACATTCTTTCAGCTCGTCATTTTTGCGAAAGAGAACAAATCTATTTCAACTCATTCTTCCTCTTCAGCTATCGTTTAGATTTAGTTCATATAAAAGAAGTTTGGCTAAACTAAGGGATGTCAAGTTTGGTCGTGGTATTTAAAAGGATAACAGTTTTCCGTACACCTATTTATATATATATATATATATGCCCAATTCCACTGGTTCGTTCCGTTTATGCCCAATTCCACTGGTTCGTTCCGGCTGATTCCGATAAATGAACCATTGGCAACGTTTCGTGACGATAGCTTTTAAAATAATCGACTAGTTGTCATTCTGACTCTGCTGCTCGAGAATATTGTATGCCTGAATGGAACGAATGACGTCTTCTTCTATATATGTTACACGTTTCGTGACAGAATTTGACTACCCCAAAGAACATTAAAAAATAAGACGCTTTGCGTTGGCAGATATGGCCAGTGACCCGTTCCACGTGAACCGATCCCGGTGCCCCGTTCCACGTGCCCCGTGCCCCGTGCCTTGTTGCACGTCTACTCAATACGAAGACCCTGTACACTTGCCCTGCTTCCAGTATGAATGCGTGCTGTATTCTGTATTCCTCTTGCAGGACTCCATAATTTGGCCCCAGATTAAATCTGGACGCGTATTTTTTGCATTATTACTTGACGTGTGGCACACGAACCTTTTTAGAATTGTAATCATTTTCGCTGCCACTTGCCACTCATTAACGTGTTGGGCATATAATGCCAATTATTTTGTATATACATTATATATATATTAAATGCAAAGGTCGCCAAAGCCAGAGTGATATATTATATATATATTTACGTTTAAGATATGCAAGATATATGAGTATTTTCAATTGATAGATATTCTTCATACTGAATAAAGACTTAAACGTATATTTACTGTCTATTTAGCACTTACTTTACTTTCTTTATCAAAATAGTTCTTCAATATTAATATTTGCAGTTTTCTTTCAAGCACATTTCCATAGCATACTTTTTTGATATATATTTTATTTAGTTAGCTGGCTCGAGGGCCGAGGTCTAGAAAATAGTCCCATTTTAAAAATATCTGTCAGTTCGGCTTTTAGCTTTTAAAGTGTCTTCTTTTTTCTATTAAAAATTTAAGCTGAAAGCAGCTCATTCTAGCAAACCCAACATAGTAGGGGCATTCCGCAAACTATGCCCAAGGCTAAGAACTCAGTAAATATTGCCCTCTGATTTATTTGTATTAATTTTTTGGGCAAACAAATTGGTTTAAGCTAAAGTGAGACCAGGATAACTTCCAGTCGTGTATGCCCGACTGGCCGCAGTCTCATTGTTCTGCGTGTTGTTTTTGTTTTTATTTTTCCTTTCTGCCATGGGCTTACATAAGTTTCTAAATAAAATTTGCCGTCGGCCTTGGGTGGCCCCAGCAGCCGCGAATTTCTATCTTAAGCTGTGTGTGTGTGTTTGTGTGTGTGTGTTGGTGTGTAAGTGTATGCCTGCTAATGCGCCTACAACATAATCATAAACATAAGCAACAATAAGCAGCGAGCGGCGACCTAATTCCGCCTAATTGTCTGGCCAGCGCGCGGTCCCCAGCCACCCTTCCCCCGAGACGCCCCTCCCCGAGACCGGCGCCCAATCCAAATTTCATTTCCATTTCCATTCCCAGTGGCGCATCTGCCAGTCGCGCCGTTTGCTTGACAAAAGTGTGACGCCAAATTACTTTGCTCCCCACGCAACATTAGATGTTGAGGTGAGAAGCGAAGAGGAGGGCAGTAAATGGCAAGTCCTGTGGCAAATATCTTTTTAATAGAATCCGACCGGGGGCAGCTGTTGTTTGGGCTCTGACAAGTGTTTGATTTGAAAGTATTTGATGGCTATTTCGTCCTGTGGACACATGCCCATAAGTCGACATGCTTATCCTCTAAATATATCACTCCGACCCACGCCTGGCTTAAGTCGCAACCACAAGTTAAGGACAGCACCAGCAGCAGGATAAGAATGTCACGAAACACTTAATTCCAATAAAACACGAATAGGATATGCTCAAGCAGAGAGTGCTCGCTCGGAGGTACCCTGTGCTTATTTGAATTTAAAATCCGTTTTAGTTAAAGACCAGACTTATCGAAAATCAAGTTACTTTTCCTAAAAAACTTGGTAGGGCATTATAAGACAAACCCGCATAAGCTGAACATGAATATACATATATGACTACGATGTTCGTTTAATAGGGCATAATTCCGCCTGCTAGTGTGCAAAGCGGGTGGAAAACTTTTAAATGCAACTTTAGTTTTTTTTTTAATTTTCCTTTCGATCGTCCTCAAACCTTAAGTCACGGCTCGGCAGGAAAAATTAATAAATTTCTTGCCAACGTGGCCACGTTAGCAAAATGAGGGGAAAACTAATTTTGCATTTAATGAGGAAATACTTTGCACTGTCAGAGCCGGAAAAGCATGTTAGTTAATGTACTTTATAATGTCATAGAAGGCTCCTTTGGTCTGCGCAAGGGCAGGCACAACTTTTTAATAAAAAAAAAGAGCAGGAAGTATTCACATAAAAAGTTATGTCAAAATGGTAAAAGGAACGAGTTGTCTCTAAGTTTTCCGCATTTGCGGTAAGTATATACTTACGTGTATATACGTAAGCATATGTATACATATATATATGTATAGACTCATATCCTTGAGTCCTTGTATGGTAGTTGTTGCTTTCAAAATGTAGTTCGTGCCGGCAAAAGTCAATAAAACGATTCACATGCAAAGATAATCATAAAAAATGATTTTAATGTGCCCCACAATTCTATATAAACATATATAAACGAATTCACAAACATTCATATACTTTATCGCATACATCCACACACACGCACTCACGCACCAGATCTTATATGCCATATATATAGTGTCTGAATATCTGTAATTTCGGCTAATTGAAGGCATCGTTTGGAGTTAAGCCGAAACATAGCTAGAAAATTATCGTAACTGTATTCAAGTGGGCCATTATCATAATTGGCTAACACTATTTGCCAGCCTAGAGCTGGTCGTTAAATACCAAAACACTTAACTCGAATCCTTTAAGACTTACGAGATGTTTGTTAGGTATGAAGTAAAGAATACCAGGGCTGCAAAGCTACAATTTGCCTGTGGTTCGGTTCACGGTGCGAGCCAACGAACTGCCTTTGTATGCGGTTCGTGAAACTGGTTCGAACTCGAACATGGGATTTAGTTTAAAACTTGGGTTGGCATTTAAAATTTCCTTATACAAAAGGTATGCCAAATTTGGTCCCCAACCAAAATATGGTACATCTAATGGCCAACAATTTTATGGTTCGGATACGGTTTATTATGTGGTTCGATTATATGATTTCAATGTGGTTCAATTATGGTTCCAATGGCGTTTTGGTTCCATTTTTTTTACAAATGATTCGTTAACTCCAAGTTAACTTCGACTGTTGAACCGGTTCGTTTCAAAACCTGGTTGCAGTCTTTAACACATTTATTTTCTTGAAAATATTTATAAAAGTCTGAGAAACAACAACAAATATATGCAAAATTGTTGATATATTTGCACATTTGATAGCATAATCGTTGATTGGCCGCAAATGTGATATTTCGTGCTTTCAAATTAGCAAGTTTTGCAGTTGGTTCGCGACTCGGCCGCGGTTGGACTCGGGCCAGCTAATCACTGTGCTCTAATATGATTTCCATAGCTGGGCCAGCAAATGGCCCACATTTAATTATTGTTAATGTGTATGCTGGGGCACTTAAGTGCATGTAACCTTTAAGTAAGCCACATTCACCGACTGCCATAATCACGGCTTTAGCTTTGTCAGGCATTTGCACAGGTTTTGCCGACCGCACCGCAAGGTGGCTTAGTGGAGTGTGAAAGAGCTGTATTTTGGGATATACTGTTGGGTAAAAGGGCGAGCGGGTTCCTGGTAACAATCCAGGCACCCAGCTAAAAACTCATTAGGCAAATTGTGCAGCCTGCCAAGAAGTTTGGTAGCTGCTCGCCCACTTTTGCTGGGACAAAGCGAACGAAAATAAAATCAACAACAATTGTCAAGTGACAAAACAAGGCCTAAACAGAGTGCAATTGTCATTTAGACCAGCCTTGGTTGTGAACCAAAATTTCGTACAAGCTGAGGTCCTTGACTAGCTAAATCCATGCTCACAGCCTGGTCGCACATTTCATGCATATGTCCGCTTTTCCACACACACACACACACACATATCGCCATGTGTGGGTGTGCGTGTGACCGCCATGTTAACAACACATTTTGCATTTTATATGAACGCAGGCATTAAAACTTTTGTTTAACACATGCTTTGCCCATGCAGCGAATTTCACTTGAAAAACACCAACACCAACACCAACATAACCATCCGAGCTTGGCCAACAACAGCACAATCTACAACAATATATTCTATATAAAAGTTGGTCTCGTGGCGACCTAACCCATTTTCACAGCGTTTTTGAGCATGAATTGTTCCAATGTGCGACAAGCCACATAATAATAAAACGAAATATATTAAGCCAATTACCAAGACTGCAAGCCAAGCAAAAAGTTTTGCTGGTTCGATTTACGGTTCGAACCAGTTTATTGCCCTAGATTCGTGACTCTATTTTTATGAAGTCCAGCTTTCTGTTTAATGCCTTTCCCATTAAAAAAAGGCAAAGACAAACTTTATTTAATTTTCGACAATTTTTCAACACTAACGTTTATTGGTTAATTAAAATTTAGTTTAGAAAAAATTACTAAAAAAACTTTATTTAATTGTGGAGAGTTATTCAACACTAAGCCGCTAATATTTTATTGGCAGACTTAAATGTAGCTTAGAAAAAAATACTAACAAAAATTGGTTTTTAATGTTAAAGGTTTAGGTTAAAAGTTTCAAAATAGGAGTTTAGGAGTATATTAGCCACAAAGCGGCCAGGGTTACAACAACCATAAGCCGAATGATGGCGAACACCAAAGGCCCAAGGCAGAGGAGCAGAAGGCTAATCGCTGGTGTGGTGACGTCCACAATCCTCTACGGATCTAACATATGGGCCCCCGCAATGGAGGTTGCATCTTATAGCCGAGGATGCAAGGCCACCTGCTTCCGCACAGTATCGGAAGACGCGGCCTTAGTGCTGGCAGGCATGATCCCACTCGGCCTGATGGCGGCCGAAAGGCAAAGCGGGGCAACCACCAACAGGCAACTGAGGGACAACACCATCGAACAGTGGCAAAACAAATGGGATGGGAGCTCAAATGGTAGATGGACCCACAGACTGATCCCAAACCTGAAGCTTTGGCTACAGCGGCGACACGGCGAGTTAGACCACTACCTTGCCCAAATATTGACTGGGCATGGCTGCTTTAAGGCGTACCTGCACAGGCTTAAACATGAGGACGACTCCTTTTGCGAGCACTGCGGGCACGGTGTGGTTGAGGACGCGGAGCACGCATTGTTCTACTGCCCACTCTATAGACGCGAGCGGAAAAAAGCGACGGCGGGCAGAAATGATTTGTCCCCGGAGAATCTCGTGGCGCGCATGATGATGGCCACTGAAAATGGATGGAAGGAGCTGCGACGACGGGAGAGGATCCGATGCGGCATCGACTGATGAGCGGCTGATATACAGCTGTACCCCGCTCTGCGAAGTAGTACCTTGCGGTTGTCCCGCAGGAGCGGGACTCTTTCTGCTCACCATAAACTATCCTGTCCTTCTCTGATTGTCCTATTTGCCTCTCTTGTATACAACCTAAAATGTTAAACATATTTCTTTTCTTTTCACAATAAATTAAAAGAAAAAAAACACGCACTGGCAGCAGGCTTACGTAGCCACTTTAAAATACTTATTTAATTTGATAAAAAGGCGGGCGTCAAGCACTTTGCCAAGTTTGTTTCACTTTTCAGTTAAATAGAATTTCGGGCGTGCCGACAAGACTTGGTTTTCGGCTGTTGCTGGAAAGTTTTTCTCTGTCGGCGTAGCCCTCGGCCATTTTGCGGGCCTGTAGCCCGCCGTAGCCGCTGTGATTGTACCGCTTAAATGCTGGCATTTACTTATGTGTTAAATCCATTGAATTTAAACGAATTTGCCAGCACAACAACAAGCTGTGCAAAGTTTCAATAATAGCATTAAAATTTACCCAGCCTGATCCCCTCGAATTGGGAAAATAAAAATAAACGCAAATAAAATTAAAAAATAAACAACGCAAAAGTTTGTTTTCTCTGGCAATACACATTCTGAACTTTTGGCAATATAATTGAATGAACCAGCCTTAAAGACATTTTATTTTCCTGCAACCAAATGCTTTGCCTCCAAACGAGAATTTTAACAAGTTTTCTATTTCGAGCATGATGCAAATATCTAATTTATCTATTTGGAATACTTTTTACGAACAAAGAGAATCCGGGTCGAGTTCTACGCTAATATAAAAATAATCATCTCTCATCCAGAGATTTTTTTGCAAGATTTGTCTTGTGTTTGTCTGTTTTGATATTTGTTGAAAAACTGTTGAAAATACTTGTGTTTGTTTTTGACAGCGGTAATGAAAATGAAAACAAAAAAAAACGTAGCTAAGACCCGATGATAGCAAATTTAAAACAAACTAGAATTGAGGCACAAAGTTTGCCGGCTGCCCGACGTCATATTTATTCATTTATCAGCTGACCAAACCGCCGAATAGCGCTCGGCTTACCTAGCCTTAGGGTAGCCTTAGGGTAGCCTTAGGGATTGCCATTGCCCAGATTGGATATCTTCTATGCCCATCATATTATCTGGGGCCGGCCTTGGCGCTGGCAAAACGCATTTCCCACAGCCAGTTGTGACGTGTCGTTAATCATGGACTTGGTCAACATGTGGCCAACTTTTCAAAAGGAATCCTGTCGGCGTCGGGAACGTGCCGGGGACTTGAATTAGGGGGATTGGACAGCGAAACAACTTTGCTGATATAATATTTTCACCAGCAGCTGCAGCCAGTTGACAATCCTTGGGCCGGAGCTGCCGACAAGCCAGCTGAATGGTAATGAATGAAAATAATTACCAGAGAAAAGAAAAAAAAAAAACACAAAAAAAAAAGAAACACAAAAACTTTGCTGCCTCTCAAGTGTCGACGGGCGAAAAGTTTTTTAAGCTTTTGCGCAAATTTATAATTTGCCGTCTCGCAAGTTATATAGCACATCAATCTGAAGAATGCAAATAAGAAAAAAAAAAAAACAGCACATATATGTATAGAAAACCATTAAGAGTGCGCTGGTCGGGAGTGCCCGACTAGGGGATACCCTGAACCTTCTACCAACGCCAATACCAGCAGGGGTATACTATTCTAGAAGCTGCATATCAAGTTTGGTGAGTCAAGTTCTTAAAATAAGATTTAATTAAGAGATATCGATGGCTTAGAAACGGGGCAAGTTATCGATAAACGAAAAGAAACTCGTACCGCGCGGGCACTAGGAGAACCTACGTTCAAAATTTCAAGTCTCTAGCTCCTATAGGTTCTAAGATCCTTGCCTTCATACATACAGACAGACAGACGGACACTCAGGCGGATATGGCTAGATCGACTCGGCTATTGATACTAATCAAGAATATGTACACTTGATGGAGTCGGATATGCTGCCTTCTGCCTGTTACATTCCTTTGCACAAAAACATTCTACCCTAATTCGAATTTTCAATGGGCTCAGAGTATTATAAAGAAAACGATTTAAGTTTTCACAAGCTTTGCCCGAGACACTCGTTCAAGGAATGCAGATCAACAGCTATATAAAATAGGTTTAATTGACAAAAAATAAAATCTTTGAAGTTTTTTGAATATTTAAACAAAAATTGAATGTTTATATATTTTAATTTGATTTGATCTCAAGGTAACTGAGATATATAAATAAAAACTGAAGGAAAGGAAGAAAAGCTGAAAGGAATTCACGCTTCACTTGCATATCAAGGCTGTAAGCTAAAAAAGGGTTCACAGCTCAAACCCAATTGATTAATTTAGTTGGTTTTTCACATTTTTGAGCACAGGATTTTATTATTTTATTTTCCAAATTTTAATGAAACAATTTAATTTAAATTAAAATTGCCCCTTGGCACTGAAAATATAGCAACTCCAAAATATTTCCTTCCCGTACAAAATGCGGGCTAAATTTGAACCCAGCCAAAATTGGCATCTATTGAATGGGCTTAGATAAATGCAATGCTTGGGACCAAAGTTATTTGTCTTCCTCATGAGTGTTTTATTTGCTAATCAAGCCATAATTTTTGTACTGAAAATTTGTCTGAGCTTGCGAGCTCGAACCGGCTTGCCGCTTTATTACATGCTGTACAGAGGCATCCAGATCTCCCTTTGTTTAAGTTTTATGCCTAAAGTTGCAAGGCATTTGATTTGTGCAGCATTTCATATGCTCGAACATGAAGCTGGCATCATCAATATTTCAATAGGCCTTCCGCCTCGCGAGTTAGCATTTTCTTTGGCGCCTTGAAGAATGCAACACTTATTGATGCAAGTGGGAGTTGCGCTAAAAGCATTGCATACTTTTAGAGTGCACTGTGGAATCCCAGAAATAGCACATCGGCTGTCAAAGTAGTTTTTATGCTGAAGTATGCCGAGCGCGGCTCATGTACGCGTGTGTGCGAGTGTGTGTGTGTGTGTTGGTTGAGGATTGTTTGCTGTTTAGCTTAAGTGCGGCAGCTCAACAGTTTGATTGATTGGCCTAAAGCGCCATGACAACTAAATCATTTTAAAATACAGACACAATTTGTAAGCCCCTTAGTGCGTTTCTGTAAGTGTGTGTGTGTGTGTGTGTGTGAGTGGGAGTGCGTGTGTGTGAGTGCGTGCGGATGTAATTCAATTGGCGAATGCAAAACTGACGGCAAATGGGAGGACGGCAAATGCCAGCACACAACAGCAACAGCAAGAGCCAAAGTCGAATAAACATTGAACACAAATTCAATTTCATGTTTTCTTTATTTACTTATTTATTTATATATGTACACAAAAATATGTATACGTATTTTGTCGTTGATTGAATTTGATTTGTTAGCATCTTTGGGGCATCTTAACACTCTCAGGCATAAATCCCAACTCCCGAGACGGGACTTCGGTTTGGGTTAAGCTGCAGCCACAGCTTTAGCCTTGGCTTCGACTTCGACTTCGGTTTCAGCTTTCTGCTTTCAGCTTTCAAATCGGATTTCGTATTTCTAGGCGCCTGATTTGGTCGACGTGTTGAGCATATTACGTATACGACATGCCGCCGTGAGCCGAGAAACATAAATATGCGTAGCAGGGCGCTGTGACAGGCACAAATTTATAAGCGTCAGTTGGGCGATAAAATTTGATTGCCGCAAATAAAAGAAGAGGCATGGGCATGTCCATGACAGCTCCAAGCAGGCACAACAAGCGCCAAGGAGCCAACACACATAAATACCGCAAAATTTGTATAGCCAGCCCAAATACAAACGAACCCGATTCTAAGCGCACACGCCAATGCCATTGGCCGTGGCCATGGCCATGGCAATGGCAATCGCAATGGTAAACAAAAACAACAACAACAACAACAAAAACAGCTAAAGTCCAAACCCGACGACATATGGCCAAAATGTGTGCGTGCTGTTTAAGTTACGTTTACGTTTCTGTGATTACAAATTTAAGCAGCCAATCCTTCATTTCCCCCTCTTAGCCGAACTCTCCCCGCATCAACCTAGTTTATGTCTTTGCCCATATGCCAGCAATTTGGTAATAGAACATTGCAAACCAGCTAAGTTTAATGCAGCAATTCCTACCAATTTAGCATTTAACTTGCCTAGGTATGATTATAAACACAATACGTTTAAAGTTAAGTTCAAGTAACTTGTTGACTGTGAAAACTACACTACAGTTATCTAATAAATATAAATAAATATAATATAAATAAATGTAATAAAATATATTATATTACTGTACTATACTATTGTATACCATACTATACAATGATATAATATACGAAATTATACTATACAATACTCTACTATATAGACTATAATATGCTATACAGTATACTATACTATACTAAAGTATATTGTGCTATAATATATTGTGCTATACTTTGTTACATCAAAATACACTATATATCACTATATATAGTACCCCATAATATTTATTACTATATAATACCATACTATGCTACACTATACTGTACTATGTTATCTATGCCATAATGCGCTATATTATACCACACTTAGTGTACTATAATTCAATATACCATACTATACTAAACTATCCTATAATAAATATACTACACAAAACTATACCATACTATGCTATGCCATAATATGTACACTATAATATTCTATAGTATACTATACTATAGTATACTATGCTATACTGTAATATATATTATTATGCCATAATTCACTTTTTTTATAGTATACTATAATGTAACATACTATGCTTTACTAAACTGCAAACTTTTCCCACATAATTTTCGTTATCGGCGAAACAGAACCCAATTTTTTAGAAAATTTTGGTAAATATCAAAGAGTATAATAATAATAATACAATAATTATAATTATATAATTAGAAATATTTGAAATAATGGTTTATTTATTGTTTGAAAATTTGAATTTCTGCTTATGACCATTTGCAGCGGCTTCAGTGGCCGTCTCCTCGTGGACCTTGGTGGCCATCAGTTGTGAACGTTATTACGCCATATGCCATCCGCTGCGCTCGAGGTCCTGGCAGACAATAAGCCATGCCTACAAGATAATCGGGTTCATATGGCTCGGGGGCATTTTGTGCATGACGCCAATAGCGGTATTCAGTCGATTGATACCCACAAGTCGGCCAGGTGAGTGACGGGGCGTTGCCCAGCTTTGGACTTAATAGTTAGCTAGTTATGAGAATTGCCGCAGGATTCTGCAAATGCCGCGAGCACTGGCCTGACCAGGGCTACGAGCGCTTCTACAACATAATGCTGGATCTTATTCTGCTCGTCCTGCCGCTGCTGGTGCTGTGTGCCGCCTATATACTAATTACGCGAACTCTCTATGTGGGCATGGATGTGGGCAAGGATGCCCGAATGCCGGCTAGCAGTGGCAGCGCCCAAACGGTGGCCACGGCGGCCATAGCCGCCACGCCCGGCAGCAGCAGTTGCGTTCTGGTCCTGAATGCCGCCAGCGAGTACAATGGTAAGTAGAAGACACGCCACGCCCATGCCAACACACACACACGCCCAATGGGATACACAAATGCGCATTTTATGCTTTATGTCCGCAGAGAGCAGCAACAACAACAATGGCGCCACGACAAGCACAGCAACAACAGCAACAACAGCAACAGCAACAACGACACTTACAACGATAACAACAACAACGACATTAACAACTGTGACACCGGCCAAGTCCTCGAACGCCTCGCCAAGTTTGCGTATACACGATGCGGCATTGCGCAGGTAAGCTTTGACCTTTGACCCGAGACAGAAGATGCCGACAGCGCAATAACTGGCCAGCCTTTGGTTATGTTTGTATGCATGTTAAATCATATATACTACCCATAGACCCTAATTCTGATTGACACTGAACACAATGCCATTATTCGGCCAAAGATCCCAGGGCGGCTTCAATTGCAAAGCACTTTGCATAATTAGCTTTTGCCGGTTTACCAAACACAGGTGCAGCATTCTGCTCGGCACATTTTTAAGCACACCAAAAATTACTCACATGATTTGAACTTAAAGTCATCAGGCATGTAAAATCCAATTAAATGAGATTCGCCATTTTAACCTCACATTTAAAATTCAGCAGCGTTGCCACCCTGTAATAATTAAACCAAAGCTAGCATTAACTTTATGGATAACAAAGTTTTTAATTGCTTTTCATTAGCTAGAACGGAATACCTTGAAATAATATTGCCAAAGTTTCTTGCGTCTTCGTTTTGCAAATTGCTAGAAAAGCCTGCAAGTGAAAAACCCCCGTGAATGGCGTTGCCACACTTGCAGATGTGTGGTAAAGTTAAGTTAGGTTAGGTTAGGTTAAGTAAGGTTAGGTTAGGTTAGGTTAGGTTAGGTTAGGTTAAGTTAGGTAAGGTTAGGTTAAGTTACGTAAGGTTAGGTTAGGTTAGGTTAGGTCAAGTTGCCGCAGTGGATCGATGCATCTTCTGTCTACGCTTGGATCTCAGATGATTTTGCCAAGCTGATCGAAAATTATAGATCAGACGGAGTAAAACCCTAAAAGATTCTAGGTTTGCCAAGGGCTGGAATATTGCAGATGAAATTAGTCATTTGGCAGGAATGTAAAAAGAGATATGCCTGAAATTCAAATTTAAGTCAATTGCAATTATACAAAGAATAAGAAGGAGGATAATGAGGATTCTTATCAATCTTAAAGATACGTGACGTTAGCAAAGAGAATGATACTAGGAATGTAAAAGATACGTTTTTATAAAGACTAGACCTAGAACCTGAGGAGCATAGTTAGAAACTGATCAGGCTTGATCTACGTTATGCTGTAACTCGAAATCAATATTCGCAGATCCAACGAGACCAGGACGCTGGAGAGCAAGAAGCGCGTGGTGAAGATGCTGTTCGTGCTGGTTCTAGAGTTCTTCATCTGCTGGACGCCACTGTACGTGATTAATACGCTGAGCATGTTTATTGGACAGGCGCTGTACGAATACATTGACTACACCACGATCAGTTTCCTCCAGCTGCTCGCCTATTCGTCGAGCTGCTGCAATCCGATCACCTATTGCTTCATGAACGCCAGCTTTCGGCGCGCTTTTGTGGACACGTTCAAGGTCTTGCCTTGGAAGCGCAACGGCGCAGCGGCCGGCGCTCTCTCGGCCAGCCAGGTGGGCGTGCCCAATCCCAATCTCAATCCCGGCCTGGCCATGGGCATGGACACCTGGCGTTCGCGCTCCCGCAACGATCAGCTGCTAAACTCGGTGGTGTACACAAACAGCGCCGCCGCCGCCGCGGATAGTCCACAACTTTAAGGAGGAGGGTTAGGATCTTGGTGTACTTGTCTCTAGGTGTGCTGCGTGTAAATATGTAAATGTCGCGTGTTTTTTTTTTTATATGTGTACTATTTTTTTTTTTTAAACATAACAAATTTATCGTTAAGTACTTTTGATGTTTCAATTAAAAATTCCTAAGGGTTCAAACAATAATAAACAAAATCAACTAATAACGCAAATCGTATGTGAAATATGTGATCAGGGAGCCAATCTGGAACTTGGCCCATCCCCAGACGGTCGTTAGCCAGTTTCTCACTTGGCAATTATCGGGCGGACCAGCATTCCAGAAATCCTCCTCGTTCGCATACTGGTATTCATCGCCATCGTAGAACTGATCATCGTTGTCCTCGTCGGAATACCAATGTCCACGGTCCCCGAAGGCGTCCGTGCTGAATCTCTCATTGTATTCCTTCTCATACTCGTCGGCATATACGAAGCGCTCGGTACAGTATGGATCGTATTTGTCCGGATCGTCATTTGTGTCCTCTTCGGAGACGGGCTTGCGCTTTCCATATATCTTATCAATGTTCGTCTGATTGAGCAAATCGCAACTGAGGCACACCAAATGCTCCATAAATATGATGCGCCGTCTATGGAAGCTTAATGCCCTGAGCGTATCCCTTGGATGTTTGTAGCGCACATAGAAAATCCTTTCATTAAATGCTCGCATGGTTTCCAGTGTTCCCATTCGGGTGAAGAAGTAATAGATTATATGGAACATATGATCCGGTATATTGCCGACACGCACCCAGAGGCCGACCACGTCTGCCGCTCTTAGGATAATTGGCTTGCGCGGATTCCGGAACGGGCCGGCGCCGTGCTGCTTTTTATGTGGGTGGGTCGGCATCCCCACCGGAGTGCTATGCACGAGCCGATGCCTCGCCATGAATACCGCCGGCATTGTGGGCCGCAGATCGTGAGACGATTCGCCACGCAAGAATATTTCATCGACTGGCCCGCCAAGGTAGGGCGGTAAGTAATTATCGTGCGGATGATCGCGACGCCAGCGTTCATCAAAGTTGTTCAGACTCATTATACCACAAATTTACTATCGATTATTCCCACGCAATACGTTTTTTATATTTTTTTTATTTATCTCTTTTTATTATTAATTTTTTTTTAAAAACTTGTGTAGCATATTCAGCATTTGATCTATGAAAACTAACTGAGCGCATACGAGACGCCCTCAACTAAATGTGAGAGCTGATATGCTAACTTGATCTAAGTTGTTTACTTTGACTTACAGTGAATACTCATTTGGGCGGACAGTGACAATCGGGTAATTTCCGTCCATCTAATAGAGGGGGAATGGGTGAGGGCTGTTTTAATTTGAGAGAAGATGTCTGTTCAAGAGGCATCTCCTCCTTACAACAGTGTCCGTTAGCAGAGTTTCCACTGTATGTTTGCTCAGACAAAGCGAGCTCAAGTTGTTGAAAGAGAATCTATTCTATCTTTCTATCAAGTTCCTATTTCTCATAATAGTTGTGTCACATAATGACAAGGGCGAAAGTGGGCGTAATAAAGTTAGTTCTAAATTTTGGATAGCTTCATATCTAAAGCCATAAAAAAGTTATAGAGTTTTATTTTAATTTGCATTTGAGCAGGATGCAAAGTTAAGAATTAATAATTATTTAATTATTATTATTATTAATTATTATTATT
The DNA here is from genome assembly GCA_035045355.1 of Drosophila lacicola. Classification (NCBI taxonomy): domain Eukaryota; kingdom Metazoa; phylum Arthropoda; class Insecta; order Diptera; family Drosophilidae; genus Drosophila; species Drosophila lacicola. The sequence continues at coordinate 30,354,883 of JAWNPB010000148.1, forward strand.
CATATTATTTTCATTATCACTATTATTGGTATATTTGGGTTAAATATTTTTGACACATTCTGTCGCCTCAAGCCAGAAGCATAAATACCCCAATGGGTGGCTCCTTAGAGAGAATGCATTCAAGCAAATTTAGCCCTTAGCCCCTGTTAACTATTTCAAATGAAATGTAACATTTTTGTGAGCACAATTTAAATTGTATCCCACTGGGATTCGTGCGTATTTCTAAAATGCTGAGGGCGTTGTGTGTGGGCTCTTAACAAGGAAATCTGCCAGCTTGTTGGGTCGCACCGTCTGTAGGAATAATTAAGAAGGACTCATGCTGGCATTGGATAGTGCCGACTAGCGGCCCATTCCAGGCAAGGTTTGCTACTAAAAATATATAATCATTTTTGATACAGCAAAGCGCTCTGCAGCCGAGCCTTTTAATTGTCGGGACAGTTGCTGCTCGGCAAGGCGACGGGCCGCAGCCCACTCAACTGCACCTATCCAATGGCTCTCAAATGGATCCGGCTGGAACTGAGGACCCTTGTCCGAAGCGTAAGCGGCTTGTGCAGGACGGTTGCCTTTGTTGTCATCCTTGAGCTTGCAATTAAAATGTTCATTTGGGCTGCATCAATTATAAATGCCATCTGACGAGAAATACAGCGAACCAAGCGAACCACTCACTGTGGACACTCGGCTGAGATTTTCAACTTCTTTGCACATTGTGCCAATAAGATTAAGTAGTTGAACATATATTTCTGCAGCGCATTGAACAAAGTGTCCTTTGCTGAAGTCTCTTAGCCAATCAGGCTCTGCAAACGATATGCGAACCTAAGTATGTGTACTATCAATTGCTACAAGCTCTATAAAATGTGCCAGGGGATCAATTAGAAATGCGATTTCGCTATCAACAAAGGAAATGTACAAGCACATTTTTAGTGTGATTTCCCAGAGGTGAAGTTAAGTTAGACCTGAACGCATCAAAGGCCAATAACTATTGCCTATATTTAAACAATAAAACCTTAACTGCCTTGTCGCGCCCATACCAACATTTGATGCTATCTCAGGTTATGTGAATTTGGTTTGTGTGATAGTCTAAAGAAAAGATATTATATATTTATTTATATTATGCAATTCTATGTAAGCTTGGCTTTTTGAGGTTTTATTAGAATTTGTTATGTTATGTCAGCTTTGTTAACATATATTAAGTTATGTTAAGTTACGTTATTATGTTAAGTTATTTAATGTTATGCTATGTTAGTTAATTTTATGGTGAGTTATGTTATTTTATGTTACGTTATGTTATTTTATGTTATGTTACATTATATTATGCTATTCTACATTATGTTATGTTATATTATGCTATTTTAGCTCATGTTATCTTATGTTTGATTATGCTATGTTTTGTTATATTATGTTATGTTATGTTAAATGATGTAAATCAAATATTATGTTAAGTTTTGTACAGTTATGCTTTACTGATCTCTTGTGCACCAGCAATACGCGTACCTAAGCGATTAGAGTAAGTTGTTGCCGGTTCCACTGTTCACTGGTTTAATTTGCATGCAACTGGCGTGCGCTTTGATTCTATTTTGATGCCTCCTCAAGTTGCGCACTCGACAATGTTGCCACTCAGCGAACTTGTGCTTGGAAACTGAGCAATAAACTTAATTTTTACTACTGCGTATGCTTGGTTGCGCACTTAAACAAATTTTTCTGCTAGTTTTAACGGTTCCTTAAGTGGCTCTTTAATGAACCTGTTCGCAGCTCAAAGTGAATAACAGGGTATTTTTAAGGATGACAGCAATGTCCGTTGTATCCTTATCTGCGTTTTTGCAGGGACTAAAGACGCCCAATCGGGCTGCAGGCTTGCAGGTATGTATGTGCCAAATGTCATCAGCATCGAATGCATCATTAGTCCCATCATCAGCAGCACCCACACGATTTGCATGCCACCCAACATATCAGGCTGGGTGAAATTTAAGCAGCAAAGCTCGACGCGAATGGATAATGAGGTCGCATAACGGAGCAGGGTAACTGAAATTTGTATTATGTCCTTTTTTTTTTTTTTTTGGATGCCAGCGTATGCCCAAAAAAACAGGCGACTGTGATAGGCTGAGGCCGAGCACGAGGGTTGATTTAGAAGTACCAGCAGGTCAACCACTTTTCATTTTATAATTTTTTTTTTGCTTTACTTAACTATTTAACATGCGCTTTCGAGGTTCACTTGTGAAGCGAACCAGGTTCTTATAAAGATGCGTTAAATGGAAAAGTTGGTCGCTGTCTCAGACCGTTGACCCATTGGATTGGTCAGAATTTTCTTCATCTTCTACCGAAAGTTCAATCGAATAAATGCCTTGGCATTCCAATTTCAATCGCTTGCCATAAACAATAGGATTATCTGTGGTATAATCATAATAATAACCTATTTATCAGTTTGATATTATATATGGAGTGGGCTACTCATTGTTCGACCCTCGCAATGAAGCGGCCTTTTGTGTGCTCCTTCTCCCTCTCTCCCCTCTCTCTCTCTCTGTCTTTCTCTCTCTCTCTCTCTCTCTCTCTCTCTCTGTGTATATGGAAGTAGCATGGCTGCAAACGAGCTGTTGTTAGTTTTTCACACAGCATTTTCTTTGTGCCTTAAGTAATTTAATTTATGTGCTCCCCACACACACACAGAACTACAAACATTTGCAGGCTGTCCGGAAAAAAGAAAGAGAGAGAGAGAAATTAGAGATACGAGTACACATAATAAAAGAAGAAATAAGCACATCCACATGCTGGCCAAAAATGTTGGCTTTGCCATATGTAGTGATTGTCATCTTTGTTGTTGCTGTTGTTGCTTTATTCTCTATTTATTTACATTGCCACTGTGACAAAAACCAAATTGTGACTGCCTACGGAATTTGGGTCCCTATAACTTACCCTTACGCCCTGCTGCATCTGCTGTTCCTTTCCCCCCTCCCCAACACCCAAGCCAAACCAAGTTTCTGCCACAAGGACATATCTCGAACTGAACGAGTGGGGGATTCCTTCAACGTCTTCGTTGGGGCTTCATATTGCTTTATTCATGGCATTTTGTGCGGCGTTGGCAAAAACAAAATAAAACAGCACAAAAAAAAAACAAACAAAAAAACAAGAATTATCTTTATCTCTGGCTAGCTGGAAAATTAATACCCTATCAGATATGGCGATATACGATATCATATTCAGACCTTAGCTGTACTTTTAACATACCCTTAAAAAAACAGAAAAGTATTTTATAAGGAAAAATAAATAAGCCAAAAAAATAAATCGACAGATCCCATCTATGGAAGGAGGAAAAAAAATATAGCTTCTATGATAATAAGCTTGCTTTTTTCCTCATATGATAATAAGCCTTATATTTTCCTTCTTCCATCGATGAGAGCAGGCGAAATACTTCTTTTCTGTTTGATAAGGTTAGGCAACAATGCCAATTGTCATCAAGATAGCGGCAGGATTCAAGAGTGACAGACAGACAATGCGTTACGTATTTTATGACAAAATTATGATACCCTCGGCCAGGGTATACAGAAAGCAGAGAAAATTGCAAGGCTCATAGCGTAGCAGTAAATTCTGAGGTTTGGATTTGCGTTTGTCTTTGTTTTCGGCTTTGGGTTTGGGTTGCGCTTGAATGAGTTTTGGGTGGCTTGTGTGTTCATATCAGGCAAATTGGACTCAATCCGAGTGCGAAAAAATCTGCAATAACAGAGTTATGAGCCCTGCCACAATTAAATATTTGAAATATTGTATACCCTAACCGCAGTACGGGTCCGGCCAAGCAAAGCACAGCAAAGCCGGCCCAAAGTCTGGAGGTTTAAGCAGTCGGAATACTGTCTGGAACGTGAAAAACGACAGCTCATTGGCAGCCTAATGAGCCTATTTGTTGGCATCAGGTGACATTATTCATGGGATTTTTAGGCCGACGCTGCGCTGAATACCTCGTCCCTGCTCGCCGACGAGGCAATCTTCAGCAACGGCAACAGCAAAATTTAACCACATTTGATCTATTGCGAAGCTACGTCCAGTCTTTACCATGTGCCCAAATGATTTACTGAATGGGCTTTCCCAATTTGTCGGCCAGCGTAATGTTATAAATCTTTTGCCTTAAAGAGCCACGTACATACATTCTTAAACATCCAACTAGACTCGCAGCCCTGAGCAGGTTCCCAGCGTATCTCAATATCAGAGAATGTGCCGCGAAGTCCTCAAGATTTGTATCAGTACCGAGTTAGTGGCTCAATCAAATGAACACCAAATGAAACGGAGACTTTAATCAAATGCAAATAAATATGCCAGACACGCGTCCAGAACTAGGGAATTACAGGCCCAGGCCCCAGGCCCCAGGCCCCAGCCCCAGCTACGGCCTGGGCAGGTCAATTGGTGTCGCCCAGCCCAATGGGAGACCAAGCACTTGGACGGCCTACATCCGGCCGGGGCATCAGCTCCCCGCGGTCAATCATTAAATAAACAAACGTCAAAGATGAGGCCACTTGAACGCAGCACCGAAGGAAGGAAGTGGCTGGCCAAACTTCGACGCCGTTGATGACGATGATAATGTTGATGAAGATGCACGATAGTTCCTATCAAATGGTCGAAGGAACGTAGCCGCATGTGTGAGGAGCGGGAAGTGTTGGAATTAAGAAATGAGACTTACTTAAAGTGTTGCTTCCATCCAAAGCTTGACCAGAGCAGAGACATCATAGTTAGTAACTGCCTTAAGCCCCGAACTGTTAATTTTGTGTGTCCTGGTCATGTCCTGGCTGTGTTTTAGCTGTTTGCTATTTGCCGTTCTCTGGCAAACATGACTGCCCCCAGTCAGACGAGTGAGTGTCGCACTGAGTGTGAGTGTTTCCGAATGGGTGTTAGTTTGAGTGTTGGACCAATTGTGCGTGAGCAACCTAGCACGCTCGAGTCCCGATTCGCCCGCTGGCAATTACGAATCGTAAATAAAACAGTTAAAAGTAGGCTTCGATTTAGATTATTCATAAACAGTTTGCCCCCGACAAGGAGGCCTCCTGGCGGTATCCTCCTAGCAGACATCGTGACAAATGCTTTAGACGCCACGACACGTACATCCCCAGATTGGGGCCGCGACAAATATCGCCAAATAGCCCAATAATCGAAGAATTTATCATCGATGTGATGATGGCGACATTAAACGTCCGCAACCTCCCTCTCTTTATCCACTTTCACTCCTTTCACCCACTTTACCCCATCGCTCATGTATGTGGCTGGAAAAATGATTGGCCGTAAAATCTTATGAACATTTTTCATATTCCACAATGCGGTCTAAGAATCTGCTCCCTTTGGCCCCGCACCAGCTCTGTCTCTGCCTCGTCCTCAAGGTCTCTTTACATTCTTCGTATATTGCTAATTTATTTGTATCTCACTCCCTGCGCTCCATTAGGGGGTGTCACTCGCCCCACTCCAGGCGTCTTCACAACGACCTTGCCACAACACCTAGCCAGCCAGCCAGCCAGCCTTGAGACTCGCCCGGCGATTGCTCGACTGTAATTTGATTGTTCCGGGCTTTGTTGTCGTAAGCTTCTGCTGTTTATGACACTGCGACGTGTTCTTCGTCTCCGCCTTGGCTCAGCGATCCTCTTATAACCGCAGCTGGCACCACTTGACGGCCTGTTTCAACCTCTCCAACCGTCTAGACCCCAATAGAGTGAGATTATAAACAAATGCTCAAGTAATGCGTTCAAATCCCCCCGCTTGGAGCCCTATTCCATACCTGACGCTTGGGCAAGAGGCTCTTGTTATGAAATGCAATCAAATACAACTGAATAGTTTCAGGGCTTTGCCCCGTCAACAGCTAGCGGGTAAGATGGGGCTTGTCATCCAATTGAATTGAAACGCATTTCGCATGCTGAATGCAGATGAAGATTGTATTGGGGCTCGAGTTTGTGGCGGGGTTCGAGCGAAACCGTTTGTTGACGATTATTTCGTTGTTCGACCAACTGACTGGCTTCAACTCCACGCCCATTCGTCGTCCTCAAATGGGCAAAGGGTCAACTTTGTTGTCGATTCACTAAGGCAGTCGGGTCGAAAAATTAATGGCTCGAAGAAGTTTACAAATTCCGGGAAAGACAACTTTAAATTTGGCCAGAGCTCAGGTTTTGACACCCTTTGCTCCATGGCAGGGCCAATGTAGTCGCAATGCAGTTTTAACAGTTTGGAATGCCAGCAACGTCGTCGGCATCTGGTCGATAGTTGGACAGAGGAGGAGAGCCGCGTGGACAAAGCGAGGAATCTGCTTGGCGGAGTGAACTGTAAGGAGCAGCGAAATTTGCTTCTGTTTTCCATGAGCTGTTGCTTTTTGGCTTAGGAACGAAGGACAAGAGCACTTGGGGGCCGCCACTTGGAACCACCAAGCACTCCATTCCATTTCATTCCATGCAAATGGCCTGCACGGGTGCTTTGACCCTCGGCCAGCTGTTAATTGTTATCGCAGCGACCGCAGTAACTGCTCAATAATCCAAGTCGTTGTGTGGTGTCATTGAACGCCGCCTGCGGCCACGGCGTCGAGATTCCATTGACTTCGGCTTGTAGCTTGGCAGCACAATTTATGTTGACCGCAAACTCAGTTCAATTGACACGCTGCAATAATATTCCTAGGCAAGTGTATTAACATGCACTGGCGTGAACCCATCTCCTAATATCATATCACACTCAAAAGTGAAGCCGACAGCGGACAGCGGAAAGCATCCGGCGGAGAAGACAGCGCGAAATTTTAACAATTTGTTAAGAGCTAGCACACAGGAATCAATTTGAGTCAACAAACAAATAGGCGGGTGTGTGTGTGTGTGTGTGTTTGCGATACGGAAATTGAATTTATATTCAAAGCTTAACTATATTGTATAAAGCCTGTGGCAGAACACGGCCCGATGCAACTGCATACGGCTGCTGGCTTTCACAATTGTCCGAGTGCAAATAGAATAAAGAGCAACCGCTAGCTAGGATATCCAGGAAGCGACGACACCTGCCCGATGCACCGTTGCACAGCTGATTGATAAACAAGTTAGAGTGAAGGTAGACACACCCTGCACCAACTTTGGGCTTTCACGAAGGAAAATTCAGGCTACAAAACAATCCTAATTACAATTCCATAAATATGTATCCAGAAAATGAGTTCGTTTGAGACTAGGTGCCATGTGGTTTACCAATATGATCACATGTTTTCTTTAATATGATGTCTATGATGAAATTGTCTGCAGTTGATCTTATTTAGCCAAGGAATATTCGTACATTGGTACAATTGTACAATTGTACATTGTTGCTGTAGTCCCAAGTGTAATTGTTTTTTGGATAAGGAGGCGGTATCCAAAAAATGATATATACTTAATCTGTGCATACTATACGAGAAGCTTCAGCTCTTAAAACCTACGCCATTTGCTCGATGCAGGATTTCTATTTTATTTTTAATCAATGGCATGGAAACAGGGAAAGCGTGTGGACTAGGAGGAGCTCTGTGGACATGGACTCGGCTATAGATGCTGACGAGAAATATACGCAGTTTGTGAAGTCGCAAATGCTTCCTTTTCCCTGTTACATACATAGGCACAAAACCATGATACCCTTCTTTTCGCCCATATTCAATGGTACGAAAAATAACATGGTATAGCGAAAATAAATACTCGCGTGTGCAAATATGCAGCCGAATTGAATTTGGAGTGGAGAGATGAAATGAAAACAAATAAAAGAAAGTATCTTAACATGGAAAAAGACGTATATAGAGCAAAAGAAGAAGCACCTGACTACTTGCTGTGATGTTGTCTTATATCCTCTATTGTTAATAATAATAATTATAATAATCATAATAGTAATAAAATAAAAAAATATGCGACATTGCATTAAAACATATTTAATTGAACAAATGCCAATGCTCTTAAAATAACAAGAGCAATTAAAATGTACAAACAAACTAAATATTTAAGTGATTTACTTACCCACAAACGAATTGAACAATGCCCAAATTAAATATGTAAATTTAAAATATTTTTTTTTTGCTCGAACATGCGCGGCTTCTGGACAATAGAAAAGTGTTTATGGCATGGTATATTTTTTGGTTTGTGATTTTGGAATCGATATGACTTGTTTTTAGCTGCAAGCGGAGCATGTCGAAGACACTTACCTCTGAATGCAATGTCCATAATTGAAGTTGTATTGAAATCATTTTTATATTTTATTTATATTGATACCGGCTTTCAAAGAGATGGCTTAACATGCTTGTGTCGACACGTGCACTGCGTTATTTGTGACGTTTGCCATTGCCCGTCTGACTATATTTGTATAAATAAATACAAGTTAATACATGCGCATCAACTCAGCATCGATACCCGCTTGCGGCGACAGGCCATGGCTACGCCGCGTATGCTTGATATACAAATATGCGCGGTGCGCGTTGGCAGCGAAATGAGTAGTCATTTGGGGCACGTGGTACGCTTTGTTATCGATATTGTTCAGTTACTATATAAATAAGTAGTTTTTGGCGAACTCGTTGGCAGATTTTTAATTAAAAATTTGTGGAAGCACGCGTGCCTACACACCTGCTGCGATTTTTTGGGGAAGTGAGAAGCAGATGGCCGACGGGCTGGCATTTTGTTAGGAGGAACACTTGAGAAATCATAGCAGGAAATCAAAAATACACACAGCTGGCGCCATAAATGAGATAACAAGTTTGTAATTTCGGCATAATTGCCCCCCTCAAAGGGCAAGAATATGGATTCTGTAGGTTAACTCGGGGTGAAAGTTGACTACCACCGATGTACATTTGATTCCGCTTTGGCATGCCCCTGCCCCTGCCAACGCTGCTGCTGCTGATGCTGCTGCTGATGCCGCAGTTGTTGCTCGTTTTTATTAAAATCAAACTGGCATATTTTTATCCTCTGGCTCTGCACCCAAACTTTGCCAAAACTCGAGAATCGCTTACGCTGAGAGAGCCGCACACACGTGCTGCCAAATGCCAGATGCTCCACACGCCAAAAGAAAATGACAGCCACAGCCCTCAGATGCCAGCAACTGCCTCTTGCCGCTTATCTAATTAAGTTCGCATAAAATTTATAACCGGCATTCATTTAGGCCTCTGCGTCAAATGCCAGCCGCACCACGATGCAAGGCTCTAGCCCAGACAGACTTGCAATTGGATCAGGTATTAAAACAGGATCTAGGTAAATATTTCATTAATAAGCTTCACTTACAAAATGTATTAAGGTGCTTAACATGCTTGCCATACATACATTTAAGCGCGGTGACTTCTTCGACTCAATGAAAGTAATATAATTTAGGGAGTAAACCTGTTTTTTTTATAGATTTATTTTAAAATGTTTAACGCAATTCTTGATTCAATTTTTAATATATAAACGCCCTTTCTACTGAAAATATTGCAAGCTATAAATATTTTCATAAAGAATTTACGGGCCAAATTTGATCTCTATCCAAAATTGGTATCTACCAAATATGGTTAAATATATCCAATAATTGGGGTCTAAACTTTTTCCAAGACAGTTGATTCCAATTTTTGGTTCTTTATTCGATGGACTTTAAATCTATTTTCAAATATCTCTGTAAAATATAACTCAAGACGTGGAGTTCAAAATAGTACAGGTAGAATTAAATTTTTTTTTTTTTTTTTTTTTTTTTTAATTTGGTTTATTTTGCGCTGGAATCGATCAGTGCCTTCTGATCTCTACCAAGCGGAGTTAAGGGCATAGAGTATAGTTATTATTTAATAACTTAAATGAGAATTAAATTTAACAAAAATGAAAAAGTTTTGTATAACATGATAAGTATAATTAATAATTTTGCCACGGAAAAGGGCGACGAGTAGCCGATGTATGTATGTATGTATGTATGTATGTATGCACACATGTATATATGCATGTATAATTGAATGTATGTATGTATGTATGTATGTATGTATGAATGTATGTATGTGTGTATGTGTGTATGTATGTATGTATGTATGTATGTATGCACACATGTATATATGCATGTATAATTGAATGTATGTATGTATGTATGTATGTATGTATGAATGTATGTATGTATGTATGTATGTATGTATGTATGTATGTATATATGTATGTATGTATGCATGTATGTATGTATGTATGTATGTATGTATGTATGTTTGTCTGTATGTACATATGTATGTGCATACATGTATATATGCATGTATGAATGTTTGTATGTATATATGTATATATTTATGTATGTTTGTATGTATGTATGTATGCATATGCGTATGTATGTGTATATGTTAGTATGTTTGTATATATTTATGTATGGATGTATGTATGTATGTATATATGTATGTATGTATGTATGTATGTATGTATGTATGTATGTATGTATGTATGTATGTATGTATTTATTTATGTATATATGTATCTTTTTATGTATGCATGCATGTGTATATGTTTGTTTGGGAGTATGAGTATTTGTATGTGTATGTACATATGTATGCGTGCATGTATGTGTGCATATATCTGCGCATGTAATCAAGTATATATATACATACATATTATGTATGCATTTATATGATATACATATGTGAATAAAGGTATGCATATGTTTTGTATGTTTATACGCAAGACCAAGTTCACCTCCAGCTGCTTTGGAAATGAAAAAAAAGTAATCTTAACTAATGCCCTACTACGCGATTCTCATTTATTCAAGTAAGTCCCATATGAGAAGGCGGCGTCATTATTATAGGAGGAGACGGCTTCAACTAAGAAGGAGACAGCTTCAACTGTGGAGAAGCGGCTTTCACTTGGAGGAAACGGCAAATTAAGAAAAGGAGAAGGCGGCGGCTTGAACAATGAGGGAGGCTTCAGCTTGAACACACGAAGATTCAACTATGGAGGAGGCAGTGGCTATGGCTTTGGCGAACGAATTAAGCAACTGGTATGTATTAAGCATAGCTATGTCCTATAATCATTTAAAATGAAAGTAATAACTATTGCAATCTCTGCATGTTGGTTTGTATGTATTTGAATGCATGCATTTATGTAAGTATGTATTCGAATATGTTTTTATGTTGAGCTGAGCTGAAAATAACAAGAACGAATTTATAAATAATACTCTATTACGCGATTCTCACTAATTCAAGTGAGGCTTCGCAAGCAAGCTGCGTTTTTAACTTATTAATGTTTTACTCTGCTTTTCTGTTCTTTCAGTGAAGTGTTTATATAAAAGTTCGTCTCGCGCCTACTGATAGATGAAAATTAAATAATCATGCATAGGAATTTACAGGTGAGCACGTAATCCCAAATATATATTTACCCCTTTATACAAAACTGTTTGTCCGCTTATTGACTGACTGTTGTTTAACGCACATGCAAATCGTAAGAGTTAGGTAACTGAAGTTCAAGATAGTACGGGTAGATTTAAGCCGTCTATGGTAGAAAATGGATGAGAACTAAAATACCCGCTACAACAATAAATTCGTTCGCCAAACAATAAATTCTTATTTATTTAAAATTTAAATTGTCAATAATTCTGTAAATACTCTTGCAATCAAATATTTATTTCATATACATTTTTTCATTTCATTTCATATTCAAAAATTTAATTTTTGCTTATTTGAATTTTAGCTTTGATTTATTGGTTTCTGTGCATCGAAAGTCACAATTAAAGTTTAATTTAGCATTGAAATTGCTATTTATTCAAGACTTAGATATGAGATATGCGCAAAGTTGAGCAGAGTTTGTCAATAGAGATTTTTCTCGAATTGCTATGATTTGATTTATGCTAACATATTTCATGGCAGTCGGATCGAGTTTCTTTTGATTTGCATACATGGCTTGTGGATATAATTTATTGCTTTAATGTCTTTAATTGTGCTTGTGCTTATCCAATTCATAAAGGAATTAACTATTTAATGAGCCAACGTCCGCCCCACAACGCCCGCCGGAGCTCCAATTCAGTTCCATTCAATTCAATGCAATTAAAGACCCAATGAAACGAGAGCTCAGCTGATTTGCTGATGGTTAAACAAGCAAAGCAATAAACATTCCATCAGATTTTCTTGTCTTTGTCCTTTTCCATTCCCTTCAATTTTTCGCATCATTTTTTTATTGTTTGTTGTTTGTTTGCCTTCTGTTTTGTGCTTCCCTTGGCTGATTTGGCCCTTCGGAATGCAGGAGTTCGCTTCTGTCCAAGTGTATATATTGCCACAAAATATTTATTAAATTGTAAACATAATGAATAGCAAAGTTCTTTCTAAGCTTTGTTCACAAAATCAAAGCGAGTTTTCCCCCCGGGGTTCTCAAATGCAACGGAAAGCACAAAATATTTACGGAGTTTATATTGATATATTTACTGTGCTGCCTCGGGAGAAAGAGCTTGAATTGATATTTTCTGGTAGATTTGTCCGGATTAATTAAATGTTTATAGGGTGCATGAGCAAAGGGCGCAATTGAGCGACTGCCACTGACTGATAATAATAAAAATAATCTTTTGATGCATATTTTCACATCGATTCGAAAGACATGGGGAGTCCCACGGTGCGCAGAGCTGCAAGTTGGCTCACCTTTAAGTCTGGACTGTTGCTTTAACCCAATCGATTTTCGAGCAGTCCAATTATCCAGCTCTCAACTAGCCGAATCAGCAGCAATTGGATAGCTTTTATTTATCTCCACTTATTCGTCCAGTTTCACAATATTTTCTTAAATTGAGCAGCATCAGCTTTTGCACGCCCACAATGAAATGAGCACCAAATTGTGGCACTTATCGCAATCAAAAGGCGCTCAGATAGCGCCCTAAATGACACACACATACAAACACACAAACACATACACATATCGTACATATGTTGGACAAGCACATGTACACATGTAGTTCTCATTATATTGTGCTGTGCTGCGTGTGCGGCGCACTCTGCGTATACGCAACATGCGCAACAAAGCAGGAAAAAATTGCAATTCGAGTTGAAAGAGAATCCCACAAAGCAACTGGACTAGACGCAAAAGCCCAAATACCACAGGCATCAAAACAAAGCGGTCCTCGAATGGCAATTAAAGGACAATCAACACACAAGTTGAGGCTACTAAAAGAAATATTTGCATTGCAAACCGTATTTATCTATGCAGCTCGTCCCTTTGTCTGTCAGTCTGTCTATTCGTCAATGTGAACGCTTCGAAACTGCAAAATCAAATAGAATTGAGTTTCGATATTTATGTATATTCTCCTATACCATACGCAAAATAATGTTCTTCAAAATATTAATAAATAGCTAGGTACACGCAGATAAGGAATATCACTTTTCCCTCTTTGAATGCCTCCTTCCATTTTACTCCAATAAAATTTATAAAGGTAGCCCGGCGGGCGGTTCAGGGTATCTGGTAGTTGTGCACTCCCGACAAGTGCACTCTTGATTTGTCTTGCCGTTGAAATGATCAGTTGAAAGTGTATTTAATGTTGCCAAATAATTTGATGAATTTGCCAGATAAGTTATGCATTAAAATCAGATTATTATATTGCTCAGCTTTCAGTCAATCAATCTGTGTCAATTTTGTTGATATCCTATTAAACACATATTGGGTATTCAAATTGAAACGGACAGAACTGATTGCGTTCACCTGGCACGGCGAACAAGCTCGGCCAAAGTGTCCAGTTGGTATTCATGTTGCGTTTTTGGGCGTAAAAAGTGCGTTAAACTTAAATAACGTACGGCAGACGTGCGTTATATGTGGCATCGCAGGGCAGACGGGTACATTAAATGCCAACTGCCCTCGGGTTGCAGACAGCGGCAAATGCGGTATCCTTTTGGTGCTGGGGTTGGGTTCGGTTGGGTTGGACTTATTGAAAATTCAATAAATACATTTAAATGAAATATTTACAAACATTTGCCAGCGGCCATATGAATGCTATGCAAACACACACACACACATACACACCAATCTGGCGAGTCTTGAGGAGTACGAGTAACTATTAATTTAAAGCGCTTTAAATGACATCCTTGGCGAAAGCGAAACGTTAACGAAACGAAGCCCAAGTCCACGCTGGAGCTGGGGGCCGCAGCCCCAAACCAATGACCGTAGCAACACGGCTATAATTTCATTTTGGGGCTGGGTCGATCGTTCGTAATGCTTTAAGTTGATGTTGCTGTTGTTGCTGTTGCTGTTGTTGTTGTTGCTGTTGTTGTTGTTAATGTTGATGCATTGCCACAAAGAAATCAGTGGGCTGTAGGAAACGTCCGATGTGGCAACGTTGACAATTTAGCTTTACGCCTGCTCTTTCGGGGGGGGCGTTGCAAAATCGGCATTTCAACTGCCATGTCCACATCTTTGGCAATTGGTGCGCCTGTTGTTTGGGCTGCTTGGGCTGTTTGGGGCGCCTCGCTTTTGGTTCTCGATTCTCGGGGCGCTTCCGTTTCCGTTTCCGCGTCACTGAGCCAGGCTGTGTGAAATATTTGCGGACCGAAACGCATAAAAATGTTGTAAAACAAAGTGAGCTCCAACAGGAAAGTGGCAAGTGGTAAGTGCCGGCCAACGAATGTGCCCGAGCCTACGAAACTAAACTTTTAAAAATGTTGTAACGTGGCAAAAAAAAAAAAATACAAATAAAAATAAAAATAAGTATAAAAAATATATGTAAACACAAACAAAAATAAAACATATACCGCCTGTTTTCTAACTTTATTCTTTTTTTTTTTTTGTAGGCGTTTCTGTAGCTCGGCGCAGCCTCTCTCTTTCCACTGGGGAAAAGCAGTCCGCAAAATGTTGTCACTGGGCCACAGCCAAAGCAAACGTTAGGTACGATTGTAACAACACAAACTGGCGAAAGAACTCTTCAGATAATCACACACTCTGTGTATTTATAGACGTGTGTGTGTGTGTGTGTGTGTGTGCGTGTGTATACTACGTGGGCTGCGTGTGCGTGTCCTTGACTTTGGATCCAGCAGATGGCAAACGAGCTGGTTCCCATGTGGTTTCCACTGTGACAACAACAGACCTTCAAATCAATTGAAGTTTATTGCTCTTAAAGTTGCCCCATAATTGCCTCTTATAATCTCTGAATGGGTTAGATTATATGTATCAAAGTTTATGGAACTCATTCAATTAAGTTATAATGAATGCCTATTTAGATAACTCGACATACCTTTTGATTTAATATACCTTTCGTGCTTTCGGTCATAAGCACAGCTCAAGGTTATTTCTAAATTTGGGTGGAGTGCCCACTAACAGCATTGATTGTATTTACATTTTTATTGAATTTTCTATTTATACGCCAGCACCCGAAAATGGGTAAAAAGTGTTGTCGAAATGATTGACATTATCTTCTACATATAACGCATATTTAATGATGCCCGTGCACAGTGAGCACGACATCGAATTATATTTACTTCCACAGCAAATTCTGCCTCAGTTCTGAACAGGTGTGCACTTGAATGCAACAAAATCTTTTAATATGTTTATTTAAGTGACTTGTTTACGAGTTGAGTCTATTGAATAAAATAAGGCAGAACTATTTATGGAAGTCAAGGATTAGATTAGAAAATTAATGGCTTTTAAATATCCAAATTCCGTTTTCAAATTTGTTGAATAATCAATTTGTTATACCCATTAAAAATGGCTAAAGAGGGCATGATATATCTGTGCAAGTGTATGTCAGAGGCAGTAAGAAACATCGACCTCATAACTTATATACATATATATTCTTGATCACGACGACGAGCTAAGTCGAACTATGCGTCAGTCTGTAAGTCTGAGACTTGGAATTTTCAAATATTTATATGCATGAAATATATACATAGTCTTATATACTTATCACAGAACGAGCTTAACAAATGTTTTTAAACACACACCAAACCAACGGTGTGTTTCTATATTTAGTCCCTGAAAATTGCATACGGATCGGACTATAAGTACCGAAGTAAATCAAGAGTGCATTTCCCATACATCGCGTAGGCAAAGGCGCAGCAACTGGTAGCAAATCAGGGTATCTGCTTGTCGGGCGCTTTTGGCTAAAGTACTATTATTTGTGTTGGGCTTAAAAGTGTTTCAAGTATTTGATAGTCGCGCATAGCTTAAATTGGTTTCCACCGGGCATTTGTAATCAGTTCGCTTCGCAGCAGGAATTTCAATATGCTGGCTACCAGTGGATGCCTATTGGCCACTCGCCAGCAAGCTCACAGATACATACACACACACCCATAAGATACACTTACAGAGCACTCACAGATACCTACCTACTTGTGTTTAGGGATGGTAAGTGGGAACGGCACAGATGGCAGTCATTTAAATACAAATAGCAATTTACGTGCCGTTAAAGCTTTTTGGCCATTTCACTTTTAAGCCGAGCAATAAAAACAAGTGCTCGACTTGCAAAGTGCTCGACTAGCTCATACCACGTAATCAGGTCGCCTGCAAAACTGTAAAGCCCTTTAATGCAAAATGATTATATTTCTTGATCCTCCATTTTGATAACTTGCATATCGCTTAGCATCTATAGAAACACTTCTTAGCTACATAATCCTACTGTTAATGGGCATAGGGTAAGCAGAGTGCGGCAGGGCGAGCATTTGCCTGACTGGGCTAAGCTGCGCTGGGCCTTGGCCATGGCCCGAACTATAGACTAGATATTGTGCTAGCTGAAAGTGCAATCAATGCACAGTCACGTTGCAATCAGACCCCTGCGGAGAGCAGCGGAACGTCTCGCAGCATGGAGCTGTCCACTGTCCCCGGTGCTGCGAGCCCAGGCTAAGTGGCTGTGGACCTGCGTTGGCTCCGGGCTGTGTTTGTGGGCCGGCCAAACACAATGCAAAAGCGAAATTGTTGCTAATGCAGTGCGTTAAAGGTGACGAGGTTCGTGTCGCTGCAGTTATGTCTAGAAAATATTTGCCCGCCTGGAATTTTATATTCTGTGTTGAGCTGAAGTATGCGAACGCTTAAACTATTTTGGCATGCTTTTCCAGGCGGATGCAAAGAAGCCACGCTTGGTGGGGCACAGTGGTCTGGTCTGGTCTGGGCAAGGTTGGTCTGGTGTGTATTCGGCCCAGTTAGCCGCCATATTGGGTAAACTGCAAACGCAATTTACATTTGATCCGCTGATTATCGCAGCACATTGGCAGCAGGCCGTGTTTGTCCAACTCTAGTTGGACAATTTTTGTAAGGCCGGATCAGTTTATGGCCAAAATATATCATGGACAAGCATATGCTGCTTACTGCAAGCCACTTGCGAAATATTTCCGAATTAAAAGCTCATTTCGCCAGACAGCTTCCCGCACTCTCTGTCTCTGTCGCTGTCTCTGCTCTCTCTTGTCTGGTCAGCGTCCTCGGCAATGAATTTGGCCAAGCGACGCGACCAACTGGAATTTTGTATCCATTGCAAAGTCTAGAGCATAATCAACAAATGTGAATCGAATTACATGGATGTCGATGGCCTCGAAGCCAGCCCAGCCCAGCCAGCTACGGAAGCCCCTTGCTTGAATTTTGGTGCACATTTTGAACTGGCCAAATGATGCCGTCCAATGATTTTCAAGTCTATATAACACCCTGGTCTATTGCACAGTTTTAGCAAAAACAATTAACAGCTGGCAAAGGGTCAAAGTACTCGAAATGAATGCCAAATGAATTGAGTGGAGCCGAGTGGGACTTTGGGTTCCAAGTGCTGCTTCCCAAACACCATCCTTCAAGTGCTGGTAAAATGTGCTTGCAGTCGATTCTGCTCTTGTATTTACTCCTAACCCAAAAACTAACAGCACAACTCACTTTCCGAGGCACATGCGCCCCTTCCTTGGTCCATCTTTTGTCCAGTTGGCAATGCGAATTGTTAAGACTGCATATCTGCACTTGTCGCCACTTCTATGCCACAAACCCAGCTAGCTATAGCAATGAAACTATTCATTTATATTTGAATGCGCCATGAGCAATCGCCGCTTGCCACAAGCATCAGGTATAGAATGTAATTCTCAGCGGTGGGATTTGGTTTCATTATTAAGGCATTTGTTCATAATCTGACTCTGTTGGGATCTGGAGGGTTGGGGAAGGCCGTCAAGTAGTGCCAGCTGCGGTTATAAGAGGATCGCTGAGCCAAGGCGGAGACGAAGAACACCTCGCAGTGTCATAAACAGCAGAAGCTTACGACAACAAAGCCCGGAACAATCAAATTACATTCGAGCAATCGCCGGGCGAGTCTCAAGGCTGGCTGGCTGCTGTGGCAAGGCCTGTAGTGGGGTGAGTGACACCCCCTAATGGAGCGCAGGGTTTGAGATAAAAATAAATTAGCAATATACGAAGAATGTAAAGAGACCTTGAGGACGAGGCAGAGACAGAGCTGGTGCGGGGCCAAAGGGAGCAGATTCTTAGACTGCATCGTGGAAAATGAAAAATGTTCATAAGATTTTACGGCCAATCATTTTTCCAGCCACATGTATGAGCGATGGGGTAAAGTGGGTGAAAGGAGTGAAAGTGGATAAAGAGAGGGAGGTTGCGGACGTTTAATGTCGCCATCATCACATCGATGATAAATTCATCGATTATTGGGCTTTTTGGCGATATTTGTAGCGGCCCCCAACAACGTACCCCAATCTGGGGATGTACGTGTTGTGGCGTCTAAAGCATTTGTCACGATGTCTGCTAGGAGGATACCGCCAGGAGGCCTCCTTGTCGGGGGCAAGCTGTTTATGAATAATTATAAATCGAAGCCTATTTTTAACTGTTTTATTTACGATTCGTAATTGCCAGCGGGCGAATCGGGAGTGGACCTCTCTCAGACTCGAGACCTCGTTCAGGTCGCTCACGCACAATTGGTCCAACATTCACCATCACACTCATTCAGAAGCACTCACACTCACGGCCACACTCACTCGTCTGACTGGGGGCAGTCAAGTCTACCAAAAAATAGCAAATAGCAAACAGCTAAGACACGGCCAGGACATGACCAGGACACACACACACAAATTAACTGTTTGGTGCTTAAGGCAGTTACTAACTGTGAGGTCAATTCTCTCTACAGGTATTGGAGCGGAGCAACCGTTTGAGTTAACCTTGAGTAACATTTTCCAGTCGATAATTTAATTCTAATCCTCAAACTACACTGTTTTAGAGTACACTTAAAAAGAACAGCGCTCAGAAAATCCTTGCTTTCTTAATAGAGAATTTATTTCCAAACAGATAGTTTTTGTTTTTCTAAATATCTTGAAACAGAGATTTTTAATTATAAAAGGCATTTTTTCCATTTTTAGAAACAGTTTATATCGTTTGAGGCATTCTTTCCTTAATTTAGAAATGATATTTAAAAAGTAAAAAATATTATATCAAAAGAAAAACGGACGCTAAATGATTCTAAAATTTAGACAAACAATATACCAAAATGTTTGGTAACAGGGCAGCTTAAGAACAACATATATTTTTTTCAGAGTGTACATAAACGCAGTTTGTGCGCGCATCGATTATCCTTTCCCATCAGACACATAATTTCTATTTCCCATCAAAGTTGGGCCAGCCAAGTGGCTTCATCTTAAACGTTTGTTTATTTCATGATTGACCGCGGAGAGCATCGGCACTCAGGCACGGCCGGATGTACGCCAGTCAAGTTCACGGTCCTCATGTACGTATGTGTGGACATCCTATCCGCCAGAAGAAGAAGGAGAGTTCACTGGCAAGTGCTTTGCCAGTTGTACGCACAGTTTGCGGAGCGCGTGTCTTGAATACTCACGTGTCTTTGATTAGAGTCTTAGTTTTGGCATCAGGCTTTAGTTAGTATTCAGATATTGGCCAATGCCCAGGGCAGTGAATGGACTCACTTATTTGACTGTTCGGGCAAGTGCTTAGCAGAGCCGCAAAATAGCATCAAATATGGGCAGGCTTTAGCCTTGGCAGTTATTTAAAAGTCGATTTAACCAGTTCACAATCGGCTTAAAGGGTACAAGGGAAAAGCTCTTGAATAGGCCAATAATGCGCTGCAGGAGCATAGATAGGGGGCGGAATGAGGCAGACGATCAATGTACTGCCTTGTGGCTTTGGTGTGCCACAAATTGTGGTTGTTATTGTCAGCTCGTGTTCGTATCGATGGGAACTCTCATTTGCATGACGAACAGATGTCGCCGGCGGGAGGCAGCTGCTGTCGCCCACAGCGAGATCGAGGTCCATCAAAACTCAATTATACGGGCCCTGGCGGGGCCGGGTCCACACCGGACAGTGTCCGGCCGAGCCGAGCCGTGCCGGGCCGGGTTTTTATTTGAACGCAAAGCTTATTAAATTTTTGTGTGTTTGTACCCGAAGCAACGAGCATGCCTACTGCGTCACCTGGCTGCCAAATTGTCAACAAAAGTTGCAGCTGACAAGGCGACAAAAAAGCGCAAAGTGGACAGCATTTGTAAATATACCCAAAAAAACGAAAAAAAAAAACAAAATGCGACCAAAGTCGTTTGTCAAAAACAAAAAAACAAAACAAAAAACGTTCCAAATTGCTTTGCACCACGGTCGTGGTCGTGGTCAAAAGCTGTATCCTATTGCTGATGATGTTTCTTTTCCCTTTTTTTTTTTTGAAGCTGCGCTCGCATTAGCCAACTCAACAGGCTTTTACCATACCCAGTATATCCAATTATTGTGGAAACATTTTTATTAAATTGATCAAATAAATACTTAAACAAAGTGTTTCTGAAATTATTTAAGCAGTTCTTTTGCAACAAACGATAATATTAGTAAAAATATAACTAGCTATAGTAAGTGATATTCTGGTTAATAATAGCATACATTTAAATATCAAAATTATATATATAACAACAGGCATCTGTGCTTCAATTAATGGTTTATTTAAAAATTAAAATTAATAATAATAATAATAAATAACAATAGTAAATATTGTTATATCTTTATATATTAAACTGTTTGTCCTGATTGACCGACTGATTGATTGATTCGTGATCAACGCACAGCCCAAACCGTAAGAGCAAGCAAGCTGAAATTTTCACTGTAGTTACATTATGTGGTGAAGGTGCACGTTAAGACGGGAGTTTCGGGAGATTCCACTCGCAAGTGTGGAAAAATCGCGAAAAACGTTTGTATGTAACTTTTTTGTTTACCATCCGATCGGCCTCAAACTCATTTTCCCAGATCTTTGATCAAATTCATTTGAGAGGTGTTCCACACTTTTCGAAAAATGCATTTCTCCTTGATGGAAATGGGGGTCAAAGATTTGGTGGGTGATGTTACGTTTTCAACTTTATTTCCAAGGATCTACATATATGAAAAATCATTTCAGACGTGTTTCACATTTTTCGCAAAATCAAAGCTTCCTCGGGGGAAAGTGCTATTCAACGATTTTTTTGGGGAAGTTTTCGTTTTGCGAATTTATTATATGCGTGCCACGGGCAAGGCCGGATTATATCCGCTAGTTAATAATAAGAGCACAATACAGTACAACATATGGGAACAATGCAAATGATGAAAGAATAAATGAATGAATTCCATGTAAATTTTCATTAATCTCAAAAATACCTGATTTAACAGAAAGATGCCAGGTATTTAATTTAGTATAATGCGAATTTTCATTAATGTCAAACATTAGTCCGATTCTCAGAAGGGTGCACAGCATGCCTTTGTTTAGTTTTTGGATAAAACAGTGCGAAAGTGTAGAGTGTTCCCGGTCCAGCTCCAGCTCCTGCTCCTGTTGTTGTTTCATTTTGTCCGAGTCTGTCATTTTATGGCTTGTTACTTGCCCGAATATTTATGTATATATATACCTCTTTTTTGTTTTGTTTTTTAGAAAACTTTTAGATGCAGTAATGGGAGCAGGGTGCGGCTTGTTGTGGTTATTTTGGGTGCCATGCGGCCAGTTTAATGTAGAAAAATACGTTTTATAATTGACTTTCTTGTTTGGACATTGTGAAGTTTGATTGCAAAAACAGAAATGGAATAATAAAATAAATGAATGAACGCTGTGATTACCTACAGAGAAGGCAATGGGATTGTATTTCCTGGAAAGCATTCGAGAAACGTGCAAGAATTGCATTTTGAGGGGGTTTGACAATGTGCTAGCTTAAATAGTGCAGCAACAATTGAAGCAATAAACAAGTTTTTTAACAAAGAAGTAGTTGATGGCAAGAAATCGCTATTCATTGAACGATTATTTGTGGTCAATTTACAATTTAAGTTCTGGCAAAATGAAAAGCCAAAAATCATTAAATCAATTGCTGCAGCTTAAGTTGTTGTCACTGTTATTGCAGGAACTGCTGCTTTTGCTGCTGTTGCAATTGCTCCCTTTGTTGTCTGCAGCTGTTGAAACTGTCCTTTGTGCCTGTCCAGCTGTCTGCTGCCGTTTGTGCTAGCACAGCCAGTGGCAGTTGCTTTGCTTAGTGGCCGTCACCAGTCGCAATTTGATTTGCCCGCCAAATGGCCAAGCAGTCAGTTAGTCGGGCAGTCAAACGATTTACGCATTGCCGGAACACTGCAGACAAATAAGTAGTATATATTCAAGCAGCCCTTCGTGGAGTCGGGCGACATTTTAAGCAGCTTAAATCCAACGCACTCAACCGGCGACAAGTGCATAAAATAAAATGGCAACATCTACTGCATTGTAAGCGGAGCTACAGCAACAGCTGCAAGGACGAAGGATGCGGATGTCAACTGAGACTGTTGCCATGCTAAATCGTTGCATTTGCATTTGCCTCGGCCCAGTCTTTCTCACTTGGCTTGCATTCAAACAGCATGCAATCCATTTCAAATGTTTAAGCAACTTGCCATGAAAGCGACTTGGGCGATATTTCATGACCAACTATTTATCTATTCATGTGGATAAAAACCGCCGCTATTTTAAGAGGGAAAAGTCGCGAGCCTGACTGGCTTGTAGGAAAACTTTCTTTCTTTCTGTCGTGTGCAAAATAGTTTCGAATTGGGGCATACAAATCCGGAGTAAACATGCCATAACTCGCATCGGATGGGAATTTGATATGCTTGTCAGGGACTCAATTTCTTTTTCTTTCTTTTAAAAATTCCACACACATCATGTACATAAATATCTTATCGCCAAAGACCTTGTTCATGAGCCTAACCCTAATTGATTTCTCTGGAAAAACAACGCCCGTTTATCTACCATCTGCCGGCTTATGACATGATTTCTCAGGAAATGGATAAGTCTTCTGGGAATACCAATTCACCAGCTTGGCGCACTTGACTGCAAGCGATCATTGTTGGTTCTGCGAAAAAGTCCTGGAGGGTTGTGTGCGCGTGTGCACTTAGGGTTAACAAAAGTTTTGAAATTTAAATTTAATGTACATTTGCTTCGCCACCGTCAAAGTTTTTCAATTATAATTAAGCAGAGGTTCTAAAGTTGCATACATCCCGTTGTCAAGTGTGTTTTAAATAAAATTAGCGAAATTCTAATCGCAGCGCCAATGCGGCGTATGTGCAACATAGTTGACGGCCTTACACAAATCGACACCAAATAAATAAATATTATGCAATTGTTTTAATTGGCCTTTAATTTCGTGTAATCATTTTATGCATTGCATTTTCAGCTTTAATTTTTTACCCTTTTTTATACCCTTGCAGAGGGTGATATCATTTAGTCTCGAAATTTTTAGCATTAATTGGCCTAATGTTTATAGCACGAAAAATAAATAAAATACGATTTATGTTTCACATTTCAAACAAACCGAAATAAATCACCTGATGACAGAAGCAATTGCAAAATAATGTTCACTAATTATTATTAACCACGAAAAATGAATAACATTTATGATTATTGCGAAAAGCTGGCTTGATCGTACTATGTACATACAATTACTTAACACAAATATGTTTGTTTAACAATTGTTTGCCAGCTGAATAAACAACGCATCGCTGCACAGTTGTTATCAAATTAACGAGTGCTCAATGTTTCAAAAGGAACCGCAACTAAGCCCCCTGGCAATGCTCTTGTTTAAGCCGCTTCATATTATTGTAACCACAAAATGCTTTAAAACGCGTCAGCCTTGAATGCGCATTATTATTAACTCAGCTAATAATGCCATTTTAATATACAGTTGTTACACAACTAAAGTGGAGGGTAACATACAGTTGCGAGAGTTGGAGGAGAGGACACCTCCGATTCGATCCGTTTCGACTATAAATTTAATATATCACAATAGTAAATTCCATTCAGAAGTGTGTAAATACGAATTCGATTCGGCGAAATTAAATTTATCACAATAGAAATTCCTTTCATTCATCGGAAAAATGGGTGAAAATCTGAGAATTGATATTATATTGTTATATTTCCATATGCATGAAGCTGGGTCAAATCATGGTTAGTCATAAAATTTAATGTACAATTTAAGCTTTAATTGAGAATCGCCCGTTCTACTGAAAATATTGCTAGCCATAAATATTTTCATTCAGAATTCGCGGGCTAAATTGACTCTCGACCCAAAATTGACATCATCCAAAAATGGCTAGATATGCGCAATGATTGGGACCCAAGCTATTTATGCTTTGGGGCTGAGAGTTTTAGCACTAAGGCTTTTCGAAATAAATTTACATCTAAGGAAAAGTAAGCGATAGATAAATTATTTGCATTCCCGCAATGCCTGCTATTGATTATTTTCACATATGGGATTTGAAGTGATATCAATCGTTTTGGGTGCGTCTGAGGTCAAGTTCTTCCGCGTCGGCCTCCGTCCTCGCACAGTAAATCTCACACCAAGCTGCAGCATTGGACGTGCCGGAAAAGTCATTGGCCAACAAACCATAAAAAACATTAATTACTTTTGTATTCGAAAACTGTCAACGGCAACGGCAATCAACTGGCAAATTATTGGCAGGCGGCCGCTTAAGCAGCTGGAGCTCTGCTCCACCGCCGGCAGTTGCCGGCAGAAGGTTGTGGCCCGGACGATTAGATGAGCTAATATACCATAAATACTTTGGCTGATTTATGCTCCAGACCCTGCTCGACTGAGCAGCAGCAGCAGCCCAACTGGGATGCCCCAGTTGGGGCCCGTGCATCATAAGGGCATTTTACGAGCACATAAAATACAAAATTGCTGAGACTTAACATTGACTCTTCCTGCTGCTGCCCCACCCCCTCCTTTACTTCGTTCCATTCCCTTTGCTCTCTCTCCCGTGCTCTCTCCTAATGCAGCCCATTCAATTAGTGTCCCTGTTTGTAACTGTTCCGAGTTGGTTGAAAAAATGGTTATCGATTTGTATTTAGCTACATTGAAATATTTACTTGTGCTCCATTGCGTTTCCATTCCCCGCACCACAAATATACGATTGAGGATATTGTGTAATATGGACAACTTTAAGTTGATGATTGTCAATTAGAGCAAATTGAGCTTTAATTAATTACTCGACTATAAAATTCGATTACTTTTGATTCTTTTCGACAATTATTAAAATTGGTTTATGACTGAGCAACTTTGGAGCCCACAAGATATATATTTCGCGCTCCTTTCGTAGCTTATAATTCTCAAGTGGTTATAGCTTATACAAAAATGTGATTAGATGCTTTCACCGAAACAAAATTTTAATAAAAAGTCAGAAATTTAGAAAAAATAATTAAAATTAAAATTGATTAATCCCAGTATGGCACATTAAGGTAGTCTGATTATATACCCATTCGCTACGGGTGCATCAGAAAAAGGATCCACTTTACAGCGATGGCAGCCGCGTTGCTGTTGCACGAATGTTGGCAGGGATTTGGCTGGCTAGTTGGTTATCTCCAGCTCCGCATTTGAAAAAGACGGCGTCCAGATGTGCGCAAAAGAACAACAAACGGCCCAAACCCTGTAACATTTGAAATATGAATTTTCGAAATATTTTAACTCGCAATTACAGCTAATTACTTGCGTTCATTAGACAGACAAATGCAAATTCTGCAAAATGCTGCTCGCTTCCACCTCCACCGCTTCGGCATTTCCCTTCTCCGTTCACCGTAACTGGAATGTGGCGCGGCTCGTGCATAATTAACTATTTTGCTTGCTTTAATTTGAGTAATTTTAATAGAATGCCAATGGAAATTAAAGGTTTATTATAAAGCTGCCAACTATAAAGGAAATTAAATAGACTTTAAAAGAAACATCAAATACAGAATATTCGTTGCCCTTAGGGCATATGCAATAGCTGAACAGATTTTTCATTTGTCTTAATTAAGAATTTCAGAAACTGAGGTTAGGTTTTATAAGTTTCCTACTAAATGTATTGCAGTTGTTCCTTGTACATTGTGTTTATATTCAGAGCATAAGAATTAAATGGCTTACGCCTCGCTTAGCCCAAAGAAACTCGAGCTGGCTGCTGCCTGGGCTGCTGTTGGGTGTCGAATAGACTCAAGGACTCTAAACTCTTTGCAACCGAAGTGCGCTACAACTTGCACTTCCAATTTCAATTTAAGTCCGCCAGAGGCTACGGACAGCAAGAACTTGCCAACTGTTAACGGCTTGCTCTTTGCACACGCCTTTTTTTACAGACGATGTTTACGAGTTCGTCTGAATAACTCACCTATTTCCCACCCACATATCTACCTCCATTACCCACCCACATAAGTACCTAGTTACACAAAGTTTTCCACAGAGTTCTTTCGTTCACTTTAACTTCCGTAGCTGCAGCTACTGCAGCTCCTTCCTACATAGCATGAAAATATTCTTTGTCGTTTTCGGGACGGACTATGAACGAGCTATGCGAATAGCAGGCTTTTTTTGCTGCCAGAGCAAATAATGCGAGTGCCTTGAATCGCGCAAGTAATGGACAAGGGGTGAGTAAGGGGCGTGCTACTGTGTACTGTCCCCATCCCCCAATCTCGACTTATGGTCCGCTCTCCTCTGGCTAGGTTTTTAATTTCTAGTCTTGATTTGGTATTGACCGAAAGCCTGTATACCATATAATTACTGTAAGCATGGGGTATAAACATTTCAACATTTTTTAATTTAAGGTACATACCATATTAATGTAGACTGGGTTTCGTCATCCTCTAGAAGATTAAAATTTTTTAAAAGAATACCTATACATCAAATTTGTAAGTTCTTAGCCAAAATATTTTTGCATAATTTGATGCAGTTTATATGTGTTTTATATTATATAAATTCAATCGCCCTTTGCTGGATGCTGCTGTTGCTGCTGTTGTCTGTGTAGCTGGCGCCTGGCTTCTTCGATTTCCAGGATACGTTGCAGCTCAGTATCCTCCTCCTTGGACTTAGCGATTGGCTTTGGTTTCTTTGGCCTCTCCTGCGACAGGGCGAGCAGCGTTGCCTTCGGAGAGAGGACTTCGTAGGCCACCTCTGCCATCATATTGAAGAGCGTTTGTGCTCGCAGTGTTACCATAACGGATCGAATGCATTTCGTGAGCATGGTTGGCATTTGTGTCAGCTCAAAGGCATTGTCTATGTAGCGTATGTTCGGCTTGATGCCAGGAAAAAGGTCAGCGAATATGTTCAACTGTTTTGAAAGCAGACCCACGGATAGAACGAACTCGTTGCGATCATCGAACATGTAGCATTCGCATCGACAGCGTGGATCGATTGTCGGGGATTTGCCGGCCCAGTAGCTCTCGGTCCTCACGTACATCTTGATTTCCAGCAGCTCGGCAATCCTGAAGAAGGTCAACAGTTGCCTGTTCTGCGGTATGGCCCGCGCGTTTATATTTTCAACGAGCCTGGCCAGATTGTCAAATGCCTGCTTGGCGGTCATGCGGCCTAACTTTTTCTGCAGCTGATCGTAGGCACGCTTCGAGAAATTGGGGGGCACCTTTACCGGTTCCATCAGCCGTTCAAAATATGATGATCTAGCTCTTATGATCGATTGCGAGCAATCAAATTTCAGCTTTGACAGCTCGGATGGGATATAGATGGCACCCTCGGACTCGCACAGCGCGTGCGGCTTCCACAACACTTTAACCCCATCGGATTTCACCTTGGGTGGCTCCTCGCGTGCCATTTTCTTCGCCAACTGGGCAGCGTCTTTGCTGGGCTCTACCTTAAAATTGACGCGACGCTTCGAGTTCAGGCCTACACAACAATTCCACAGCCGCTCGCGCTGATAAAGCATCTCCCTATCCAGCTGGGGAATAAATATTTTTCGTTTGGTTGAAGCCTTAGGCTCACGGTTGTTGTCGTTGGGCTGTGGCTGTGGTGGTTGTGCCGTCAGCTCCGGAGGTTTCATTACCTCACCGTTGGCAATTGGTTGTCCTTGTTTGAAGCGCTGCTGCACATAGCCAAGATCAGTCGTATTGGTGTTCCTTTCCTTGTCATCCTGCAGATTGAACCCGTGTGGCAAGTCCCAGTCCTTAATGGACAGCACGCTGCTAAACACATCCTGTTCCGGCGGTAGGACGGCATTAAGACCTGGACATGGATTAGAGTAAAAACATGAAATGTAGCTGGTCTCGACCGAGGCGGAGCTTTCCTTTTCTGAAAGCTCTTGAGCCATTCCGTCAGCCATCCTTAGATCACAGTTTGAGAAAACCGAGTCCCCAGCATGCGTATAGGCATTTGGGAACATAGGTTTAATAACGTTGCTGTCGATGGAAACTTGCGATTCAGCATGCGGTTCCATTGGTCCCTTTACGATGGAATTCCTGGCTGCCAATGGAGCCCTAATCATAGATACAAAACTGTTGCTCGTGACCGGCGATGGTGAGCGTGTGCCCCGCGGAGTCTGATACTCCAATTCGCTACTGACGATGGAAGCTTTCGAGTTGATCCGAGTTGCCACTGGAGTCCTATTCAAGGAACATTGGCTCTCCTTCGTGATAGGCGAATTGGAACGAATTTTCGCAGAATCGTTGCCGTCGTTGCGATTCCTTAACGGGGACCTCAATATGGAATTGCTGCTGTCGGTTGTAAGTGGCACATTGGAGCGAGGCTTCATTAAAGTTCTGATATTCAGCTCGCTGCTTTCGTTGGAAAGGAACGAATTGGTACGCTTGCCCAAGGCATTTCTCTCCTTGACATTGCCGCTTTCGTTGGACGCCGGCGAATTGGAACGATTCCTCGCCAGCGCCGAATAGGTTCGATTGTTAAGTAGAGGCTTGTGCTCGGAGCTGCAGCTGTCGTTAACCGGCGAACGGAAGCGCGATTCCAACGAAACTTTCCGCGTGACGTCGCGATTTCCCACGGGTACGTGTAAGTGCGTGGGCTTGCAGCAGTCCTTGCTTACCGGCGAATTGGTACGACTTCTCAAAGCCGAAATGGGACGATTTATAATAAGATACCGTGACTCTGTACTGCCGCTCTCGGCTGTGACCGCTAGATTGGAGCGGGTCTTGAAATCACCGTCGCCACGGCGCGAGCTCTTCTGCTTTGCCGCATGACGTCCATCCACGCTGCTAGAGACGATTGCTACCGGCGAATCGGAACGACTTAACAATGCCGAATGCGAACGATTCCTAATCTGTGATCTTTGTACCAAACTTGTGCTCCCGTTTGCTACCGGCGAATCGGAACGACTTCTCATTACCGAGCGGGTGCGATTCCTAATTAGCTCTCCTTGTACTGAACTAGTGCTGTCGTTGGCAACTGCTGAATTGGAACGACTTCGAACTGTCGGATGGGTACGATTTTTTGCCAGTGACCTATGTTCGGAACTGTTTTTCTCCATCTTTGGCTTAGGATTAATGGAAACGTGCGGTTTGCTGCGAGCTTTCGGGCTGGGACTGTTCTTGTTGGTTTCATGCGAATGGTCACGAGCTTTCAGCCGGAATTTAGTTCTGTGATTGCGATCTTTGGCGGCCACTTGGGGCTGAATACGCGTATTCACCGAAGCTCGTGGTATTTGATTGCTACTCTCGGGGCTAAAGGGAGCACGTAAGCGCTTCTCCAATGGGTTCCTTCGGTTGGATGATGTATTGTCTTTGGTGGCCTGCAATTGGGAACGAGCTCTTATTGAAGTTTTCGATAAGCGATTGCTATTTCCGACTGGCAAACGTGAGAATGTTCCCACTAGAGTCTTCTGCTTCATCGAATTGTTCTTGTGGGCGATATTCGGTTGCGGACGTGAAAGGCAATCATGTCGGACAGGCGTAGGACGCTTTTTAGGATAAGCCTTAGTCGCTGCCGGCGAATCGGTACGCGTATTTTTCTTGATGTCCTTAGGGACCTTTTCTTTTTTTTGGGGCTTACAGTGCCGGTATCTAAGGGTTATATTGTTTCCCGCATAAGATAAACGGATAGATCTGGAAGGTTTTTGTTGAAATACTTCAAAGATTCGGCTCTTAACTTCTGTTCTTTTAAATGCATGCTCCAGTTCAAGATAGTCCGAGCTGTATATTATGGAATAGTTGTCGGCCCTCTGGGTATACACAATTAGATCCTTTTCGTCGGTGGTCAGGCTGGTTACACCCAGATGTCTTTCGCCATCGATTGCATAACCATGGACGATGTGCTTCTCCGTTGTCGTTGAAGTGGGCGTTATCACAAGCAACAAATTCTGTAACTGTTGAATGCCAAACAGTTTGTTCACAACACTATCTGCATTGGGCTCTGAGTTATGATCACAAGTTAGCTGGGGCCTTACAAAACGTTTTGTCACCTCGAAGGGACGAACCCTGAGTACTCTGGTAACATAGCGACCGGGAAAAGTTACTGTGTCAATTCTGTCGAGTATCCCGGTATCAGACGACAATATTCTGGAGCTGCAGCCAGGGCTTGTTGCTTCCCTGTAGATCGTTCCCAAAATATTTTCGACGTCTTTACGCGCTCTCTTTTGTTTTCCTTGTCGGCTAGCGCCCTGTAAAGATTTTACACGGTCGCTCTCGTCACTCATATTAAAAAACCAAGTTTTTATTGCAGCCGAAATAGAAAATGTACGAGAAATAAAAAAGATTCTTATGTGTTTTACTTTTAACTTTTTGAATCCAAAAATTTAGGAAAATTAAAATCCGTCCGACTCGAGTCAGTAACAAGTTAAAACTAAAATAAAAATTCCATTTGCCTTCCTATACACATCCTAAGCGACGTTTAAGTCAGGGAAGACTTGACTTCATCGCGTTTGCCTCTTTGAATTTGAATCAGAAAACGGTATTTAATAGGCGGACATTTTGTATAATAGAAAAAAAAAAAACTCCTCTGAAAAGTTGTCACTAGAAAGCCCTTTTGAATCTTTTCCTTTCGGACTAGACTTTATTGTCTTTTTTAAATCTCATACAGTTTACTACAAATTTAACATTGGGTTGGTTCGGTTCAAGTTCACAATTATAAATTGTTTCCGCTGGAATTTGTTTATATCAATTGACATTGGGTAAATGTTCATATAGAAAAATAAAAACAAAATGATAAAATACGAGAAAAATAACCATATGCTAGGTCCTGTTATATATTGTTTTCGTATTTCCTACAAGTCTTTTTATATTGACAGCTTTCTTAGTTGTCTTAGCATTAGCTGTTGTAACATATTCCGAAGAAAATAGGACTAAGTTATTTATATTCCAGTAGACTTTGGGTTTCAAAGGCTGTGGCTAAATGGAAGCACGTCGTCTAGAGCGACAGCGCCGGGACTCGGCCAAGAGCAGTGCCGCAGAAACGCTGCCGTCGACGAAAGACGAAGAGTTTCATATACGACTCATCGAATTATATGGCCAGCATCCATGCCTGTGGAAGACGTCGCTGAGCGAGTACGAAGATGCAGAGCTGAAGCGTCAGGCCTGGCAAGATATTAGCGGCCAACTGGGCGCCCATCTGACACCCTCCTTTGTGCGCAGTCGCATCAGCAGCATGCGCTACCGGCT
Organism: Drosophila lacicola; assembly: GCA_035045355.1. Classification (NCBI taxonomy): domain Eukaryota; kingdom Metazoa; phylum Arthropoda; class Insecta; order Diptera; family Drosophilidae; genus Drosophila; species Drosophila lacicola. Next base: position 30,386,536 of record JAWNPB010000148.1, read on the forward strand.
AAACGTGTACAAGCTGCAAATGCTTGAGTACAAGATGAGCCCCGCCAGCGGGAAGCAGCCCGAGAAGCTCTACTACATCGATAAGTTTGCCTTCCTGGACGAGGCGAGCAGCTCGCAGCAGCAGCAGGAGCTGCAGCAGGCAGACGATGGAACCGACTTGGATGTCAGCAAGTCCGATCTGAGCATTGCCAGCATATTCAAGCAGCGCATGCAACGGCAGCAGCAGCAGACGGAGCAGTTGCCTCAAGTGCTGCAACGCCTGAGCCAGAGCGATCGCTCTGAAGGAGCTAAGGACATGTCGCCGGGCAACCTGGATGACTTGGCGGAATTCAGCATTGCCAGTGTTGTGAAGAAGCGTATGCAGCAGTCGCTGCAGCCGCAGAATAGGATCATTCCAAAAGTTCCCGACTCGCTCTTGAATGCACGCCGTCTGTTACAGAAGTCGCAAAACAAGCAATCAGTTGGCGATCACGTGTACGGTGCAACCGGAATCCCCAAACAGAATACTCAGGCTCAAAATCAGGATATTGATAGCATGCTGAAGCAGCGTATGCATCGGCTGGGCCTTGCCGAGCAGGGACGCGAGTCGGCGGGCAGCTTGGAAAGTTTTGCTGACTTTCGCGGATCTCTCGTCAACATTCCGAGTGTTGTCAAGAAGCGTATGCGACAGCAGTTGCCGATGGGCATGGCGCGCAACATGGAACCGGAGAAGTTCACCCCAAAGAGCTTCCTCCAAAAGCCGGAGTCAGTGTTGACCATACCACCGACCTCGGCCACGCTGCGCGCACAGCCAGGCGATTCGGTGTCCACAACAAAAGTGTCCAAGCACCCGGGCCAGCCCAAGCCGTCAGACTCCGAGGATCAAATGTCAGATGAGGAAGAATTTTATCGCTTACACTGGAGCGTGCGTCAGCAGCAGCGTTCTCGTCGTCCAGCCGGAATGGCCTCCAACCGTGACCTCATACCGCAACCCGTGCCGCCCCTGTTGCTTGGCATGCGCACCACTTCCAACATGGAGAGCGCGCACGATACAAAGACCTAAGCATACACGTAGCCCACACCATCTACACCAACCGTGCACACCATCTTCACCATGCATAGTAACTATTTTAACTATTTGACTATGATTACCAGTAGCATTAGTTCCAGTCATATTTGCTGGCATTTACACACACGCGTGTGCTTTGTTTTCCAGCAACTGTTCGAGATTTTTTTTTTCAAAATTGTGTCCATTTGGGCATATAAGTTTCTTAAGTAGTTCATATACTTGATCAAATAAAGAGAGAAACTACGAATCGCACCGATACATGTATGCACTTTCATATCTCTCCTATTACTCAAAGTTTGCCAGGTAAATTATGCTCCAATTAGGTACCCATATTCATCCAAGATAAAATATAATATAGAGCTGTACAATATAGGCTATCATATATATATATATGTATATATAGCTTTAAATGTAGAATTCCGGGTTCGATCCGCCTAGTTTCCGGACTTGGTTATAAAGAATTGCCGAAAATCGATAATTATTGGTATTCAATCTGTATTTTTAACCATCATTTGGTATAAAGGCAAACACGGATCAAGCAAATTGAGCTTGACGAATCTTAATGTGGCCTAACAAGGTATTCCAAACCTAGCGACACCTGTTTCCATTGAGCTACAGGCCGAAATTAAATATTCTCATTTGATTGACGTGGCAGGGGGATACTTTGTAAATTCTATTAACTCTTGTGGGTTTTCTTTTAATTAAATAAAATGCCAAAGCAGACTTAAAAATATCAATGATACAATACGTATAAGAAAATGTATTATTTTCCAACCTGGCTAGAATTCAGCCTTGCTTCATCTCTTTCGTTTGTACACAAAATGGTAAAATCCAATCAAAGAATTGTGCATATAGATTTTAAAGCCAGTTAATGGCTGAAACTCGACTCTTTAAAGATAAGCGAAAGAAAATTCATTTGTTTTTCTGTACAGTCGTAATTTGGTCTTCCGCCCCTTCAGTTGCTGGCCTTCTGCTGCCACCTTTCTTTCCATCTCACCTCTCTCCCTTTCTCTCTCTCTCTCATGCTTTGTCACGCTCTGGCTGCCATTTGCTGTCTCTGTTACTCGCATAAATTGGCAAAATTTTAATTTTCCACTAGATTTGCGTGGATTTTTGGCTCGTGTTTTGTTTGCTCTGTGCCCTTTTTGGTTTGCTTTGATTTTCATACCCAAGCCTTGTGTGTGTATGTATGGATGTGTGTGTGTGTGTGTGTGTGTGTGTGTTTGTATAGATGTGTGTATATTTATGTGTGCATATTGTGTTGACTATGTTTAAAGAATGCCAACCTAATACGCAGCATTTTACCGGAGATTCTTTTATATATTGTATATTTTGTTCCTTTCACACCCTTGCATAGGTTATTATTAAATCATCAGTAATTATGTAACACATAGAAGCAGATGTTTCCGACCACATAAAACAAGAGTCTGTCTGTTCGTCGATTCGTCTGTTCCTTAGTTCTCAGACTATCGTCATGAAACTTTACACGTAGCATAAAGTTACTAGAAGAACTTTCGGTCTAACATTATGGTAAAGTTTTTCAGATATCTTGGCCAGGAACTTGATGTTCATAAGTTTATCAAATCAATCTATTATATTACATGGCTCAGAGGGTTTTTTATCTTCGGCGTGCCAAAGATAGGCATGCCCAGTTGTTTTCTCATGGTGTAAGCTCTTTTTGTATTCCTATCGTTATCGACTTTCTTGTTGACAGTGACCAAGTCTAAATAGCATTAGCTTTTGTTATGTCGACATTTGCCTGGTTGTCTTTAAGCCGCCAACGCGGCGTATGATGAATGTTCTTGAGCTCAGAGCGAAAGGGAGAGGGAGAGACGGGGGGAGGGAGAGAGAGCGTCGCGTGCGTAAGGCCAACAAAGGCAGCCGTTCGCCTTGTGGGAACGAATCAATGGCCAAACGAGCTGGCATTGTTTTTAAACGCAGCGACGAGGAGCAGAGCAAATGCCATTACATATATCGTTTGTCTATTTGCATTTGATGCACGCCCCTTCAGCTGGCATCTGATTCAGTTTCCTTTGCCACTCGGCTGCTCCACTATTCCACTTATTGCACTCATCAAAAAGGGGAATGTCAAAAATTTGTATCTTACTCTTAATTTGAGCTGCTCATTCTCGATTTGATTAATTCCAGTGCTCCGCCAAATGAAATGAAGGACTGTGCGCGCTCTGCCTGGTTGCGGGCTGCGGGCTGGAGGCGCCGCTCGCAACTTGGTCATGATTTATGAATGAGATAAAAAGTCTCAATGGCAAAAGTTTTGCCTGCTCCCCAGCGACTCAGACGCCGCCATCGCCGCCGCCGTCGGCAACAAAAATTATTTTTAGTCAAGCCGTCGGCGCTCTGTGTGTGTGTGTGTGTGTGTGTGTTGTGTGAGGGGTTGGCGGGGCCTATGGAGGAGCTGGGCGCAATAAATAACAGTTGGCGCTGCAAAATTATATTCGTGGAAATGATTTGGCAGAGTTAAGGCGCCGAGTCAGTGGCCGCTCAGCCAAATGTTAAATGGGCTCATTAGAAGCGGCAAAATCAAATCAAATTGCCACCAAGTGGAACCGGTTGCAAATGTGGCGCAAATGTTGCCGCCGTCTGAAGATTAGGACTCGGAATGTAAAGATGGCTGCTTGATGCTTGCAAAACTTTATGTGTAACGGGAATAATGCTTTGACAACCGAGAAGTTTAAAGATAATTACTTAATATGCAACTCAACAATTTGAATGCCAATTTGGGTGCCAGTGAATCGGTGCGTTCTTGATTTTGTTTTTCGTTTCTTGTTTTAAGGGTATTGTTGCGGTTGCAATTGCTATTTTCAAGTGTGCGTTGTTGTTGTTGTTGCTGTTGCTGTTGCTGTTGTTGCTGTTGCTGTTGTTGCTAGAGTTATTGGTTAAGTAGTTCGCTCAGTTGCGGTCAAGGACGCGCAACTGCTCCTCGACACACTCGCGACAGGCCTCGTCCAATTCGGTGGCCTGTATATACTTTTGTACGCCATTGAACTCCTTTTTGAGTGCAGCAAAGGAGCTGGAGTAGAGCATCTTGTCCTTGATTTTCGCCTGCATCGGGCACCACAGCATCAAGAATAGCTTCTCCTTCAAGCAAGTGGAGGAGGCGCCCTGGCACTGATGATGGTACGCATAATCGTAGACCGCGTAGCGGCACTCCTCGGGCCCGCCCTTACGCAAATCGTCAAGGAAGTCATCATAGCTGGCATTGCGGCGGCCAACCACCTCCACATTAATTTCGCGCTCCTGCTTGATGGCGAATATAACATAGCGATGCTGCTTTAGTTTGCGTATCTCCTCAAAGATGCCCTTGCACTCCGTTGAAACTTCAATGCCTGAAGCCATTCTGTTGCTGCACGGGTTACTGCCTCTGCGAGCCAGTTGCATGGATTAACAGGTAGGGCGATTAGCCGGAAGAAAACTCACCGTTTTTAAATTACTGAAGAAATGTGTTTGTGCTTTATTTTAAATTTGTGTGTTTACTCAAAATTCCTTGAAATTTCGACTAACTGTACGCTTCGATTCCATTGCTCCCGGAAATGACATTGACGATCAACTGAGAGCCAGCTGTGGGGACTCCAATTTAGAAGCCTACTTTGGTCAAAACAATTGCCCAATCTTTTCTCCAAGAAATTGTTCATAAATGTCATCAAAACATTTTTGATTCTGTGTATAAGCCGAGATGTTTAAGATATAAAAATATTTATATAATAAATTAACTTGTCGAAACGTTTGTGCCCGACAGAAAAACTCTCTTTGAAGGATCGCCACTTTATGGAGCAGGAATTGATGTTGTCCGATTTATAATGATCGTCCAAGATGTGTGTCTGCCTAATGAAAGTGTCCGTTGGAAGAGCTTTCACTGTATAACCATGTCAACCAGTGTACGTAAGGGGATAAGAACATCAAATTTTCTATGCGTCAGCGGATGATATTTGAGTATCCATCCGGAGCAGTATGTAGAAGGCTTAGTCGAGCACTCACGACTTAAGCAATCCCATGTGGAAGATATTGCATTTGTTCGAGTTAGTACGTATGCACATTCGTTAATAAGTTGCTGGCACAATATGCCCAGTGTCCTAATAGGGATGTCAACTGCAATGCATCCCAGATGATGCTCAAATCAGTTGTCGACAATGATATGCCCCAGTTAGCCAGGCTGCTGGCGGTCGCGGGCGCTGGCGCGGAAGGAAGTACTGCAATGGCAGCTGCAGCTGCAAATGATGTTTATGTTCACAATTGTTTTGTGCTAGTGCTCTAGTCGGGAGTGCCCGATCAGGAGATATCCTATTTAAATTGTGTATATTTCATTCGCTTTAAATTTGGAGGAATCGTGGGAGGTATTCAAAAATTGTTCCTTATCTGTGTATACTATATACTATACTGTACCTAGCTCTAATAGATAGGGTTATGCGTAAATATCAAGTGTCAAAATCGATTTTTATCGATATTTTGAAAATATGTGGATATATCGAAATAATTATAAATTTGCGCTGGTAACTGGGAACATATAGTTTGTGTAAGTCAAATTTAAAATCTTTAGCCTTTGGAGTTTCTCAACGTTCACGCGAACATATAAACATAGGGACTCGCTCGTCATCCTGTTCAAAAATATATACACTTAGTGGGGTTGTGCTTCTTTCCGCCTGATACTCATATTTTAATTATCCCAAGGTTTAAAAAGGTTTGTTTAAATTTGTTTTGCTTTAAAAAACTGTTAATGAGGGAGCTCATGCTGTGTGCGTGTTAAAGCTTAGGCGTTGGCGGGGAGGGGCGGATCAGAGCTTTTTGTCACTTAAATTCAATATATTTTTGCCCCATGCATATTTAAGCGTGCTTCTTTGTAATCAACGTGCGTGGCTCATACACGTATTGTATGCCATTAACAGCCATACCAATTTGCCAGCGCCAATGCGAAATTTGAGAATCTCGGAGGGCGGCTGTAGAAGAAAGGCACAGCCATGTGGGCCGTAAATTAAATACAAAATAAAGTAAAATACACTTGAGGCAGCCAGCCAGGGCGAGCGCACAGCAAGTGCCACAAAAAATAACAAATACGAAAAACCAAATGAGAATGCCATAGTCGGGAGTGCTCGACACGCAGATACTCTGTAAACAACATTTTTTTCAATTATAAATATCTTATGTCTTCGATATTTAGAACGTTTCAGTGCATTTTAATTTCATGCTGAAGTATATTCAAACAAGTTGATGAGTAAAGGGGTTATTTTGTATTAAATATCTTATTTTCCTAAGATCTTCTCAGATTCCTTCAATTATAGCTGTCATCCTTATAAAACATACCAGAATATCTATTCTATACTTAATTACTTTTTGATAGTTTTTAGTCCAAATATGCCTTAGTCTAAATAAATAAGTAATATTTTGTTCAGACCAATGAGACACGCGCGCATATAGACGAGTATCAGAGCCGTCTTTATCTGGGCTGTCACATACATACATTAGCTTGTTTTGATGACAGCCTTTTTTAAAACCATTTTATGGCTACAGGGTAAACAAGATGAATAACAAGAAGAAACAATACTGAGTTGAAAGACCGTGTGCTCGTGGGGTATGCCTAAGCCACAATATACCCTTTAGTCAAGTCGCTTCTTAAATCAAATTGAATGAAACTCAATTGTTATTTGATTCGAAAATTCTTAGAAAATATTATTCTACTTGCTCGACTGCTTGAAAACTTTGTTGAGCGTTGCATTTCTTTTAGTTGCTGAGCGACAAAAGTAATGCCAGTCCATCAAGTTGGGTTTTAGCTACATTACAGGGTATTGCGCGGAATGGCAATGGGGAGGACAACAACAAGTTATGGGTATTAAAGACCGCGAGCTGCTAAGCCGCCCTGCGGCCAATGTTCAGCGGAGATTTCGTTTTTATTACGCGTAAATGAACGACATTTGTTGTCGAATGTCGTGTTGGCTGACAGAACGTGCGCCCGGATGGGTGAGTGCGTGAGGGTGAGGGTATTCAAAGTAGGTAATGAGGCTGGATTTTGCCCGCCGCCCGCTGTGTGCCCAGTTTCTCGCATTAAAACTGCGCGATTAAAATCGGTTTACGTCCATCTCGGACTGAAGACAGTCAAAAATGACCAGCGACCAGGAGAGCAGGGCAGGGCGAACGGGGGGCTGGTTACATAATGTTTTACTCTAAACTTAAATGCGAATGATTAACAAGTAACATAATCGAAGCATCCATTGGGACGAGCACATTGGGAGGAAAAAAACAATGCGTTGACTGGCGTGTTGTTTGGTGTTGCTGGCTTTTCAATTAATTATACTGGCATTATTCATGAGTCTTTTGCTAATGAACCCAAGTATCAGCCGAAACAGCCGCAGCCCCAGGCGGAGGTAGAGGCAGAGGCCGCGGCCGAGGCACAGGACCAGCCACCTTCAAGGCAAAAGTTCACTTGAGTTTAATTGATTTTGGGCCATTTGTTTTAAGCAACTGCAAATACAAAGTGAAGTACAACAATATAAATGATACAAATCTGCACATGCTGGCGGTGGGCGTCGCATATGGGCGTGGCATGGCTGCGGGGCTCCACCTTCAGTTCCACTGTTCAGCATGTGGAACTCGAACCTCTTTAGTTGGCAAACATAGCTTAAAATTAGTTTTTGTAATTAGATTTTAGTAATTGAAAGTCGGATGGTTGCCGGAAATAAATGTGAATATTTAATAAAAAATCCCAACTGAAGAAGTAATCCTCGATGACACACTTAATGACACGTCGTTAACCGCGTTTAATTATCAAATAGATTAAGCTATGCCTTGAAAAACGTTATATAAATCTATATAAAAAAATCGGTCGAAGACAATGTAGCTGACCTGTCATGTAAAGTGTCCAGACCTTCATCTTTTGTCAGAATATCATATTAGTGTACCTGCAATTCAGACTGCGAATATCTGCAAGTTTATACCCATTTTGACACATAATAAATGTAGCTTGAATTGATGGATGGGTAGCTGCAACATCTGCAAGTGCCGCACGTGGCAGCCACGAGTTAAAATGGTCATCCCCACAGGCTGCCACACGAGCATTCACACATATTATTGCTGCTGATGATGTGCCGAACAAAAAAAAAGAAATAAAAAATAAATTAGAAATCGAGTCTTGGTAAAGTTTTTCTTTTGCTACCTTGAAAAGTCTCAACGACGACTTAGCCGATGAAAAGTTTGTGCGACAGCAAAATAAAAGAGCAAAGTTTACCGTAAAAGTTGAGCGCATGGCAAATGACACCTGGGCAACTTCTCGGGAAATGGCTGAAACAAAAAGAAAAATGGCGGAATCGGCATAAAAATGGCAATGGGCTGGAATGCATGCTGCACACACACGTTCATGCCCGAGCATACGTGTGTGTAATGGACGCAATGGTGCAGTCGTGTGGCAAATTTACTTACTTGTTGCCACTTTACAACACTTTTCTTTGGTTATTTGTTGCTGTTCTCCTCAGCTCTGACTCTGCTCCCGCCACTGTCACCGTCTCTGTGGCATAATTAATACCAACATTGTGCGGCTTGCCGTGTGCAAATAACTTACAACAACAGCAACAGTTGCCTGAGTGCATTGCAAATGGCTTAAAAGGCTGTAAAAAGCTGTGTAAATAAATATAACGGAGACATCTCCCACCATATGAATTCTTGACTTCAATATTTCGAATCGATTACTTCCTTTCTCAATCTAAGATCGATATTTATTAATGAGTTTATTAAGAACATTTCGGAGAAAATAAAATCTGGCTAACTTTCAGATTGGATTCAAGTAATATTTTTTATTTTTGAAATATATTTTCATATGATCCTACTAAAGGGACATATATCTCCCAAAAGAACGATAGTTCCAAATTAGTTGAATTTGTATATAAAAACACATCTGCAATGGTATTTAAGCTTCGACAGTCTGAAGAAAATGATTTATTCTTAATAAATTTAATGAAATTTGATTTATTATTTAATTTGCATTAATGTTTGACATTAAAATGTGACGTTTTAATGGGGTTTAATTGCATTTACCCGAGTAAATGCGATGCTACAGATCAAAGTGAATAAATTATGAGAGTTGCTCATGATTTATCCAAGGTAATTGGCTGCGCATGCCACAGGAAATGCGATAAGGAGCGGGACGCGTTTCGAACAGCGCCCAAGGCGAAGACACGGCAAATGGGTGATAAATTTCGATTTTCAGTTCGTGACACAAACGCAATGTTGTCAGCCGCGTGCCACCTGCGATGGGCCATGAAGCCATGTGCCATCTGAGACGGGCCCCTTTGTCAATTTTTCTTTTGTGCTGAGCCATGTCAAAGCGGCTTCCGTTTCCGTGGCACATAAACGTAAGTGTAATCGAACCAATGCCAACAACAACAATGTCGGCGATGATCAGTGCACATTCCGGGGCATCAATTCTGCTCGATGAGCTCATGAATGGAATAGGCCTTGGCTTCAGCCTTTGCTTTGGCCTTGGCACCGGAATGCCATCACACAAGTGTCAAAGCTGCAACGGTGCGTATGAGTAATTTTCAAATAAGTATACACACACAGTTGCCCATTGAGGGCGTGCATAGTGCAATGTCAATCTGTGGAAAACTCCAATATTTGTTGTTGGCCAATTCATCAAAAGAACTGTCCAACAACTCAATCAGCAGCTTGAGTTAGTTCCATGCTAGTCCCGATAAGCTCTTGCATTTACCTCGGCCTCTCTTAATTGCAATTCCATTCAGAGGAAGTTGCCAACCTCAATTCAATCCTATTATTCGGCCACTTGGCCACCTCAACTTTGGTAATTGCTTTTCGATGCATGTTGTCATCAGCCAGATGCTGCTGGTAATTGCCAAACCCCAAAGTCTCTCCGTTGTCAACTATAAATTGCAATTCAACTCATATTTATTCCTTTTCTGGCCAGATTGAGCCTTTCAGATTGCGTTGCACTAAGCCAAAACTTCTGCAGTTATTACATGCCGGCTAATTTATTTGCCTTCCGTTCAAATAAGCTAAGCTATAAGCCAAAACGTGCAGCTCTTGTTCTGTGTTTTGCCAAATATTGTCCAACGTGCATGTGGGCGTTGTTATTTTGGCTGTTGAATAACGCATTAGCTAATGACGTAGTAGCTGCTTTACGTTACGTTATTCAACGTTAGTCAACGTGACTTTTCCCTCTAACAGTGCTAATGAGTTTATGTGAAATCACCTAAGCGCAACTTAATTATTTATTATAAGTAACAAGAGATTTTATATGTGATTTGGGAAAATCGAAGCAATCTTCATATAAATACAACATTTCCATGGAAACCCGATTTCCATGTCAAAGAGCCCAGATGTGTTTAATAATTGCCCTCGAGACGGAAATAGATTAGTAATATTTATTAGAAGACGTTTGTTTTGTTATGATATACATTGAAACTAACTGAAGCTAAATTTTTACTGCAGTTAACTCTAGCGAAGTAAGCGAATAGCCCAAGCAAAACAACACTGCGTGGAACTGGGTGATAAAGTTCCCGGACAATGCCGGTTAACGGCTGCTAGTATATTTTTTATGTTTGTTCATAATTGGTGTGTCATACGATTGCCATTAGGCATTAGACCTTAAGATCTTGCCTCCATTTATAATAACTGAATGCAAAAACAACAGAGCGGCAAATGTGTGTGTTAACACAAGTTAATGCTTCATCAAATACTTAAAAACACTCAGCGCTAACATTTGCATTATCCAAGGTTTATATTTAAGTATATTGCCAAACAACTTCCCTTTCATTAGCATACATACAAAAGAAAAAAAGATTTTCAAAATGACTAGAAGATACCCTATACTCCGCGCCGAGTCGCCTTCACAAACATTCTAGCTTAGCTCTATAAAAAAAGACGAAAACACACACACATGTACTCTGAGGTTGTTCTTCCTTAGTCCTGAAACTATGGGAAATACTTTCTTGATTAACTTCGGTGTCCGGTTGTCCGATCTTTATGAAATTTTCAGTGCATAAAAAGGGCACTCAACTATGTTTATATGCTAAATAGAGGGGCTTTAGCTTACAACCTGTAAGTTAAAGGGAAATATTCCTAATATATACATTAGCTCGTTAGCTTAAAATACTTTTAAAGCCTGTTGTTCAGAGCTGCACAAGCTTTGACTTCCCCGTTTTAGACAATTTCATGGATACAGGGTATAAGGGGAGTTCTGTGCTGTTCGTTCGCCTGCGTCCTTTGTAGCAGCTAATCAAAATTTTACGGCTCTTGTGCAATTAAAGTCGCAACACTGAGCTGAGGCCAGGTCGGGGCCTGTCATTTGTATTCATAGCGCTTATACACACACCTACACACCATATTATTTGGCACATTATTATGAGTATACCCTTCAATTGTTTACATTTTGGTGACACCTTGCAGGATATTTACAAACCACATTTAGTAAAGTAAATATTTCAAAATATATTCTGGCAGTCGTCAATGTCTTAGATATTAGTTCTGACAAGACCTAATTTAGGTGTTTCTTAAGTTTGCCGTCACATTTCAAGTGTGTTTGCCATAGTTCTCCACTGTGTGATCAGTTTTGAACAGGATATGATATGCAGGGTATGTAAACTTCAGCACGTCGATAATTCTAACATTTTGTTATTATTATTCAGCCTTTCAACATTTCTCGCATGCAAATGAAGCACCTCAGAAAGTGACACAGGAGTTTTTGTTTACTTATGACAAGGCAAAAACCAAATATAAATAAAAATGTTTTAACATCTTTTTCTGAAAATGCTCGATAGGAAGATACATTGAACCATCTAAAATATAGATTCAGATTATTTCTAAAACATATTTTACGCAAAGATAATGTTGAGGAAATACTTTAATTTAAGTTTTATTAAATTATATTATTTATATTATATATTTATAAAGAACAAATTCTCTAAGCTTACTTTAAACTTAAGAAGGTAACATGATATGATAATAATATAAGAATTTGTTGCTTTGCAATCTTCAGTTTATTCTTTTTTTTTTTTTTAAATATTCAAGAGTCCATTCAAAGCCCTGTTTTAAATACAAATGCCAAAGAGACAAAGAGACACTGAAATCAGAGGGAATCTAATGTGGATGTATTATTTTTTAATTAAGTAAGCCGTAAAGCCAATAACTGTCTTCTGTCTTCTGTCTGCTGTCTGGCCTGGTCATGGATTCCAATGCGATGCGGAGCATGGCGCGCGGCAAGTGGCAAGTGGAGCATGCACGTACATCCTGCTGTCAAGCGAATGCTAATGCCCTTCGCGGCGGCTTTTGGGACAAAGAGCAGCCGACAGCTGGTAGCCGGCACCCGATCTCCTGCAACGTGCTCCCTGCTTTCGACAACACGCACGCAGTTTGCATATTTGCGCATCATTTTGGATCTTACAAGAGGGACTGGCCAGGATGCCGAACGTTGCCCAAGGATGCCCAGGATACCTTGGATCTGAGGAAATTGCAGTGCGTGCTTAATTTATGGCACCAAATCGGCGCTCAAACAGAAACTGTAATTAGTTGTGATGAGCAGCAGCTACATTTACATCTACGTCGATTACTCTTCATTCCGCATGCCGCTTGCCGCATGCCACATGCCACACGCCACACACCACACGCCACAGGCCACAGGCCATGTCTGCCTGTCGCTCATCGCATTGGGCATACGGAAATTTGAGGTGTGCATGTCAGCGAGCCATTGTCGCGCAATTAACCAAACAATTAATCAAGATGCAGGCAGCTCGCAGCTTTAAGCAAAATACATTTAATTTAATCGTTACTGAAAACATTTTCCGCGCGCTCTGCCAAGCGGAAAAACGCAAGTCAAGTGTCATATGCTAAATTGGGGGCGGGCTAGCGGAAGGTTCTCTGTGTGTGTGTGCTTAAAGTTGAGCTGCTTGTGAAGCTTTCATGTGTGTGTATTAATTAAAAAATATTTTTCTTGCCTTTGCCTTTGACGGTTATTTTAAATTTTTGCCTTTGAAAGTTTTGCCTTAAGTGTTTCATAAATCATGCTTTCCCCCGCCTAATCCGTCCATTGCGGTTTCGTCTCATTTGACAGTGCCCGAAAATTAATGAAATCACGGATAATTGAAATTGCAAGAAACTACTGGGAATGCTCTTGTCGGGCGTATACGACTATGAGATATTCTGTATAAATATTGATATTCAAATATGTTAATATTAATAGCGCAAGGCAATATCAGTTGTAATATGTAAATTGGCTGCCGTAGTATTACTGAGACGCGATGTTTATGTAGACCAAGAATATACTTGTATTCTGCAAGTAGTTGAAGTGCTGGCTGCTGTCAATTGCTTGAATTCTCACAGCCAGTTTTGTGTACTCACTTTCATTGGAGGCAGAATAAAAGAAGTAAATTATTCATGAAAAGTTGATACGGATAGTGCAGAATGGAAGAAAATGGGCATAATGAAGTTTATTGCATTGAGTGCAACATGAAAAACGATTTCGTTCCTGCTGTGTCCTCGATGTCGTTTATGCTAGAACAATGTCACCTCATTAAGTCTTCAATTCTTATATCCGGCTGTTTCCCGCCGCAGGGTCACGTTGCTCTTTGTCATTACTCAAGCAGCCAGTAAAATCCATCATACGCCATGCTGTCAGGCCTGAACAAAAGGAAACTCCTGACAGTTAAAAATCAGAAAAAGTGCTGTTGATTTCACTTGAGAGACTTGAAAGTTGGTCAATGGCACAGATGAGCTCAATAACAATACGGATGCAGCCAGAATTTCCGGCAAGCGACGACTAAAAAGATAAAAGAATTCTTGGAAAAGATGTTTCGATGAATTTGGCATCCTTTATCGACAGTAAGGAAACACAACCAATATACCATATACACACATATGCACAGTCAAGTTTAAAAATCAAAGCGTAGCAAGTCAAGAAGGACGCAGAGCAAACCAAATACAAGCAAAAAATCCACGCAAATCTAGTGGAAAATTAAAATTTTGCCAATTTATGCGTGCAACAGGGACAGCAAATGGCAGCCAGTGCGAGATAGAGACAGAGACAGAGAAGGAGATAATGGCTGCATAAAGGACTCACACATGGGACTGGGACTGGGACTGGGGCTGGGGAGCACATAGCCAGCAAATTTACGACTTTTGAATGCCTCGCTCTGCCACAAAAGGATTTGTACACAGTTCTTTGATTTGGCGTTAAAAGCCAACTCTGAATTCCGATGCTTTAAGCCAAATGCGGCGACAACAGCAGATGGGACCTTGATGCCGCCTGCTGCTGTATCCGCAGTCGCAGTCAACAACCCTTTGTGTGCTTTTTCCACAGAAGATACCCCAAAAACCATGTAACATTAAATACAAGGTTCTTAATATTTATCTCATTTTACTTATGAGACTTCAGCCCAGCTCATCAATGTTTATGATGGGGCGACAACAGAAGAAGGCGGCCAGATGTAATGTGATACATTGTACTCGGGACTGGTTCGGGAAGTGTTTGCGAGCTGGTTGAAAGCGAGCTTACAAGAGAAGTAAATTAATACAAATTAAAATGGTACTCAATATGTGTCTCCCTCTACAAAAATCGGGAATAATTAAGTATACTTTTAAGCAAGTGAAGTAAATATTATTCCTTTAAGATGAGCAACAGTTCTCTATCTATGGACACAGTTGATATTATTTTGTCAACTTTCGCTGGTATTCCCATTTGGGGCTCCCCCCAATTCCGACATAATCATGGTCTTATAACGTGTTCACCAGCCGAAAAACTGGAATAGCCAGCTGGTTGCATGCTGCACGTTCCGCTGAGCAGCGCACATGGGGCACGTGCTCATTCCCAGGCTCAGGCTTGTCAACATCTTTGACAGCCATTAATGCTATTTAATTATGCTTGTTGTGGAACGCTAATGAAATTTTATTCGTTTTGCTGAAAGTTTTTCCGCCACGCAACATTCATAATCGCCAGCAACTTGTCCTTGAAGCAGCCAACTACTCCACCACAGAGGCCGAGGGGTTCTCAGCTCTTGCTGCTGCTTCCATTCCCAGTTAGAGCAACAAATATAAATTATAAGCTGGTACATGAGCACGACAACTTGACTGGCATCCACATAACATAGTTCTAAACTGTTGCCTTTAATTTGTTTTGTCTTTGTTTTTAAAGAGAAGCAACGTAAAAAAAAATTCAAGTCGCCTTACAGAGCCCTAGTCTGATATAATATAATGTACCTTTACTCGAATTAACAATATAAACCTATTTTAGTCCTTGTGAAACTGTATTAAAAAGTAGATTAGCTAATAATATAATATTTAAAACAATAATAATATAATAACAACATATGATATACAATATTACCCACTAGCGAGTATTCCCAGGCAGGTTTTCTATATCGTGCTTAACTCGTGTCACGACACGCACCCAACACTTTTGTGCACACAATTGCAGAAACAGACACAATGTACGGCTACACGGTTTCGGAGAACAAGAAGTGCGCTCCGCATTTCCTCATTCACAAACAGAAACTTATTGTTATTTGAATAGCTTCAGTGTTATGAAATTTGCAGGATATTAAACTTACAGACTATTATTGTTTACAAGTATGTGTACCGAGTACTCTTAATATTGTTGGGAATAGTTGGAATTAGGTTGACGCTGGCATTTGGGACCTCAACAAATACATACCTATGTATGTGAGGAATCGAATCTTGGAAAGCTCCACACATGTCTTAGAAATATATGGATACCGCTCATTATGGGGGTACTTAGGATATTAGAGCTAGAATTACAAAATTAGGCATTTGAGCTATCTTAAAAATCACTTTACCTACTTGACGGCAATTTAGAACTGGATATACATAGGATAAAGTGCCAAAGTTGACAACTCAATTGATTGGTAGAAAAACTCTGTATACTCACACACACTCACAGTGGGAGAGCTCGAATCCTCAAAACTGCAGATGGACTACTATTGAACCTCTCTAAAAATCGATCCAAATATATTGCGGCCATGCCCACCTCTGCCTCCAGAAATCCTTGTGCTTAAAGTTTTTAGTCCATGCGCGCAGATACAAATTTAAGAAACTTACCTGGATACCAAATGCCATTAATAACTAAAGCGAGTATATTAGTTGGGTTAGTCACGCTAGCTATTATAGTCTAACGAACAAGAATATGTTTAGTTTATATAGATGTACTCTATGTATATACTATTACTGTGACATTTATTTGCGCAACTTGACTTGGGTCTGTTTTAACACGTTTTTATGAGCGCGGTATATAAAAAAGTGAAAGCCCTTAACCAAGCTTTAGTGTCGATTTGTAGCCTACGTAAGTGTGTACAGAATTGTTAATACCTCGCCTGCGGCATCGTTGGCCATTTTATGCCTGTCATTGGATCCGACTACATCCGCTCAGATAATAAACGTTTCCTCCACGCCATTCACTAGATGCAGACGACTCGCAATAAAAACAAGCGGAATTTTAAACTTTTTTCTTTTTTCTTTTCAGTTCATGTGCCCCGCTTTACACTTTTGACAAGCACCCGAGGCAACAAGCCCCCCAGCACGCAGACTGCACTCCTTGGGCTGGCATCGCAAATGCGCTTGTTATTATTTTGTTGACATATGAGTAAAATACGCCGCAGCTTTGCCTGTCATATCTGGGTAAGCTTGTGATATGAACATGGAGGTGGCGTGCTGCAGTGCAGCAACAGCGGGATGTAAATACGCCAGCCACAAGCTGCAGTTGGAGAAATGGAGAAACTGTCGACGAGAAACCAATCAACACACAACAATGGCAGCCGGCAAGTCAACGGAACCGCGAGTAGCCCCTCCACTCTTCTCCGTCCGGGACACGTTTACAAGCTTTAATACTCACAATGCCCGCTCGCAAGTGCACAGGTAGCAACAATGAGGCAGCTAAAAAGCTGGACCGGAACAGGGTTGGGCCAATTTGGGAGAACGCCATTTTCGTGTTGTTGCCCAGAACTGAGCCGGGTACAGCGTGTACAGCATGGCCCAGCCGTGTTGCCATTAAAAATTTATTAAATATGTCGAGAGCAGGCATATGCAATTCTGTAAAGTACAACTACATATATATTTTTAAGGTTTACTTCTCTGATTGTAAAGAGCTTTGCAAGAAACAGACGATAAATTCAGTAGCTCTTCGAGAAAACTTCATGCATTATGTGCTTGGCTGCAATATGCTTTTCAACCGAACCGGCTGCACCAGAACACGGATACTTGGACGGATTAATCTTATCGTCCATATAGTTCACACAATTTCAGACATATTTTTTAAGTCGCATAAGATATGCCAAAGTTATGGTTACATATGTAAAATCACTCCCAATGTGGATAAAAAATGAAACGAAAAACCGTTAAGCTTTAGAATTAGAAAACCCTATACATAAAAAGTTGGTTTGCCGCCTAGCTGCAGAAAAACGATCAGATTTGTTGCACAGTGTTATCTGTATCTGGTATTTGTCCACAAGGTATCTCCCGGTCGAGCACACTCTGTTTAGGTATTCTTGTTTGTTATAACTCTATTTCTTGCTGCCACGTCTCCTGTTTACCATTTCTGACTGGCTGTGCGATTGTGTGTGTTGAACACTTGGCAGACGTCATTTTGTAATATTGGTAACAAGCGAAAGTGTTGCGGCCAAAATTGTTGGTGTTTTAAGCGAGCTGCATACTTTCGGCCCGACTAGCGTATCTGACGGACTTTGTTGCATGCCACAATGAAGCAATTGAGCTGCTAAGCTGCGGAGCAGCGTATCGGTTTGAATTGCAAAACGCAATAAAAGCAGCAGCAACAGTAGCCGTGGACAAACCACATAAACGCAAACCGACACATACCCTCATCATCATAGGCCACTGAACGTGCCATGCAGCATGTCAGTTGTGGAATGTGGCATATGCCCGGGCGACTACTATCAACCAGTTCATTTTACTCTTGAAGAGGGTATTATGGTAAGTGAAAGGCAATAAAATAGACGAGTTTTTATTAGCTATCAGAGCTGTGTACAGACTATGATTATAAATATATATATATATATATTTATATATATATACATATATATATAGATAAAGTATTATTTATATGTCTACCGTTCAAAAAATAAAAGTATTCATATATATTTAACCTTTATATGTGTACTATTTTCCAAATGGCTTTCAGAGTATTCGAGCTTCGGTATACCAATAACAACTTAGTTCGCTTTCGTATATTTAAAATTGGTATTTTTATATTCGACACTTAAATATTTAATATGTTTCCCAATTTCAGCAATTGAAACAGTATTCGCATATGCTTGGAGATATGTGCGTATATGTTCATATATGGCGGGTCCTTGAACCCTTTGGCATTTTTAGGTCTCCCATTGGGAGTCGGCGAACTTACCGCCAGACACAAGTCAGACTTGTAGAAGGGGCCAACAAAACCGCTGCGTGGACCACCGCAACTGCTGTTGAGCAAATGTCTGTGAAAGTTTTGCGAGTGTTTAATTGAAATTTGAAATTGTTTTTGTTATGTTTTGAAATAGTAATTTAGAGTGTAGCGTGTATGCATGGGATAAATGAAAGGAACTGTCAGTTAACTTAACAGCTCAAGATGAATGGGCCTTCAAGCCAAGAAATCACACTCACTTTTACACATTGTACACAAAATCGATATCTACCCAAATTTATAAGAATATGTCCCACATTTCTGATCAAGTCAAAAATATTGCAGCATATTCCTTGCTGTTGCTGTGGGACTCATAGGGTATAGAAGTCCAATGTGGGTAAGATATAGCTGATATTTTTGAGAAGCATAAGATATATATCTTAATTCTTAATCTTATCAGAAATTAGTTGGGGTAGACAGACGGACAAAAGGACAAGGCCAACATATTGATTCGACAGCTGATACACCCTGTAAGCGTGTCTAAAGTTAAAATTCCCGACGTAGATGTTATAAATAAACATAAAATTGTATTATATTTTTCGCAAGAGGATGAATGGAGGCTTCCCTTTCACAACTTATTAACCTAGATATGCGCTGCGATATCTAACACTATTCCATGAAATTAACTTGCTTGAAAAATTCGGAAGTCTGTCTTTTTAACTAAAGGGGATAATAGAGGTTAATCACGGATAATAGAGGTATTACACAAGCCACTTAGCATTCCGGTTGACAGAGGTTCAATTGTACAGGTATTTAGAATATATTCAAACCTAAGCCGATTTTAATAGCTTACAAACAAAAGTGGCTCAAGTGCATTCATATGTCTAAGCCAAAGCTCAGTGTTAAAGTGTCTTGGCGAAGTATTTTGTGTTACTTTTATTGGTAAAGAGCTTGAAACCATAAAAATAGGCAAGGGCTTAGCTGCACACTTATAAAGGTGTACAAATACTTTTTCTGTCGTCTGCAACAGCAGCGGCAAATTATTTGAGAATCTGCAGCTTCTTGACACAAATCCACATATTTGCCAAAGTGGCAAAGCATATTTGTAGTTTAGCACGTGTACAGGTCAATGTAAATATGTAGGTGAGTGTATGCGACAAGGATGGGAAACTTCACCTGGCTGATGAAGATTTACGGGTCGAAGCTGTTGAGCTGCTGTTCCGCAGATGTGCAGCCACGTTGCAAGTGTGCGGTTCATGCGACTGCAATATTGCGAGTATTGGCACATACGCCGTAAGGTCCCCACCGCACACGCACGCATTTATAAATATAATTTTACGGTTGGGGCAAATTTCAGTAAGACCTCATGGGCGTGCACCGTAACCGCATCAGCGGCTTGCGAATGTTGTGCATGAAGTGCACTACACTACTTGAAATTATATTTAAACACTACCGAGAATTTGGCATACACACCCAACCTAAAGTTTCCATGCTGGCCAAGAGCTCTAGTGAGTGCTCCACACGAACAAACACTCATGAGTATATATATATAAAATAAAAAAAAAAATAAATGCTTAACTTTGCGCACAGCTCCAAATGTATCCTTCAGCAAAGATGCAAAAGTATCTTCTGGCACTCCAATTAAAAGCTAACAAACAACCACGAATTTCCCACAAATTGAGGGTCATATTTGTGTAATTTTAAAGAATTTTCCTAAAAAAAAAAAGTTTGTTTTTTACAGTACGAATATTCGGTAGAAAAACTGTTTGTTCGCCTTTCACAGCATATATTTGCATAAATATGTATACATACATTTATATATGCGCCTACGAACTCGTGTTTAGCTTTGCGAATTTTATATAAAATACAACATTTAATACAAAATAATCTCCATAAGCCTCAAAAATTTCTTATAAAAAATAGAAGAGACAATGGCAAACATAAAACTCAAGGTCTAAGCAAGTTGGTGTGTTCCAGTCAAGAGTCCTCGAAGAAAGATCGAACTCCTATTGATAAATAATACTCAATAAATAAAAATATTATAATGTTATTTGTATTATTATTATCATTATCATTCTATCTTTATACACAACAATACTCTGTCTAGGTGTGTCACTCAGTGAGCCATAGTCAAGCTGAACATGACATTCGAATACCCTGTTTACCCATTTTGTTGGTACATAATATTCGAACGTTAAATTTCCAGCATTAACGCTGTCGCTGCCATTGACTCTGACGCAGACTTTGACGATAATGTCGCTAATTGACTTTGCGTTCAGTGTATTCGTGTCATATGCAGATGGCTTTGCAGCTGCCTACAAGATGGGTTCAAAAAAGAATTTCAAAGACTGCGACGAGGCTTGGCTCTACAGGCAAACCCGGCCCAATGAGCTAGTCAATGTCCCCGCTAACCAGTGGCTGGGGCCTGCGAAATGGGAAATGGGAATTGGGGGCTGGCGCCGCGGCGTGTGCCGCCTGACAAAGGCGCCGCAAAATGGCGCGTGCCTCGCTGCTGCTTGGGTGCTTCGACTACGGCCATGGCTTCTGGGTCCCCAGAAGCCCCATAAGCTGATTACAGATTTAATTACATGCGTTCAATTATGCCGCCAGCACCAGACGCGCTCAGCTGGCCACGCGCGCGAGCACACACTCACGACTGGGCCTCACACTCAATCCGCAGTCCATGTCCCATGCAACATAGCTGTTGCATGCGTCAGCTCCTCTTCTGCAACACGATTGCGCATCCGTCTGCGCTGGGCAATAAATGCTTAATCTTCTTGGCAGACAGTCGTTCATACCAAAGCTCCAATCACGGACACGCATTGACCAGCCGGCAAGTTTCCAAATGCTAAATTGTACAGCGATAGACCGATAAATGGGTTATCCTATTTCTGTTTTGATTGTGTACTAAAAATTGAGAGTTTGTCTTTCAATGGGCAAACGAGAAAAAAAACTTATCAAAAGCTCGACATTTGAATACGGATGCAGTATTATTTTCTACGGTTAAGATAACCTTGATTTGAATTCAATTATTATTTTTATAATATTCATATTTATTAGTATAATTTAAAGTATTTTAAATATGATATTTTCTTCATTTTTTCATTTTATTTTAGTGATCTCTGAGAGAGAGAGAGAGCTGAACGAAGGGCGTGGGTTAGTTACTTTGTGCATGAGGTCAGTTGCTGCTAATGTGATTAGCGCTCAAATTAAAATACTTTTCTGCTTAGCGAGTGCCATGTGCAACAATGGGCTTGCCGCTAATGCCCCAAAGGGCTGCCAACAACAAAAACAACATCAATTTAAAGTAATGGTCCTGGTAAAGGTTGACGGTGATAGGGAGTGAGACCAGCTTGGATGGGACCTGGGACCGACTCCAGTTCAGTAATTGATGCGGGCAAACGGAATGTGGCTCGATGGGTGCCTCAGTCTGCGCCTCGCTGGGTCGCAGGGTCAGCGGCTTATTGGCTTAGTTCTTGGCGTACAACGTGCCGGCGGGCTGGGCTGGGCTGTCTGCTGTGCGGGCAGCCAAAGGTGTTGGTCGGTAATTAATTTGCGGGCCAGACCGATGCACAAAAGTCAAATGCTCATTAATTAAAAACGGATTTAGCGTGACCTAAGCTGTCATATCGTACATCTACAGTGTTCAATGACCTCCCACGAGGTGTGTGTGTGTGATTGTGTGTGACAGCCTTGCTACAATATAATTTGCGGACAATCACAGTATGTATCACAGTAGGTCATGCCATGCAAATGCATTTTCCCATTTTCCATTTCCAGTGCTGACAAGTGATTAAAATTCCAACTTTGCGCCCATGAAAAATAATTTGCATTTTTTCCACTTAATTGAGTCTTGGCCGTTGCCAATGAACTGCGAACAGTGATTATTTATCGGCGAACTTCAACTTTTGGAAGAATCAATACACGTAAAACATATAACGCACAGCCCATCGCAGATAATGTAAATGCCATTACGGAGTATATTAAGTTGTTCAGTTATTTCATCACAACTTATATTATGGCTGCCCGATCGAGCACGGGCATAATATCCAGTACGAACAGTTCTTGTTATCCTGATCAATAGTAAGTATATATGTTTATTTATTATATACGAAATTGCGTTGATAATGACTTCTTTAATGCGTTACACATATACCCTTTCAAAAAATTACAGGAATTGACGCACTTTAAGCCCCTCAAGGAACCACAAAAAACTTCTACAATGGGCTGGAAAATCGTAAAAAGGCTGCCAGTAAGAAAAAGGGCCAGAGTGAGCCACAAGGCGCAAAGGCAGACAAATGAGCTAAATGAGCATCAGCGCTGGCGACACATGGCTACATTGCAGACCCGGGCAGGCCATTTCCATAGCTCTGCTACACAATAGCCCAACCCAAACCCAAACCCAACCCAAACCCAAACCCTAGCCAAGCGAACCCCAGTCCGAATTCCATCCCAAGCCCATGAACGACTCCGACTTCGTCTGCGAATGTTGTTTGGGCGCCAAGCAAAATTATCATAAAATGGCGTCTTAAAATATTTAAGTTTATTTTTGTTGCTTCTCGCCGTTGCATATCCCTTGTTTGTTGTTGTTTCTGTTGCTGTTGCTGTTGCTGGTTTTTTGCTGCGCTGTTTAAACATTGATAAGCCGCTGCCATCTGCAAATGGCTGCGGAAAGCAGGAGCTCTCCTCAAGTGGCCCTTAGGGTATGCTGCTGGACACTGTTTTATTTCACATTTTATGTACGTAAGTTCAGACATTAATTTCACAAACGAGTGTGTACCTCAAATACTTTGCCTCACTCGCCTTACCGTAACCAAACAAACGGTATAACATTTAGTTCCCCACCAAGCATTTCCGTTCGCAACAAAGTTAAGCACGCTATATATTATATTCATAAGCGCTGTGGTGGACATATTTATTTGGACGATTCGAACTAACGATTCGAGTTTTAGGTTTTTCAGATTCAGCCCAGTTTTTGGTTAGAAAGTATGAAAATTGTTGCTTAAGTAAGTATATTTAAATATTTAATTTAAAGCTTCGCTATATTTATTTTAACGAAAATTTGAAAGAGCCCGGCTTGGTTCAGGCTTAGATGCAGCTGTTTCTTGGGCATATGTTTTCCTTTAAGGAACCGGTATAAGGAATATCGGGCTTAAGTCGACTTTGCTCAAAACCGTCTTGAAGCCTTCTTAATTTATGCTTTAATTTAAGCTCAAATTTATACTATAAATATATACATTGGAATAGCAAGAACAACGTTGTGTGGTGAGTTATATATCGTGCATGTGATGTAGAGTATTTAATATTCGTTAGACTGAAGATAATTGTAAATATTCTGGTTTACTTTTGCTTTCCTGTTTTTGTTGGTTTCTCAATTTTTCTCGATGTCTTTGTTATTTGCTGAAACAATGCGATTTGTGAGTAAGTTCGCTTGCGTTGGCGAGGGGGCGCTGCCTGCTGAAATCTCTAAACTGACAACATTATTTTTAGCTGAGAAGCGAAAGTTGTAAGTCGCTCAGCAAACAGAATTCACGCAGCTGACGTTACCCGGAAGTGACTTGGAAATTATGTAGCGCAGGTGATATATTGTATGAGCGCGCAACTGTGTAAGCCGTTGTGTGTGTGTATGCGTACGCACACAGACGCACACAGACAAACTTACATACCTTGGCACCGTCATCAAGAATAACACAAGCAAAAACTTCGAGCAACTACAGCAAGTAAAAAAGCAACAACACTAGGAAATTGAAATGCACTTTGCAAAGTTGGTACCCTGTGCGGCATGGGTAAACATTTTGGGAAATCACATGGCAAACGCGTTGGCAGTGCATTGCAGTAATCGCATCAGCAAATGCAGCTAAAAACGATTTACAACCAACTCCCGATCATCCCCGCCGCCCTGCCACGCGTTGCTCGCTTGGCAATCCGATTTCCCAAGCACTGCTCGCTCAGTCAACAATCAGAACTTAACTATGCAGCCCGAAGGAATTGTCCCACCTTCCAGTTACAGAGCAGCATCAGGTGTGGAAGCAATAATTATGAGTGCGAGAATCATGACAGACGCAAACTTGACGTCGAGTCTAGTATTAAAGTTCCGAAAGCTGACAGAAAATGCAACAGCCGCCAAGCTTAAGCCCAGGATTTAAAGAGATTTCCAATTTATGAATTTTTCATATACATACATACATGGGCATGTGTAATAGTTAATTTCAAAATATCTCGTTTAATTAGTTACTCAGTTACAAAACTTAGATTTAGTTGAAAATAGTTAGTTTAATTAGTTACACAACTATACTCGATATGAAATTGCAATAATCAAATATAATAAAATTAAGTTTTAGTATAGGTATATAAAATTACAATCAGTATTTGTCTATCTTGTTCCACAATACATATGTAGAAATGGACCGAATGAATACATTAATAGCAATAGGGTTAAGAATGGTATTTTTTTTTTGTCTCCCAAGGTATTTTATCTTGTGGTTTTGTTGGTTTTGTTATTTGATCTGTGACAGAGCTTAGCGATGCTCAGGTTGTTTAATTTAGCTTGAAATGTGGTTACATCTGTTCGACATGGCCAATTTGAAATATGTGAAAAAAATCGCGCTCATTCCCAAAATTCACTGGTAATCGCAATTCCATTCCCAGCGGAGCATTGTGTGTTCCTCCGCGTGACAACCATTGTCTGGTCTGCCGTATATGTGTGCCGGAATAGCTTAGCGTTTGTAATTAAATCCGCATGGGTATGGAGCTTGCCAGGGGCTCTACAATGCGTGGGAGAGTCTGTAGGCAGAGAGTCTGTGTGTGTATAGGTGAGGGAAGGGGACAGCGGCTGGCTGCAGTTGACGCGTGCTCGCCTTCAATTTGCGGCACGTGTTGCCAATGCCTATTCGAATTTCGATGCCTCTGGGCAATCAATGCGACGCACTACGATTGCTGTTAGTCATCAGGTCTGGGAATTTCAGTCACTTTTGCTCACCTGATTTCGCGTTGAGCTGTAAATGATGTCAATGCAATCAATCAAAATGAAAATCAAGCCTCTAGATTTGCTCAAAAAACAGCGTTTCGAAATCGATTTTTATAAATTGCTTGGAAACTGGGAAAGGTATTGTGTTTCGGAAAAAAATTCGTACTGCGCGGGCACTAGGAGAACCTACGTTCCAAATTTCAAGTATATAGCTCCTATAGGTTCTGAGATCCTTGCGTTCATCCATACGAGCCCAAAATGGTATAAAATTCGCAAATCGGACATTATTTGGCCGAGATATTCCAAAAAATCATCAAAAAAGGTTGACTTAACAAACAAATCGGTTTATGGTCTACAACTTTTTTTAACCCCTCGATTTTTAAAATGGTTGAATGCAGATTGATAGTAGGGATCCCTACGAATTTAAAACGGTATAACATTTCAAAAGCAGACAGTATTTAACCGAGATATTCAATAAAAATCACCAAAAAAGTTTTGATTTTCGAATCGACCCCGAATTTGAGAAAAAACGTGATGTAACCCCTTGCCATTTTGTTGACTTGGGCTAAAATTTAGATTTTTATTTGTTTGATGCCAATCGATAGAACTGATCCTTACGAGTCCAAAATGGTATAAAATTCCCAAATCGGACTTTATTTGGCCGAGATATTCAAAAAATGCATCAAAAAAGGTTGACTTAACAAACAAATCGGTTTTTGGTCTACAACTTTTTTTAACCCATCGATTTTAAAATGTAGATTGCAGATTGATAGTAGGGATCCCTACGAATTCAAAAAGGTATAACATCTAAAAATCAGACAGTATTTACCCGAGATATTCAATAAAAATCATCAACAACGCTTTGATTTTCGAACCGACCCCGAATTTGAGAAAAAACGTGATGTAACACACGTTGCTGTTTGGCCGATTTGGGTAGAAGTTTAGATTTTCATATTTTTGATCCATACAAGTCCAAAATGATACAAAATATACCAAAAAATTATCAAAAAAGGATGACTTTTTTAACAACTTTTTCAAGCCCATCGATTTTTTTAGTTTTTTTGAATGTCAATTGAGATATACATATGTATATATTGTTATAATGTCCTTATTCCCCATAAAAATGAGTAGTCCGGTTAGTAGACTAGTGTAGAGACCCATAGTACGAGTTTTACCTGTCAGTACAAGTAGTACCCGCTAATAAGGAGTAGGTATACTTTGCGCTAGTTCGCCCTCTTTGGTTGCTGCTTCAATTTAAATTTGCACGAATCCAATTATAGCCATAACACTTCATAAAAACTTCTTCAATGCTCATAATTCGGAAAGTGCTTGAGCTGCAACTTCTTGTTGGCAGGTTGAGCACCTGTCTTATGTCCTGTGATATGTTGATTGGACTCAAATGAATATTGATTGAGAGTTCCACATACAAACTTTGCCTGCAAGCAGTGCTGTTCATCATCCAATTCCTAACATATCTACGCACATTTTTTGAGTTTGGATTTAAATGAGTGCCACCTGGAGTCAGTTAAGGTTTGTGCGCTTGGTTAGCATGGCAGCCAGTGTTTTGATTGATTCGAAAGCCATGCATCCATATTTGGCTGTAGGCCGTAACCTTTTGCCATATAAATTCCAGGATTTTTTTCAATTTGCTTGTGGAGACAATAGGAGGCGGTGCGAGGTGAACCCAACCTGGGTTAATGGCAACCAATTTGAGCAGCGCATACGTAATTTGCCATTGCCGCACTGCGGGGGGCTTCTTGTTTGATTTATTTGGACAAGATGTCACACACGTAGTAATTTTTCTCGAAAATATGGACAAAAAATGCAAATGGTCACCACCGCAATATAAACATTTTACCGCACAACAGCCAACGTATGCATAACGTCAATTTAAAGAGCCTTCAGCAAACCAAATCAAAAAGTCGGCATGCTCAAATTTAGATCACCCAACTGGAAGGTGACCTGTTACCGCTCTTCAACTTGCTTATATACACTTAGATCTATATTGCCCGGATCGCGATTGATTCACCGAAATGGACAGCCGAGCGAAAGTAAGGACTTGCCTGGGGACAATCAAGGAATCATAATTACATAAATATTTTATTCAGTCGGAAACAAACCCGATCACTGTTTACCCATTTAAATGTTTACAGGGTATTCATATACAGCATGCACATATGTAAGTGTGAGAGTGTGCGGGTGTGCGAGCTTTCATGTGTGGAGGTGAGTTCGTGTTTGCTCTGACCAAAAAACGTGCGACGCCTGTCAAATGCGCAGCGGAGACAGCACTGGGGCATGCCCCGGACATGGCCTAATGTGGCAACGGACGGAACCGAAGCACGGGACAGGGAGTACGTGGGCGTGGGCGTGGGCGTGGGCGAAGTCCCAATGGGCTTTGATTGAGAGCGTGCACAAATATTATATATGTCTGCACAAAAAGAACACAAAATCGACAACAAGCGCAAAACAAATACGCAACGGTGGAATCAACGTTTTTTCAAAAATATGGCAAAAGCGACCCAAAAGCAAAATTAATAACGAGACGGAGACTGTATTAAAAATGATATTAAATATAGTTCATATGGAAGATTAAAAAAAAAAAAAAAGAGAGAGAAAAACTTGTTCCAATTGAAATTCGGATAGCTTTTGCGACACTTGCAAAAGGGAATTCGATTCTAAAAAGGCTCAACAAATTTCATTTACACAATTCAAGTATTTCAATTTCAATTAACCAAGAGCCAAATTCATTATTGTTATAAAAGAATGTACTTGGGAAATTTAAAAATCAAAATTTTGGTTATTTATGGCCGTGTTGTTGCTTCAGAAATGTCTCCCTCTCCCCCTCTATTTTGTGTGAATCTTTTCAATTATTATAGAAATAAAAAGGACGAAACATATTAAATAAAAGACAATAAACATTGTTATATTCGAGATTTAAGCAATAAATTCTTATCGATTTCTGGAAAATAGACGCGAACTATCGATTATTTAAAGAGAGAAAGACGGACGGACTTGGCTGTATCGACTCGGCTGTTATGCTGATCAAAAATATAATTGAGGGTATTAAATACAATTAAATATGTAGAAAATAAATTTAATGAAATTACAAATAAAAATAAATTGAATGAAATTTTAGATACTTCAAAGAGCAACTAACATTTTCAATTCATTTAACATATTAAGCTTATCTCCGGAACACCCGAAACTCCAAGTCAACAGCCAACAGACTTCTGGCTGGCACTTAATGAACTTAACTAAGTGGGCGGTCAGGAAAATAAGGGAGTGGCAAAGATTTTCTGGTTATTGCCTTTGTTTTAAGCTTTCTGCGTGGATTCTTGATTTTCTGCTTTTTTATTGTTGTTGAGTTGTTTCGATTTATGTATTTAGCGCATTTGCCTTCAAGCAAAACATAATGGAGAGCAAATTTACCACTGCACTTTGCAGCATAATTTGAGCTTAAGCAAGCAAAAGGAGCAGCAGCAGCAGCAGCAGCAACAACAATAATAATAAAAGGTCATAAAATGTTGCCAGGAGCTGCAAACAAAGAAAAGAAGTGCCACAAACAAAATCACAGTGCAAACTCAAATAAAAGTTTTTTCGAAAGGGGCGCACTAAGAAATTTGCAGTGAAACCCAAAAAGAATTTTGCTTTCAAGTCAATAAACTAAGGCCAAGCCAAAAGCCCTGAACCCAGACGGCAGCTCCAAAGGTGATTCGAAGCACCAACGAGCTGCGTCGAGACTGCGCTCTATAAATACAAGCTGTACGCTTAGTACATGGAGCAGCTGCCAGGGCTGCGGTCGACCTTAAAGCTGTATACTTGCATGCCTGGCATCTGCTCACCTGTTGTACAAAATGAATGCCTAATGACTTTATGGCCCAGCGCAGGCAACACCATTATGATAGCAATGCGAGCTGCATAGTTCTTAAGTGGCTGGAATCTTCAAATTCTTGGCGCTTGCCACCGAACATTAACAACTTTCAATTTGCCAACCTAAGGACTCTTACATTCCCAACTTTCCCTCTTCTCAACTGCGTTCCATTATCCTCAGCTGAACGTGCTGCATGAGATAATTTAATATCCATTTGCGGAACACAAGGCTGGTGAGCTCCTTGACCTCTCTGCAAAACGAAGCACTTGCGATTATGTTTATAATCCGCCTGTAAACAGGTGTTGTTGTGGGATTGGGTGGGTGTGTATTTGTGTGAGTGTGTGTGTGTGTGGGTGTGTAGATGGAACATCTCCAGTGCAGTCATATTACGCATCAAGTAATATGTGGGACCAAATTAAAGCTCGTCTTACCGTCTATTTATAGCTGAAATAAAGCTGTGTATGATAGACCTGAAGCCATATGGTTAGAGCAGCTACTCCTTGGCATCGATAGACGATAGTCCTGAGTCGATACTTTCTACAGCGCAATATATTTTCACCTGAGAAATCAATGTTAATAACACTGCAATTTGAAGTCAGCGGGGTATTAACCACATCACAGCTTCAGCTACTTCCGCTCGTACTCGTTGCCCTGTTCAATTCTTATGACGAGATTTTCTTTATGATTTTTCAACGTTGAAATTCAGCAATTTATTTTGCTAAATGAACAACTTTAAGCGATTCAATATTTGATGCCAACTTTTGTCTTTTTGTACAGTTTAATATAATCAGTGAATATTAATTGAATGAAATAAATCTATACTCGGTTTTACAGAAATTATTCTTAACAAAGTTGCAAACTTTCTTCTTTCTGGAATTACAATTTTATTTTACTATAAGCCAAAAAAAGAGCGATATATATTTTGCTTTAAAACTAAATCTAAAGCACAAAAATCTTACGTCCCAGCCGTTTGATATATCTAACCATATTTGATAGATCCCAATTATGGGAAGAAATCAAATGTAACCCGCAACTTCTACATGAAATCATTTAGCGCTGGCAATATTTTTAGTATAACCGGCAATCTTACATTAAACCTTTTATTATTTAATAAATATATATAACAAGTCATTGCTTAAAACAATGTCTGGGTTCAGGCAGGAAGTTTATGAGAACCATAAAACTAGTTTTTCATCTGCAGCCCATCTTGATGCATTTTTATTTCCTATTTATATGTTTTTAACTCTGATTACAGCGTGTCTTAAAGTCTAGTATTCTGCTTTGCAGTCAGCCTTATTCCCAATTAAATATGCTATTAATTTATCTAAAATTTCCCCCATTTCTGGAAACGAATTAATTTTCTTTTTGTTTTAAATTTATTTCATAGCTCTACGAAACGCGTGTTTATCGTTTGATCTCCATTGGCTGATGATGCCATTAAATGATTTGAAATTAAATTAACGCTGACTTTATTTGCATTAGCATTAAATAAAAGAAATTGCCAGGGCTTTGCTCGACACAAAGATACCCTCGAGAAAATATTCAAGCCTAATATTCTGTTAATTATGCTGGATTTGGCATATGAAAAGCTGAAAAAGCTGTTTCTTAAACTGTTGCTATGGTCGAAGAGATTGCTCGGCATTTAAGTAGTCCAAATACATATTATTCTTTCCGCGCATATTTTCTTTAATCCACATCGAGAGTTCTATGTAGCTCGTGGATTTGAGGGTCGCAAATTGATGGAAATTGAGCCGATGGGCAAAACAATAACAATAATGGCACGAAATAGCGCCAGCAGCGGTAAGAGAGCAACAAATGCAAATACAATAATTAAAATTAATTAAAACACAAAGTAAATAAACAAATGAAGTTCGCGTTGGCCGGACAACCAAGTGGGCTAAGTTGGCAAAGCTTTGAGCTGGAATTTGGCCGGATTCGGCCAAGTTTAATTAATGCAACGACATTATTTATGTGCCCGGACAAGCTTTGCCTTTTTAGGCCCTTCCAAAAGTTTAATTGAATTAGTCACTTTTCCGAAATGATGGCAAACGAAAGAAAGATGTAACAGAACAGAACAGCACAGAAAAAAAACAATAAACAGAAACTTTTGCCTAAATGTCCGAAATAACTTGAGTGACTCTTCGAAAAACAAAAAGGACAGCAAATATTCTGGCTGGCTGAAGATGATGTGCAAAATGTTCAGTCTCACTTTTTGTGGTTTAAAGTTGCCACTTGATTTATGAACCCAAAAAAAAAAAAAAAAAATATAAATAAAAAACACCATGAGGCAGACGGCAGCGGGAAGAGGAAAGAGGCAGGCAGCCGCCCAAAAGGTGTCAGCGGGCAAACAAAGCAAAACGGCGGTTAAATAATGAGCAAAAGGTGTAAACAAGTGGAAGCCGTCTCCGGTACGCTAATTAACTTGACAAATGTGCCGTCCTTCAGCCCGTGATTATAATAATGTTGTTGCGCGACAAGCTCTCCGAAGGAGGACTCTGCGCCGACTCCGACATCGACATCGACATCGACGTCGACGTCGGGACACGCTCCAATGCGGCGAAATGCATATTTTGTCAGCTCACTTAGTTAAATAAATTCCAGCTGATTGTCAAACTTGGCGGCAATTAATCATTTCATTTATTTCGAAAATATATCTCTACCAGTTGCCAGATTTATAGAACCAAATCGATTTAATTCGAATTCTTGAAGCAAGTCTGTGTGAGTTCCTTTTCACCCGATCGATGTTCGGTGCAGGGTATCTTCTCGTCGCATTCTGGCCTGTTTTCTCATATTTGTTGCTTTTTTTTTTAATGAATAAAAACTTGATCCGTGTAAGAACCTAATTACTTTATTTCTAAGCTCCTTCCTTTGGTAATCTCTGAAATCTACACGAAACGCGGATTTATAGGTTTGCTCAAAGTTAACAAAAATGGGAAATATACTTGGCTAACACTTGCTACATAGTTCTTAACTATATTTAAAATTGGATTATCGATCATTTAAAATGTTAATATTTCAGCATATTTGAATATCTTAAGATATTAATTTTCGATAGTTCTTAGCCTGTCTTCTACAAATCCCGAAGCCAATGCCTTAGATCTCTTTTAATAAGCATGGCAAATATTTATTTTACATTTGAATTTTAATCGAGTTGAAAACAGAGTCAAGAGCCTCTTCCGGCCACTCGCATTAGCAAATTGGTGAGTGGAGGCAGCAGCAGCAGCAACAAGTCCTTTGGCAACATGTTGCCATAGAGTGGGCATGTTGTTAACAGATGTTGCTGACTGTGGTGAGTTTGGTATTTGTTGCCGCAACTCATTGTCCAAACGGCACTCGAGGAACTGTTGCCGGATCCCAGCATTCAGTGCACGACGGAGTCTACGAGGCGGCGGCACACGGCGCGGCTACCCGCTGATTAACCAGTTGGTGTGTTGCTAGCAACTGCTTTGGCTCCAATTCCAGATATTTTTGTTCGAGTTACCGCGAGTGCCAGTGCCGCTGAGTGTGTATTTAGAGACAGCCTCACGATTGGCGCCATTTACAATTACCGTCAGCTGCTGTCTGCGCTCGCGCCGCTGGCCACGAATGCTGCACTGCAGCTCAATGCCAGCTATGCCGCTGACGAGATCTACGGCAGCGGAAGCGACAGCGGCGATGGGCTCAACGGCAGTGATCTCTACATTTATAGCAACGAGCTGCATCCGGAGCCGACGCCAGCATCACCGGCGCGATCGGTGTCCGGATCTCTGGCATCGGAGGCAACAATGGCATCGGCTACTGCATCCAGTACTACGGTTATGCCCACACAGTTGGTGCCGTCTAACCGCAGCATGTCGCGGGTGATCGCTGATGTGCCCATCTGGGTGATACCCTGCTACAGCATTATTCTGCTTTGCGCCGTTGTGGGAAATCTGCTGGTGGTGCTCACCCTGGTGCAGAATCGCCGCATGCGCACCATTACCAATGTTTTTCTGCTCAATCTGGCCATCTCGGACATATTGCTGGGCGTGCTCTGCATGCCCGTCACCCTGGTCGGAACGCTGCTGCGTAACTTCATCTTTGGCGAGTCCCTCTGCAAGCTCATCCAGTTCGCTCAAGGTAAGTCGGCTGCTCCGAGTCCGCCTGAAGTGAACCTTTGCCCTGCAGCTGTCCCATATGGCCGCAGTCATTATGTGCGTCTGTCCTCTTTTATGAATTCATATACTGCATACATACATGCACACACGCATACATACATATACCAACACGCATGCACACAATATTATGCTTATTCAGTGCGAAAATAAAGCGTTGCGGAATGCAATGGAACTGAAACTGAAACTGGAACAGAAACTGATTTTGGAATTGAAACGAATAAGTAGACGCGACTCGGTCAGCCCTGTACAGAGTATGTCTATGTGGGAAGTTTTATGAAAACTGGCTGCAATCTCTGAGTTTTCAGATGCTCTACATACAGCAGCCTCTTAAATAGAGGGTGTGCGTGTGTGTGTGTGTGTGAGCGCGCGTGTGCGTCGTGTTTTTGCG
Source organism: Drosophila lacicola (assembly GCA_035045355.1). Lineage (NCBI taxonomy): Eukaryota > Metazoa > Arthropoda > Insecta > Diptera > Drosophilidae > Drosophila > Drosophila lacicola. The sequence continues at coordinate 30,420,305 of JAWNPB010000148.1, forward strand.
ACTGGCTATTCCCAATGCTAGTAGCCTCAATGCAACAAGGCGTGTGTGCTTGTGGCTTTAAATGAAGACACCCCCAAATGAGCTGGGTTCAAATATTTGCTACTTAATGAAATGGGTTAATGTCCAGCTTATCGCAATGCGCACAGGTGACAAATTTGGCAAGAAGTTACTATGAAATGAACTGTCTAATCATCTAATCACATTAAAAACACATACACACACACAGACACACAAATCCGTAAATCTGGGCTCTTAAGTAATTTGATGTGGGTGTCGTATTCGAAATATGATAAGCCAAAGGTGTTTCTGCATAGATAATGTAAAATAGTTCAATAATATACCATAAGCCAGCTTATAATATTTTGAAAATAAAATGACCTTATATATGTTATACATATATACATTTCTATATAGGGTTAAAGGTAATTAAAAATTATGTCCATCTTAGGAATGTAAAGCGACTAAGACCTACTATTAATTAACATATTCGTTTAAGCTATTAAGTTTAATTTCATCAAGGTTAATACCTTTATTACAATTAGTTACAATTACATAAAATAAATTTTGGCAGGTTGCCTTCATAGCTATTTCCAAAGCAACCCGCATCTATTACACTAGTTAATAATGTTGTATTATTAATTTTTTTGTATCTATTACCAAATCTACTTGTTATATATATTATCCATGTTAATATTTTTGTTTATCGAGTAATGTTCAAAAAGGCTTAAGAAAATACCAAATTTTGAAATTTGTTCATAAAAAAACTCACTCAAAGTCCACTTTCTGTCCATCAAGGGCCAGGAACTCGGTAGGGCATCAGCCTGTCTCTGCTGTTAACGAGAGTCACATACATTAATAATGTATCTATGTAAATTTGCACAAAAGTTGATTTAAAATCTTTGACATGCATCCATTAATATGAACACATAAGCAATTTGCTTTAAACGACTGACTGCAGAGACTATTTAAGAATCTAGCATGTCATTTTTATGCGATTTGATTTCATTTTTATGGCCAGTCTTTTATAGACAATACTTCCTATTACTTATGCATAATGATATGCCACATAAGAGCTTGTGAGCAACGCATTTATAATTTAAAATAAGTGCCATTTGGCGCGCCATAAAGTATGCCACCGCGCATAAGCGCCCATTACCGATTCCCTATACCCTTTTAATACCCAGCAGCATTTTAAATGCGCAGCAAATGGTTATGATGAAGTTGTGCAAGTGTATGTCCAAGCCAAAGAACGACAAGTTCGATCTAATAAACTCTATATATTTCTAGTCCGCATGACGATTTGGCATGATGTATGTCGTATCAGGTTTATATGAAGTAAATTTCGGTTTATTTATTTATTTAATAGAACAAATGGAAAGCTTTCTGATCAGCGTAAGCAATTGCTTTATCGGGTTGTCTGTATTCAAGAATTATCCCAAACGAAACTTACTCTTGCATATGCAGGTGAGGCCAGCTTCCAGGGTATTTTTGGGCAGAGCACTCTCGCCTTAGGCATTTTTAGTTGTTTATTATACAAGTCATAAGAAGCTAAAGAGTCATCGACCCGACAAACGAGCGCTGGCGAGTCACCACTGGAAAGTTACAACAATGGCCGCACCAAAGGTTCAAAAGTTTAAATATGCATAGACACACACACGCACACACACACACACACACATTTGGGGCGGAAATTACCGGTTATGGAGCGGCACTCACTTGTGTAGTTATAAGTCGTTCCATAAAGCAAGAAATGAAGCAAGAAGCAAACCGATTTTCAGACCAAAATTGACTCGAGAGCAAATGGGTTGCCGACATTGTGCTAGGAGGCCCTTTGTGATTTTGTTAAATCCCCTCAAAAATTAAATAGCTGTGACCCAGCAAATGTCGATGATCGGTTTTGGTTACCTAACCGTACAGCCCCGACCTCGCCCAGTCACATGGCTGAGACGGTTGCCAATTTGCTGCCTGTTATCAGCAGCTTAGAGAATTTGTTCTGGCACCTGTCACAAGTGCTTATCAATTGATAAACTTGATTTACTTAGCTGCAAGTGCTTTCGGCACCACCGAAACCCGCCAAGGGTTGGCGCACCACTCGAAAAGTTGAACTACAATGTTATAGTTTCGCTGCTGCTGCATGGGCAAAAAGTTTAATAAACAAAGGCCAAACAAATTATGTATTAATGAAGGTGCTCTCGACGCTCTCTAGCTGGATACATAGCGAATACATAAATTTAGAATATATTTATGCTGCGAGCATAATTTGAAGTGCTTCAAAGCACACGCACACAAGCATTCACGCATACACATTCACATAAAGATACAAATACAGATACAGCTACTGAGCCGAGTGGCTGAAGCTTCTGGCCAGGCCTTGCATCTGTGCCTAAGCCAAGGCAAATGCCAAGCCCGTAACAATGCCTCTCAGATAATACGAGGCAAATCCTTATTTTCAATGCGAATTAGGCAAGTCTTAGCATAACGTGAGTGCTGCCAGATTGTGAAAATGTGGAAATGTGAAAATGTGAAACTCTGCGAATGTGCAAATGTCTCTGTGAGCAGCTGAAGTGTGTGTGTGTGTGTGTGTGTGTGTGTGAGTGTGTGTGTGTGTGCTTTAAAAATACTTTAGCATTGCTCCAACGATTCGACTATGTGTGTCTGCTTCAATTGTTGCACGGTGGGCACATATACACATAAATAAACGTGCGCATCTATATGTAAATTGTCTCATCAAAGTCGCTGAGCCAGAAGAATAAGAATGTTATAAAAACCAACTAGAAACAATAGTGAATAAGCGCAGCAGCCAGAGACAGACTTCAAATTGGACTTGCATATATTTAAAAAAATACAAATAAAAAGCAAAAAACAAACACATTGTGAATAAATGAAGCACACAAATCATGTGCTTCTGTCGCCATTGAAGCTAGCTTTGCCTCCAAGAGACAAACTTTAATATGTACTTTTAATGTTCTGCTGTGAATCTCACACAACTATTCAGACATAATCCAAGGCATTCATAGTTTTAGGTATTTCCCTTTGCAGTTTTTCTCTTTGATTTATACAAAGCTTACGTTCTATTATGCGCGAACTGTAAAACGTTGCAAATGTTGTTGGCTTTGCCAACCTTTTTTTTTCGCATCTGCAGTTTTATGACTTGTTTCCGTTTCCTGGTCCGGGTCCACTGGGGCTGGGACTGGAGCTGCGGCTGCTGCTGCCGATGATGATGTTTATAATGTTGTTTACTTAGCTCGAGTCTGTATTCAGCTGGCTGGCTGACGAAATTGTTGCTCCGTGCATGTTTATTGCTGACATTCATTTTTTCAGCTCGACACTCACATGAGCAACTTATTAAAAGCATAATATGCAGTGTCGGGCACAACAACAGCAACAGCACGTGCCAACCAATCAACCCCAAACAGACATCAGGCAAAAGTGTCCCACATACATGGGGATGCCGCCATATGGCAGTTTGCTGGCCAAACAGGCCTTCTGCCAGCTCGGCACCGACTTGGAGCACATCTGTTGCACGGCATCCACTTGCACTGGCTCGTAAATTTATAAATGTCAACATCGCTCGTTGCTATACGGCCTGTCACACCGATTTATGGCCATCATTATGTCAAGGTGCACTCGCTGCACTAGCCAGACGAAGTCGCATCGAGACCCAGAAACCAAGTTCATGTTCAAGCCGATGCCCTAGCCGAAGTGTTTGCTGCCTGCCTCCCTGCATGCCTAGCTGCCTGCTGCCTGATTTATATGCGCCAGCCTGGGAATCCGGTTATTGCCATCGTCGACTGCCAAATTCAATTTGCTTGCCAATCTTCAATTTTTACTTGGCAAAGCTCCAAGCTCGAGCTCGAATCAAATCTTTAATCCAAGGGCTTTTCACGCCTGTCAGAAGCTAAGTGCAAACGTCAGCCCCAAACTGTATGCTACACTTTTCTTTAAAGCGAAATAAACAAAAATCTCAGACCGTATACAAGCAGTATATATATATAGTCTACTATATATATACTATATAATCAGCAGACCATATTCGCTATGGCTTAAGTGTATAGAATACAAATAATGCCAGACGATGCCCCGCCGTGCTCGTCGGCCAAACGCCGCGGTCTTATTCACAGCTCTGACAGCGAGCAAATTAATTATTAATTGGACTTTTATATCTTCTCCTATATTTATACTATTTTTATTTATCCTGTGTTGCTGTTGCTGCAACACGTCAAAGGCCATTAATAAGGCGTAAATAGAACAAAATGGCGAAAAATTGCGAAAAATTATGAGAAATGAGAAAAATGAGTGCAACAAACAAACAAAATATTTATTTAAGATCGACTCAACTTGCGCTTATCAATTATCCGGCTTTCTTCTCTCACTTCCCCCCATCAAATTATAATCGAAATTGAAAGAGAAACAAACGGACCAAACTGGATATGCGGTTGGCCTGGTTCCCAGAATATTAGTCACAGATGGCAGAACAGTGCGTCCCACAACAATTAGAAACTGCGCAGCTGCATGGCTGACTTTAAAATTAGTTGTATATGTGTGTGTTTTTTATGCCCTCAACACATTGAAAACGGCTAAAAAGTAAAGTAAAACTGTTTTGTGCAACTGCATGTAACAGGCAGACGGAAGCATATCTGACCTTATAAGACATATACTTATTTCATGCTCAGCATCGTTCTGTCCATCGATGTGTTTATTTAAGTATTAAAGGTCATTTGTCACTAAGGCAGATCAGATTTGTGCCACGACGTGCGGGCTTGTCTTTGTTGTTGGTAAACTAATAACAAAATTTTATGTTGTTCAATGTTTTTCAATTGAATTTTCCCATTTTTACATGCTCTACAGCATATTTGGTATTGTTTGCCCTTAGTTTTCAATAACATTTAACCAACCAAAAGCATAAACTACACTCAAATACAACCACAGATAAAGTTCCACAGCACCACAAATAGCCCTGTGGACGCACCGCTACCCGCTACCCGCTCCCCTCTCTACATCATAATTCCCGCTTCGACTTGCGATTTTCACCAGCTGAATAACCCATTCAGATTAGACAAGTGCATTCCGGCGGCCAGGCAGAGTTCTTGTACATTTTTCAAACAATATTGTACATTTTTTATCGTGCTTAATTTTGATTTTGAAGGTCGTGGGGAAAAAAAAGTGTGCATATTCTTATTGGGCTTCAATTAGAAACATTTTCAACAATTATTTATAAATAAGCTAATTGTGTCCATATGTAGTCAACACTGTTAGGATAATGTTGCTTTGATGATTTCACTAATTAAATTATTACAAAAAATGCCTTCTTATTCCTATTGCATTTCGCAAATACATTCGAGCTGGTGCACAATTTAACAAAGCACCAATAAATAAAATGGAATTTGTTTTAAGCAAATTTTTGCCTTACAAATCATCATAGCACACGCTGAGCCCGAGCTTCTGATGTAGAAAAATAATTTTTCTTCTTTTAACTGCTCGTTTGGCTGAGTAAAATTTATTTGCACAACCAAATAAATTCATTTTGCATACAAATATTTTTTCGACCGGCCGCAGACAATGCAAGAACAAAAGCATTTTTTGCCTTGGTAAAAATTATATGCATTTTCATACCAAAAGGATATCAAATATCAATGTACATATTTTTTTTCAAAGAGAGTTAATGTTGTATTTACATCACAAACACAGCGTGTTTGTGCCATTATTGGAATTATTTTATTAAAAGTTTTTTAAAACAGCTTTTTATGAGAACGTCACGCAACATTTACCGCACCTTTTTATTTAAATAAGCGATATATGTTCGAAATGGGCGGATTTAAATTGATGTACATATATTGCATTTATTGATGAGCTTAAGCAAATTGAATTTGCCTGTGTTATCAAAAAAACGACTAGTATAACTCTAGCATTACCTATCCATTATGCAACAGCTGTTAATATAGACAAACGTACAACTAGACACGGCAGGATTTGGTCGTCAGGTAAAACATATTAAAGCCTGCGAAATAAAAATAAATAAAATAAATATAATAAATATATGAAATACAAAATATACAGTGAACAACAGCTGTAAATTTCAATATTTCATCATAAATAAATAAATTTAAATTCACATTTTTTCTATGGTAATCTAACTTATGCGATATGTTTGAGGCTTTTTCTTGATAAGTTTTAAATAACAGCCAGTTCAAGGCGTCTTTAAAAAAACACTTTGTTATGCAAGGGGACGCACATACACTAATACAGACACACTCACAACTATGCGTATAAGAGCAGACCAATGACAAATATTTAGAAGAAATTCGCACCTATGAAATACACCTCAAGCTGAATTAAATTAATGCGACGAACAGCGGGGAAGGGGAAAAGGTAGCTCCTTTTCCAAACACCATTTGTGCCGCACGTGTGTGTGTGCGTGTGTGTGTCTGTGTGTGCGTGTGTGTGTCTGTGTGTGTGCGTGTGTGTGCGTGTGCACGTGTATTTGCTGTTGTCACATGTCACAAAAGCATACAAATGAGCAGCCATTTTTTTTAAAGAAAAAAGAAAAGATTTGCCTTGAGGCAATTTAAACTTTCGCAAGTCTCTGATTTGGTTGATATTCTAAGGGGGGAAGGGGGCCCGCAGTTGCTGGCTGGGAATGCCGATAAGCAGGGGCATAGACATAGACAACGCTCCGACGGCGACATCTGCTCGATAACAATCGGCACAGTCTCCGAGCCAGTTCCAGACTGACAACTAACCAACTAGCCAACGTATATACATATATTTGTCGCTTTTGACCTCTGAAATGATGCTATAATATATTAGTGCAGCGCCAGGGACAGTGGGGGGGATGTGAAGTCCAGTCAAAATGAAATTGAAGCATGCATTAAAGCTATGGCTAGCCAGGCAGCAGTTGGACCTTTGCTGCCACATGACCAGCAACTCGTCCGCCTTGGCACCCAATTTGTTTTCCAATTTACTGCGAGCCGGAAAAGTTGTGTACGAATCATTGCAAAAGTTTTCGGCTGGTCAGCTTCGAAACAACAACAACAATAGGGGCGGCTACAATTACGATGCTGGTTTAAATAGAAAGGCTGCCACGCCCATATATAGTTAAGGTATACGGCTTGCCTCTGTGTTCGTCACCAGACACACAGATTGGTTGCATTTGATATTATCCCGAGGGGGCATTGAAACTAAAAACTCGGCAGCATGGACAAACAAAACATGCAAGACAGTACGTCGAGATGCACTTGGGTGAAAAGTTGTTCATGAAGTGCAATTCAAGTGCGAGATGAAAAAACTTGTGCGGCAAGTCCAAGCCCTGTCGTTCCGGACGCGGCACGCTGAGGCAAGACGGAAGCTTGCAGCACTTGGCATGCTCTAAGTAAAGTATCTTGTCGCCTTATCACTTGCCTGTGGGGGACTCTATCTTTCCTTCAAGTTGCACTCATGGCTAAGTCCCCACCCTTCAGCCAGTTACTGCAAAGTGACCCTCAACCGGAAACAATCAAAACGCTGCCATATTTGCCAGTCTATTGTTAAGTGGCTTACTGTTTGCGTATTTGTCCAAATGTAGTATTTGAACACGTATATACATCACATTGCGCATAAATACATATTTATATATATATATATATCGTTGGGCCAATATGTTTGAAGAGCTCATTTTGTTGACATTATGCTGGATAATAGCACTTCGGCACAAGTGCCTGAAACAGAAATCAATTGCCCATTGTAAGGTCTGGGAAAGACTGATTGTCGCCCGACTTTCAAGGCTTATGGATCACATGGCCACCCTTCCTGATCACCAATTTGGATTCGGGAAGGGCATGGCGCTGTTGAACAGGTTCACAGAGTGATTAACCATATTCTTAAGGCTTACGACGACAAAGACTACTGCTATGGAGTCTTTGTAGACGTTAAGCAGGCCTTCGACCGAGTCTGGATTGAAATCAGTCTTCAGTCTTCCCGCCCCCTTCTTTCTACTTCTGCGCTTTTATTTAATGGAGCGAAAGTTCGAAGTCAAAGTTAGAGCAGCAATCTCTCCTGCCCGCAAAATGAAGGCGGGTGTCCTCCAAGGCAGCGTACTGGGCCCCTTACTCTACAACTTGTACACGGCAGACATCCCCACTCCGGATGAACTACACGAGTTTGCCACCCCGGGCAAATACTTGATGGCCACATTTGCCGATGACGTGGCAATATTTTACTCTGCCCACTGCGAGTATGAAGCCACTGACGGTGCCCAGGAATACATCCACTTGCTTGAGAGCTGGACACGCAGATGGAACATCAAGCTCAATGCCTCGAAGTGCCAGGCGACCAACTACACACTGAGGCGTGGCAAGGCTCCAAGGCCAAGGCCAAGGCCAACTGGCAACTAAACCCCAACAGCCCATTGCCACTTCGCTGCAAACGGGTAGTTTACAACGTCGTGGTGGCACCAACTTGGAGATACGGTATTCAGGTTTGGGGCATTGCATCTCGGACAAATCGAAGACGGATTCAGACACTTCAAAACTTGGCCTTGCGCCGAATTACGGGTGCTGACTGGTACGTCAGAAATTCTACCTTGCACAGAGACCTCAAAATGGAGACCATAGACAGCCAAGTCGGAACATTCGCCAACCGGTACAACGAACGCTTGCAGCGACACTGCAGCCGGGTAGCAAGAGACCTCGCTGGGAGGTGTGTAGTCAGGAGGCTCAAGAGAAGATCATTCAAGGACCTCCTCCAACCACGACATAGGAGTTGCCCCAGAGTCCCCCGACTACCTACGTGACGATGCAGCCTTACTCAAAAAGGCGCCTTTGACGTTTGTCCACGATAAAGCTTGAGGACTCAACCAGGCTTGGCGTAATATCACCTGAGTCAACTGTGTTGTAATAAAAATGTATGCTCTTTTTGATTCAATACAATAAACCAAAAAAAAAAAAAAAAAAAAAATTGCCAATTGATTTGCCAAATTGCACCCTTCAATTAGCACAAAACAAAATTATGTACTGAGCATTAGCGTCCAATACTTTATAGATAGACAACATTATCAAGCATTATAAGTTGGTTCAGATGTGCGAAATTCCTTTCTACTTCCAACATATTGAAGAACTTTGTGAAAACCAATTTCCAAGTTTTGAAAAATTCCAAAAATGTTGGTTAAAGTTGCTTGGGCGAAATTTGTATTCCTTAGCGCTCACTTTAAAAGTAATTTTCAATTTTAAAAATAATGAATACGAGTTTCCCGGATTTTAATAATGGAATGCCATTTAATCGAGTTTAAGCTTGCAATGAGATAGATAATATGAATACTTATGTTGGAATCGAGCATATTGGCTTATTGTGGAAGATACGATCCTAGCTTACATTTTAAAACTTTAACCTTAACTTAACTCAACTTATTTTAACATGAACAGAAACATGAAACAGAAAACTTAAGAGAACGCTTGTACTACAACTCATTAAATTTTCAATATTAAATTTAAAATTGTAGATCGAAACTTATGAATTGACATGAATAAAAAAGCGTAAGAGAACCTTTTATTACGAGGCTCTTTAAATATTAAACGTTAAATTAAAAAGTTAAGATCGAAACTTAAAATTTTACATTAACAATATCTCATTAGTAGAGTTAAACATTGCTCTAAGTTATTTGTCAAAAAATGATAATCTATTAAATATGCAAAAACTGAAAGAAAAAAACTTGTTTATATTTGTTGTCGTTGTCAGTTCAAATCTCTGCTGAAGCTGAAACAAATATTTAGGCGTAATTGGTGTGCGGCACGTGTCTAATTCAATTGGAAAATAAAACATGTTAATTAGTAGACATTGAATTCAAACTAGATAATTCCCCTGCCGCCTGCCATGGCGAGTGTCTGTCAGTTTGGCTGCCTGTCAATTTGTCTGGCGCGCAGCACATTTTAATTTGTTATGTTTTACAATATGCCTTATAGCATCGTGCCGAATGTGGGCTGGAGTTGGACGCCGGAAAAACACATATAGCCAATAAAATTGAGCCTTCGGCAAATGGCGTGACAGTTGGTCCTCTTTTGGCTGCCCGCCCACGCCTTGTCAATAAAAAAAAACAATGGAAACCAATTTCTTTTATAATTTCACAATTTCACAATTTTTCGGGCCCGAAGTTAAACACAGTCGAAATGGAAAAAGCAGCCAAAAAGAACAAACAGAAGAAAAAACAAAGGAATTGCAGCAGGTTCCGGCAATGGCTGCTGATATACCCTGTGTCCAATTGGCAAATATCTACATATATGTATATACATATATACATATATCCATTTATATATGTATATGTATGTGTATATTGTGTACTTGTATATTGATATTTATGCTTGTGGCTTAGTCAGGGCCCAAGTTACATGCATAGAAGAGGATAAAGTAGGCTGTTTCGTGAATAGCTTTATAGGGCAATTTTCGGTCGGCCCTTTGCGACAGACAATTGCTGATTTCTTATATTTTACGACGTCCGAAAGTTTTGCGTTGCCATTTTTTATTGTTAACTCAAATTGAAATGATTTTTATTGATAATACGCACAGCACAGGCAGTCCGGCGACAGGATGGTCTTTTCAAAGCCAGAACACAGATCTTTTTTTATTTTCAGCTGACGACTCAGTCCATGAAATCGCAGTTATGGCAAGTTACGGCCGTGAAGCAAATGCCCGGAGTACTAAATCAAAAACAACGACCAGAGATGCGAACCGCCTGGACATAACAAATTGCCTTTGAGATGCGGACATCCATCGGTCGATATGTACCCACTTATTTGAATGCCCCATCGAAAGAGTTTTTCCCTCTTGTCTCGAATGCATTTCTGAATATTGAGTGCATTTCCATCCACCTGCAACTCTTTGCAGTATTTTGGGACACGTTTGGCTCACAGTGATACAAACATATTAGATGTTTCCCTGTGTGCAACTAGACAGAGAAATTATATGCAAAAATATACCAAAGAGTACTTCCTTCTGCCTTTGATAACCTTATGAATTCAGTTCCTTTCCAAAACCTGACCCAATATTGACCTGCAAATGTACTTGATATTTACCCAAATGTATGCAATTCTAATGAAATTGTGTTTCCATGAAATATTAGTCCACGTAGATCACGGCTGCAAGCAGGTTTTGCATAGAACCCCAAATTCCAATTTAGTTCTTCCATGTACCGAATCTTTAACCCAGCCAGCTGCTAATAAGTAAACATTCAAACAGCACAGAAGTAAATTTGCTCGAAAATAGAAAAGTTTTTGTGAGAAATCCAGCTGCAAAGTAGAAATTACCATTCATTGCATTTCTAACATTTTTGGTAGCTGCTAATTTTGGGTGTGGAGCTCAAATTTAGCCCGTCTCTTGTATATGAAAATATTTACGACTCGCAATACTTTCAGCACAACGGGCAATTATTATTAAAAAACTTCAGTTTTTTAATTAAAATCAAGAAAATATATGATAAGCGAATAAATGAACAAATATCTGGATTCAAGGCTGTGGCAAAAGTGTTTCACATGCCAACGTTGGCGTTGAACTACAGATACAATTAAATTATAAATTCAGATTTTATATATAAATTGCTATTTATGGATTTAATACGCTTGGAGACATTTGGCAATTCACAAAACAATATTCCCAATATTCAACTTTCTAGCTCAATTTCATTGAGTGGGCAGATAAATTAGCTGAACCTGCCGGCAAATTGGCAAAGCTGAATTTCTAATTAAAATAACTTATTTATTTTAATGCCAAACGCGTGAATGAACTTTGCCGATCTAACCCCTTTGAAATGTTTATAAAATCGCTTAAAATCGCATTGTTAGTCGCCTACACAAGGGTTAAAGTTTCATTTGCATGGCATCAATAGCTTAACAGAGTATATTCATAGCAGCGAAAACATACTGAAAATGTGGGAAAATGGCATTCAATCTGGGAATTGGTCAATCACAGCACAAGAAAAGTATCAAGGCGTCACCCGAGCCGAGACTGGGTAAACTTTAGAATTTAATGTTGACAGGGCAGGGCAAGGCATGGTTGGTGCGGTGTCGAATAGGTGAGCCCACATTTAATTAACTCTTGATGTACGTTTCTGACTTTACAACTTGTACGCCAAGTTGTAAATGCAACTCGGCCAAAGCTGACTTAACCATATTTCATGTTGCAACTTGCTGGGGATCTGTCTTTTTGACTGATTCCTGCTAAAAGTTTGCTTGAGTTTTCCCGACTTTTGTTTATTTACTTAAATGTTGGCTGCATTTACAGCTAACTTCTGTGCTGCAGAGGCGGTCTAAGTGTTATCCCACGCGCCAACTCCACCCCTATACGACTCATTGATCGAGGGGGGCAGCCACACCTGCGGGCTTGGACAGGTGGGCGTTGTTGCATGCAAATTGGCCGTGGTTCCTGGCAACCGCAAAAAAAATCTCGCTAGCTGTTGGACCAAATACAAAAACACGCTCAACATTTTTGGGCGTCTGGCTTCATATGAATTAATTAAGCAGCAAATTGGCACGACTTTGCCTCGGGGCAAAGGGCATCCGTTAGTGCAGTACCTAGAATGCTTGGTTCACCAATTGCCAGACTTTTGTTTGTGTTTTAGCGCATTCAAGTCTGGTATAAAGTAAATAACTTTTTCTTTTTTACTAACAAATTTTCCATTTGAAAATCAACAGAACAATGCGTCAAAGGGCGCCAACAGCAACATACATACATATATTCAAGCACTATAAGAACAGGTTTACAACCTTTTGGTCGATTACTCTGGGGGGAAGAGATCCTTCCCAAATACCCTTCTTGTATAAATGCTAAGTTTTAAGTCTTCTTGGTTCTATTTTTGGAAAGGGGCTGCAAGCAAGGCAAACGTAAAGCCACAGCAAATGTGACTTTGAGCGTGGCAAAAATGCATTTGACTAGAACTTTAATGTGGATCATCAATCATAGAGTAAGCCCAGCAATCTGGTCTGGACAAGAAAATCAGAGCGTTGTTCATAATACTAGACATACACGACAATAATAAGCACATATTGGTCTATAACTATAACTATTATAGATATATATTTATATATATGTATATGTATGTGGCCCTCGGCTTAAGACAATGCTGCATCCATACCCTAGCCCTAGACTAAACTAGACTGTTGCCTAAATGACTGGTATCAAAATCGTGTTATTTTGAAAAATACTTTTTAATAGGTAGGATAGTATCCATCAATTAATGTATTCACTTTTTGTGCATCCATAACTAATATTCTTGACTCATATTTGCATTCACAGCGACGGCGTATTTAATAATAGTACTCAAATGAGGCCCGTGTGTAGTAGAGAATGCCGTTTGTAATAAAATGTCAAGCGAGTTCAGCTGTCCCAGTCCCCTAAACAAATATGGCAAATGGCAATATGTGTAATCAGCTGCCCCGCGAAATGAAACGAATCGAAATGAAATGGTCAGAACTGCAATAAAAAGCTCCGAGTGCACGGGCGTATGCCATGCGTGGGCGGCCAGGCGTGGGCGGTTGGGTGTTTGGGCTTTGGGGCTTCTGGGCGTGTAGCATGCAACGCGTGTCAAGCCAGCAGGAGCAGGAGCGAAATGGGAATTGAGAGATGAGAAAGCTGCATAAGCATTACCTGCCACAGGCGCTGCCCACACACGAGCCCATTTTAGCAAATTTACAATTCAATGAGCCTGTATTTGAGCCCCAAATTTCAATCCCTATTGCTTGCTAGCCATAGAGCAGCAAAGCAGCAGCAACAACAAGAAAGCAACAGCAAAAAAAGTGGACACTATGCCTGTGCAAGAGGTGTACTGTAAATCCTATTTAATGCCCGGACAGTCGCCTAATTGGGCCAAGTCTGCTGTTGACTTCACAAAATAAGCCGAATTTAACAACCAATAAACCAATTTTTATATTTTCAAACCAGCATATTTTCTACGTTCAACTAAAGTCCCTCTGGGTCAAATGGTCCCATCAGAATTTGACTTGCGACACGGGCCTCTACTACTATATTTATGAAAACAAAGAATTCAAAACAAAAGATTAACTATACTCGTTGACTTAAAGTAAAAGAAGTTCGAGTAGTAGAAGTAGCTGTCAAATATTTAAATGATAAATAAGAACTAATTAAATTTAATAGAACTGAATTTGATACGAAATCTACATTTAAGACCATTCAATATCATAACAGGCAAGTGCTACGCTTAAAAATAAATTTGCGAGTTCGAAAATACGGATAAAGCAAAGCTTAACGAGTTCGAAATTAAATTGAACAGCCTTCATGATACATTAATTATACTTTTCGTGAGTGTACATATATACGATTGGCCATGAGCATGCTTAGCAAATTGGCCCGCGGCAATTGCCCAATTGAAAATATCTATTGAATATGCAAATATTATTATGCAAATATGCATTAGGTATAAACCACTTTTAAGCCCTTTAGGCCCGGGCAGTTGCTCGTAATCGCTTTAACAATTCCGAATTTATGTTTAATGTGCAAAATTGTGACTGAAGATTCCATTCAAGCTCAAGCAAGCTAAGTTCGGTTTATTAAATAAATTTAAATGAATGGAAATAAGTAAATGATTTTTGTCCCTTTCGACTGATTGAGTAGGATTTCCATATCGTCTTTTATCATTTTCAAGTCTAAATCTTATAGATTCTGAGATATATGCATTCATGTATACATACGGAAAGACATTTCAATGCTAATCAAGAATTTATAATACACCTTATTGGTTCCAGAGATACTTGCCCCTGTTACAACCAAGAGCACAAAACCAATGTACCATTTTTTAGAGTAGAGTAGAGTTCGGTCTACAGTGCCGTGGCGTGACTTTAAACAATTTTAAGCTGTTGCCGAGATTCAACACTTTGCCTCGAGTCCTTTAACGACCTTTCACACTGGAAACTACACAGATTTGGCATTCCAATAACATTGGCTGCAGGGGTTGGGGCAGAACAATAATATCTGAAAATTGTGCGACGTGCGCGACATAAAACACAATTGCTTGAAGTTGTATTTACATTTTGAAAATCTGTGGGGCCCAATTGATTTGAAGCATTTTCAACATTTTCAGCATTTTCAACATATTCAGTCAAGTGCTTTTTCAGAGAATTGCCTCTGGGATTGGCGTGAACGCTGCTATTGTGTATTCGGCTAGCTAGATTCTAAGTCGGCCTGGGCTGGGAACTGTCGCAGTCCAATTTTCCTATATTTAGCATTTCCATAAAATTTGCATGTTTATTTGCGGGCGGACTCATTGAACCATGGCCGTGGTCAGATGCGGCGCTGCGCCGCTGCGGCGGAGCTAAATTTAATTTTGTTTCATTGTTAATGAGCTTGGCTTGTTTAACAATTTGGCTCACGCTCAGCTAATGGGTTGCTGCTCGCACAACAACAACAACGAACACCCACACACACAGACAAATACACACAGCTAAACACACTCGCACGCCCACTGAGAACCAAAAACAGTTTCAACTTTGCAGCCCAAAAATCCAACGAGGCCCACGGTCGCACGGTTCAATCCCCGATGCCCATCCTCCTCCATCCTCAAGCCCAACGCCTCCGATGGCCCACACATCCGTGGTCCTTAATGCTTGCGTGTCGGTGTCACTGTTTGCTTTCTATCTGCATGCCAGCGGATCCGGAAAAGTGAACGGCAATATGGGAAACGGCTTTTGATGGAAACGCAAGGCCTAATTTTGAGGCCTCTGCCTCTGTTGACTGGCAGCCGCGCATCGTCGTCATCATCATCATCATCAGCAGCAGCAGCATTTGGCATTTGGCATTTGGCCCAAATTGAGTACTACAACTACCATTGGTATTACGAGTGCCGAGTGCTATGATGAATGATGCATATCTGGCAGAGGTGGGTTGACTTCGTTATGTGGCGCCGCAGGTGGGATGCCGCCTGCAGGCGACTGACATGCAAATAAAGTTAACGTTGGCCACCATTTGGCCATTATCATTATCGTTGTCCTGGCCCAAATGGTGGCATTTGTTATGCCCAGCGCCGACAAAGGAATCGAGAAATAGAACCGCAACCGCCAACGTAATCAAAGTCGGCATAAATTAGCATTTTAATGATGCGTGTCATGTAATGAGACCTTTCCTTTCCACTATGCAACTTGATGACATGTTAAATACCCTCTAAGAAGCTTTATTTGAACAGCAAAACATCTGGGAGTAATTGTTCATTATTAGAACAGCATCGATTTTGACAGCAATCGAAAGTTGTTTAGTCCTTCTGCAGCTGCCGTCATTGATAGCTTTCGTCCATGTCAATAGATTTTCGTTGTGCTATACTTTTATTAATATATCTATCTGATGGCAAATTTCTTTGGGTGTTCTAATAAATTAATCTGTTATAAATAGTACTATCTACTGATAACACCAGCTATCGTCTATCAATATTATCGCGCCGAGCTTCTTTTGTTCGTTTTCTGACACTGCAACACATTTATGGGCTCTTTATTTTGATTAACTGAATAAGCTTTAGTCATTTTAAAGAATAAGATTAAGATTTAGGAATATTTTTTTAAAAAAATATACTCTCCGTAATATCGATATTGTCAGTCATTGCCTATTGATATTTTCTAGTGGGACCACTCTTGTAAGTTTTCGAACACTGAGCTTTCGATTTTAGCTCACTGAATAAATAAACATGACTACATTCACTAAAAAACTATATAAATAGAATTAATTCAAATGTATGTATTTATTAGATATCCGCACTATCGATAATATCAGCTATTGCCTATCGAAATTATCGAACGGGACCACTTTTATAAGTTGTCGAACACTGCAACATATTTATGGACTTTCGACTTTGACACTGATTATTTGCAGCCGCTTCGGTGGCAGTTTCCTCTTGGACCCTGGTGGCCATATCCTGCGAGCGCTACTATGCCATTTGCCATCCGCTAAGATCTCGCACCTGGCAGACCATCAATCATGCCAACAAGATCATCGCCTTCATCTGGCTGGGCAGTCTGGTCTGCATGACACCAATCGCGATCTTTAGCCAGCTAATGCCGACCAGTCGTCAGGGTGAGTAAGCCAATCGCCAGGCTAAAGTCAGCCAGCCAGAGTCCTTGTGTTAACCCTAATATTCCGATTTGCAGGATTGCGCAAATGCCGCGAACAGTGGCCGGCCAACTCCCTGGGCTATGAGCGGGCGTACAACATCTTTCTCAATCTGGCGCTGCTCGTGCTGCCGCTAATGGCGCTCAGCTTTGCCTATCTGTTTATCACGCGGACCCTCTACGTGAGCATGCGCAACGAGCGCGCCATGAACTTTGGCAGCAGCGGCCCCGACGTCGGCCTCACCACCAACAGCAGGAACAGCAGCAGCAGCAACAACAACAGCAGCTGCACCGGCATCCGGCGCAGCTACGGCAACTCCAACTACTTGATGCGCATGCAGATGCGCCAGGAGGCGATGGCTATCGATGGCACCGCCAAGCTGGATATGCTTCTACAGCAGCAGAAAGCAAGCGGACTGCCGCAATACTATTACGGTAAGTAGCGAACATTACCCGGCTTTGCTCGGGCAATGTTTCTGATCCACAAATACTAGACAACTCAGTCAGACAAATAGCCCCGCCCTCGCAAGAGATATTTTTTAGAGGTCTCTTAATTCATTTTTAGAGAAAACAAGCTTTGTGAACTATTTAAAATATTAAATAAGAAATATTATTAGTTAATAGTATTTTTATCGCACCTGTGTATATGGTCCCGACAATTGTAGAGTATTTGAGTTTTGGTTCCCCTAAAAGACTGCCGTCGTATTATTGGGTTGGGTTCTATATTCAAGCTTAAACATTTTCCGACTTTAAATTTATCTCGTTTGCTCTCTCTCTCTCTCTCTCTCTCTCTCTCTCTCTCTCTCTCTCTCTCTCTCTCTCTCTCTCTCTCTCTCTCTCTCTGAAAGAAAACTCTTTCAATAAGTATACCAGTAAAAGAAAATTTCTGAACAGAAACAGTTTTTGCGTGGGCTAAAAATCAGACGACGACAGCTTCAATTGCTTGAATTTGCGAACATTTTGTGCTCACATGCCCGTTGCCCTTGCCCTGCTCCATTTTGCCGCCCGCTTTCGTTCGCCCACACACAATTTGCATGGCAAAGTCATCCACGCGAAAAATGTGTTTCACTGCGGCAGCCGGCTTAATCCAGCTTGCAACAGCCAACAGCTCGGCCGGCTCTAACGAGATGCGGGGCCTACTAACTAACCGCGTTACTCATACGCCGCATAGGACGGACGCAGTGCGGCATGTGGCGATAAATCGCTGCCGTTCAATTCCATTTGATTTTGGGCATTTGATAAATTCAATTGGCCTCTCATTCGCATTCGCATTCGCTTCGAAGTGCGAGCCCTGCTTTAAGTATAAAACGTGACGCAGCTAAAGTTAACCAATATTGCCACACTATTTTCCAATTTGGTTACATTTGAATTTTCGCTGCTATTTGGGCCAAATAGAAGCCGCTAACTGACAATCAATTATGGCTTTGGAAGTTCTCAAAGAAGGTCATAAATAGAACTTTTCATTATTTCCAGATTGGGGTTAAGTGAGGTTAGGCTGGCCCAAGTCGGCTGCATGGCCCTGCGGCAGTCCGTTTATCCATTTGCGTTAATTAGAGCCTGTTCCGGACGGGTTAAGTTACATCAGCGAGTCAAACGAGACGTTTTTAGTTTTCTGCGCGTGCCTAAAAGTATACGTTTACCCATTTACTGTGACCCGCAAACCAAAAATATAAAAGAAAACCAGTTCACTTGGCAGCCCTGTCGCCATCTCGCCATCTCGCCCATCCACTCGGATTTGCTGGAAAGCGGCTCAAACAGCAGGCAAACAGAAATTGCATATTAGCGTAGACTTGCGCTCTTGCCGAGTGCTTTTAAATGCAAAGCTCCACGCAGATAATGAATTATCACAGAGTGCTGCCGTAAAGGACATTCGGCTGGTTTTCAGCAAACCTTCCTCTTTTTTTGCCATACCAGCTGGCGGGCTAAGTGCCGCTTCACATCCGCTTTGCATTAGAAGGGGTTAGGCACAGCGAAAGGGTCAAATTAAATACCATAAATAATGCTTGCGGGTCGAGCATTTAAACGCTCGTTAAATGTCCTTATCTCGTTTATCGACCTAAAAGGGCCACGCACAAATTAGTGAGACCAGATCAGGTCCCCTCCGCAAATGGTGTCACCATTTTCACATGCCACATTCCACACACACACACGTAAATGGCCACACACCACATTGCCACAAACAGCTAAAAAAAGCTAAAAAAAAAAAAAGAGAGACATTTTATTAAATTTTTAAAACCTATGCAATTTACGGCAGGCACTTAACATTTTTGTCTCATAAATTGCCAGCCAGCCCGCCGCCCACTAGAGCTGGCCATGCCCCGCTCGGGGAAATGGGCGAAAATGTTTTATTACACTCAGCGCAACGCGCGGCGCTCTCGCTGGCAATTTCCATAACCAAGTTTAATATAATTAGAGCCCTAAACGCGTAATATTTGCTGTAAGCCCCGTTGTCATTAAAGCCTCGCATGGGGTATCACAACTTGGTCACGAGCTGTGCAGACAGCAGGATTTTGTGCTCGAACAGGACACTGAACTCTTGCAAAAAGCACGTGTCCGCCTAGCACACTCTTGTGCTTTAACCATGGCAAAATCTTAGCTCTGATTACTATATAATGGATCAGACTGTGTATACACTGTGGATACAACAAATGTAATTATTTTTATAGTCTATTTTTTGGTATTCTCATGTTAAGCAAGGGTATTCAATCTTCGGCACTTTCAGGACATTTCCTTTTACATGTTTCTAAGTAACGTGCGTTATGTTAATATGTTCATATAAATTAAAAAGTGTAATTTTTGTCGTATTCTAATTACGACGACAGCAACAAACGCCCAAGATTTGGCAGCACAAGTTATATTTTATTCATTCGCAATGACAAAATTATGCCTCAATACAGAGAGAATTTGACTTGAGAAATTTAAAAAGAAATTTCTTTAAGTACTTCTCTTGGAAGTCTCTTGGAAAACCGGAATATCTATGACCCTAACCAGCACTCCGCCGCACAGTTTACAAAGGCTTGGGTCAAAAAGAATATTTGAGCGATAATTAAAAACAGATTTTTACACCTGTCAACTGTTTGTTAGAGTACCCTCTATATATGTATATTATATATATATAATTAAATATTCAATATTCAATATCAACTCTTAAACTCAAGACTTAGCCACGACGTCTTTTCACGACTTTTTTGACTTTAGTCTTGTATAATGCGCCAAGTTGTAGTCATCGGCGGCGACGAGCTCTGCAATTTGTGAATTAATGTTGCTTGAGAAAAATCAGTTGCTGATCCTCACCTGCCGCATCTATGGCTCCGCGCGCATTGATGGGCACCGAGTCCTCGCCGCTGACCAGGCGAATGTGGGCCGTGCGTTCGGCGTCTGCCGCCGCGCCGGCCAGCTCGATAATCTGTCGTGCGGCCGCCACGCTCTGCTCAAACTCGACCTGCCGCCTGCGGTCGTTGGTGCTCTTCATGGCTGTGCGATAGACCAGATCCACCAGCCGGCTGCTGTAGCCATTGTCGAATACGCCCTCGCGGCGCAGCAGTGCGTTACGCTGGCGCAGAGCAGACGCTCGGCCGCCCATCAAATCGTATGGATACAGTTGCTGACCTGGGCAAAGGTTAGAGCTAAGTGGGTCAGTCGGGCTGGGCGAACTTACCCAACTCAGTTCGGTCCGTTCCTTGACGACGCTCACCTGGATGCTTCTTTAGAACATCATACGACAGCTTAATGCAAATGCCAGCTGCAAACAGCGAACAGCTCGGTACTCAATATAGCCGGAAGTGGGCGTGGTCTCACTTACCCCAGAACACAATTAAAATAAATAGCAGGATTTGAAGACAAAAGCGCCAGTTAAACATTTTTCCTTGAAGGTATTTTCAGCAACCTTTTTCCATCCAACTTTTTCGACAGCTCTCAGTTCCGGCTATTGTCAAGGCCTGCTGTTCATATTCAGGAAATCCAATGAAAAATGCCATCAAATCGGCCAAAGATATTTAAAACAATCGAAATTCGATGACATATATGTATGTGTACATCTATATATTTCACACAATGAAATATATCGATGTCCGAAGCGCAAACAAAGGTTCCAGCTGGGGCGGCCACTTGCCTGCCCAGCTTGAGGCATTGTGCATCCAGGCAAAAGCACAGCTGAGGCCGTCACCTGCAACGTGTGGAGCGTGGGCAGTTCTTCTTTAGCCACGAAGGGCTTTGAGCCGCGAACTGCTGCAGCTGGAGGCGGATTGAGGCAATATAACGGAGCCGTTGCAGCGTAAATAGGGGCAACAGCTTGACGCATTGTTGCCGCCAGCGGCGTCGCTCATCCAAGCCTTGCACACTGCGAAGAGCTGCAGCGCGCACAACAGCTGCTAATCCCGCGCCGGCAGGCCAGTCGATGCCCAGTGCAAAGTGCACCATGTTGCCAGCCCAAGGCCCTGCCACGCCAGGCAGCCAATTAAGTGGAATCAGCAGCATCGTCCACGATATTCAACCAGCAGCTTCCTGTCCGACTGCCATTCGGCAACAGTCTAATGCCCATCGTCCGGCTGCGACTGATTAGCGCCAGCTGTCAGTCAGTTGCTTAAATTGGTTATATTGTGATTTACATAAGCCAGCTTTAATGCCATTCCGCCGCTATTAAAACGGATGCCTTCCACACGCACAATAAAACACACAACAAAGCTGTACCCCATTGAAGGGAAATGCGGAAGAAATAGTATCGTACATATACACCATGATAAGACCCGTGCCCAGGTCTGAATTGCCTTAACCTATATATATATAAATATACATATGTATATGCAAATATGTACTTACCCAAAACAATCGCACACACACGCACGTTTATTGCCCTCTATTAGTGGGTGCACGAAAAACTTTCGCATATAGACATAAAAAAAAAACAAGTGAAATAGAGAAATAGAAAGGTTAAAGTTAACTGAGAGAGAGAGAGAGAGAGAGAGGGGGGGGGGAGAGGGAAAGAGACAGAGAGACAGAAAAAAAGGAGTGCATAAGAGAGAATGTATGAACTGAGTTGAACTTTACTTGACTTTCAGCACAAATTTTTAATGTAAAACTTATCCAAAAAGCATGAAGATCTGTAGGACTTGCTTGAATTTATGAGAATCGCATAGTAGGGCATTATTGAAAATTACATTATATTAAATGTGTGGCGCATCTGAAAGAAAACTTGGTATAGGAGGTCATTCATATATACACATATACATACATACATACATACATACATACAGACATACTAACATATATACATACAGACATACATACATACACATAAACATACAGGCATACATACATATACACATAATCAAAAAAAGACCTACATACATATTTAATATATATGCTGGTCGGGGCACTCTCAATAAAATCGTTTTGGCTGTTGTGTATGCAAATATGTTGTTCCATTAGCAAACATGCAAGCTTTTAGCTTGCGATTATTAACAGTCGAATCAATTAAGCCACAACAAAATTAAATTGGGAAACTCGTCGAATCATGCTTACATTTATGTAGATGTAAGTCTTCCCTCGTCAAATGCAAACAAAAATATGCATATTCTCTTTAATCTATTGTACATATGGATACTGGCAATATACTCCATATTATATACATATATGATACAATATGTGGTGATGTGTCGAACAGCTTTCTTTATTGAAGGCAATGATGTCAGAAACAATGATATATTACGTATACGCACAATCTTTGCCATTGTTTGTCTTTTGTGCCGCTCTAAGCTGCAAATCAAGCAAAATAAAGCCTTTTGTACACTCACCTCAATCCTTTTATTTTATACTCAGTACACAAAGGGAGAGAATATATGCATATATACGGTCAACATGTTTAAAGTGAACTGTTTTAGTGTAAACTAAACTTAAGGCTGGCCGACTCGAGCTCAATTTTGCTTACGATAATGAACACCAAAAGTGAGCGGGTTGTCTGCATAGGTATTTGATGAACCTTCTTTTTCTATACTCAGCGAGGACCAACATGGACATCGGTTCGACCAATTTAAAACTAAATTTGTTATGAAAAAAATATATCAAATATATATTCATGTATCCCCGGCAAAGGAAGGTTTGCCACTTCTATCATTGGAAATTGCATGGGCTTGTCTTTGATATATTCTCTCTATCTCTCTCTCTCTCTCTCTCGCCCAATCTCTTGCAGCGGAAGGCTACGCACATGGCGGCAGCAAGCGGCGCTTGTTCGGCTCCTGCGATGGCCGGCGGCATCTTTACTGCATGCGCAGCGCCTCGGTCAAGTCGCTGCGCCATCAGCAACAACAGCAGCAGCAGCAGTTCCTTGGCGGATCTGGAGACTGTTGTGGCCGAATGCAGCGAATGCGGCACCAGCAGCAGCAGCAGCAGCTCTGCATGACTGCGGGCAGCGATGGAGAGCGGCGCAAGTCGTTGTCCACGCCCAGCTTGCGCATCACGGAAGCGACACTGCGCAGGTAAGTCGACCTTGCATCACAGCCCTTTGAGCACCATTGCAGCATCTGAGATTTCCATATGTATTGTCGCATGCAGATCCAACGAGAGCAAGAGCTTGGAGAGCAAGAAGCGGGTGGTAAAGATGCTGTTTGTGCTGGTGCTGGAGTTCTTCATCTGCTGGACGCCGTTGTACGTGATCAATACGATGACTATGCTGATTGGGCCCGTGGTGTATGAGTATGTGGATTATACGGCCATAAGCTTCTTGCAGCTGCTGGCCTACTCCTCCAGCTGTTGTAATCCGATCACCTATTGCTTCATGAATGCGAGCTTCCGGCGTGCCTTTGTGGACACCTTTAAGGGCATGCGACTGTGCGATGGCGGACGCTTCGGATTCTGTCGACGCCGCTCCAAGAATGAGACGAACCTATCGGTTGCTGGCAACTCGATTGCGCTGGCCAATTCGGCCATGTCCAGCCACACCATACTGGAGAGTCCGCGCCTCTGAGGCAGCCGGCGTCAGCTTCAGAGGACGCGCACTCTGACGCAGAAGCTGGACAAAGACAAGGACAGGCAGAGGGAGAGGGAGACAGTCAAAATCAGGGTCAGGAATGCAACGGGTGAGGGGCTGATGGAAACGGAGTCACTCTAAAATAAGTATGTGATGTGCAAGAAATTGAAACTGTGGTTGTCAACGATTCTACTACAAGTAAGTTGTGTTTGGTATGGATAAAAGTAATATTATATTTGGGTTTCTATGGCATCGGTTGCTGCATAAACAAAAAATATATATATAATTATACATATATACAATTAAGTATATCTATTTATAATAATCATCTATCACTTCTGAGCTGATGCATTGTACTTTTATTGTGAATCTAATTGTTAAATGTAAATTGTTAGACTTGTCCTGGCCGGCAATTCGCGGTCTGCGTTTCAGTGTTTATACAAATGTAATTTTTTTTTGATATAGTATGTTTAAATGTGCAAGCAATCAAGAATACGATTAACCAAAAATGAAATACAAAATACAAAATACAAAAAAAGTATTTAAAAATCATATTTACATAGAGTATAAGTAAAGAGGCATGGCAAGAGAAACATTCAGCATGCATTTGGAGAATTGAGAATCTCTTAAACTGTTTACCTGGTACTAACCACAAAAAAAGAAAGAAAGCAAAAAATATAGATCCTGTTTTGCATTTCTATTGAAAGTATTACAAACTATAGTTAATTATATTAAAAAAAAAAAACAAAGCAAGCAGCAAGACTTACTGAGAAAGAACTTTGAAACTTGGCAAGCACGAAATTTGATTTCTTCAAAATATATAATATCTAGATATTTTACAAAACATGCCGTGTGTTTGCCAAGTTAAAATTCACACAAGGCGTGTTTGAAACCGTCCGTTAAACTATTTGTCAACTACATACATAATTACTTAGAATTTGACATTTTGTCGTAGCTAAAATCATATAATTGCATTATTTAACTAGAACCTGTTCACTTTGTGCTACACAAACAGGTCCGAGTTTCAGCTCGTTGGATTATTCATGAGTATTACAAATGGGACTAGAACATTAGATGTACATTTCTACTGTCGTAAACAATGAATTTCAAAAGAATATAAACATTTAAAAAAACAAACAAATTGTAGTTCTGTTCGGATTCAAGCAGAGTACTTTAAATCAAATAATTTATGTACACAAAAAAGACAGTTTAATAAATAAAAACAAAATAAGTATTATATATATATGCTCTCAAATACATACATATGTACTTAATATATGTGTGCGTGTGTGTTAAAACAGAAATTTTAATATTTTTCACTTCTGTACACCTCAACGAACTTAAGAAATGCAAATTATGCGATTCATATGTAAAATATCAATAAATGTTTTATGTAACATAAATACCAAAAGCAAAAAACAATATTGAATGGAAGGGCAGATCATTTCGGAGCATACTTTTAGGCGGGCGCAAAACACACAGAAACAGACATTTTTTGAGCATTCAATTCAGGCGCTCATTAAGCATATTCGCAGTGAATAAGTTAGTAGATTATTCACGAATACGTCGTGCGAATGCTTGGAATTGATTGCCCATTCGAAGTTAATGGCCAGCGCGTAAATTCCGTACAAATTTCCAGCTCCTGTGCTCTGCTAGCTGCCGGCTGCCATATAAACCATTAAGCACTAAGACGCTTTGACAGCTGCACGCTGCTCGGGACAAAGGCAACGCCAGCTCCATAAATTACGACAATGATACAGGATATGGCTAAGGACATGGAGTCTGACAGTCGCATATGTACACGCTTCGTCCTCAGGCTGCCTGGTTGTGCGTGTGT
This sequence comes from Drosophila lacicola, assembly GCA_035045355.1. Taxonomy (NCBI): domain Eukaryota; kingdom Metazoa; phylum Arthropoda; class Insecta; order Diptera; family Drosophilidae; genus Drosophila; species Drosophila lacicola. The sequence goes on from JAWNPB010000148.1 coordinate 30,446,172, forward strand.
GTGTGTGCGTGTGTGTGTGCCATGTTGTGGTCAACAGAAATCAATTACCGCTTGACCACACCAAATGAAGTGCATGCAACCGTGTGCCGTAAGCCAGCTGGAGGTGCTTGCTGCCTGTCTCTACCTGTCTCTGTCTCCCTCTCTCTCTCTCTCGCTCTATCTCACTTTCTCAGTGGGCGTGCCATTCCCTGATGAAATGGCAAAAGCTGCTGCATATGCAGCTGCTCTTTGCTGATTTGTGGTCGGAGCTGCAATTACTATTAAGACACCAAAAGGATTGGATGGCAAATGTTACCTCATTGGTTATGTTGATGGAGACAAATAATAGCATGACGAACGCATTCTGTTTTCAATAAATAGGCAACTATTTATATAATTACAGATGATTAATTATAAGGCACAAACAACAAATAATTACAAAGGAATATTATATATTCATTGAGCACGTTTGGAAGATATACTTAATTTAATTTATACCTTCTCATCTCTAGCTTCGAGTTGCTTTTCAGTTTAAAAGCCAACTTGATTAACCTTAATATCTATTTCCTTATTAATATGTTAATTTATGTGTAAGCATGTACTTGCCCCAGAAACTCACGTGCTCACGCTCATCTATTATATTGGCAACTATTGTGGTTGGCAGTCAGACTTTCATATATTCACATCTGCAAATAAAAATATAATAAAATAGCACAAATGGATTAGAGAACGGGTTATTATATAACGATTATTATATAAATCTTCAAAGTAAGTCATGAAAGCCGGTAAGTCGCTTTTGAATTCATGAGAATTGCATAGAAGTGCTACGGGAAAGTACACAGACACGCGCCCATATACATACATATATTTATGCACACGCACATATATATGTATGTATACGCAACTATATTTTAAAATTAAGTTTATTAAAATGCCAGCACAGCTTGTTAATATAACACTTGCAAATCAAAGCACGAAACCCTGAAGGGTTTACTTGAATTCATGAGAATCGCATAGAAGGACGTTATCATTAGTTTGCAGCAGTAAAGGAGAATATACCATATGGTAAAGGATAAAATGATGACATACATATGTATACATACAGGAACATTCTTACACGTATTCAGGGAATCCTGAATTTTCCACAGTGTGAACAGGGAATTGCGCAACGTTTGTATTTGATTGCAATATCGTTTACTTTGCCCAGCATGTTAAATCATCTATGAAATGGAATGCAACTATTCGATCATATTATTTATAACACACACAGAAAACTAATAATTCGAGGGGAGTACTTGAAGCAGCCTCGAATATTATTATGCAATTGATAAGAGTAAGATTGCAACATCCTTTATCCAGGTCATGTTTTGGGCATTCAATAAAAGTTGGTTGTTTATTAATGGAAAATGCTAGAAGCATACTCTGTGTGTGTGTGTGGGGGGAACCTTATTAATCCAGGGCCATGGCTTGTGCTTTAGGCCATGGCTACGGCTTGGGGCCGTGAATGGCAGCTGCTGTGACTCGAGGCATATTCCATTAGCACATTCGTCCCTCGATTTGTCACAATTGCAATGCGCCATTTGCCGCTGCCTCTATCTGAGCACATGACGTCAGCTGGCCAAGTGTCCTTAGCTGTTGTAGTTGTTGGCCGGATGGTCTACGTGACAATTACCACAGTTATTACACGTAATGAGTACAGCCATCGCATGCAAACAAACACAGGCAGCGGCAATGGGGCGAAGGCGGAGGCAATGCCAGCAATGGCTGGCGAGGGAATAATCTAGTATTCGCATTTTTTCGGTTGCGATACATACAGATGAAACCTTCTTGAAATTGTAATCAGATCACGGCCAGCTCGCGCAGACCTGCAATCGGCAACACGGATGAACGCACACGCAGCGGCAGATCACTTCCAGCTATCAAGAGCTGGGTCCTTGGACCGCAGCTCTTTGGCCTAAACGACCCAGTTTTTACCTGAGGCACTTGTGCGAATTCCCAGGCAATTCAAATTCAAATAAACATGCATAATGCCCCACTTACATAAATGGCCAAGACGGCGAACGAGGCATACCGACTGTCGTTAAGGTAGTCCATTCGGTCCGACCAACTGCACTAACTTATTTATTTATTAAGTATTTATTGCTTGCGGCAGACGCATGGGCAGGACCTGCCACAATCAGGGGCACGGCTACAGCTGCCAGCACACGCATGCAGACGCCGACTCATACCTGGCCCGCTTGCCACTTGCCCGGCATGGAGTTGTGCCCATCTATCGGACATGTTGCCTAAGCTTTGCCAGAACTCAAGCCAGAACTCAAGCCAGAAATGGCCATTAATTAAGCGGCCGGCACACGCGGTTCTCTTTTGTTTCACTTGATGCAAAGACTAAAAGGCAATTATTAATAAATTATATACATAAATATATATATAAATAATTGTATAGTTACATGTTGGTATGTATATGACACGGACCATACACGTGCCCAGCAACAGCAAGAGTAAAATAAAAGCAAAAAAAACTAGGCAAAACACATGTAAGAAAAGCTTTATTAGGCAAGCCGAAGTCGGAATACCCTTCATTTGTATCATATAAGAACGAAGCTGATCAATTCTCTCAGGAAAGAACTTGACTAGAAGATATACACTGGGGGATAAATGTCCAAGCTAAAGACAATAATTTTCTTACTTCATTTGGTAACACAAATATCACGATTAATTTAAACTTGTTTGAAGCTCAAACTGGGTCTGAGTGTAAGACTATATTCGATTTCTTTTAAGTCAAAAATTGAGATAACTTAAGTATCTGAAATTAAGGTTATTTCGCTCTTAAGATAAGCTCAACTGGAGTGGTTCTTAGTTCAAGTTTTTTCAAATTTAAAATATTTAACTTAAAATAAACAATTAATACTTGAATCAAGTAGAACCCATGTTAACATACTCTGTCTTAAGATCCAAGATACTGGATCGGATAAGAATATAAAGTTAATAATATATATAAACGCTTTGACGTTGCACAATTCTTGACAAAATCATAATAGCCTAAGCGAAGTGTATGATGATGTGAATAATGAGCATAAAAGCAAAAGGTCAACGTCCAGGCGCGAGTTATGTAATCTGGCGACCACTGGGCAGCTTCATAGCCGTAGCGAGGGGGGGGGGGGGGGCGCAGGGCTTTCTACTCTTGGTAGCTGATTACGACACTTACGAGAAACCATGCAAAGTGAACTCAATTGGATTTTTTCGTTGTCGATAATCCTACTTATATCAACTTTTAAGCTTCAATTGGGCGACAACACCAACAACAACAACAACAGCAGGCACTCTGAATTGCAGTTACTTGAGTTATTGAAGGCGTTAAGCGAATGCCTAACTGTGTCTGCGCCTGTGGGCCATCAATTATACGCAGCGAGGGCCCGTAAGGCAACGGCATGGCGACCTTGACCAGCTTTTAGCTGTATGCTTTTCGTCTTCGATGGCAACTGCGGCCGCGACTTGAAGGCGGATTTGCGCAACGGACGCGCCCTTTTTGCCCAATTATACAATTGCGGCTTGGCCGTTACTTGGATTTCGCTGGCTGGCGACTTCGACTTCAGTTGAAACGGGTTATTCGTATTGTATATTAATTATACTGTTTATCTGTCGCAATTTTGAAACGTGGCTCAGCTATTTGGAGAAGTTTCGCGGCTCATTTCATGCATTTGACCTTCGAGCACAGCGAAATTAGTTGAGACTTCAGCCTGTTCACATATGCTCGCTGCTTTATTTTTATTTATTTTTGTATATTTGCAGCTTGAATTTTAAATGCCTGCAATTGTATTTTAAGCGTGGTGAAAGTTTTTTGTCAAGCCTACCTAAAAAAGGGCTTAAAACAATTTCATAAAGTATTTACCGAATTGATTAAATAACTGCGCGTAATGATTATGCGGCTAAATCTTAAAATTAACTGTACGGTTATTTTCCTTTGTCGCTGCCACGAGCAACAGCCAGCGCCCTCTAGCGGCTGCAATGCTGAAACTCCAGTGATACTTAGCCAAGAACAGAACCTCGAATCAAGTTCGTTTGCAGGTTACATCATTTCATGTTTGTGCCAAAATGTGATCGTTTGTTAAAAACTCTTTTTTGAGATTTTTAATATCGTTCCAAAAACAGGGAGAAATGAATTATTACGAATAAAATTAATGCACCTGTGTAAGCCACTGCACAATAACAGAGCTTAAATCAAAAAAAGTCTTTAGGGTAACCAGAAATCAATCACACTCAAGATATTACTTCAGAAATTATCAAATTATGCAATTTACAACATTTCTAGCTTAAACTAACTTTGTGGTAGTTCAAAAGAAGACTGCCTGAAAAATTAGTGAGCTCTAGCTCTAAAACTCAGACTGCCATAAATATAAATAAAACAATAACCCCATATATATATTCATATACTTGTGTGAACAGCGTTTAAAGATTAACGTAGTTTAGATGAAAAATTAATGTACAGACGGTTAAGCTCTTAGCAAAGAAGAGGCAGAGTATTCAAAATTTGCTACCTTGGAGTTGTAGCTATTTTGGCATGAATTTTGCCAAGAAAAATATGTTAAACTTTCAAATACATTTAATTTCAGCAATTATTAACGATAACGATATAAATTTCGAGGTAAAGGGTATTTAAAAATAACAAATATTTCAAGCGCAGATCAAGTTTTCTTTAAATCACCGATAACTTAACCAAACCGATAACAATCGATATTCTTGTAACATCGAATTGGGAAATACCATCTTTAATTCTTTCAAGTCCATCTGAAAAATCTATTAAATTGTGGAAAAATCAATAAATAATATATATATATATATATATATATATATATATATATATATATATATATATATATATATATATATAGTATATAGTATATATAGTATCACTAACCAAAAAACATATAGACCGGACAAACCGTACTTTTCAGGGTGACATTCGATATTTCTGCGGCTGGTCCAAACTCGCCTTCGTTTTTGTTCGGGTTCGAGACATGCCCGCATGCTCTCAGAAGCAAGAGCGTAAAAATACATATGGCCTGTGTCGGGGAACGGCAACGCTGTCTTTTTACTCGCTCACTCTACAAGAAACTGCTGTGGCTTACTCTCATCCATATGATTTGTGCGATAGAACGGCATCGCTGTTTTTTATCTCGCTCCCACTACAGGAAACTGCTTTGGCTTACTCTCAATTCTCTTTCAATTTGTCTATGTACCGTTTAAATGTTTGTGTGTGTATGTGTCCGCACAAGCAAAAATGCCCACAAATTCAATTTTTCTCAAAAGTCGGTGGCAAATCTTCCCTTTTGAGGGGACGAGTAATATGAAATAATGAAAGGGTTTGCCAAGTCGATGCGAAATTCTTTAATTTTAGCTCATTCTTCTTCGAAAGGGTACCTAAGCGTTGGCATGTGTGCATTTAAAAGTTTTTGGACTTGCTATTCACGCATACTTGCGTATTTTGTATATGAATAGAAGCATTTATGCGCTTGTGTGCCCGTTGGTCCCTGCCTGCCTGTCCGATGCAAATTTGGCAATATTTTTGGACTTCTGAATTTCGAGCTCTGCACACACACACAGAGACACAAATGTGTGTGAATGGGCTGATCATGGGCGCAAAATTTAAAAATATCATTATTGGCACGCGTCTGACGCGCGCCTTCTTTTTTATGATTTAGGGTTTGAATTGATGAATGAATATTGACCCCTTATTACCTGCAGCAGCCCGTTGGGCCGAAAGGGCAAACACCTGCACCTGCATATGTAGGTCAAGTGACTGATCACTTAACTAATTTTAGGAGCAATTATATATTGATAGTATTAATAATTTTATTGTCTTAAAATATTTGGCTTTTTCATATATGAATTTGATCTACAGGTAATAAGGGGTCAACATTTATTCATCAATTCAAACCCTAAATCATAAAAAAGAAGGCGCGCGTCAGACGCGTGCCAATAATGATATTTTTAAATTTTGCGCCCATGATCAGCCCATTCACACACATTTGTGTCTCTGTGTGTGTGTGCAGAGCTCGAAATTCAGAAGTCCAAAAATATTGCCAAATTTGCATCGGACAGGCAGGCAGGGACCAACGGGCACACAAGCGCATAAATGCTTCTATTCATATACAAAATACGCAAGTATGCGTGAATAGCAAGTCCAAAAACTTTTAAATGCACACATGCCAACGCTTAGGTACCCTTTCGAAGAAGAATGAGCTAAAATTAAAGAATTTCGCATCGACTTGGCAAACCCTTTCATTATTTCATATTACTCGTCCCCTCAAAAGGGAAGATTTGCCACCGACTTTTGAGAAAAATTGAATTTGTGGGCATTTTTGCTTGTGCGGACACATACACACACAAACATTTAAACGGTACATAGACAAATTGAAAGAGAATTGAGAGTAAGCCAAAGCAGTTTCCTGTAGTGGGAGCGAGATAAAAAACAGCGATGCTGTTCTATCGCACAAATCATATGGATGAGAGTAAGCCACAGCAGTTTCTTGTAGAGTGAGCGAGTAAAAAGACAGCGTTGCCGTTCCCCGACACAGGCCATATGTATTTTTACGCTCTTGCTTCTGAGAGCATGCGGGCATGTCTCGAACCCGAACAAAAACGAAGGCGAGTTTGGACCAGCCGCAGAAATATCGAATGTCACCCTGAAAAGTACGGTTTGTCCGGTCTATATGTTTTTTGGTTAGTGATAGTATATATATATAGTATGGCGTATAATTCGATTTGCCTACAAATTCAGTTGCAAACAAATCGATCCTTCTCTTAAAGAACACGCAAAGAATTTCACTATTGAGCTAAAGTCATAAAGTCACACTTAAGAGACTTCAAAATAAAGATATCTTCGATACTTGTTATCGATTACGATATAAATATCGAGGTGAAGTGCATCGAAAATATCGATCTGTCTCTTAAAGAATTCGCAAAGAATTTCAATTTTAAGTTAAATTTATGAAAGCGTGGACAGAGCATATGAAAAACACCTGAGAGCTTTACAAATCCACATTATTGTCCACTTTTGGCATCATTTTTGTTTATTTTACCCTAGAATCAGAGTAAAAGAGTCCTTTTTGAGGGAGCTCATGCCCTTACTTTCCAAGACGTAAGCATATTTTATATATAATATTAAACTATCTGCAGGACATGCATTAAGCAAATGACAAATAAATTTATAATTGAATTAAGTCCATGGTGCGTATGAGTAATATTTATTCGCCCACTGTGGAATGCGATTTGTTGTTTATGAAATACAAAATTGAATTCAAATTGACTGTTGCTTATCAAAAACAAGGAAAAACAAATACAAGTGATGTAAGAGCTGGCCAGTTTCAACGACCCCGGGCAAAATGATTAGAATATAGTATAGCTCGTATTCGACTAGCTCGTAGTTATCGTTCACCTGTCAGGCATTTGCCTGCTTGAGTGCAAATTCCGTTATTATTCCAAGTAAATAGATTAAACAAATCCTAGCATGTGGCTAAAGGCAAAAGCCTCTAGCTGTGTGCACAATAGAAATTAATCTTTAAACAACAGCTAAATCAATAATAATAATTAAATTAAACAAATACGTGTGTAAATCACAATATTATTTGCTGTAACATTTATTGTGAAATAACCTTTACTTGTTTCTTGTTAATATAGTGTATTACATATTTATTTTTAGCACGTTCTCAGCTCGAGCTTATCACAAACACAAAGCTCGAGTTGCTCACAAGTATATGCATATGATATGATATACTCACTAGCAGCGGGCATTGCCCAATCGACCGTCCGCTCAAAGGTAAAGATATCGCTGAATTACCGAATGGTCACTAATACATAAATATATATATATATATAAATATATATATTATCAACATGGCACACCATAACATCATGATACCCGCCATTGTTCGTGACAATGACCCAGCGAAGGGCTGTCATTCAAGTATCGAGTGTTGACGTTGGTTCTGAATTTTTGGTTCTCATACCCTAAACGGAAACAATTTCTGCTGCGCTCTGCACTTGCGAACGTTGCACTTGTCTGTAATGGACGGCAATGGGCGGGTCTTTTGTTCGGCCAAGCTCCGTTTTATGCTGGTGCGACAATAGATATGTCAACTTTATCAATGGGCCATAACTATGTGACATCCAATAGCATTAATTCTCATTCATTATTTATTTCAATAAATATTACAGCAAATGGAGTCTATTTGGGCCTTGGCAACGATCTGAAATTATGATACTTGGTTGAGCAAATTAACAAGAAAGGAGCTATATCAATATTAAGCTGTAAAACTGACTAGCTAAGTGATAGGCTCTCAATATACAGTTCAAACAGTTAGCACTGAAAAACAGAATTTGAATACCCTGCAGCCTTTGGATATGGTTGGCATTTAAGTGCATTTAACTGACAAGAGGATACTTCTACGATGCGATTCAGTAAATATACCTGCTCAGCATTGAAAATAGTCGAGCCATCCAAGTTCGTTTTATCCGTCGATTACAAACCTCGATCTGGGGAACTACAAGAGCTAAACACTCAAATTCGTAATGTATTTTCTCCTACATATATCAAGCATATGTTTTCTTGAACTCATCGATAACTTAAAAAAATCATAGTGGAAAAAATCTCAATTGAAGCACTTATTAGGGATTCTTTAAGACAATATCTTAAAGTCTGCCAAGACTATCTAAAAAATCGATTAAATTTAATTCGAATCGTCTACAAATCCAGTTGCGAATTTCCATACAGAAAAAAGTCATTACATATTAGAAAATTCGCACAATAGTAAGACCTTTAAGTAAGAAAAGTCGGCGCGGAATAAGCCGGGTAATATCAGCTAATTGAGCTAATCAGAATATTTCATTCCTATGATCTTTCGCTGCAATTAAGCGATGTTTACGAACAGCAAAGCAATAAAAGAAATGATCATCCACAAAAAATATGCAGATATGAAACAGATATAAAAATTATATATACCCCTAATATACACGATCGATCGATCGATCGATCGATCGATCGCGCGGGCCGCAGCTCATTTGCATGACGATATTTGTGATACCAAATAGGTCAATGGACATGAAAACAAGAGTAACCTTGAATACCAATTCCGAAACTATCAGAATCAAAACATAAACACTTGGGATACGCGCCAGAAAACACGCAAGAGTGTCACTGGCCACGGCCAGAGGCGTCTGTGCCGGGGGCGGCGGGCAGCGGGGGCGGGTGTCGAAGTGACCACGCGGTTTCTTCTTTTTTTGTTTTTTTTTTTTATTTATATTTTGTTGTTTTTTTTACAACTTTTGACCAAGACAACAAAATTTCAATGAAGCGGTTGCTATGACGGCAACGGTTAGGGGCAAGCGGGGCCGTTTAGGCCCAGCTACGCTTCATTCAAAGAACATGGCAAAAAACCCAGAGATCTTTCAGTCATATCATATCAAAGCACCGAGAGATCGAACGGGAGCCACAGCAGCGGGTGAGGGCCGAGGGGCACGGGGCAAACGATCTCTGTGCTTGGATGCGAGCTCTCGGTCTCAGGCGCAGATGGGGCTCGTAATCCGGAAATCTACGCGCTTGTCTCATTCACAGGTGTCTGGCAGCAGCAGCTCGTTTCTTTTGAAATCTTTCTTAATGTGATATTGTTGTTGTTGTTGTTCTTTTTTTTTTTGAAGAACAGGAATATGAAATCAAATAGAATTTCATTTGTTTTTATAGAATTTGCATTGTTTTATGCGTTATTATAAATGCAGATATTTGTATTGTCGCCAATTGACGCAAACCGAACGCGTCTTAGCTTCAAAAAATAAATGGGAAAATATTTTCAAATTAAGCTGAAAGCTTACAGCTCTGGAATATTTAATTTTATGCTCGAGGAAGTGGCGCACTAGTTGGGACTAATACTACAACAGCTTCAAAAGCCCACCCCAGCGACAGCCGCTAGCTGAGGTGGTTGAACCCCCCAAACACACACACACACACACACACACACTCGCACACACACACACAGTCCATAGTCTAAAGCCTGCAGCTTGATTCCAGCCTGGCCGCTATGGCGCAGTAGCAGCAAGAATGCTAAACGAAACCGCTCGAGACACGACTCGTGGACGTGTGTTGCCAGCGTTGGGGCTGGGGCCTGCTGATGCTGTTCTCGTTGCTGGTTCTGCCGGTGGGTAGGTAGTTGCCGGCAAGGGGGGCGAGGGGGCGAGGGGGCAGGGGTGGATCAACGGGGCTTGCTGGAGATGTCAGCGTACGCGCTCAAGGTTATGGCTCTGCTGAGACGCTGGCGCATCGATTGACATTATATAATCGCCATCAAAAATTGAGCTCATTTTGGCCATTCTAATGAAATGCCACTCGGACTTGGAATTGGAATTGGAATCGGACTCGAGCTTGGACACTGGGGACATACATACGTCGTACATCGCATACCGCCTACAAAGTTCATTGCTACCAAACACTCGCTTTGGCGCCAAAACTGTTAAGAAAACACGTTGTATCTTATAGATACGTATCTAGTAGATACGCATATGCTTAACCACACACACGCACACGAACATACGCACACACGCCGAACGCTCGCGTAGTAAATACGCACAACAATCTGTGCGTAGGGCCCAGCGCTGGGATGCTGCTGACCATTGGCTGATAACTGATTAACCGATTAGCTGATGGCTGCCCCCTTGGCATGAGTCAACAAGCGGACAGTCGGTCGGACGGACGGACGGACGGACGGACGGACAGCCCGCCCGGCCGGCTACTCAGTTGTGTGCGGCAACAGGTTGAATGATGGGGCCCTTTAACTGCTTGTTGTTGTGGTTGTTGTTATGCAGAAGCAGAAGCAGAAGCAAAAACATAAACAGAAACATAAACAGAAAACGAAATGTCGCAGTTTTGTTTTCAGTTTCAGTTGTGCCCTTATAAGTCCCAGCCCCGCCCCCAGTCCCGCCCCCAGCCATAGTCAGCCACCGATTGTATCCGCCGATTGGCTGTCAGTTGAATGAACTCTCCACAATACGCACATTCTTCGCATATTTGCGCGCGCGAATTTGAATGGTGGTGGCCATCTAGACGACTCTTCCGGCGCCCTTCTTGTCCCGTGGCTACTCCAATTACATAATGCCAAACACACAAAACCCACAAATTTGTTGGCTTTATTTTTCCCAGTCGGGTTCAATGAATTCCCAACATTTTCACACGTTAACCAAAGCCTTTGGTTTATCATTCTAAACTCTTTTGCTTTTTTTTCTTTCACTTTTTGGTGTTATTTATACCCTGTAATTGCAGAGAAACAAGTGAAGTTGCGAAATACATTTACTGTAAAAAGGAGAGTAATATTACCTGATATTTAAACATTAGTATTATTATTGTTATTATTATTTTTACTTTTATTATAATATATATTGAATAGAAAAATACTTTAACCATAAACTAGTCGGAGATGCGATCCCAAAACCTGTTAATTACTATATACCTCCTATTACTACATAATACTTCCCTTTCAATATATTATTATATGATATTATGTAAATACTTATTTCTGCCATAGAAACAAGGGCTTAGTCTAGTAGATCTTCCGATTACAGGGTATGCTACCGTGCTACCCAATTGAACAAACCTGAAATACATGTGAATTAATAGGAATAATAAAGAATTACATTTTTTGCAGAAATGCATATGCAATTAATTTCGCTGAGACTTGCATTTGGGGGGCCTTTCACACCCGACATGAATCGGCGGCTCGGCTCGGCTTGGCCTGGCTCGGGACAGGTACTTACGTAAACAACAAATATGTTGTTGAAGATCTGTTGAAGGCGTCGGGTTTCGTCAGCTCAGAACAGTTACTACGTAGTATTTATTGTCAACACGTATATATACACATGTATATGTAGTCAGTAGTAAGTATGTATGTGTGTGGACTTTCCATATAAATTATACAAATCGCACGCTAAAAAACAAATGCTTTTTTTTTAATGTGCATATAGTATTTGCGACGGGGCGAGTCAATAAAATGCACAATTCACATAATAATTTATTATTTCTACTTATATTGTTTACCGAATTATAAATTCCCAGAAGCGGTTTCTGAAGTCGTCTAAAGTCCTATTCAGAACTGCATTTAAACCAGATATTAGCCTGAGCAAATGCTTCTGATTAGATAATATGCAGTTCATACAAACATCCATTCAATTCCAATTACTAATCAAATATCTTTTAGTTTATTGACCCTTTGGCGTGTACGTGTTAAAGCCTTCTAATTGCATGTCCACCATATACAGATACGGAAGTGTATATTTCATTAAGCAAACGATTCGATTGCATAGCTTCAGGTGCTTCGGGTGCTTCGGGTGCTTCTGGTGCTTCGGTAGCGCATTTGGGAGTCGGTCATGCTGGCGCGTAGTTCTTTGGCTCGGTCTCGAATTCTCGTTAGCTGTGAAATTCTCAAGACGACTCGAGTGGCGGCGGCTTCTTTTGCGTCGTCACGACATCGATTTGTCAGTTCGAGTTCGAATTAATGAGTTCTCAAGGCCAAAAGGATGAGCACGACAATAGAGTGCGAGCGAGATGGCAGAACGGAGAGCGAGAGGCACAGATAAATAATATTTGCCGAATAATAAGTAGCTAGAAATTGAGAGAGCGAGAGATAGAGAGAGGGAGGGAGATGGAGAGCTGGAAGATTTATTTTTGTTTTCGTCGTAAGTTTCATAATATTCTATGCGATTGCCGTACCCGGCCAAGTCCGGATCATGGCCAAATCGCTGGCCAGGGATGGGGCTGACGCCAAGTCTGAGGCTCTGGCTCGGCCTCTAGATGTTGCCATTCTTGCCGCCAATTCTTCGGTAGATTCTGCGTTGTCATGTGGCTCGATTTTTGTTTTTCGATTCCGTTTTTTTTTTTTTTCTTTTTTTGTGTTCTTTGTTGTTTTCGATTGTGTAGCAGGAATTCACAATGCTGTTTTCAAGTTCAAGAGCACACATGAAAGCCAAAAGGTGGTCAACAACAAGAACAAGACTGATCAGGCTTGTCTCAGCTATTTAGCATAGCTGTGGGGCTTAGGACAATTTGACGCATTCTTTTGCGTAGATCTTTCGGGAAGCACAAACAAATTGTTTACACCTTGTCATCCCATAAATAAATATGCTAAAAAAGAAAACAATATCATTTCGAAAGAAACAAACTGAATCTCGATGTTATTCTGAATTGAAATCTTGTTTGTGTCCAGCTAAAGGAAAGCAACTCTGATGTAATTCAACCTGAAATGGCTTAATGCGTTGTGGGAAAATTTTATGGAATTTTTTAGATGAAATCACACGCACTTCAGAAATGGAAAAGCAACGCAATTCTTTGCTCTCTTTCATTAACTGGACTATGAACTATTGTTAGATGACATGCATATAAATCATTGAGCATTAGAAGGGAGTTTGGGTAAATGTTGCTTATATTTGCATGCATTATTTCTATTAGCTACTATTATTATTTTTTCACAGAACCTGAAAACAGCATTAAAATATAAAATAAAAATAGTATTTATATTAAAAGTATACCCATTTACAACAACAGCTGAACGTTATAAACTTATGAGCAAAACCCAGCTGCAACGTAAAAACTACCTAAGCCTCATTTATTGCGTTTCTACTATATTCAGTAGAACACAATTTTGGTCAGATATCTAATTTGGCCGCATTTTGCATATGAAAATATTCACGGTTTGCAATATTTTCAGTACAACGGGCGATTTTGTACTAAAAGTTAAATACTTTCCTAAATATAAGGGAGAGCAAAGATTTATTGCCCTACAGTTTTGCAGATATGTGAGAATAGTGAAGACCGCGAATGCAGAGTTTGATGAAAATATTTTAAAAAACAAAATATTTTTCCATGCAATAACCTTTTTTCGGATCGATCGTAAGATTGGGATTCGACTTTGATAAGACTTTGCATATATACATATATAAGGATCATAGTGCACATAATTAATACCGAGTTTGCCCAACTAAGCTGAATGGAAAAAAAGATATCCATATCGGAACCTAGTTTTCGACCGATCGTACCTATGGCAGCAATATGATATAGTGGTCCGATATTGATAGGATTTGGAAAATATGCTGGGGGCAACGTGAAACCTTTAAATACCTGGTCAGGATATCTTGATAAGGAAAAAAGTTTTCCACACAAGAAACTACTTTTTGTCTGATCTTAACTATGACAGCTATATGATATAGTAGTCCGATAAGGCGGGTTTAAACTTATGTACCGCCTGCAGCAGTAAGGCGGATCTATGCAACGCATACAAGCAGATAGACGGACGGACAGAAGGATAGACAGATCGATGGACGGATAGAAAGACGAACATAGCTTTATCCATATGGCTGTTGCTGCTGATCTAAAATATATATATACTTTATGGGGTCGAGGAACGAATTTCCATTAGTGCTTCCAGTCCAGATACTCTCGTATATAGTCAACTATTAAGTGGAGTTCCTGAAAGCATAATTAATATACAGTTCTGTCATGCATACTAAAATGATAAAATTAGAGCTTGATATGACGTTAAACCCAAAAAGCACGCAGCTCAAATTAGTTGACTTTCAGGCTAATAATAATTAATTTCTATGCAATTTCTGGTTATTTCACATTTTAATTATTGCCAAAAATATTTGCTGAATAACTTTGTTAATTGCTACAGCTATGGATTTGGCTCTTGCATTACGTATATATTTAGAACTGTCTCTATAAATAATTAACGAGAATGCCAACAACTCGTTGAATAAATCACCCAACGACAATTTAATACGCTGCAAATCCTGAATCAAATATGTTTGCTTTATTTTCAAGAAAAGTGAATGCTTCATTAAGCGTGGAATCGTCTGTATATAGTATATAGTATAGATATATTCTTAAGTTAAGCTGATTCCCTGATGCCCGCAGCCCGCGCCCCTTCACTCGCTGCTTGGCCCCTGCTCACACGCCTTCGCTTCTTGTTGTTATTTCTTTGTATTATATTTATTTTCGGTACATTAAAGTTTTTTGTGATTCGCTCGTTGGCTAATTTGTTATTTATTGCAAATGTATGCACATCTGCACATACATATTCCGTACGTGTACATGCTTAGTTAAGTATGCATGCACACATATACATACACACACACACACACACACACATACTTAAGTGATACACATGTGTACAGTGTTGTGTCTGTTCGGCTATGTTAAAGTATTTTACAAATGGTGCTTTGTTTGGCAGTTTGGCTGCTCAAGGTCGCGCTATAAAAAGTGTGCAAAAACAATTCTAAATATTGCATCACGCTTGTCAACACACACCCAGACACAATTAGCGTTAACCAGCACGTGCCGCCAGTGTGCAAGAACGAAGCTGAGATACTCTCAGATGCAGATGCAGACGGATCTTGGATTTAACGTGCTTGAAAAGTGCCTTGAAAGGTTCAGATACAGATGGATCGTGGTTTAAACTCAATTAAATCAAATCAGAAAACGGACCAAGATTTCTTTGTTTGACATAGAAAGATAAGAGGAATCAGTGCGCAATACATGTAACTACATGCTACATCTACATATTATTGGCTCCATCTACAGACAAGACAAACTTGTTTAAAAAACAAACGAAGATTTTCACTACGTTTCCTCAGGGCATAGGACTTGCTTGCATAACTTTTTCTTTTTTATATATACATAAATGTATATGGATATATCTATATATCTATCTATCTACATACATCTTTCATTCTCTATCTATCTAGCTTTCCTTCTATCTATTTATCTGTATAACTATATATCTATCTATCGATCTTTATGTATATATATATATATCTTTCTATCTACCTATCTATCTATCTATCTGTCTATATATCCCTCTATCTATCTGTCTATCTATCTATCTATCCATTTATTTCTCTATCTATCTATCTATATAACTATATATCTATCTATATATATATATATATCTATCTATCTATCTATATATCTATCTATATATCTATCTATACATCTACCTACCTATCTATCTATCTATATATCTATCTATATATGTATGTATCTTTCTACCTATCTATCTATCCATCTATCTATCTGTCTATCTATCTATCAATCCATCTATCTATCTATCTCTCTTTTTATCTCTCTATCTATCCATCTATCCATCTATCTATCTATGTATATGTATATGCATTGCATGTGTTTGCGCTGTTTTTGTTAATGACTAAATTAAATATTGTAGTTTTGAATCGCTTAACAATTAATGGGCTATAGTTGTTGTCGGGAGTTGCAGCTGACGGAGACGCTGACGCTGACGTTGACGATGAGGCGGATGCTGACGTTATGAGCTTTGCCTTTGCCCCTCGTTTGAGATCGGGAAACCAGTTAGTTATTACCTGTCACAGGGATCGTCTGGAGCTCAGCTTTGCCTCTAAAAACCAAAAAAAAAACCGAAAAAACTAAAAACTGAAACTGAAACTGAAACTGAAATCGAAAATGAAACTCAAGCCGAGACCGTGTCCACTGTCTCTGGCAGATCTTTGCCGCGGGCCACTCGGCCGGCATACATATTTCTGCACTGACTCATGTCCGGCATCCTTGACGCGCTGCCCCGGCGCATTCGTGACTGTACAAGCGGTAATTTGCCTGAATATTCGGTTCGGCTTGAGTTCGGTCTGGTCTGGTCTGGTCTGGGATTTGCCTAGCAGTCATTAGCCTTTTGGCAGCGCACCAGTTCCTGGAAACTTCTCACTCTCGATGATGCTGCTGCTGCCGCCGCTGCCGCTGCTGACACCAGCCTCTGCCTCTGCCTCTGCCTCTGCCACCGCCTCTGCCTTGGCTATGGATCTGTGTGTCTGGGCCAATGACCGCGTCCAAGGCCGCGCACAGTGCACAGTTTTCCTGTTCTCATTTTTCACGTGCCTGCCGCGTGCATGTCTGATCCTTAAGTGGCCAACCTATATACAAGTGCATCCAACACACACGCACACACATTCGTAGTTGTTGGTTGTCCTGCGCTGGGGCGGGTGCATTGACCCAGCGGCCATTGTCTTAAGTGCTTTGTTTTTTTGATTTCCTAGAGGCTGCCTGCAACATGATGCATCCTAGCGCTGCAGCTGTTGCTCGAGTTGTTGTCAGTTCAATGACTTAGTCGACCGAATAGCTGCTTCTTAGTTGGACATGTGCGGCTGTACAACAACACTTGCTGCTGCTGCTGCTGCATTCTCTGCTCTCAACTGGATTAACTCCTCGCAGCATCCTACTCAGCATTTAGCTTTAGTGCCCTCTGCTGCTGCTCGCTTTGGATACACACACTTTTTGGCCACAGCCTTGAATCAGTTAGCCTCACATTTGGCATTTGACTTTCTTTTTTTTTAACTTTTTACCTTGTTGTTGCTTAATTTTGTTTTTATTGCTGTTGCCGAGCCGGCCTCCGGCTGTCGTATGTCTATTCATTGTGGCCTGGACGCGAGCTGGAGCTGGAGCTGGAGCTGGATGTGGGCTTGGAATTGAGATGCCCCGTTTGTGCACGTGGCACGAGAGAAAGGGACAGCGAACTATAGAGCAAGACAGAGGAAGAGAGAGAGAGAGAGCGAGAACGAGCTAGAGAGATACTGACGTTGATTGCCGATTGCTGATGCTTACTAATTATCCAAATTGAATTGAATTTAAGTAGATGCAAATTAGTTCATTGCCCGCTAATGCTAACAAAACGAGTAGGAATGCTCTAGAACCAGCTGCCCGACTATATGTTGCCCTGTAATACACATACATACATATAAAGTTTCTCTCTGCTAGAGCGAAACATATTCAAATCAATTGAAATGCTGACTTAGATCAGGTATATGCATATATACATATATATATATACACACTTTATAGCTGGCGGACCTCTGTCATTGTCTGCTTCGTAGTCCATTAAGCCCGTTTCGTGCAGCTACAGGGTAAACGATAGTAAAACAAAGCAACGGCATCTCTTTGAACATTAACAAAAACCGCAAAAATTGTACATAATCCGTTCGCATTATGCATAAATATTTGCTTGTGGTTAATTATTTTACAGATTGTGCAAATTAAAAAAAAAAAAAAACAGACGTCATTTTGCGATCGAGTATTTGCAGAATTTTTAGGTAGACATTTTCTATATAGAGCATTTATCAAGGGTTCAAGGGAAATAAGCAGCCCACAAAAGTAGAGGAAAAATGAAAATAGAAAACGGCTACAAAATCAATCTGCCTTAATGAAAGAAGTGGAAGAATTTTGCAAGAAAACGAGCATTTACCTGTAATTACTTACGATTTATTTCTAAATATATATTATTTCTTAAGTTTTTATTTAGCTGGCTCGAGCTACGAAACCAGCTATAGATATTATTTCTAAATATATTATTTTCATAGATATTTTCAAAAATATTTGTGTATTCATTCAAAGAGAGTTTGAACCAGAAATAAACTCTCAGAAGCAGAAAAAAATGACACTTGTTTATACTTTCTTAATACTAACTCGCCTCTTGGAATTTGGGATATGTAGAGAAATCGATATTTAATATGGAATACATATCATGCATATCACAGTGTCCTGATAATTGCATGAATGGATCGACAAGATTCCTTCAAAATAAAAGAATCAAAATTCAGAATCTCAGCCTGTGATTATATTCTTCAGCCTAACATTTGATTGCTTGTGAAAAGTTCTAAAGCAATTATAAAAAAGTCTGCCCTTACACTAAATAATAATAATAATTTGATAAATAGCTTTAATAAATAGTGAAGCACATTGCGAGATTTGATTATTTATTTGATATATATCGAAATTTCTTCGCCGCCAGCGGCGTCTGCTTCTGGTTCCGTCTCTGCTTCTTTTTTTTTCTTGTTCAGCTTCTGTCGAGGGTCAAATCTTGTCCTTAAGCCCAAAAAACCGGCATGGTCTTCGGCTGTTGGTAAACAAGCAAATCATTGAATAAATCGAAAGGCAACGAAATCGAAAGCCGCAGAAACTTCTGCAGAACTGATTACAAATGCATTTGAATTTAAATTTGAAATCAAATACCGAGACATTTTTTTTTGTCCTTCTTATAAGCAGAAATGTTTTTTGTGTGTGTTTTTATCTCAGCTTGTTTATTTCTTTTGTCAGCTTCTTGTTCATTGTGGATTGTTAATAACATTTCTGAACTTGAATGCATTGCCATGTCTGACGTCATGCAAATATTTGAAACAATGCCCCGAAAGCGAGCCCCGAGATCTTGTCTGGAGAACAGCAATAAAATAACAAACATATATGCCTGCATATATGTATGTATTAACAGATATCAAATAATAAACAAATAATAATTAAATAATTCAATATAAGTATATCTGATATATATACATATATATATATTATTATTTATTTCTGACTGCAGCTCTGCTTAGATCACATTGTGAAGGCTGAGCAAATTGACCCCAAATGCAAATTTTCCCATTGAAATTTTTGTCTGTATTGTTTCTAACGATCTTCAGATCGAAAGCTTCAGATCCAAGCCAAATGTTGTCCACTGCAACTGCTTCCGCTTCTGCCGAATGTTACATATATCTATATAAAGACGAGCCGAGCGACGTTCAAAATGCAAAGGTTGCAACACAGCCAAGTTTTGTGCAGCGCGGCAGATCGGACAGATTACCAGGTGAGTTAGCTGAGGATAATTATAATTAACTGCAAGCAGCAGCTGACGCATAGGCATAACATATGTACATATATGCATAAGCATTTTTATATGCATATCATCTTAGGCATATGCTTAATCGGTAATCTAATCGCTGGCCATATTCCGCTTATCAATCAAACGCTGATAAGCCCTGCAAGTACACCTGCCCGAACGGGCGCCGACGGCCGACGGCCGACAGCCGACCGTCCATAGCCGACAGCCGTGTGCCGACTGTCGACTGCCGACGCCGACTGCCGACTGCCGAGTGCCGATCGCCGAGTGGCAAGCGTCTGTTTGCTCTTGAGCTTGGCTTGCGGTCTAAAAACATAAACAGAGAGCGCACGCGGCGCTGGCGATGCACTCAAAACAAAGCCGACAACGCATTGAGCGGCTGTTTGAGCTCAAACATGTTCGAACGGTCACGCTGGCAGTGGCAACATGTTGGGCGCGCGCGCCGAAATTGAGTGAAAAATGGAGACTGCGCTGCGCTGCTGATTGGAAACTTGTTGATTTGGCGCTGTCAGCTTTATGGCAAGCGGCTAGCGGGGCGGCTGCTAGCTGCGGGCGAATCGGTGACGCTGGAGGCAGAGGCAGCACCAACAGCAGTAGTAGCAGCAGCGGCGGCGACAGCGGCAGACTGATATGAGCGCATCAAACAGAGACCGAGACCGAAACTGAGACAAAGACGGAGACGAAGAGGGAGACGAAGAGGGAGAGGGAGAGGGAGAGGGAGACGAAGACGCAGACGAAGACTGATATGAGCGAGTGCTTGTGGCGCCGGCAGAGACGGCAGCGTCGGCGGCAAACGATGGCAGCAGCGGCCCAGCCGCAGTAGCAGCAACAGCAGCCGCTGCCCAGCTTTTGACTATCAGATTCTGTCCCAGAGCGGGCCACAGTCAGAGTCAGAGTCAGAGCCAAAGCTGCGCTGCCCGCTCTGCCCAAGCGAGCAGCTCAAAAACGTTGCAGACGGCGACGTCGTATCGGTCGTTCGTCGTCGTCGTCGTCGTCGTCGTCGTCGTCGCTGTCGCCGTCGGCTTTAGCTGTCGCTGTCGCTGTAGCTCTGGCTGTGGCTCTGGCTCTGGGAGTGTGCGCGCGCTTGAAGCGGCCGAGCCGCGATTGCCGTCGATCACTCGTTCGCGTTCGGCGCTGCTCTGCGAAGCGGCGGCCGAGTTGTTATAAAAGTGGCAAGGACATACGCTCGAGCCATTAGTCGAAAACTATAAACGCTCGACGCGAAATCGTCTCCGGGTCTTTCCGCCTACTTCTTCGACTCGAGCACGCAACTATTTTTTTTTTTTAATAACATCTGCCGCTCAATACGTTTAAATGTTAAAACGCCAAACACAATTTTAGGCAGTTTTTAAATAAAGAAAAAAAATAATTAATCCAAATAAATCAAAGGAATTCAACAACAATTTTTTTTCCCGTTTCCTGCGCCATAGACACTAAAAAAAAAAAAAGAGAATTTTTTTTTCGTCGCAAGTAAAAGCAAAAGTGACAACAAATGGCTCAGCAGTGCAGCAAATAAATTAATTAAGAAGCAAAAAATCAAAAAAGAAAAATAAACACACACACACACACACACACACACACGCACACACAGAGAGAGATAACTGCGAGCATCCTGTGTTGCCTGCGGCCCGCGTCCAGTCGAAGCTGAAAGTTCTGTTGACAAATCGAAAGAAAAAGACGCCCAAAAAGCGGCAACATGCTGGCCGACTCGTATCTGATAAAGTTTGTGCTGCGCCAGCTGCAGATGGAACAGCAGGACGCACAGCATCTGCTGCTGGTCTTCCTCAGCTTCCTGACGCTGATCAGCCTGCTGCAGTGGCTGCTGCGCCACTATCGCGAGCTGCGCAAGCTGCCGCCCGGCCCCTGGGGCCTGCCGGTCATCGGCTATCTGCTCTTCATGGGCAACGAGAAGCACACGCGCTTCATGGAGCTGGCCACCAGATACGGTTCGCTCTTCTCCACCCGCCTCGGCAGCCAGCTGACCGTCGTCATGAGCGACTACAAGATGATACGCGAATGCTTTCGCCGCGAGGAGTTCACAGGACGGCCGGATACGCCGTTCATGCAAACGCTCAACGGATACGGTAAGTGAACTTTTCCAGTGCTAATAGAAAATAATGAACCTTAACGAGGCTTAAATGAAAAGTGACAGAATGAAGAAAACCTATTGCGCCTTAATTTGATTCGTGCTTTTTTTTTTATAAGTGGAAAACTTGGCTTTATACCAAATGCATATACGTCATATAACTATATATACATATTGTTTTTGCCCTTTGTTAAGTTTTTAGCATTATCTCAGTTTTCTTTTTGTTTTTATTGGTTTTTACTATTCGTAGTATTATTTTTCGAGTACTTTGGAATTTTACAACTTGGAATTCGATTTCAATTTTGTTGAGACAGCACAAAAATTTCAATAAATAATACCAGATAAGCGAGCGGTACGCGCTATATTTCTATATATAGTAATACTGTAATGCATTACGGCTTAAAAAAAGTAAAAAGTGAAAAAAAAAAACACTTTAAACAAAATGTTTAAGGCGAGAGACGAGCAAAAACAAACACAATAGCTGGGCATTTCTTCTTTGTTGGCCACTTTTTACTTAATATCATATAATTTTTTATATTTTTGTTTAACGGCTTCCTTTGGCCTGGCCAGGCCATAAGCCGCTCAATGATAAGAGCTTGGCAAAAACAAAATTGAAAAAAAAAATTAAAAAATAAAATTCCAACATTTCTTGTCGGGGGATTTAATTTCTGGTATTTCGCTTCAACAATTTGCCAAAAAAAAAAAGAAGAGAAAAAAAAAGTGGGGCAAATCAACGTGCGCGAAGCCTACCTCAATTAAATGAAAATAAAACAAACTGCATGAGCGAGAAGCGAGAAGCGGAGAATTAAGAGAGAAGTAAGAGAATTACAAAAGCAGTACAAAATATCAATTAAAATTTCATTAAGTGCGTTGGCTAAGTGCCCACCATACAAATATGTACAGACATATATATATATATGTATATATGTTGGCATCTGTAGCTTATAGGAATTGCTTTCGATTTAGTGTGGCATTATCGTAACGCACCTTAACGTATCGAGCACGTCTTGTTTCGCTTGCAGGCATCATCAATAGCACCGGCAAACTGTGGAAGGATCAGCGTCGCTTTCTGCACGACAAGCTGCGCCAGTTCGGGATGACCTACATGGGCAATGGCAAGCAGCAGATGCAGAAGCGCATTATGGTGAGTATTTGAGGGCACTCCATTCCAGATATATGTATATATATATATTTACTCCTGCCTCCCTCTCTCCCCTCTCTCTCTCTCTCCCTGTCTGTGCAGACGGAGGTGCACGAGTTCATCGGGCATTTGCATGCGAGCGACGGGCAGCCAATTGACTTGTCGCCGGTCATCTCGGTGGCGGTCAGCAATGTGATCTGCAGTCTGATGATGTCGACGCGCTTCAGCATCGACGATCCAAAGTTTAGGCGCTTCAATTTCCTGATCGAGGAGGGCATGCGGCTCTTTGGCGAGATCCATACCGTTGACTATATACCGACGCTGCAGTGCTTCCCGAGCATCTCGACGGCCAAGAACAAGATAGCCGAGAATCGTGCCGAGATGCAAAAGTTCTACCAGGATGTGATCGATGAGCACAAGCGCAGCTTTGATCCCAGCAATGTGCGCGATCTGGTCGATTATTATCTGTGCGAAATCGAGAAGGCCAAGGCCGATGGCACCGACGCGGAGCTCTTCGATGGCAAGAATCATGGTGGGTAGACGACATCCTCCAGCCCCTTCGGCTGCCAGCCAACAACAACTCAACAACTTCTAGTTTAACTAATTGTTTGTTTGCTTTGATTTTGTTACTTTGATCTGTGCAGAGGAGCAGCTGGTTCAGGTGATCATCGATCTGTTCTCGGCGGGCATGGAGACCATTAAGACAACCCTGCTGTGGATAAATGTGTTCATGCTGCGCAATCCCAAGGAAATGCGACGCGTCCAGGATGAGCTCGATCAGGTTGTTGGTCGCCATCGATTGCCCACTATTGAGGATCTGCAATATCTGCCCGTCACCGAGTCAACGATACTCGAATCTATGCGCCGCTCCAGCATTGTGCCATTGGCCACCACACATTCGCCCACAAGGTAAGCATCAATCATCCAGTGTGAACTATCGCCAATTGGCAGTTGGCAGTTGTCAGTTGGCAATCGGTTATCAGCTATCAGTTATCAGTTATCAGCTATCAGTTGTGGCCACGCCCCTTAGAGCCCATTGCTTACGCATTCATTCGTTTTGTGCGCACATCGCAAATGACGACAACGAGGTCCATGCTACTCGTTCATTCACACCACGCCTGGACAATGGCACCAGATTGCACATTCATTGTCGCAAGCCTTAGGTGCGTTGCCGTGCGGTGCGGTGCGGTGCGGTGCGGTGGGGTGGGCTAGTGAGTTCTCTCAAATACAAATCAAATGGCACTGGCACTGGGAACTGCATGGGGGAAACTGGCTTTCATCGCTCGATCTCTCCCCAGGCCCCAGCTGTGTCTCGGCGGTTCTGCTTGGTTTTCAGTTTCATTGGAAGCGCTTCCTTTGCGTCGCAGCTTGGCCCAGTTTCGGTTCTACGCACTTCACTTGATACCGCTGATTAGAGGCTTGTCAGCTGATAACCGAGCCAGCGCCACAAATCAATAAGAAAAGAAAAAACTGCAGCAGCAGCAGCAGCAGCAGCAAACAGCTCCACTCGCTTGAAACACTTGACTAACCCAGCTTCTCTTCCGTTGCTCTCTCCCCTCTCTCTCTCTCTCTCTCTCTCTCTCTCTCTCTCTCTGTCTCTGTCTCCCCTCTGGCACACAACAACATTGCTATCGGCTCGCAGAGATGTGGAACTGAATGGCTATACCATACCGGCCGGCTCGCACGTCATACCACTGATCAACAGCGTGCACATGGATCCCAATCTGTGGGACAAGCCCGAGGAGTTTCGCCCGTCGCGCTTCATCGATACGGAGGGCAAGGTGCGCAAGCCGGAATACTTTATACCGTTCGGTGTCGGGCGGCGCATGTGCCTCGGCGATGTGCTGGCCCGCATGGAGCTATTCCTGTTCTTCGCCTCGTTCATGCACTGCTTTGACATTGCGCTGCCCGAGGGCCAGCCGCTGCCCAGCCTCAAGGGCAATGTCGGCGCCACCATAACGCCCGAGTCCTTCAAGGTCTGCCTGAAGCGCCGTCCACTGGCGCCCACCGCCAATGAGCCGCATCATCAGCGCAACGTCGGCGCCAACTGAGCGCTCCGAGGGCTCGCAGCCACAGAGCACGGTTTTGTTCCTAAACACGTTCTTTTTTTTATTATTATTATTATCATTATTATTATTATTATTATTATTATTATATTTGAATAGCTCTTAAGTTGACAAAAATAATTAATTAGGCAATTCGCGCATTAAGTTACGAGTTTAAGCTAGGATCTAGGTTCAAAGTTTTCAAAGGCTAACAACAACAAGAAGAGCCTGTCAGCAACAGACAGATATAGCTATATACATATATACATATATATATTTTAATTCGTCATGCATACACGTACACACTTATGTGTGTGTGTGCGTGTGGGTGTATTTAGTTATGTTACGAAGCAAACAAATTCTATTCTTTCAACCCCAAGAAGCTGTGTTCAGTTAATTAATATTTAAATTTGTAATCAATTAATTAGCAATTTAATTAGACAACTTGTAATATTGTGTTTATAAACATGCATATACATACATACATATACATATATATACATATATGAGAATTTTTTTGTCTTAGCCTTAATTAGCTAGTTGATGTTTTTGTTAATTTCATATTTAGCCTTAAGACAACAAACAACAAAACAAACTGTGGTTTAGTTTTATGCACACAACACACAAAACATAGGCAAAAACAATTTCTGAAATTCAAATAATAAACGAATTAATAAAAGAAAACATATGATTTGTCTTTAATATGCATATCAAAAAAAAGAAAGCATGCGCTTGAAAAGTTTGTATATTTTCTTTACATATATTTAAATTTGTTGACCAAAAAAAATTATAAAAAAATATATACTATATATACATATATATTTATATATGTTGGAATATAATTTAAAGAAAAAGAATTTTACAAACACCGCTTGATACAAAAAATAATTTTAATTAATCTAAAAATAACTTTAAACAAATTAATATTTTGCTTAAAGTGTTGTTAATTTTATGCAAAGGCTATTATATATATTCCTTTTTTTTCTCAAAACTTTCAACTTTTCCTTGTTATTTGCATAAAAAAAAACTAGCCAAAACTTGTCAATTTGCAAAGTAAGATTTATAAAAATAAAAAAAAAAGCCCCTAAAAGAAAATGAAATGCAAATAAATGAAAATTCAAAGAGAAGTAGCCCAAAATCTAATCGTTTTTCTGCAGCTGCTCCAATTTGGTGAAGCGCAGCTTGTAGTGCGCCGGCGACAAGGTGATGCCGCACTCGCCGGCCATGTCCACGTCGCCGTCCTCGCCGGCGGGCAGCTGGACGTGAAAGCGACGCAGAATGCGCCCGGTGAAAAGGGTGAGCATCATGCGAGCCAGCTCGTCGCCGGGACACATGCGCTTGCCCGTCTGAAAGGGTATGAACTGTGTCGGCGCCGCGTACTCGCCGCTGGCATTGAGAAAGCGCTCCGGACGGAACTTCTCGGGCGCCGGCCAGACCTCCGGATTCATGTGTATGGCCCACTGCAGTATGAGTATCATGCTGCCCTTCTCCAAGCGATAGTCGCCCACAACTGTGTCCTCATCGACGCCGTGCGGTATGCCCAGCGGCACCACAGACCGGATGCGCTGCACCTCGGACAGGCAGGCGCGCAGGTAGGCGATCGGCTCGAGCTCGGCCAGCGTGGGCGTCTCGCCAAGCTGCAGCAGTTCCGCCTGCAGACGCTTCTGGCAGCGCTGCTCGCGCGCCATATAGAGCAGGAACCAGCGCAGCGTGGCCAGCGCTGTGTCGACGCCGGCGCCAAAGAGATCGGCCAGCAGATGACGCAGCTGGTCATCGCAATAGAGCTGCGAGAACGGCTGGCGTTCGCCCAGGAAATGCTCCAGGATGCTGCGCGGCGGCAGCGGCTGCTGCTGCTTTTGCTGCTGCTGCTCCAGCTGCAGCTCCAGCTGCTTCTCGCAGCGCTCGACAATGCGATCGTAAAGCTGATGGGTCTTGGCCTTGCCGTCCAGCAGGAAGCGAATGCTGCGCTTGTTGCCCGGCAAATGGCGCAGCCAGGGCAAAAAGTTGACCATGCCCGAGACGCCAATCAGCTTGACGCCCTCCTCCTGCAGCTGCTGCAAATACAGCCAGTTGGGATCCTGGCGCTCATAGGTCTCGCCAAAGACCAGATCGTTGATGATGTTGCCCAGCGTGTGCTGCAGCGCGGGCCGCGGATCCAGCACAGCCGCGGCTTCCTGCGCTTCCGTCTCGTACGACTGCGGAAAGAACAAGTAAGCGGGACACACGATGCCAGTCAGAGCGGTAGAGCGAGAACACAGTGAAAATGGCAAAAGCGAAAGATGGAAAACAAAAAAGCCGAGAAAAAAAAATTGCAAAGCAAAGCAGCAAAAACATGCGGCAACAGAACAAAAACACAACAACAAAAAATTAGCAAATTTTAAATTTATGCGTCGTTGTCGTCGTCGTCGTCGTCGTCGACAGCGGCAGCGGCAGCGACAGCGACAGAGACAGCGGCACAAAACACACAGCAGCGGACGTCGAGTGATGACCACAACGGAAAGTGAATGTCCACCACCAGAGACGACGACGGCGACGGCGACGACGGCGACGACGGCGATGACGCGTAGGACCTTCACTTTCATGATTCTTGGAATTTCTCGCGCCGGCCAGTTGGCCAATTAGTCAGAGACTCCACCACACCACACCACAGCACAGCACAGCACAGCACACCACACAGACTCGGCGCGACTCACCTGGACGCACTCGTCGACGCCGCGACCGATGCGCTGCTCCAGCTGTGCACGCGTCTCGCACTGTTTGCGCGTCATGCCCAGCGCCTTAAGCCACTCGATAAGCTGGCGACGCTGGTATTTCCAGATGTCCCCGCCAGCGCCAATGATGCCTGCACAAAAAGAAAAATAAATAAATACAAAAAATCAAATAATCAGAAAAAAGTTGCTGTCTTAAGTCATTCGTTTCGATTCGCCGTCTCTGTCGCACATGCTCACCATAGCCACCCATGATGCCGTGCGTCAAATAGAGCGGAGCACGCGCCGTCAGCTCCTCGTGGCGCAGAAATTCGCGCACCAGCACCGCATCCGAGAGCACCACCGTGCGCACCGAGCCCATGCTCAGCTGAAAGATGCCGCCAAAGCGTTTGGCCAGCGCCTGCAGCGACTTGTGCGGCGCCCGCCTGTCCAGGAACGGTAAATAGCCCAGCAGCGGCAGGCCCCACGGTCCGGGCGGCGTGCGCCCAAACAGCCGCGCATTCCGACGATGACAAATCAAAGAGACGATAATTACGATTATGCCCAGCAGCACCCCAAACACAATGATCTCCATCCGAACGGATTTATCATCCGTGCTATTTTCACTCATATTTCCGTTTGGTTTCTCTTTTGTCTTCTTCTTTTTCCAGTGCGCAGGTAATTTTATCCAGTTTAGGTACTTTAGCTGCTGCTTTTTCTTCTACTTCTTCTTCACCGAGTGGGTACACGTCCGTTCGGCCAGGCGGTTCTTCAATTACTGGAATTTCTATGGATTTTCGAAACGTGTCGGGAGCGTAATGTAATGCAAACGGCGAAAGACAGCACAGCTAAACGACAGACAGCAGGAACAGACGAAGGCCACACAATTTAGGTGCATACATATATATATAAATACATGCACATACATACATACACACACACACACACACACACACACACACACGCATGCCTTTACCTCTCGCTCTACCTATGCCTTAAGCATATACAAGAAAGTTCGCTTCTTCCTTGGCTCACGTAGCTCAAATTTGAAATTGAAACATTGCCGGCAACTGGAAAATGCTATGTAAATATATTTGCACAGATACACACAGATACACACACACACACAAACACACAGGCACACACACTTGCAGACGCGCATTTGTAATGGGAACCATTGAAGCAATCGCAATTTCTACAACTCGCCCGATCGTTCGATTGCTTAACTCTGGATCAGTTACATATTAAAAATACAATATCCTTGCAGCGGGTATTTTAAATTTCGTATGAAACATGTAGCACGTAACATGTAAACGAAAAGAAAAATTAAATATATAAGCGCATATATTTATAATTATATAAACAAATATATAATTATTTAAGCATATATATAATAAAATTAAAACTTTTAATTTATATTAAATTAACTTTTGGTAACAAATAAATATTAAAACCAAAAATAAAATCTATTAAATAATATGATTAAAAATTAAAATTTAAAATTAAAGAAAAAGTTAAAGCCAAATTAAAATGAAAATCAAAATTAAGACATAAAATAATATAAATAAAAATTAAAGTTAAAAATGAAAGTAAAAAATTAAAATTAAACTAAATTTAGTTTATTCTAAGCAGCCCACTAAAAACATTTTCTTATAAATTTATATTATATTCGTTTCATTTAAATTAAATCAATTAAGTATATATTTTAAATAATTCAACTGAATAATCATCATTAAATTAATTAAATTATTTTAACTAAATTGAATTGTTTACTTGCAATACATATAAATCATTGCAATATGTTAGGGTATTTACTCTGCGGCTTCTCGTATAATATTTTTCGCTTGTTTTACATTTCTTTTCGCTGTTTTTGTGTTTTGGGTATTTTGTTTTGATTTTCATATCATTTTTGAAGCAAATTTTTGGGTTTTTTCTTGTTGTTTTATTTGTGTATGTGTGTGTGTTTTTTTTTAATTGAATTTGATACGAGTAGCTTATATACACTTACTCGGGTATATGGGAAAAACCATTGAGCACTGAGTAAAAGCTCGCTTATATAGAAGGTACATGGAATATTTATGGATTTTCAAGAACTTGTGAAAAACCTAAAATACTAATTTTTAGCTCTTTTCGAAGGTTTTTCAAATTTTATTGAAAAGCTCGAATATGTTTGAGGCCATGTTTTCCAATTAAAGCTTAAGAATCTTGGAATATATATTCATAACAGACGAAGTTTTAACATTGTTTGACCACGTCCACTACAATAATTTCTGCCTTCCACATTTTGAAGACTAGAGCTCACAAATGTTGGCCTACCAGGAATTGCATAATCGATAAGTTCCGAGTTCACAGTTTGACAGCGACTGCTTTAGGCTTACAGTTTGGAAGTGAGCAGGCTTACACAGGGATCTCACTAACTTAACTAAAGTATTAAGCCCCTCCATAAGGCTAGAAGTCTCAACAAGATTCCTGTTGAACTCTTAAAATCTGATTGATGAGAAACTTCTCGCATCGACTAAGCATCGGAATTATATTCCCCCAGACACACAGACATCAGAGCATGAACATGATAAAACCCGTTACATAAATGTAGAAAACACACACAAAAAAACACGAACAACGGATACTGCAAAGAAGTAGAAGTAGTAGAAGAAGAAGAAGAAGAAGAAGGTGGTGACCGATCTTTAGCGATGAAGCTGGTGAATCATCGGGACCATGCCATCAAGTTTCTGCGCCAGAAGCTGCGCTCACTGCTGCAGAGCTTTCAGGAGGACTGCGAGACGACCTACCAGGAGGCGGCGCGGCTGCTGTTCCATCTAGGCCTCCAGGATCTGGAGACGCACATCAATTGGCTGGAGTACTACAATGCGAATGCGCCGCTGCTGAAATGGAACTCGGTGAACAACTATATCGAGCTGCACTATCCGAACGATGACAATGTCCAGAAGACAACAATTGCCGAATACACCAAACTGACCATCTATCTGCAGCAGGAGAGCCTCGAGATGCCGCGCAAGAAGGCCTACTATCTGATCGAGATGCTTCACTGTGCTCGCAGTCTGGACCAGCTGACGCTCAACGGATCGCTCAATCCGCTGGAGCCGGTTGTGGTGAATCTATTGTTCTTGGATGATACCATCGAGAAATTCTACTATTTGGTCTATCATCTGTTGCCGCTCTACCGGGATCATATACGTCTGCAATGTGATTGAGTTTTGCTGTGGCCACATTTTTGGATTATGTTCTTTATTATTTACCGTTCAGCATTATAATGTGTGTGCGTGCTGCTTGCCACACCATCGAAAATGCAAGTTGCAAGTTGCAAATGTCGTGCTACTAAAACTGACTGTGACTGCAGAGGCTGCGATTGCGACTGAGGCTGCGACTGCGACTGAGGCTGCGACTGCAACTGAGGCTGGGGCTGATTCATGCCTGGCACGGAAGACTTCAACAATGGACCACAAAACAAGTTCAGGGCCGTTGGCATGCGCTAAAATAGAATCCCAGCCAGCGTGCCATTGACTCCTGACTGGATCCGGGGCCGGCCACAAAGGACCAGCAACAGGCACTGGCTAAAGACGAACGACTGCCAAGACTGCCACGACTGTGTGGCATTAACGTTTACGAGTAGCCTTACCAACATTATATTTTAATGACCTGCCGGCAGATGGTAACCCATGAATCCATGTCTGCCAATGAACCGCAACGTCCGGCTGCCAACTGCCAGCCGCCAACTTTCTGTGGAGATGATCACAGGCTGATATTTCCCGCTAAATTCTGCTGAATTGCTCTGATTATAGCTCTGGCAGCACGCATATCAACACAGTTGCCGCTCTCTCTCCCTCTCTCTCTTCCTCTCTCTCTCTCTCTCTCCCTCTCTCTCCCTCTTCCTATCTCTCCCTCTCTCTCTCTCTCTCCCTCTCTCTCTCTCTCCCTCTCTCTCTCTCTCTCTCTCTCTCGCTCTCCCATTCTCTCCCTGCATATCTATGTAGATGCAAACTAATATATACATTTATCCAAAAAAAAAAAAAAAAAATACAACAAATTATACGTAAAGTTACTTAAACCTCAGTATTATTTTATACGATAATTTAGCTTGGTTCAGAAGTACAAAATGTATACAGCTGAGCTCTCAAGCATTTCTTTAAAATTAAGCTAAGTTTGGCTAAAGTTATGCTGAACTTAGCTCTTAAAAGGGCTTAAGAAATAGCTTAAATTAAATACCCAAATTAAATTAAATCCCAAATGAAACAAGATCGCAGACTTACCGCATTTTCACTTCCATTTACACAAGCTCCTGTCAAAGTTAACAGTCACTTTAACATGTACCAAGTTTGCGGTACTATTGCTGATCTTGTCACAGGGGAGATTAGATTAAAGATAAGAGAATATTAAAAACAATTTTTGATAAATGGATAGAACTGACCAGAGTTGCCACCTGGCAAGCTGTCGCATAGTAATTGAGTGAAGAAACTGGGCATGAATATGTTCTAGAGATGAGCTCATTTTGCTTAGCGGCTTTCTGGCTAAATTCTTTGGCATTTCAGTTGATAAACTGGCATAAATTACAATAACCGTCGGTCGCTGAACCTTTTTATTGTTGCCAACGCCTCAGATCAAGGGCTGAAGCTTCGAGATCAAGATGAAAACTCAACTGAGGCTGCGCAGCTGAGACTCAATGACCGCCGTCTGTCGGCTGTGTGGTAAAAAAAAAAAAAGGTGTAGCTGCATCTACGCCATCTGCTAAGCTGGCTGGCTGAACGTTCTTGAGGTGGCAACAGGTTCAATCCAATTCAAGATCATTGGCCGGGCAACATCCTATGGAAAGGACATGAACCCGAGCCTCAGCCAGTTAGTCGACAGATGCGCTGCGCTGCGTTACGTCGCGTTGCGTTTCGTTGGCCTGTGCTGAATTCTGGATTATTTTTAAACCCTTCAGTCTGACTGCCTTTGAGCAATCAGCGATCGCAGCGGCAAGTGGCAACTGCTGGTCAATAAACTTTTCAAACTTTGAGACTTTGTAACCCGCCGCAAACGCATTTTGTACACTCATGATACACACACACACTCACACACTCTGTCAAGTTGATATTATGCTCTAATGTCTAATCAGCGCATTGCGCATAAAAATTTTCGGTTGAAAAATGGGGACAGCTTTCGGCTTCAGTTTAGTCCGGCTCACGTGGCGTATGCGCGTTCTTCTTATCATTTCCACATTCTTTATAGGAGTATGTGCACACACACACACACACACACACACATGGCACATAGGGCACGTTGTGTACATTTCGTAAAAGCAATTTTTATTACAATTGCAACAGCAACAACAACAACAACAACAACAACAACAAGAGCAGCAGAGACTGCGACAATTCTTTCCGCTAGCTCTACAATTTCTCTGATATGGGATGGCATGCATAACCGGACCATGCCCCTACCCCTCTTACACACCCCCCCCCCCCCCCCAACACACTAACCGTCGCAAGCCCCACACAGCAGCATTCTTTGGCAACGCCAATCAATGTGTTTGCTTTGTACATAAATAAATTTCGAAAGCACACGAGCCCGGAAAATGTGTCAAGGTAGTTTGCATGCTTTATTTCTTAACCCAATTTTCACACTGCGCTTCACAGTTGCCGCTGGCTGTTGATATTCATATATAAGCATATATATTTATTTGATTGCCGCTGCCGTTGTCAATATTCTATGTACACACAGATACACACACACACACACACAGAGACAGAGACAGACACCAGCTTGCATAGCTGCACCGTGGCACATTTTGGTTGCCAAATATGCAGCGTCGGATTTCTTGGCCATTAATGGAGCGCATCTCGCATTTGCCCGCATTCGCATTGGATCAGCTCAAAGTCCAAGGTTGTGGAAGAATCATATTCAAATTATTCATATTCACATTCGTACTTTCTACTGTCTGACCTTTTCGTATGGCAAGTCAAGTTGGCCCGAAAGCGTAAGCTCAATTCTGAGCGCGTACTTCAACTAAAATTTATATTCTACAAATGGAAGTACTTTTCAATTCGATGTGTGCACATATTTATATATTAAATATTTATATATATTTCTTTCTCTCTACATATATATATAAATATTGATAGACGAAGAGAAAGAAAGAGCATTCCATATTTACTTTCTTAATCAACAACCATCCCCCCCTCCTTCCCCCTTGTGTCAACTATTTACTCTCCAAGGTCGCATCTATTGTCTGTTCTTCATGGTCACCTGCATTTCCACTCCCAAGTCTAGAGATTACAAGCTAACTTACTTAATTCTGTTGCAACTTCTCGACTTGCACTTGCAAATTGAAGTGCGATCAATGACAAATGGACTATTAAAATTTAATTTTATGCGCATTTTTCTTTGCCCGACTTCAAATCTGTAGCCTTAACGTAATTGACTAAGCCCAAAGACTCGATTAAGAACTTTCAAGTGGACAGAACTCTAAAGCTTAACGCATAATTCGCATATTCCTTGACGATTTCTTATCTCAATAGTTTTTCATTTTGTCTGCAAACAGTTGACGAATTTACTTTGTTCAACTATTTATTGTAAATATTTAAATTATTTTAATGTTTAGTTACAAAACTGAATAATTTGATTGTTTACTTTAATCAAGGCTGCAAAACCGGTTACTAACCGAACCGATTCAAACCCGGAAAATCAAATTATGTCTTACCATGAACTGAACCTTTAACCAAACTAGTTACAAAAAAAAAAAAAAAAAAAACAGCGAGTTTTATTTATTTAAAGAATGCTTAACTAGCCTAAAGTTAGTCCCAATCTTTGCATTTCTATCACATTTGGTATCAGCAAACTTTGGGTGGAGATCAAATATAGCCCGCATCTTGTAAATGAAAATATCTATGGCTTGAAATATTTTCAACACGACGGGCAATTGTGAAATAGAAATAGAATTATTTAATTAAGATAAAAAAATATATGACAAGCCGAGATCAGAAGCAGGATTGAAGTATCAGAAATCAAAAGACCTAAAGGCAGGAATTCGATTTGCATTGTGAATTCTACGAGTGACAACTTTCAGCGTTTGCAGCCCTAAGTTTAATTATCCAACCTTCCTAAATCTTAACTAACCTAATCATTTTATATATTGGAAAATTGGATGCAGGTTAGGAAGGATTTACATACAATTGAAATATTTTGATATATGAAAAAAATTTTACTTAAACGACATTTTTAAAGAGAAAGAGAGCGGGAAAATTGAGCAACTAAGAGAGTGAGCGAAAGAAAGAAATAAATTCTTCAAGAAAAGCAATTAGTTTTCCATATAGATGAGACACAGTTGGAAAATATTAAATAAGAAAAGCATAAATAACGAATATATCACAAGAAATAAAGCTACATAATCTAGATCTAAAAGAGAGCATTTCCATATCTTAAAAACAAAACTCAATCGGCAATAGATCTGGGATATATTTTCGAATCGAATTTCGCGTCAAGCTATCAAGACATTGGCTACTTTGGCTACTTTGGCCGTTGGCTGCTTGTCTGCATGTTTATTAGTTTTTTGCTTAAAATGATTGTGATTAGCGTGCAAAAGCAAATATAAATTTTAACAGATACCTTGACATCTTTCATAGACAAAACGCGCGTTCATTTAACTCATCCAACAAGCAGGCAGGCAGGCAGGCAGGCAAGTCGGGTGGCCGGGAGGCAGGCAGTTACAAGAACGTGCCAGCCGCTAAACGTATCCAACAGATACTTTTTTAATGATTAAGAACAACAGCAGTTGCAGCAGCAGCAGCGGCAGCAGCGGCAGCAGCAGCAGTCGCGGCATCGTCGTCGACGTCGACAATAAAAATACAAATAAATTAAAAGAATGTACATTCGGTCACAATTTTATTTCATTCTCGATTTCGATGGCGTTGCCCCAACCCGGGCCGGGCCGGGCCAAAGCAAACGCTAGTTACCTCTTGAGCGTTTGCTAGCTGCGAAAATTAGCATATGCCACACACGAGCCAAGCAATATGTTCTGAGCTACCCGGCCGGGCTCGGCTCGGCTCGGCTTGGCCCGGCCTGGCCAAAGCTGGCGTTGATGTTGACTCTGCCTGAGTGGCGAAGCCGGAGTCGGAGCCAAAAACCGAATCAAACCGAAACGAGCTGCACTGAGCTGAGCTGGGCAGCAAATCTGTTATTGCAGTTGCAATGGCGTGCAGTTCAATGGCTTTTGCGCCATTTTAAGATCAATGCACCCCGCTGCAGCAACCGACTGGCCGCTCTAACAATTAAGCGGCTGCTGCTGTTGCTGACCGGCAGGCAGGGCGGGTGCGGGGGCGGGGTTGGGGCCATGCCACCGGCCGGCCCAGCCCGGCCCGGCCCGGCCCGGCCAGACACCAATCGAATTTGGAGCTGTGCGCTGGCAAAAAACCTTGCGCATGAACAAATCCATGGACATGGACACACACTCACTGGCAGTCGGCGTCCTCATCCCTCTCAGCTGCCCGCACCCCACCCCCACTTCCACTCTCCCCACAAGCACCTAGCAGCCAGTTAGCCAAGTTGTCAGCCCGCTGCCGCCTTTTGGGGCTCTAATCAAAAATTAAGAGCTCACGGAAATTTTGTGAGTGTGTTTTTTTGTTTATTTTGGGATTTTTTGGATTTTTGAAGTTTTTTTGAGATGCGAATATGCAAAAAATGCATTTCGAATGTAAAATAGAGACCGGGCCGTGTCTAGCCGGTTGCTGTTGCCGGTTGACAAATTGCCGACTCAACTTGTTCTGACATTTTTATATGAGTTGTTGTCTGTTGTTGATGTTGTTGTTGTTGTTGCTGTTGATCGTCTAATGAATGTGGCAACATTCTAATTTAAATTGCGCTCCACACATTGTTTCGACACCTGCTCAATAGGCATATAAACCCAAACACACACACAATCGCACACACACACTCTAAAAGAGGAGTGTTCGCGCGTAATGAAATCATCAAAAGAAATAAGTACATTTGAATAGTTGTTGCGTTTATAAATTTTGAATGCAAATTACGCCAATTAATTACATATGTATGCTTGGTAAGGTTAGCAGCAGATACAGCCAATATACAGTGTATATAGTATACATATGTATATATCTTCATTTGATGATATCGATAATTACTGGAGTAGCTGCTTCCTCTTGTGCTGCTTACAAAAGGAACAAGAGCCAATGATGTACATTTTAAATATGAAAAGTCACGAGTATTTAAACAGAAAATCATTTTCCTACCAAAAAGAAAAAGATTTCCCATGCTATGAAATTATATTATAAACACAATTATACAAAGTGCAAAGTTTCATTTATCCACAGGCAGATTTCTAAACAAACATATCGAAAATATATGAAATATATTTAGTAGCCAGGCATTTCAGGTTTCCGTATAAGGCCTAGATTTTATAAATAAATATATATACAAATTGTTAAAGCATCATGCTACGCTCTATTTATGCATAAAGCGTTATCGATAGGATCTAATCAAATGCAGGGCTTTCATATCGATAAGAAAGAAATCGATGAACGGAATAAAGTGAAATGGAACAAGAATGAAATGAGGAAATGCAATACAAAATGATGTGGAAAGCGATGAAAATAAGATATGATTTTTTTTATGATTTCAAACCAGGCTGGATTGTGTTATAATTTGCGATACCTTTTCGGTTGTTACAACACCCACAATTGCTTGGCATATTGGGTAGAAGGGGGAGGTGTATGTGTGTGTGTGTGTGTGTGTGTGTGTGTGTGTGTGCTTAGTGCTTGTCATTTTTGCTAGTTGGTTGTTTCATAATGTTAACTCGCATTTGCAATGATTCAGCACAATTGATAAGCATAAGATACAAAAGATTTGGCAGTCGGAGTTGGCAAACGTTCAAAATGCTAACAAACCAACGAAAAGTTGATAATATAAATAAATAATAGGAGAACAAATTGCAAATACACTACACACGGCATTGTTGTGCCAAAGTGTAGCGTAGCTGAAGTCGGCCAAGTCGACTTGAGTCTAAGCCCAGGCAGAGAGCCGCAGCCAGAGCCCCAGCCGGACTTATGTGGAGCAACAACGTTTTATGCTAATTCCAAGGTTCTGCATTGGTTGGGTCAACGAATCGTGTCGATTTGATGTCGATGTCGATGTCGATGCCGATGCCGATTCGAAATGATTTGAATCGAAACAAATCAAATCGATTCGATTCGAATCGAATCCGAGCACCTTAATCGCTATTAACGTGCCTACTAATCATCGTCACATAAATCAATAAAAACTAAATTCGTATGGAACTGGAGCTGGGCAGCGAGGCTAAGCAAAGAAAACACGAACCGATTTGATTTTGTTTTCAATTTCAATTTCGATTTCCTATTGAAAGCGTTCATTGATCTTTGATGTAAGTTGAGTTGAGTTGGAATTAAAATTCTTGGATGAGCTAGGTCCGATACAAAGATAAGCTCAACAGCAAGGCTAAAGATTCATTAGCCGCTTGAATTTATGACCTGGCTTCCTACTAGGGCAGTGGAAATATGTTTGAAGGGCAGCCAGCTAGCCAGTTAGCCGGAAAAGTAGCCATGGGCCATGGCAATCACCTCACAAATATGCGACAAACAAACAACGAACAACAAAACAAGCGGCCAATGTTGGCCCTGTTGTCCGAACCGGCCCAAAGGGCACGGCCAAAGATCTAAATATTTACATGCAATTGCCTGAATATCAGATATAGACAAGTCGAATTATCATATTATCATATCGCATACGATATAAATAGTTAATCTTAAATTATAAATATGAGTTGAAGCGATGCAAGCCTTGGACTAGGCATTGGATAATGTCAAACAGGATCGATCGCATTAGCTGACAAGCTCAATGAAACTCTCATTTTGATTGTGTAACGCCCCATTGAATACATATACATATATATATATATGTGTGTGTCTATGTGTGTGTGTGTGTGTGTGTGTGTGTGTACTGATATGTCTGTGAGTCGATTGTATATACGCGTGCTATCATCTCGAGTCATTTCTATTTACATGAATTGCGTTTGAGCAATTACAATGTCAGCCATTGACAATTCAATTACAACGATAAATTTCAATTCTAATGTGACACTTGAATAACAAATGCACCAACTCGCAGCCACAGGCAAGCTGCACGCCACACGCAACACGCACCTCACAGCAAACGACGAGCAGATACCCTGGGAAAAGCTGTAAATGAATCCACCTTTGGAAACAACTCCTGTCAGATGAGTAACTTGTGGTTAAATACAATTTATCGCTTAATTTTCTCTTAAATCTCCTAAATTTTATAAAAAGCAATAGGAACTCAATAAATTTTATAATATTAATAATAATAATTATAATAAAATAAATAATTATAAAAAGATTATTCAATAAAATATATCTAAACTTAAATATACTACTTTGAAATATGTAAAAATTAAAATAATTTGATTTATTTTAACATTATCTTTGTATTATTTACATTGTCTAAAACGCTTTTTCTAATATAAAAACATACTCTAGTTTGCACATTTTTATTGTAACAAACGAACTTGCCTCAAAGATTCTAGAATTTTGCAGAACTTTGCAGAATCTCGACTGGTCAACGGGTCGTATACTCAACATCAAGTGTAGGCAAGTGCACTTGCAGTCCCTGAGATACGGGGAAGCACATTGCGCTGACGCGCGGGTTGGGGGCGAGGAGCGTTAGCAAAAGCAACGCATTATATAAAGTGACAAACTGACTTCAAACAAATCAAAGTGGGTTGTGGTGGGGATGGGAAAGGGGGCTATGGCGATGCATGCTAATCAACATGCAATTGCGATTTAACGCCCCAATGCGAGGTGCATGTAAATGCAATTGCAATATCGCTCACGCGTCTGTCTGTGTGTGCGCGTGTGCGTATGTGTGTGTGAGTGTGAGTGTGAGTGTGCGTATGCGTGTGATAAGGCTGTGTGAAATACATACGTATGCCACACAGATAACGAACGCCCACACACGTGACCAACGGGGGGTGTGGGGGCTCGTGACTCACAGCAATATTTCATTCAGATCAGATCAAAGTGCGACTATATTATTATGGATTTGCTGACTCTTGTAGCTCACTTGCATGCAACAACAGCTGTTCTTCAATTGATCTTAAAATTGTGAAAAAAAGGAAATATAGCTATCAAAATATATCTTGATATGATCGGATGTGTCCTATGTTAAACCTCATAGTAACCAAAGTTATATTTATAGTAAGAGATACATGTGTATAAATAAATATGAACACAACTTGTAAGAGTTTCTTGGTTCTTGGTTCATTATCTATAGATAAAGATATAGATATAAGATAAAATTAAAATAAAACCCAAAAGATTTCTATGCCATATGTCGGAGATATATTTCCTAGCTGCGCCCATAGCTTATATGATTTTAAATCTTACATTTAATAATCTTAAATTATAGATATCTATTTTGTATATAC
The DNA here is from genome assembly GCA_035045355.1 of Drosophila lacicola. Classification (NCBI taxonomy): domain Eukaryota; kingdom Metazoa; phylum Arthropoda; class Insecta; order Diptera; family Drosophilidae; genus Drosophila; species Drosophila lacicola. The sequence goes on from JAWNPB010000148.1 coordinate 30,486,282, forward strand.
ATATATTATAATGCTGTTTTTGGCGACCTTTCCTTTTTTTACATATTTTTAATATGTAATAAGAAGTTAATCTTTTATTAATCATCATTACTATCGGTTTTTATATGCATCGATATATATATATGTATGTATATATATATATATACATATATATACATAATAAATATATATATTCAAATCAAATGAAAATCGATTTCGAACGTAACTGGAATTTTAATTTATTTTTTGCAAAGAACTGAACCCTAAACAAGCCATTTTTTCAAAAATGGGGAGCTGCAAATGAAATAGTCTTCAAGGAGACTTCATTAACATATATACTTCATATATATACTTAATAAATATACTATATATATACTTCTATATATGTACCATATCGATTGAATTCCCAATTTGGGAACAGGCCAACAAAAATTCAAAAACTTCGAAAATCTATGACAAACGCGGACTTAAAGCACGAGCTGGGCTTATGAATGTGAAAACCCTGCAGCAGAAACTAAGCCTAAAGCCAGGAGAGTTGGCTCGCAAGGTAAGGCTAATCACAAACAAGTTTGCACTGATACGATTTGTTTATATTAAATTAAGTCAGCCAATTAAAAATGTCCTTAAACGCTTAAAGAAAGCCTGCTTTCGGGGCTCGGAGATTGCCACAGCTTTCGTTGTGTTGGCCGCTGCAAACAATGTTGCATTGAATGCAAAACAAAAATTCTTGCCACCGCTGACCTCCAGCGGTCAATTATTGCCGATGACCCGGGTCGGCAGCGGGCAGGCACACATTTAACAGGTAACAGCGATGAAGTGGCAGCAGGTAGCAGGTCCCTGGTCCCAGCATCTTCAGCTGCAGACTGTTTTCACCTTATGGCCAAATTGACACACACACACACACACGCACACGCACACACACACACACACGCACGCACATGCAAACAGTCACTGCATTTTTTGAGGCCAAATTTAATTGCAACAACTACAACAACAACAACAACGACGACGACGACGCTCGGCATGAAATGTAGAAATTGGCAACTGTGCTGGGGAGCAGCAGCTGCCAAGTGGACAACGGCGAGTGGGGCGACCAGTTGAAAATGCTGGAATGGATCGGACAGAAAGTCGCCAGCAGCATCAACGGGCGGCAGCTTCAATAATTGCCGAATTCTGTCTCTGCCTTTGTGTCGTGTTGCTTTTCTCATTATTATTATTTTATTATTTCCTTTTTATTTTACTTCTAGCTACTTTCGCAAAGTAATTGACATCAATTTGGCCGGCAAATGCATTTCCATGTCGCGCATTAAAAATTCAGAACGCCTAAAAATAAAGCAAGCCCAGCCCAGCGGAGCGGAGCGTTGCGTGGCCCGGCATGCAACCAGTATACCCCACCGGCCCGCCTCTCGCTGCCGCGACCCTCCCCCATCGGAGACATCTCTGTCTTTCTCCTGCGCTCTGTGATAAATTGGTGAAATGCAATTAGCCGGGTCACTTTCTGTGCGTAAGTAATTGCCACATAACGGTAATGTTAATGCCGTGCCACAGTGGCACAGTGCCGCAGCGTTGCAGCGATGCAGCGTTGCAGTTGCCCCAACCTCAACCCCAGTCGCATTAGCAGCACACACACAGCACAGGATATGCCTGCCTCACACATAGGCAGAAGAAGCATTCTGAGAGCTGCAGCTTAGCGACATGGTCAAATGACAAGTTGGTTCAGTGGGTCGTTCAACTGGTTGCTTGAAGTTAATCTGTTGCTGCTGCCTCCGCTGCTGCCGCCGCCGCTGCTGTTGCTGCTGCTGCGGCTGCTTTTTTGTCTGTTGTCGCTGGTCGGTCGTTGACCGCTGGCCTACAACTGTAGGCTATGGCACAATGTTCCGCAATTTGGGCTGATCGCTGCCCTCCAACCGCCCACACACGGCAACAGCACATTAGCAATTAGAGACTCTCCCTCTCTCCCCCTCGCTCTCGCTCTCTCTCGCCCTCTCTCTCTCTCTCTCTTCTTTGCATTCTAATGGCAGCAGCATTGAATTTGAAAAGTCAGTCATTAAGTCAATCTGTTTGCCGGTCACTGTGTCAACGACATTGTATCACATGCGATCCATGCAACAGCAACAGCAACTCAAACTCAAACACAAGCACACACACACACACACACGCGCACACACACGCGCACACACACGCGCACACACACGAGCACACACACTTACATCAATGGCGAGATCAATGCACTGGCTGGCTGGCCAGTGTTGACAGTGAGGCTATTGCCTAACGCAGCGGCGCATTGCAAAAAGGTTAGAAACAATAACAACAACAACAACAACAACAGCCGCAACAGCAACATTAGCAACACATAACCAGCAACAACATCCGCAACAACAACAGCAGCAACAGCAACAACAACAAACCCGGCTTGGCAAGTGGCTTACCTACATTCCCAAATGCAGCTGTGTTGGTGTGAATTGCACACACAAGACGCGACGCCCCCACGGCAGCAGCAGCAGCAGCAGCAGCAACAGCAACAGCCGCAGCAGCCGCAGCAGCAGCAGCAGCAACAGCGGCAGCAACAGCGCTGCAAGCGGATCAGGCATCAACGTCAAGCGACGGAGTTCATTGACTTTTGCGCAAACGCACAAGCCTCCAACTCCAATTCAATGCACATAACGCGCCACTCACGTAGGCCGTCAACTTGTCCAACGAGTTGGGTAGACGACGCAGCGGCAGCGGCAGCGGCAGCAGCAACAGCTAACGATGACGACGCCAAGCTCAGACTCTCGCTCCCTCTCTCTCTCTCTCTCTCTTGCGCGGTCGCTCGCTCGCTCGCCCGCTCTCACTAAATCTCGGTGTCTCTGTCTCTGTTGCTCTGCCACTGCGTCACTGTCCCTCTCTCTATTTGTCTGTCCGTCTGTCTGAGCTGAGCTTTTTGCACAGTTTAGTTAGCCAGGATAACCGCTAAGAACAACAGCAGCAGCAGCAGCAGCAACAGCAACAGCCGCAGTCGCAGCGGCAGCGGCAGCAGCAGCCGCCTTTACGACCATGCCAATGGCAGCGGCGTCAATGCGTCTCAGCTGCAACGGTCAATGACCGACCGACTAAAAAGCACACACACTCAAACACACACACACACAGCGCGTCACACACACAAGCATATGCAGGCCGTACATGTAGCTGGCAGCTCTGCCGACGCTGTTGCGGCTGCGGCTGCTGCTGCTGCTGCTGCTGCCGCTGTCACTTCCGAGGCAACAGCAATCGCTTTTGGCAGCCGCAAAATCCTTGCCGTTCATTTACATTTTAACGCCGTTGTTGTTGTTGCTGTTGCTGTTGTTGTTGCCCGCCGTTGCGGTTGCCGCTTCAATGTCAAGGAAGTTGAGCACACGCGACTTCCTTATGCGCTGCACACGAGCAGCCGCAACTGCAAAATATAACGCATACGTCCATGGCATGAGTCAACCAATGCCGAGGAGCATATGCGCACAGTGGTGCGCGCGTGCAGCAAACGCGGCCAAATTGCGCTGAGCGCCACAAGTGCACAGCTCGCACCACTGTGCGACTGTGGGACCAGGTGTGTGCGCCAAGCTCTCTCTGTGTGTGTATGTGTGTGTGTGTCTGTCTCTTTGTATCATCCGTCCAAGTATCTGTCCGTCTGTCTCTGTATGTTTGTCTGTTTGCCTGGGCTGTGTATGAGAAGCATTTGAAATGCGCGTCGCCGCTGCCGCTGCCGCTGCTGCTGCTGCTGCTGCTGTCGCTGCTGCTGCTGCGGCGGCGCGACGGCGCGACGGCGCGACGGCTGCCGGCAGCAGCGTTGACTTGTAAACAGAAAAGTTCGTAAACCTTTAAAAGTGAAAGTAAAATCGGACGTAGACCTACATATACAAATGTAAAAAAGCGACGCCTCGTTTGTGTATGCCCGTGTCCATGTATCGATGTGTGCCTGTGTGCGTGTGTGCCTGTGTGCGTGTGTGCCAAGAAGCAGCTGCCAAACCAGAAAGCAACACACACGCACAAACCAACACACACGCTTCGAGCTGCTGCTGTTGCTCTTAGTGTGACTGGCAACGAACGACGCCAGCAGCAGCAACAGCAACAACAACAGCAACAACAACAACAGCAACAACAACAGCAACAACAACAACAACAACATCAGCTCCATACAGCGGAGTTCCCAGCTAACGCTCCCGGCTCCAGTTCCAGAGCGCTAGAAACGAAAGACTTGTATGAAACAAACTTAATGACAGCACTTAGCTAATGCGGCTAATTAAATTTAGTTGATTTTCTTATGTTTTCTCATGCTAATAGCAGATAATATTTCTTAAGAGGATGGATAGTTTTCGAATTACAAGATACAGATTAATATTGACAATAAAATCTTGTATTTAATATGTTTCTGCTCAAGTTTGATAACTGAGTGAATTTGTACAAATGTACTGTGGTTAAATAATATTGGTAACAAATCTACTTGGATTCTTTTTAAAGAAATTTTAGCTCAGCTGTAAAAAGTCAAACAGCTTTGAAATATTATCTACATTTATATATTGACTTGTTCAATATTCTATTATTTTATAAACAAATGTTAATTAACATTCCCAGAATTATCTTTAAAGATACTATATCTATAAAACTTGATCTATTTATATGATCTTCTGGCAAAACACAGCCCTAAATATCTTTTAGTTCGTACTTAAAAGGATTTTCAACTAGTTAATAAAGCACAAAACCTACAAGATATATACATGAAGGTTATTTGTATTTATCAAAGTGCAAAATTATGAATTCTTTGTTAAACTTCTTTTTTGAAAGCAGTCGCAATTACCCAAAGAATATAAATGAACAGCGAGGTTTCAGGCTTGAATATCCGGCTAGTGCGTGAATGTGGCTGAGTGAGTTAGGCGAATCCTTTGTAACTATAATCTATGCCCATAATGATAATAAGACCTTATATGGTGTATATACAAGCAAGCCAACTGTATCGATGCCTAATATTTTCCCCAAACGAAGCACGTGCTCTGAAATAACAGCCAAGACAAGCAACAACAATGACCCCAGACAAATGAAATTCCACTACAAAAAACTGGAACCTGGCCGGCATTGAATGAACTCCTCGCAGCTCCTGTCGCAGCAGCAGCAGCAGCAACAACAGCAGCAGCAACATCAGCAACAGCAGCAACAACAGCAGCAACATCAACAACAGACAACAACTTCCTGTCGATACCGTTACGTATGCATTATGAGCAGTCAAAGCACCAGCGGTGAATTGTATTGCGCAAACAGCAACAACAGCAGCAACAACAGCAACAGCAGCAACAACAATGGCGCCAACAACAGCAACAACAACACGAAACCATTACCCACCCCAACAATAATGCGTTGGGATCAAAAGCCAATAAACTTTATATGTATTCAATGAATTTGGCTGTTTGACTGGAGATGTTGCTGCGGTTAATATAACTGTTGCTGCTGCTGCTGCTGTTAATATTTATTTCGAGTAACTTTCACGTTTAGCAGGCGCGCGGGCGGGCGGGCGGTCGATGGATCGCTGGCCGGGACCGTGGGTCAAAAACTTTCCTCATCAACGCCAACAGATTCGCCAATGTCAGGCAGCGGCCGCAGCAATAGTAAATCAATAGTAAATCAATAGTAAAGTCAATTCATTTCCAAATACAAAATTGCGATCGCTGCTTAACTATATTACATAATAAGCAGAAAACAGCAACAATAACCGGCAGCAGCGGCGGCAGCAACAAAGTCAGGTTAAACAGCTGATCTGAGAGAGACTAAAGGTTGTCAACCCCGACGACGGTGGCAGCAACAACAACAGCAAAAACAACAACAACAATGCATACAAATTAAAAAATAAATAAATAAAATATAAAAACAAAAACAACAACAAAATACATATAAAAAATTGGCATTTCATTGGCCCTGGCCAGCGTGAATGGAGGTGGGCGGAAAAGGTCATCGACGTCGCACCGGAAGCGTGCCAAAAATAACAAAATCTCTAAAAATAAAAACGGGCTCACACTTGATTTGCCAATTTGTTGTGCATTTTTTGTGAATGTGTAAATTGTGAGCTTTTGTCTAAAAAAAAAAAGGGGAAAAAGAAACGTTTTCAAAAGCGGAAGCGCAGCTCAGAACAGCTGATCGCTGGAAACTCGCATTTTCTACTTTGAGAGAGCTGCTGCTGTTGCTGCTGCTGCCGTTGTTGCTGCTGCTGCTGCTGCGGCTGTTGCTGCTGCTGACTGTTTGCTGTTCCTGGTTGCATATTTGGCATATTGAAAGCGGCCAAGCGGCCAAGCGGCCAACTGGCGTAGCCACCAAGCGCAGCAATAAACTTCAAAAACTTAACAACGGTCAACGAACTCGTCGCTGGCTTTTAGCCAAGACGCTGCCGCTGTCCGCTGCCGCCGTTCGCGTCGCTGCTGTCGTCGCAGTCACAGTCGCTGCCGCCACAACACTTTTGCCAATCTAAAACAGACGGCGACGCCAACGTCGCTGCCAGCGTCGCTACCAGCGTCGACGTCGAGATTAACAGCGCTGAGAACGTTGACCATTCGACAGCCGCTTGGCTCTGTGCGTTTCCTTCTAAGCAGCATCAGCTGCTCACAAGCTCGCACAGCTGGTGGGGCAACCTTAATAAATAAGCCATGCTAGCGACGCGCCGTCCCGCCCCGCCCCGCACCGCACCGCAGCGCCTCGAGCATATTGGGCCAAATGAAACGTCATAGCCAAACTCTCGCTTCTTCACTTTTCAGTAGGTCTTTCGTTCATTTGATTTCCATATGAAAGCCGTGCCGTTGAACCGGGCTGACTTCTAACTGATTCATGTCGAGATGAAAGATTGCCTCTTGCCAATATCTCTGCTCGAGTGAAGAAACAAATATTTCTTACTAGGGTAGGGTAGTACTTTCAATAACAGCTCCCAGCAACATATTCAGGACATAATCTTTATTAGAAAGCATATATATTGATTGAAAGCATCTCAAGTATTTGACATCTATAGCTATAGATCTGGTTTTGCTTGTAATCGTAAAGCCAGTCCAGGCCGAAAAGCTTAGCCGAATCCCGATATATAGCAATTATTTTTCGAATCACATAAATAACATTTTAGCCCAAAAGCACAAAAAGCTAAAGATAAAATGTAGCCCGCATCTTCTATTTGAAAATATTTCTGACTTAAAATATTTACATTAGAACGGGCAATCATAAATTATAAATAGAACTATTTCAGTTAATCACGAGCTGCACGCAAAGCCAGAAAGCTGGTTCGAATCGTGAATCGAGCCAGCGACTTCTCTTGTTGCTGGATTTGCAGCTCTACTCATTTTATGTGATGTTTTATGGATTCGTTCGATTTAAGGTTCGATTCATGATAAAAATATATACTCTAATAGATCATTTCACGATCTCAGCTAAAGAAAGTCTCCGATCAAAGAAATCGTTGTCAAACGTTTTAATTGTTTTTAGCATCTTATTATTTTTTTAAGGAAAATTCAATATTGGTTTTATTAAATTTTTATCTTTTTAAAAGCAGTTGCTGTAGAATCAAAATAAGCTATATTAGAAAAAAAAAAGAAGAAAAAAAACGAAAGCTAAAATTTGAAAGCCTTCAGCGAAGCGCAGCGAGTCGGCGCCAATGACAACAGCAAGTCCAAGATTCTTTCTAGCCTAATGGACAATAGCCGAGAGCTGCCGTCGGTTGGTCAACAAACCATTTCACCCGGCGAGAAAGTTTCACTTAGACATAAGAGCCGCCGTCGCGTTTACGAGTTATCAATTGGACGAGACGCCGAAAAGGGAGGGGCTGGGCGCTAGTTGGGTAAGGTCCTGCTAGCAGGAAGTGCCGAAAACCAAACTTGCAACTTGAATGTGGCACGAGCAAAGTCTTGTGGCTGGTGCATTGACTTGTAGAGCAGAGCTCGACGCTGTGGCCAATCACTCATACGCACCGGATTCAGTTTGAGATACAGATACTAATATTCTGGCTGCTCGCTTGGCTGATTCGCTGGCCAACTGGCCAACTAGCTGGCTGGCTGGCCGGCTGGCCGGCTGGCTGACTGGCTTGGCAAGAATTGCATTTTTCTTTACACCTCAAGCGCTGCAATAATAATACTATGTGCATATGTATGTCACACATCGGACACAAACATACATACAACATAAAAAATAAATATAAGAGAAAAAAAAATGTACATGCAACATGTAAAAAACATACGACAAAACGGCTGCAGAGCAGAGCCGGACCCGGACCCGGGCCCAAGCCGACCACCGGTTGCCTGTCGCCTTTTGATACCCTATAGCCAGGCAAATCGCTACACAGGGTATCATAAGCACATACAATACAATAAGTCTTAGAAACAAAATCATGTTTATTACGTATATATATCATATATATAAAATCGTGTAAGCAAAATAGCTGTGGCATGCTGCAGAGCTGGGGCCAGGGTATCTGCTGGTCGAGCAGTCTTGACTAGAGCATTCTTAGTTGTTTTTACCTGTTTTTAAAAGACACTTTAGTTTATTGAACTTTTGTGCTGCATACTTTGAGCCTCAGCTGAGCTCAGCTCGGCTCACCTCGCTGACTTCACACGCTCGTGCGTTGGCGTTGCCGTTGCCGTTGCCGTTGACGCTGACGTTGGCGCTGTTGGCGTTGCTTGGTTAGCTTCAGCCCCCAGCAGTAGTAGTAGCAGCAGCAGCAGCAGCAGCAGCAGCAGCAGCACCCCCCTCCCCTGTTATAGCCAACCAACACTATTGCGAATGCCTAGCCTCGTTCGCAGCTCATTTCAAAAAAATGGCCTTCAAAAAGATAATTCAAGCGCTTAAATTGTATCTACACTCTTTGCAAAGTTTATTCAACTCGGCCGCTGCGCTTCGATGCTGCCGCCGAGCCAAGATGCTGGGTCCCCGGCTCAGATTTAAATGGGGGAGGGGGGTTGGTGGGGGGTTGCATTGCGTATCATATAGAAGCCCTTGCTCTGGGGAAACTTTCGCATATGCCAATGCGGGCGATAACAATTAAAACGCGTCCCTAGCATCGCCTCGGAGCCAATCACAACAACAACAACAAAAACTGAGGGCAACTGATGAAACCTTTAGAAAGCGCCGTTTCGCAGACTCAGGTAATATACACATAATGGGACTCAAACCGAAAGTAACGGCAAATGTGATGATTATTGCCGTAACTCAGGAAATCATAAATCAAAATATATCGCTTGACCCATTTGCCAAAAGACCTATATAGGTATACTTATATTATGCTCATGTAGTGCGATCCTCAGCTTAGCTTGTTGCTTTCTTCTTCTTTTTTTTTTTTTGGTTTGTTGAAAAACAACACCAAATATACTTTTTAGGTTAATCTTTTATCTGATTGCCTATTGCATATCCTGTTAGCCCGAAGACCCAGAAGAGCCGCAACGGCACAAACATTCCCGCACATCTTTCAAGACCCATAAAAACCGAACTTTATGTGCTTTGTAGATCGTAAATAATTTTTATCATAACTTTAACTCAAGTTTTTCATTTTTGTGCATATCAAAACTCCAGTCAAAACATCAGATTTTGTTTCAGCGGCTATTTCAAAGAGTTTCTGACTATATCTTTATTTTTTTCATGCAAGAAGTTGGATATAGTCTTATAGATCACAAAAACTTACATAAGATAAGAGTATAGATAATAGATGGATAAAAGTATTAGATGACAGTATATGTATATACGACATATACCTGGGAAATGGAAATGATATTCAAAAGCGTCTGCCTTTTCCATGATAAAATTGTCAGAAAACTGTTCTTAACGTGGATCTGGTATATGTGCGTCGAACGAAGAAGCGGCAAGACGCTGGTTATTTGAAAAAGAAAAAGCTAAAAATGAATTTAAAGCACATAGAAATAAAAAAAAATTATTCTTGTCTATAATAATAATAAATTAATAATAAATAATAATAAAAATGGTTCTTATATTTTGTATGATTAACTAATAATGTTTGGGGATCAAGCCCCTGGAAAAAAGAAGCATATAAAAATGGGTAAAAAGGGTATAATGGACTTGTGCACCTGTATGTAACAGGTAGATAGAAGCACCTTCGACCCCATAAAGTATATATATTCTTGATCAGTCTGTCCGTCTGACCTTTAGGAGCTAAAGACTTGAAGAGGATCTTACTAGTGCCCGCGCAGTATGAATTTGTCACCGATGATCGTCAACTAGCCCCGTTTCCAAGCAATCGATAAAAATCGATATCAAAATCCCGTTTTTAACCCAATTCTCTTGGATTTCATGTGCTGGAATTACCAAATTTGACATATAGCTTCTTGAATAGTATATACCGATCATACATAGCATTTGGATTTGATAGAAGAAGGCTCGGGTATCCCCAAGTCGGGTACTCCCTAATAGAGTACTCTTACTAGTTTCTTTAATAAATTAAAACAAAAGTTTCCTATATGTAGGAGGCAAAGGGCGTTCCATTTTCAGCATTATGCATTTGAGCCGAGCAACGCTGGGTAATTTCCACCAGTTAGCCCAGGCATGTGCGAGCAACTAGCTCACAGATCGAATTGTACGCCTAGATATCAAATACTGATGTTGTGCACACACACACACATGCATATCAACTAATCAATAAGTATATTAACACATTCGAAAATCGGAGACAAAAGGGATTATTTAATTTAATTTTAATTGGAGAAAGTGCAAAGCCCCACCATGAAAGAAGCACACGCACATACAAAAAAAAAAATGCGGGCCCAAACCAAATTTAAAAAAAAACCTACAGCAAAAATAAAGTCAAAAATCGAAAAAAAAAAATGCTTAATCTAGCCACATTACAAACGCATTTGGATGATAAATTATGAATGTTGACACCGATCAGCGACAACAAGCGACAAGAGACAACAAACAACAGCAAACACTTGAGCGCATTCGCTGGCAACCAGTTTCGGGCTGAAAACTGAAAATAAATTAATTTAATGGCCGCAATGCCAACGAAATGCAAATAAAAATTAATATAAAATCAAAATCAAAATCAAAATCGAAAAAAAAATATATAAATTTCTACTTATGCAAAGCAGAAATATTGCTCAAAGTGGGCACCGCTGTTGGCGACCCTAAAAGCATGTCACAATATCTGCCCAAAAATAATAATAATAATAATAAAAAAACGCTAATCAAAAGACAAAAAAAAAAAAAGTAAACAGAAGGCGCAGCCGCAGTCGCATTCGAACGCCAGTTACATTAATTTATATATATATATATATAGTTATTTTTTCTTGCCTTTGATAGGCATTTTTATTATGCAAAACATGGAAAATACTGAATTTTTAATCGATCGGCCAACTATAACTTAATTTCGATTTGGCTTAAATACAGTGCGGACGTTGATCTTCGACAGCGACTGTTGCCGGGCTCTTCTTTTTCTTTTTTTTTCGTTTTTTTTTTTTGGGGGGCGTTCGCGTGCGCTGTGTATTATGAATACTGTCCGATATTGGATATATTGTCGATTGGGCGATTGGGTGATTTGGGCAGCGCATTAAACAATATGCGACAATCAAATGGAATTCATGAGCATTCAATGAATTTTTGTTTCGTACCACACAAAAGGGCTCAACTCTCTTCGGTTTTTTGGTTTCATTATTGTACAGAAAGAAAAAAAAATTGGCTTTACGTAAGGCCCTTGAACGTGCAGCGCTCGTTAACTTACAGAAAAGAAAAAAAAACTTAAAAAAAGCGGTGAAATTTTTTTTTTCTCCTCAACTGATTGTTTCTGTCCGCGTGGCCGAATGTGTGCGCTTTTTATTTACCTGTAACGACATAAATACTTTTGTCAGTCAGTCACTTAGTCACATAATAGCCGGGGCCAAGAGCCAACAGCTGATTGCCGTCGATTGTCGCCGAGGCTTGGCATAACCAGCGGAACACTGAACACTGAACCTTGAACATCACAAGAGGCCCGAGACCAGAAAGCAGATACCCGAAACCCACAAGCCGAGCCCCAAGACTCCGGGAGCCGAACTGAGAATTACGTTTATGTAAATAGGATCGTATGCCGGACGCACACACACACACACATAACTCCGTGTCTTATGCAACTTTTGCACTTAGTTAAGTTGAATTCGAATCGGTTAAGCACAATATATATACATATATATTGGGCCAGATGGTTATGGAATATGCGACAGCGAGTACGAGTCAATATACAAAATAGTTTGTTGAATAACTCGCAGCGCTCATTATGCTTTGTTATTGCCTTTTACAGTCGTGACATTTACATTTCCGACAACATCAGAACGATATTCACACTACTTGAAACCACTGAGAAGCGTGAAAATAGGGTAGAGTATTCCAAAAAGTCGGGAAGAAATGTTAGCTCTTGACTTGAATTTACGATGATTTATATTTACAATCAATTATACTTAAGATAACAAAGTTTATTTAAGTGAAAAATTGAAAATAGTTTTATTCGAAACCCAGCAAGACGTGTACTTCAAGCAGCCACTGTACTATTTACTGTCGGCAAGCGCATTGGGTACATGTCCAAAGAGTTCATTTCCGCTAATATTATCACAATCCATTTAATCTAACTTAATTTTATAGCATACTTTTGAGTTAGTCCCTTGGAAAAATTAGCTAAAGGGTATTTGCAAGCCGCATATACATGTTCGCAATTGTGTATGACATATGATGTGTATATTCATTTAAATGACAGTTGGGTCTACTCTAAATAATATTTAATGTTTGGAATGTAATTTAATGTTTGCTGAGCGAAAAATATATAAATATTAATAAGAGTATTGCATATACGACAGCTAGCATAACGAGAACTATCGCATGTCCGATAGTTCTCAACACGAATGCACGAGTACCCACAAGTATTCGTTGGATTACTAGACAAGTTGTTGTAAAGAAATGTAATTTAATGTTTGTTGAGCGAAGAATATATAAATAATTACCAGAATATAGACATGCGATAGCCAGCATAACGATAACTATCGCATGTCCGAATAGTACTCGCTGGAGTATCACTAAAATGAATTGTTTCATGAGTGCAAGAGTGAATGAATGCGCGAATACCTTGACACGATGTCAACAAGTGTCCGTCGACTTGTTGTTGGTTGTTTATCAGATTCACTTATCGCGTGGTCAGCTCAACTCAATGTTCTTCTAATGTAACGTGCGCGACAACGTGCTTACTGTAACCTGAGAAGGCACAACAAACACACACAATCACACACACACGTATACGCTTATGTAGCTGTGTCTGTGTGTGAATGCGAATTTCGATTCGCGTATTTTGCGAAATCCTACAGGCCGCTGAGTTCCCACCAGTTCCGATCACGTGGTACACCCACTGGTGGTGCTAGCTAAAACCCCCCACCACCAACACCACCACCCCCCCCCCCCCCCCCACCACATTAACCCCTTCATACCCCACTCACCTGTCCACTTGTCACTCAAAGGGGCGCTCAAATTACCAGCTCGACGATGCGCAGTTTCAATATTTGTCGTTGGCGCGCAAACAAGCCAAGCTTTTTGACCAACTTTTGGCAGACTCGTACGAGTGAGTGCACTCGTGCAAGCACCCGGTACGGTTTTGTGGGTACTCGCACTTGAAATCGCATTCATGCTTTTGATAAGCATCGCCAGCGGAAAAGCAGGCGCCAAAATAAACTAAATAAATGAATACAACAAAGAAATGAGAAAAAACTTTTGCAAAAATGATAAATGAACAACAACAACAGCAAAAATAAAAAGAAGAAGAAACATAAAATGAAAAAAAGAACAGGCGGCCAGTGAAATTATAAACATTTGTTTATTTATTGCGTGCCTTAATTTTGATTATTATCGAACGTGTTGCAAATCGGTCGTGCGACTTTCGTTTCGTATTCCGTATATGCGCATTCACTCGACGGTTTTTTTATTATTACTCCTCTTTTTTCATTTTTGGTCTCGTTCAGGATGCCATCTACACAATGATATGGATCTTATACCCTGTAAAAATGAGTAAAAAGGCAATGGGAAAGTAGCGCGAAAGTAAAATATTCCCGATTCTAATCAAAACAACAAACTCAAAAACAACCACATCTGGTAGTGCATTGGCTCTCGTATACCCTGTACCCTGCACTTCAAAAGGGAAATCCTGTAAGTTTTCGAAATGAGTAAAAATTCAATAGAAAAGTGCAAATACTTGTCAAATACATCTCCGAATCTATCCTGCACACCAAGCCCAGAGACAGCCACAATCGGTAGTGCATACCCCTCGTATACCCTATGCTATCTTGAAAAATGCCTATAGGACAGTGCGAAATGAGGCCAGAGACAATCGGTGTATAGGCTCTCGAATACCCTATCTTATCTTGTTCTCCGAATGGGAAATCCTGTAAGATTTAAAAAAAAAGTAACACAAGAATCCCAGAGACAAAATGGTTTGGTAGTGCATAGGCTCTCGTCTACTCTGTTCTATTCTTGCCTCCAAATGGGAAACAACAAATCAATTACAGCGAAATTGTCTTAAAATATCTCATTTAAGCACACTTGATAGAAGACTTTTTTTTCTAATTGGTCGCGACTCCAAAAATCATCTTTGCAACATTGTCAACATGAAAAGGTATCGTATTACCAGGGGCAGATTTGAAGACACACGAGAATGGAAGATAAAAAAAGGCAGTTAGCAAAATAATTATTTTATTTTCGTGCCAGAAACATAAATGACTTGAGATTGAAGTGTTCCAACTGAAAAGTTTCCATTTCCATTCAACGTTTTCCTAATTGTTTGCTGCAATCAAATGTTCAAATATAATTTGGCAGAATCTATATTTAAATTAAAATTGATATATTAAAGCTTTAGTCTAGAAGTTGATATGGAATTACGCAAGCAATTAAAATCAATTGAAAACATAATTGTAGTCCAATTAAAATAATAGTTTTATCTAAGTAAGTGATATGCATTAGCTAACCGAATGTTCCGATTGATTAATGTGTTTCATTTCTTGTGTATATTTAAATACAAATTTCAACCAAACTATGAGCATGTCGGGCTGATAATGATGGGTCTAAGTAGGCAAAGACAACGAATTGATAAATTGATGACGATTGCGGAGAAAGTCTCGCGCGCAACCGATGCGTGCCCCTCCAGCCACGACCGAGTCGACTCTATGGACGACGACATCGACATCGACATCGACATCGCCATCGACAACTCCAACGGCGATGACGGACCCAGCGGCTCCGACCAGCTGAGAGCTCAGACCTGAGAACTGTGAAAAGTTCAATAAACTTGTAAGTTTGCCAAAAAAAAAAAAAACACCGAAAAAAAAGTAAATAAAACCAAAAACCCAAAAGCAAACTTTAGCAGCGATGCCGGCAGCAACGGCCGCGTCGACAGCAACAGCAGCGGCGGCAGCAGCAGCAGCAGCAGCAACAAGCAACGTGCAACGTTTGTGAAAGCAACCAAAACGCCAAATTGTAAGTGCGTTTGCGTTTGCATTACGATGACATCGACGCCGTCATCGTCATCCTCCATCGATGCCGATGCCATGCAAACGTGGCCGCAGCAGCGGCAGCCCCGGCAGAGGCCAACATACAGAGAGAGACAGGCAATGCTGCCGGCGCTAGCGTTCACGCTGCTGCGGCTCTTGTTGTTGCTGCTGCTGTTGTTGTTGTTGTTGCTGTTGCTGTTGCTGTTGCCATCGCGGCCGCAGTCAGCGTCTGCGCGGCAGCGTTCGTTGACTTAACGCACTACTAACTCAGTGCCACAGTCACCGACTTTTGAAATGTGTGTTGTAAATACACACACACACACAAGCACACACAGGCACGCACACACACACACGGGCGCTCAAGTGCTGCTTTGCTGTGTGTATGTTTCATTTTTCACCATTATTTATGCTAATGATAATATTCACGTTGTTGCTTTTGCTTTTGCTTCGGTTTTGCCTCTGTTTTCTTGTATTTTGTTGTTGTTGTTTTTTTTTTATTGCCACACAAATACAGCCACATAGATAGTCATAGATGATATATGCATGTAAAATTTGGAGCATTTTTTTTTTCTTTGGTGTGTTTATCGCAGCTTCTAACTTATTAATTGATATAATTAGCGCGTTAATATATCAAATACATACAAAACTAGTTGGTTCTTTGGGTCAGTTTGTCACTTGATTGCAGCACGGCAACACTTGCAATTATACATGAAATTTAGCAACAGCAACAGCAACGGCAACAACGGCAACTGCAACTGCAACTGCAACGGCAACGGCAACTATAAGTGCAACTGCAACTGCAACTATTGCAATTGCTTGTTGTTGCGCGTGGAGGCTGCATACGGAAGTCTTCCATGGGCCACATAAGAAGCAGCAGCTGCTGCTGCTGCTAAATTGTTGGTATGGAAGTGAAAGCATCTCCGAAAGTTGTAAAATATGAATGTGCTGGGGATCAGCAGCAACAGCAACAGCAACAGTCGCAACAGCAGCAGCAGCAGTTGTCCGTGTTCGTGCTCGTTGTAGCGCCGTGCTTGGCCATAGCCGAATTTTGTTACGCTACACAGCCACAGCACCTAACTCTAACTAACTAACTATCTAAAACAGCAACCGCAACTTACTTTAACTAACTAACTTTAATTCAGATGCATATAGAATTATCACTTAGTAAAACATTTGCGCGTGTTCCTTACTTTACCTCACTTTTCTTTTCTTTACTTTATTATAGTTTTTAATTTATGTTGAATTTATTTAATTTACTCAAGTAGCCGAACATTTTTTAGTTGTTTATTTGTTATTAAAAATAACGCCAATATTTTTTTTTTAACTTTATTAAAGCGCAAAGTTTTGATTATAAGAAAAAACTCAATTTCTTCCAGGCCTAAGCACAGCAATATGATAAAACTT
This sequence comes from Drosophila lacicola, assembly GCA_035045355.1. Lineage (NCBI taxonomy): Eukaryota > Metazoa > Arthropoda > Insecta > Diptera > Drosophilidae > Drosophila > Drosophila lacicola. Next base: position 30,503,132 of record JAWNPB010000148.1, read on the forward strand.
AGGAACCTTTAATACAAATCAAAATCGAATACATTCAAATGGTAATTCCAACAATTAAACCATATAAGAGTTACGTATATCAAAAACTGTTAAATTAAAAAAATGATCTTTTATGTCAATGAAGGAATTTAGGAATAAATCTTGGCCAATTTTTTATATGTATTGAATCTTTTATAAAATAGTAATAAAATAAAGTATTATAGAAAAGTCTTTTAGCAATAATTAAAAAAAAAAACCAAGTGAAAACGTTGCAGTTGGATTGAACCGACCGCGCAATACTCTATTCACAGCTAAGTGGCAAGAGTTCTTCTTGATTATTAAAAAAATGATTGGAATTTTAAAAGTTATGCAAAGGTTACAGAAAACAAATGATTTCTGATCAATGCAAAAGACGCAAAGCTTATTTTTGGCTTGATTTTAAAGCACACTAATTGAGCTCTGCCTCCTTAAATTAAGTGGATTTAGCACCAAAAGAACCTTCTGCAACTCTCTTGCACCTTAAAATAACATATATAGAAAACAATATTGAAGAATATATATGTGTAAAGAATATTAATGCTGGATTTGGCGACCTATCCACTTTTGAAATCATTAGCTAGCTCGAATTCCGGCAAAATAAAGATTTTAAAGAATATTCAGATTTGATTCTCAGACGGCTGTACATAATGTACTTAAAGATGTGTATCAGATGTATAGATGTATCAGCAGATAGTTGTGAGCTTATATATATAAGTGTAAATGAACGTAAACAGAAGGAAGAGAAATTCAAACTGCTCTTTCTCCAAATTCAATTCAAATGCCATTTGAATGATGTAACAAGACCCCAAATCCACTACCCCCCCCCCTCACGAATTCTTGCACCAGCACAAGCAAAAAATGAAAATATAGATATATATAGATATAGGTAGTATATAACTGCAAATGGCAGGGCCAGTTGCCCCGGGTCTATATGCATAGTGCTAACACTTGGTTGTATAGATTTTGGCGTTAAAGAAAGCCTCAGCCATAGGCCTTTACAAAATTACAAATGAGTCAAAAGTTGGTGCTGGCCAAGAAGGCAACGGTAAATTTGGCCAAACAACCGTAATACGGCAAGCAAACAGCAAACAGCCAACAGACAACCGACAACCGACAACGGACAACGGACAACAAACAACGAACAGCAAAAGCGACGCGGCTCGACAACTTTTTAATTGCCCTCAAAAGCAACTCCAAAAAACTAAGAAGCAACACACTCGAGACGCTCGCATGGGGTATCGCCATTGCCATCGCCATCGCCATCGCCATTGTCATCATCATCATCATTTGACTTTAAATGCCAGCCCAGAATCGTAGACGGGCCCTCAAAGTAGGCGGCAGCAGCAGCAACGGCGGCAACAACGACAACGACAACGCAACGGCTCAAATAGGCCGTAAAATTTCTTTTTGCTGCTGCAGATTCTGCGCGCAACAGCAACAGCAACAACAACAACAACAACAGCAACACTTTACAAGCCGTCCGAGTTTTTGTTTAATTTTAACGTCTTTTCTCATACTTTAGAAAGTTTTCATTTCTTATCCATATACATATAAATATATATGTATATAGATACTTTTTTTGCATTGAATTATTCTGCCTAAAACAAACTATTTAAAAATAAAAAACAAAAGTCCTGAAAGTAAAAGTACTAAATAGAATACAAACGAGGCGACACGTGCCGACAGCAGCAGCAGCAGCCGCGGCAGCAACGTTTTTTATTACATTTTTTATTCCAATTTGAATACAAGTAGGTGAAATGTCATTGAACTCGCAACCGCAACAGCAACGGCAACGGCAACGGCGAACGGCTAGAAGCCAGCAGCAATGACGCCGACGGCGGCGCAGCAAATAGCAGCAGCAGCAGCAGCAACAGCATCAGCGGCAGCAGCAGCAGCAGCAACAGCACCATCAGCGGCAGCAGCTCAATGAATGTTGTCGCTGGCATTTGCTGGCACGACAACAGCAACTGCAACAGCTCGAATTGCACATGTCCTGGCAACTGTTGCTGCTGCCACTGGCAGGCAGTCAGCAATATGTTGCACTTGATTTGGCATACATTCAAGGCATTTTATCAGCAGCAGCAGCAGGAGCAGCAGCAGCGCCTGCTGTTGCAGCTGCAACAGTTGCCAGCCGAGTGCTACGCACACGTCTCCACAACATGACGACGCGCTGGCGAATGGCGCGCGTTGGCTGCGACGGCTAATCGCAAGTGATAAGAGCAGCAACTGCAACCAGCTCGAACATGTTTGAGACAAAATGGCTGAAAAGTGCTCAAAGACGCCAGCGAGAGACAGCAAAAGAGACACAGCGAGAGGGAGAGCAAGGGGCAGTGCAATGTAGAGAGAGCGAGCTAAAGAGAGCGAGAGAGAGAGAGAGAGAGCGAGAGAGAGAGAGAGCGAGCGAGCGAGAGGAAGCGAAGCCAAGAGCAGAGAGTGTGCGCGCCAAGGCCCGCACAGCTGATCGCAGGTCGCGAGTCCCACGCTGCGTATGCGCTACGCGAAACGCCAAAATGCCACAAAGATGGTCACAAAAGTAGGGCACAGCCTAGAGCCGGAGCCGGAGCCGGAGTCAGAGTCGTGCTGGTTAGGTAAGAGGCAAGAGGAAGCAGCAGGCAAAGCCACATCCGCCTCAATGTCAACGAGCGCCCCTCGTGTCCCACATTTTGAGATTTGGCACAGCAGCAAAAAGAAAACTTTGTAATATGCAAAACTAATGGAGAGTGCAGCCGCACAAGGCGGATGTTGCAGCGACGTTTCTTGTTGTTGCTGTAATTTATGCATGCAAAGTTCATTAACATTTCGCAACGGGCGAGCGGGGGCCCATCAAGCCGCAATCGACGGCGACGGCGACGGCGACTGCTGCTGCTGTTGCCTTCACTTTACATAGAGATTCAAATGTTCTGCTTTCGCTCTGCAACATTTCAGCAGCTTTAATAACATGTCCATGCCAAGCCCGCACGGCCCCCGCCTCCTCGCTCGCTTTGAGCGCTCTCGCTCAGCAACAGCAAGCCCCCCCCCCCCACGCTCGTTTGGTCTGTGTCGCTCAGAATCATTCGTAAATTGCAGATATTATAATATCCGTAGGAGTAGAAAGTTGGTAATCAATCAAGTGTAAGATAACTTTCGCTCTGCTTGCAAATTGTTGCAAGTTTTCTAGCAAGTTCGTTGCCTAAGTCTTTCGTATTTGCGGCCCGTGACAGTGAAAATTCCGGAAATTCATCAGAATATGGCTCACATGCATTTCTCCCAAACAACATATACTATTATTATGCGCACAATATTTATCACAATTTCTATAAATACTTGTTACGATATGGAAATTATATCTTCAGAACTTAATTTGTATTTATTTAAATTTAATTTGAATTTATGTATTGAAATTTTTCAGTTTAGATTAACAGGCTGGGAATTCTAAAAGGTTAAACTATTAAAATAAAATCGATTCAAATTTTTTTTAATATATTTAAATATTATCAAATTTTTATATTTATTGAATTGGAAATTATATATTTTATTTTAAATTTTTAAAAATTAATTTTTTTGATATATTTAAATATTATAAGAATTGTATATTACGATTTTATATGACTTGGAAATTATATATATGCATTAATAAATAAAAAAATTATTTATTTATACATTAATAAATACAAAAAATTATTTATTTATTTATTAATTTATATATAAGGTTGAACTTTTAGAATAAAATCAATTAAAACTGTTCGTGATATTCAAATATTATCCAAATTTTAGATGAATATTTGAAATGAATTGGAATTTATATATATTAATATTAAGTTTGTTTAAAGCTGCAAATTTCAAGGTTAAATTATTAGAATAAATTTGATTTCAATTTTTTTAATATATTAAAATATTTTCAGAATCGTTAGAGTAAATTGCATTTATATTTTGCGTGTCTTTACTTTCTTTTTTTTTGAAGAAACCTTTATTAGAACAAATAAATACTTCGAAAAAACTTTAGAGCTGAAAACATTGTCTTGTTTAAGAAATATGTTCGCAATGTATTATTTAAGAATTTCTGTTTATGCTAGTGAAAAGTGGAAAGAAAAAGCTGAAAAAAGGGGCCCACAACATTCATTCATGGAAATTATAATGTGCTTAATATATAAAAGGACCAAAAATAAAACAAATTTCTTAAAATTTCTAACCTTATTTTGTGCCTTAAAGAGAATAGAATAGAATCACAATCCTTGCAAAGAATGCAATTGCATAGTAAACAAACTAAATCGAATTATTAAATAATATAAAAATCGACTCAATAAATATATATTTGTGTGTACTTACCTGCAACCGCATACCATATAGATTATTGTGCATTTCTCGAAGATTGTGGAGCTGGCAATTAATGCAGATTGCAGAGTGCAGCAAGTTGTGCGATTTGTGGCACACATCGATCATATGCCACAAAGGGGCTGTGTGTGCGACAACGGCCAGCATACTTTCGCCAATTGCGTAGAGCGAACAGCGGCAACTGCGAAAACAAAAAGAAATAAATAAAATAAATAAATGAGTTTCCCCAATTAAACTTAAGTTAAAATGACGATAGAAATTTCTTGGAAAAAGTCTACCTGCCAAGATCAAGCCAGACGAGCAGCCACCAGGTGGCAGCAGGCAACCAAATGTCGCAAGAGCAAAAACGGCAAAAAAATGGGAAGCAACTCGCGGTGGCAGCAACTCGCAAAAAAAAAACAACTGCACAAAAAACCAAAACAAAACACAACGAAAATGGGTAAACTTGCAGAAGGCGCATAAAAAACCAAACAACCAAGCAACTTGCAACAATCAACAATCAACAACAACAACAACAATGATTGCAAATCATTGCCGCCAAAATCATGCAGTCTGTCATGGACGACGACGACGACGACGGCGGCAGCGGCAGCGGCAGCAGCAACGGCGACTGCGCGGCTGCGACTGCTGCATCCACTACTGACACACTGACTCCATGTTGCGGCAACTGTTGCATGTGCCTTGTTGCACTTGTTGTTGCTTGATGGCTGTTTTGATTTTTTTTTTCTTTTTTCGCAAATTTGTGACCATGAACGTGAAACAAAAACAGCAGCAAAGTGAAAAATAATTGATTCCGGAAGGAAACTGCCTCAACTGGTTTTCGCTTTAGGATTTGTGGATTGTTGTTGATTTTATTTAAGCAAATGTCGTCGCCATGTTGCCGCTGCGCCGCAGCAACAGTTGCCGTCCGTTGTTTCACTTTGCATTTGGGTGTCGTAACAGTGAAATGTGCTGCCTTTCAGCAATTGACTTTCCGCACGGGTGAAATTCATCTTCAATTATTGTCACACATTTCTGGTCAATTATAAAGACACATAAAACATAAACAAGTAAGAGTGCGCCAGAGGGGCGTGCGCGACTAACAGATACCCTAACTAAGAGCTGGAAAAGATTTCGAGCTCCTTCGCAACGTACTCCGCTTGCGTCTTCTTTTCAATTATATGCGGTGCTTAGAGTCCGATTCTTTTGCAATTTTCAGAGCTTGGATATAACTAAGAGCTGGCATTGAAAGGATGTCAAGTTTCTTGAATGCATGCACTCACACGTACGACGCTTGCTGCTGCTTCTCAATTATATTCGGTGCTTAGAATCCGATTCTTTTGCAATTTTCAGAGCTTGCATATGACAGCAAACTGTGAGTGAGGCGCAAGGTTGTACGTTATTGATTTGCCTTAAATTTTGATATGCAATCTCTGAAGGTATCCAAAGAGTAACATATTTCCAAACTCTTCCCCCTAGACATATCAAACTTTGATATCAAACTTACAAATTACATATATTAGGATATATATTATATATATTATAAGTTTCCAGCTCTACGTGTTTATATAGATGGACAAATAGCAGGACATGGCTAGATTGAGTCAACTTGTCAACCTGTTCAAGATGGATGCATACATTCACACAAGCCTATTATACCCTTTTGTCAGGGTATCCAAAAGTGGCCGCAACAACATTATATTTTTTATATTAGCTTTTGCTACACTTTATTTGTTTTAGCTGTTTTTTTTGCTACTATTGCTGTCGATGCAGCAATAGTTGCTGCCGTTGTTGCTGCTGTTGCTGCTAATGTTGTTGTTGCTGCTGTTGCTGCTTCTGCTGTTGTTGCACTTGACATTCACTGTGAGGATTCAATGGTCGCTGATATGTTGATGACAGTTTTGTGTCAGCCAACGATGCGCATTGTTTTTACTATTATTATAGTTGTTGTTGCTGTCGTTGGCTGTTGCTGTTGTTGCTGCTGCTGCTGCTGCTGCAACAGCAACTGCAACTATTGCTGCGGCTGCTGCTGCTGTCGGCGCTAAAAGGAAGTGGAGAAATCTAAGCCAGTGGCCATACAAAATTAACAAGATGCCACAACTTTTGTTCAATGCAATATTTCTGGTCTCATCTTGACCAAACGCGGCGCAAATTGCTTTCGTTGTGGCAAAAGGTTATAAGCAAAATTATTTTGGGCCATAAAGTATCTAGCGTCCAAAAGAATATACATAAGTATAACTGATACAAATCAAGGCACATCGATTAATTTTTGATTATATAGAATAAAAAGTCCCTGACTTAATGTTTATATACATACTTAATCTCTTATTTAACCTATTTGCCAAATATGAGGCCATCCTGAGCCCTGGATGAAATAATATCTCAAGTCTTTTGCGAAGATAGATCAGGAATTAAGATGATTTTGAAGAACTCATATGTAAATTGTTATGCAGCGACAATTTAATTTGGTATTTGAATTTTGAAGAAAGGAACTTCTCGCATCGAAACGCAACTAATTTCTATTGAATTTTCCATTTCATATATATTTTCTGTTCTGTTCTGCAATAACTATATGCAAAAGCCTTTGTCTATGCATTCTGGCTGCACAGTGTAAGGCCGCAGCAAATAGCTGGAAATGTTCTTAGAGCCTGGGGGCAAGTGAATTCCGTTTGAAGGAAAACACTTGGCCTCGAGCTGGGCAGCATTCTGTTGGACTTAAAAGCTGTTGCGGTGCTTGTCTTAAATTTGCAATCTTTGGCTGCGAAACTTTCTCAATTGAAAATTGCATTTGAGCGGCGGCAAAGGGGCAACGTTAGCGGCAGGCCGAGTCAGCGATTTCCCTCGAATTTCCCGCAGCACACAGCGAGCGAGCCGCTTGACTGGAGCTAAGACTAAAAGCTGGAGCTGGAGCTGTTGTTGTTGCTGTTGCTGTAATTGTTGTTGTAGCTGGAAGTCGTTGCCACCAGCCGTTGACCGAAAAAAGTATGTCAAGTTTTCGACAAAGATCAAGTACATCTCAGATAGTACGTCAAACGTTTTTTTTTTTTGTTTACTGCTGCCGTTGATGGTGGTGCTGGTGGTGTTGCAGGCCAGTTGCTGCATCCGCTGTTCGCCGGCCAATTCCAGTTGCCATGACCAAAATGTTCTCAATCTCACAACGTTTTGGCTTAGATTTTGGTGCAATTTTCTTGCTGCCAGCTGCAGTGAAAGTGCAGAAACAGCTAACTGGCAAATGCAGCAAATTTGTGGCACACACTCGCAGTTGCGATTGCGTTGCCCCAGCAACACACAGCACGAAGGCCAATTACCAAGTGAACAACAGTTTTAAATAAACATTAAAAACTAAACTAATCTTTAGCTAGAAAGAGCCATGTCTGAGCTGCCTGAACACACAAAGGGCTACTTGAGGCTATGAAAATCGCATAGAAAGGTCTTAATAAGCAGAGAAAGAAAGCACGCAATCTGCAGAAGTAGTTGTGGGGTATGATAACGAGAGTCAGAGACGAACATATGCATCAATTTTATGGCACTTGCTGCCAATTACATTATGTACACAATATTTATTCGATTAAACTTCTTTCAACAGCTTTACCCCTTGATAGACATGTCACGGAAAACAGAAATTGTCTTTAGTGTATGAGCTTAAGTTAATAGATGAAAATTAGTAATAGCAACAACAGCCAGTTCGATAGAAGCACGAGGTCAATGTGCCGCTATGGTCGGGGTCAGTGCGCCAACTGGTGGGCGTTTTGCGGCTAGCGGCTAGCGGCTAGCGGCTATGGGTTCGGTCATCGGTGGCTACAGCTAGCATATGGCCGTACTTTGGCGACCTACATATTTAGGTTTCGTCTACACTGACCTACTGCTGAGAGTGCTGTGCGGGTCTGGGTCAGAGAAAGGGAGAACTTGTTTGTGGTAAGTGCTCGCTTTTGCCACAGTCGCTTGGACAGCCGCTTGCAGTGATTGCTCAATCGAAGAAGGTAGCCAACCAAGACCAAGACCAAGACCAAGACCCGGCTAGCAATCAAGTTCAGCACTGGCCAAACTGACACCTGCACCAGCAATATCAGCAGCAGCAGCAGCAGCAGCAGCAGCGCGGCCATCAATCGACATCTGGCAAATACAGATACAGGTTCAAAGAACTTTTCGATCGCCCATTCACTGTCGCTGCTCGATTGTTGATTAGGCTTTCACGACGTCACCTGTCGACGTGAGCGCTTTAAATTCAAAACCGCTACTGGGACTATCTGAGAAGTTTTCAAATTGTTAACGCAACAACTTACTATGTATCTGGCTGCCCGACTAATTGTACCCTGCAAGTCAAAAGTCAAAAGAATGTATTCCCAAGATATGTACATACATATATCTAAAATTTTCGATAAGATGCCCTGAACTGCAGCATAATAAGACAAATATATGGAAATCTGTGCTTGAGAGCTTTGCAATTCAGGATTGTGGTAAAAATATTATCAATCATAGATCACAGATTAATCTTAGATTCGGTTCTTGCCCTTGTTTAATCTAATCTAGGAAATCTGTTTGGTTTTGTCAAAGTTAAGAAAGTTGATAGCTTACAACTTTGAAGATATTTTCCCCTTTCTTCCGCTTGTACCATAAATTCAGCTACAATATTCAGATGTGTTTAGGCGCAGCCAACTTAACTTTTGAATATCATGAAATGCAGTGAATAAATCGTGAATTTAATAACATAAACGTCGCAAGGCATATGCATGCATGCACTTGAATGCATCACAGCAAATGTTGCATGCAACTTTCCAAATAACATACAACTTTTAAGATGCCTGCGATCATGTTCTGACAGACCAGAGGTGGGCACGTGCTTGCCAAGTGTCACGGCACGAGCAAAAGCACGAGTCATCAATTGAAAGCACACACACATTTCACGAGACACGTTTTTTAAGAGGCATAGTATCTGGCATGTGTTATTTATCTATGCATTTTTTCTGTATGGCATGCGAATTGCGTGTCGTGTCACGACACACGCCCATCTCTGATTCAGAGAGTCACAACCAAACGGCGCTCTGGTGACTGTGCTATTTTCATATGCGCGCACTGTTGCCGCTGATAACCCAATATCCCAGTTAAATATGAAATCAAAAGCCGTAAAAGACAAGGGAATTTAAATACGCAGCGAGCACTGAAAGAGAGAGCACAAAGCCAATTACAACCAGAAACAAAGACAAAAACACAAAAATAACAACAAAAATGTCCCTTACTTCCCAACTCGAATACTCTACTTTCTAGTAATGTAATTATGAAATTTCATTTAATAAAAACTACCTTAGCTGAAGAGTTTGATATTATGAAACACATTTCTACGTATAACGTTATTTTGTTGAAATTAAGCTGTTCTGTTTATACGCCCAAATGGGAAAAGAAAAATTCTATAACACAATTTTTTAGATTACAAAAAAACAGTTTACCAAAAATTGCCTTAAAATAAAAATTTTCTTAATTCCACATTATCTTGCTTTAAAAAAAAATCTTCTTCTTCTTTAGAAAAAATTCGATAAATATATAAACTTTGAAAATTTTCTGAATGTTGCACCGCCTTTTTAATAATTTAAAAATAAGATTTGAATAAACTTTACAAAATCGCCAAAAAAATTAAAAAGTTTCTAAACTTCACATTGTCGTTAAAAATTTGTTTTTTTTTTTATAGAAAACATGAGGCTAAAATATATATCTTGGGGTATTAGCTGGAAAGATTCTGAAACCATCAACAATATTTAGGTAAAAATGTTCTAAAATTAAGAATATCTTTCATATTCATTTTCTAAAATGTTCTAAAATATAAATAAATTAGTAATGTATGTTTTCTTAGCACAATACTTGTTCAGCTCTCAGACATAAACACAAGAGTCCCACACTAGCTAAGTTTCCTTTAAGGTTTAAGCTCAAATGAATATGAAAACAAAATAATTTGTTAAATATATCATTGGTGACAGTTGGCTCTTTGGATCAGACAGTTCTTGAATTCGTGAAAAACTTAAAAGTCAATTGATATAACTAGCCAAAATATAGAACTGTAGATTGAGATCTGATTTATCTGTGCTCCAAGCTAATGTTACCTGTGATTTCTTCAAAAAATATTTTAAAAACTCGTATAGGGTATATAGAGTATTTATGTGCTGAATGAGTTCTAAGGGTATTTTGGAGTCTATTGAATATAATTAAGCACATAATTTGTCAGAAGTTTCGAATTGCGTACTTCAAGCAACAAAGACAGAGTTAACGCAAATGTTAATATGCCCGCTCGCAGTTAGGGTAGCTTAAATCCGTTATGCATAAATCGAGCTGCGTGGGCGATGGTGCGACCAATTGCGAGTGCTCAATTACTTTCAATTGTCGCTTTGTCGCCACCCCAGCCACTGCCTCCGTCTCCGTCTCCGCCTCCGTCTGCGTCTCCTTCTACGAATCCATCGACGTTTACGTCGCGTCGCAGCTGTGGCCAAATATAAAAACATCGAGGCGCTCGGGTAGGTGTTTCTTTTGCCAAGACAATGCCGAGAAGAGCGCTTATCATACACTGGCTGACAGTGGCCCTGGGCATGGCTCAGGGGCCATGGACAGCAGCGGGCATGGGACGCTTTCAGACGGCGGTGCCGCCCCCGCCACGCTGGGGGGCCAACATGCAAATGCTGCGCCGGCACAATAGTATGTAGTAGCCATGGTGGAAGACTTGGAAGACGACTAGTTGGATATTCTGCTTACAGGTGCCGCATTCGACTTTTGGACGGAGAACAGCGAGAGCAACATTTGGGAGCACTGCGGCCTCTTTGAGGGTGACATCATGCTGCATCGTGAACTGCTGCGCAATGGGCTGCTGAATGAACGTCAGACTTGGCCAGATGCCGCCGTGCCGTTCTATATAGATCCGGAGGACTTCAGTGAGTAGCCAGATATAGTAAACATAAATGCGATAATTGATGATTGACAGCGAACTGGCACAGCGGCCAACCAGACGATGGTTATACTGAAGGCATTCAAGGAATATCACGAACGCAGCTGCATACGCTTCCGGCCATATGAGAAGGGCGACAAGCACTGGCTGATGATCAAGGGCAACTATTCCGGCTGCTGGTCGAGCGTCGGCCGACGCCAGGGCGGCCAAATACTCAATCTCAATACGCCCAAATGTGTCACGCACGGTGTTGTTGTCCATGAGCTGCTGCACGCGCTGGGCTTCTACCATCAACAGAGCGCCACCGAGCGCGACGAGTATGTTAAGATCAACTGGGAGAATATCTTGGATGGCCATGCGCACAACTTCAACAAGTACGCCCGCACGCACATCACCAACTTTGGTGTGGAGTACGACTACCAGAGCGTTATGCACTACAGCTCCCTGGCATTCAGCAAGAATGGAAAGGCCACCATTGAGCCACTGGTAAGCAACAATAACTACTTATCAGCTAAATTCAGTTCCAGTCGCATCTATTCTTCCATCCACTATAACTCCTTTTCAGTATAGTATTAAGCAAAAAAAAAACTATCGTTTAAATTTAATTTTTCCATTAATTTTTTATATGTTTCTCAAATAATACTAACACATTCCCAATTCCCAGTATAGCTTCTTGCTTCTAAAATGATTGAGTTTTTGGCGATTTATTTTACTTTACTTCGTATGGGCCCTTATACACATATATAATGATAAGATGTGCTCAGACCTAAACTGCCTTAGCATATATTCTTATTTAAATATAAATATTTATGTAGATACGTACTCACCCAAAGCCACATCCGCAGAAGCGATTTTTATATTAATTTAATGGTGGGAGGAAGTCCAATTTGTTTATATGCACATAACTGAAATAACAAGAAGCAGAGATTGGATTAGTAAAAAAATAAAAATAAAGCAGAGAAAGAGGGAAAGAGAGAAAAAAAGAGACAGAGAGAGTAGATTTAAATAAGAGTATATAAAAGAACGAGCAGAAAGAAAACACAACTTTACAAAAAAAAAAAAGCAATCAAATCATGAAAACCTCTGGGACTTACTTAAACTTTTGAGAGTCGAGTAGTAGAGCACCATTTGATTTTAATTTGCAGCGCAGCAGAAAGTTAACTTGGTCTGTTTACTATAAACGAACATACATTAATACAAACACACATACATACATAAATACAAAAACACACACACATACATATATGCACGCATGCATACATACCTACATACATACATACATACATATATGCACGCACACATACATACCTACATACATGCATACCTACATACATACATACATGCATACATACATACATACATACATACATACATTCATACATTCATAGATACATACATCTATACATACATACATACATACATACATACATACATACATACATACATACATACATACATACATACATACATACATACATACATACATATATACATACATACATACATACTTACATTTATACTTACATACATCACATACACAACCACAAACATTTAAGAATAATTAATTAAAAAAAAAAACTTTAGATCAACGCGTGAAAATCTACGTGGCCTACTTGAATTTATGAGAATCGAGTAGTAGAGCGTCATTGAATATACGTTATTTTCATTTTTGTCTGCGTTTGTTATAAATGAACATACATACATACATATATGCACATATGTACACTTGTCTGTACATGCACACATACATACATACACGCACATACATGTTTGCATACATACACACACACAACATACATACATAAGTAAATAAATTTCATTCATTCATTAGGCATAAGAAAACATACATACATATGTATACAGATGTATAAAAATAGATACATACATACAATTTAAGATTTTTTAAGTATTTAACAAATAACATATCGTCAAATTTTTGATTAAATAATAATGCATGTTATTATAACTAGGATCCGTATGCCTCACTGGGCCAACGGCGCGGCCTGTCCGACAAGGATATTTCGAAGCTCAACGAGATGTACGAGCAGGACTGTAATGGTAACTACCTTTTGGGCTTTGATGGCTTTAGCAGCTATCTGGACGAGCTGCTCGACTACTTTCAAGGCAATTTGGAAGGTCTGTTTGGCTAGACGAGGATTAAGATTTATTAAACAAATACAAGTACAATTATTAATAAAGACTAAGCAGTTGCCTGGGCAACAAAGAAGCTGAACTGGCTAAGCTCATCCAGCGTTTGGGCGGCTTCCAGTCGCAGTGATTGACAGGTCTGCTGCTCGGCCAGCGCCTGGAGCGCACTCTTCAGCTCCCCACTCCAAATGCACTGTACGCCGCGCAGGCTAAAGCGTGCCAATAGCAACAGCATCTGACAGGCGCGCTGACGCAACAACTGGTGACGGCTCTGCAGCAGGACGGCCAGCTGTAGGCGCGAGTCAAACACAATCTTCTCCACCAGCTCGGCGTTCTCGGGTAGTTCACGCAAAACGCAACAGAACAATGCCAGCATGCAGCTAGCAAGTCGCACCGCGCTACTGTCCTTAAAATCTGCAAAGCAAGGAATGGTTAAGCTTGCGTTTCACACTGTGACCTGCCGGCTGCTCACCATGTGTAAGAAAATTGATGAACATGTCGTTGACGGCGAGTATTGCGACAGCGTCACAGAATTGGGTGAGGAACTGCTGCTGCTGATGGACCAGATGGCAGACCAGCTCGTACAGGCTGCAGGCGGTGCTCATCTCCTCGGCACTCAGGTCCGAGACGCTGCGCAGCGTTCGACTCAGGGAGACGCCCGTGCCGGCTGGCAGTGAAGCAGCCGAGTCGGTTAGCTGGCGCTGCGAGAGAAGCAGCTTGCAGGCGTACATTAAATTGGGCACCAGCTTGACATCAATATAAACTCCTTTTATGGCCTCCGCCACCAAATGCTGGTCGGCCAGCACAAAGGGCAGCGACAGCAGCTGCGCAACGCTCTGCAGCACCTTGGGTATGGCCTTAGAGTTTCGCAGTGGCGCCACAATGATGCTGACTAGATTGTGCTGCTTCAGCGAATCAAATTCACCGTCCAGCAGCTCCTGTATGGAGCGATGCAAGAACGCCAGCCACTCGTCATTCTCAATGGGCGGGCTCTGGGATTCATCGCAGCTGTCCCAACCGGGCAATAGACAAGGCGGCGAATTGCTATTAGAAATCAAAAAGCTTTAGAGATGTTGACTTTTAAATATGGAAGCAGTTACTCACTCGCTGCTCAATTTCTCATCGTTGGTGGAATGCATCGATTGTTTCAGCTGCTGTGTCTTCCTATCCTGCAGCTGTTGTGCCTGCGACTGCTGTGTGAGCATCTCAGTTGTTTTGCGCTGCACTTCTATGTCAATGCTCTGTCCCAGGCGCAGCGAAAAGTTATCCAAATTTTGACTAAGCTTGCGCTTCTCCAAATCCTTGCTACGCGACTGTTTTATATTGAGAGCCAGCTTCAGCTTCGACTTCATGGACTTGGTTGCGCTCGAAGCAGGCGCTTCGATTGCAAAATTGTCGTTTAGATGATTGAGTATCATGTTGGAGTTGCCACTAACAAAGCAGGTTTGCGAATTAATCAATGGCATAGCACCAGCAGCAGCAGCAGCTGCTGCAGCTGCAGTGCCGCTAGGCAACTCTCTGTAGGAAATATCCGCAAATGGCACTATTAGCCGATGCACATTATCCTCAACATCGGTTTCCAGCTGCTCAATGTCACTCGGCGCAATGGCATTGATGCTATCCCGCGATGTGCTCAGGTTTTCATTGGCCACGTCGCTCAGCTTTAACGCTGCCAGAACATCGCCCAAATCTGCGCCAACATGCCTATAAAAAAATGTAACGATAAGTAGAATTGGATAAAGTACACTTTGTAAACGCACCTCGATTGCTGCGATTTTTTGGTTTCCTTGGCCAGCTGGGGATTTATAAAGGGCGAACTTTGTGCTGCCTGTACCTCGGCTATGTATAGCTTGCCCTCGACAAAAGGATGGCAAAGCAGCTGCGTCCATGAGATGCGCATGCTAGGATCCTTTTCGAGCAAGCCCTGCAGAAAGGAACGGCAATCGCTACTCAGCGTGCTGGGCCATTTGACGTCCTCGTGCTTGATCAGCTTCACCAGATGCAGTATGGAGGTTGCGCAGAACGGCGGCTGTGCCGCCATACTCTCATAGGCAATGCATCCCAGCGACCACATATCCGCCTGATGATCGTACGGCTGCTCAGCCAGCAGCTCCGGTGCCATATAGAGCGGTGTGCCCTTTATGGAAGTCAACACATGTGTGCCCATCGTCATGTTGCGTGCCAGCCCAAAGTCGCAGAGCTTGGCGTGCATGTTTTTGTCCAGCAGCACATTCTGAGGCTTAAGATCCCGATGCAGTATGCGATTCGAATGCAGATAATAAAGCGCCGACACCAAGTGACAGACAACACGCTGTGCATGCTCCTCGGGCATGGCGCCATTGAAGGACAAATATCGATGCAAATCCATTAGAGCGAACTCTGTGACCACGAACAAATCGAATTTGGATTCGAACGACTCCACCATTTCTATAACATGCGGATGTTTGAGACGCGCCTGAATGTCACATTCGCGACGCAGATTCTTAAGCTCGCGATTGGAACGACCGCGCTGCAATTAAAACGCCAATTCGAAGAATACTCTTTTATTTAGCTAAGCCAGGATGTAATTGAGCTCACCTTTGATATGACTTTGATGGCCACCACTTTGTCATCATCGCGCCGCTGAGCCTTGTACACACAGCCAAATGAGCCTTGGCCCACCAGAGAGCTAACCGCGTAGCGGTCCATCATCACCGCAAATAAAACTCAACTTTCTACAATGAAATGCGCCTTGAAATGCCTTAAATTCAATAAGCCGCAGTGTGACTGCAATTTAAAAACAAAAAAACTAAACACAAAATACCAAACACACTCCACATATCGATATCTTGCCCGAACGATACCGATTGTATCGATACACTCGGAGCATCAAAATGGAAACTTATTTACCAAAACAAAATTAACATCAGTATGTCGCACATTTTGAACAGTGCTTGGTAAACAAATACACAGCACATAACTATTTCTTATTTAAGATCAGTAATATATTGAAACCGCATATATTCGATATAAATATACCAGCAGGTGGCGTAATGGGTATGCTTGCACATCGATACACACAGCTGGTGCAATTTAAAAAAGTCACCTGGTTTTGAAAATTGCGAAACAGCTGATTAATGTACATGGCAACGAAGAAATCAGCTGTGGCAAATAATTTTGTTTACGGGTAAAAGCTGCAGGCATATCATAGGAGGCACTGCTAATTTGATCAAACAGACGCCGCAAAAGTAAATAATGAGTAGACGAGCCCACTAACTAGATACACGCAACACATACGCCAGAAATATGCGCGAGCCCAATTTGTACGTTATTTTATCGCACGCGCTAATTGGTAAGTAGCATTGTTGAAAATCGCCGGCCGCCTCAGCGGATAATACGCGGCCATTTAGGCTCGGGTTTCTTTTTTCTGTACATGCACCATGTGCGCGTCATCTTTGAGACGCGCACCAACATTCGGCATCTCAACCAACTGGAGCGCGAATCGATGCTGCGCCGCGAAGATGCCCTCTATTACACATTCTACAAGAAGCTAGCCGATGGCCCAGACTTCTGGCATGGCTACGAGCAGCTAAAGAACGTAACAGACATTGAATATCCGCACAGCGTCAATGTACTCCAACGTTTCTATGTGCTGCCCGAGCTGGTTACCGCGTAAGTAATCTAATTTGCCAACTGTATTATATCTTAATGGGCATGTGCATGCCCCACACATTTATATGAATCATTGTCTCGTCACGTTTAATTTGAATTTGGAGCAAAGCGCTTTGTTTTGTTTAGCTCGGTTCTCGGTTCTCGGTTCTCGGTTCGTTGCAGCCTCACCCACTAGTTATGTTAGAAAAAAATCTTGTTTTTTGTGCTCACATTTCTATAAAAATTCCTACATGACTAACATCTGCTACTCTTTCCCATCAACGAAATTATACTAATGATTTTTGTTTACGATTCTGACAGCTGTCAACTATCAATATGAGAAAAATTACAGCACAGTTTGATTCAATTTCGTGCAATGCGTTGCTTGGTAAAGCAATAAACAAGGGATCGGCTAACATTCATTCCAATGCTTAAAAAAGCTCATGGAGGAAAAGTTGTATATGGCCATTTAAAATAATTAGGGGAATACACACACTTCGATCCGTAGCTTCTTTTATACCCTCTTCAGAGCTTTTAGCTATGCGCTGACCATCATTGCCTTGGAAGGGTCAGCTAAGGTCACTCGACTTTAATTTTTTGTTTAAGATCGTTGGGGGATTCCCATGTCCATGCACAGATCTAGTGGCTCTTTTCTAAACTCTTTTTATTTGTTTGCAGCTACTTCTTCCACATTGTGCGTGCCGGCTTTAATCCCAGCCTGCAGCCGATGCAGTTCTACTTTGAGTTCGTCTGGCTGATGGGCGGCGTCACGCTGCTGGTGCTCTACTTGTACGGAACACTGCTCAGCGAGAATGTGTTTGGTGGCATCTATGGCGTCCTCTCATATCTGATGTTCCATAGCTTCGCAGCGAAGATCTACGAACGGCCGCTGGCGCGTGAAAATTTTGCATTTCCCTTTATATTTTTACAAATGTTTTATTTGTGCATATGCATTGGCCGTGTGCTGCACCGGCAGAAGCACACCTCGCGAATCTTTATGGTAAATAATTGTGGCTGCAACAAGTTTTTTACAATTGAATGTAATCTTATATCTCTTAGATCTGCGTGATGTCCCTGTTTACGGCGTGTGCGCTACTCTCGTGGCAGTTCTCCAACTTTATATTCACAACACAAATTATGATTGTGATGACCTCATGGAACGTCAGCTCGATGCCAGTTGGCCTGGCGAATGCATTTGCATTAGACTACTCGCTCTCACATTTGCTGGGCAATTGCTTGGCCTTTGTGATCTCGCACGGCAACACCCAGCTGCTCTTCACCTGGCAGCTGAGCGTTGCCCTCAGCCTGTTCCTAATAACGATCGTCCGGCAGTTACGGAACCGTCGCTGCACGAACAATGTGCTGCAAGGCGACTATTTCTCATTTAAGTTAATATTGCTGGCGCTGCTGTTCGCCAGCAGCATGCAGGGTAAACTGGTGGATATGCTGAGCAAGTCGGGTCTGCTTAACTGGCAGGACAATACGTATATGCACTATTGTGATCTGTGGGCGCACTGGATGCTGCAGGCCAAGGTTAACTTTGTGACCAATCTGTCTGCCTGCAATCCGCTATATGCGCGTGTCGCCTGGTCGGAGCTGTGGCAGCTGGTCAAGACGTTGATTGTCAAGCCGTACTGCATGTACGGAGTTGTAATGCTGGCCACGTTCTTTCGTAAATGGCGCAAAAGCAATATTATCACAAAGGCCAACCAGGAGCAGCGCGAACGCGCCCGCAACTATGTGCTTGAGGATTTTCTCGAAGAGCACCATGTGTCCATGAGCGATATGTCGAACAAACAAACCGAGCAGCAGCTCCAACAATGCTTTGCCATGCTCGAGAGCTGTGATCACGACTACGAGCGCTACAAGCGCGAAAAAGCTAAAATGCAGCAGGAGCAGCCGCCGGAGCGCGATGACTTTATGCAGGACATTAAGCGTCTCAAGGCGCAGATACATCGCAATAGTGACAAACAGCGCAAGGAGCGCGAACTGGCCAGCGAATCCAATCTCAAAGGGACGTCTTCAATCGACAGTGAATGTACGACAGAAGCAGACACCGAAACGCAAACACAAACGGCAACTGCAAAGGAAACTCCAGATGAAACCGAAACTGACGAAACGCAGCCTTGCAACACGCCTATCGACAAGGAGCCAGCCAACGGCAGACGCCGTCCAGCAACATCAGCGCGTCGCGACTCTGTTATACCCACGGCGAACGCTCAGATACTGAATCTGCATTATATGTACAGCTTCATGCAGATGATTGTCTTCACCCTAATTGGTCTGACCGTGCGTAAGCTCTTCTTTCTTAGCTTTACTCAGGGCTGTGTGATAGCGCCGACGGTTTGCTCGAAGATCTGGTACCATCGTCAACGCAACATCTTTTGGTCCGTTTCGCTAGCCGTCTTTTTGCTCAGCATGTTTGATCCCGGCATGGTGGTCAGTATAGAATTAATTAGCCATTTGTTTACATAAATATATATCATTATATTTGCAGAACATACGCGAGGAGTACTTTCCCACACGCTATACTCAATCATCGGATGATCTGGAAAGCATGCTGGAGTGGATTAAATTAAATACAGAACGCGATGCGGTGTTTGCCGGTCCCGTTGAGATCATTGGCACCGTCCACCTAACAACCAGGCGGCCGATAGTTAATCATGCGCACCTCGAAATGCGTCAAATGGCGTAAGTCTCAAGCACTTATCAATAAAAGCTAATCGCAATAAAAATAAACACAAACCACTTTACAGTGAGCGCACAGAGCATGTCTACTCGGTGTACAGTCGCCAGCAATCGTCTGATATATACAATCAGTGCACACAATTGAAAATCCAATATTTAATCATATCTTTAGACGAGTGCAGCAATGAAGTGCGGTAAGAGTCATACCATTGATTATTGTCTGAATGTTTTATCTAATGCTTCATGTATATGTATATATACATATATATTAAACTCTTGCAGGGACGACTGCGACATCTTGTCAATTTGGGATGATAAACAGCCAGCGTTTCGGAAGTATCCGCAATTTTGTCACGAGCTTTTGCATAAGAATGTGCCTAGTTTTTTAAAGGTTTACGCGAACGATAACTATGGCATCATTAAGATGTTTTCCCAAAGTGTGCAAATCAATTTGAAGCACAACAAAATGCCCGAAATGTCAATGTGAGACAGACAATAGGCCCACAACCATATGTAAGTAACTAAGGGCTAAAGGCACATGTGACTAGAATATTTTACAAGTATGATGAAATGTATTAGTGTTTAGTAGTGGGCGAGTAGGCGTACACAGACACAGACCCTATAATTGAGATGTTGACACCAAAAACCAGCTAAAACTAAACAAATTCTTTTAAAAAATATATATACATAAATATATTTGAAACAGAATAAGAACACACACATACACATACATTTACATGTTTGTATTTACCTAAACGCATTGCTTTCAAGAGGCATATGAATTTTGTTTTGTTTTAGATTTCATTTGGAAATGCATTCCCACTCCATATAAATAAAATGTATGTATGTGTGTACGGTTTAAGTTAAGTTTAGCTACGGATCCGACTAACTACTTTGCGAGTGTAGAGCTTTAGGCGCTTCACTCATTTTGTGCATTAAGTTTAAGCTAAGCTTTTTACATATTATGACTAATCCACACTGAGAAACAGACAATCCGTTCGGCCATAGCCAATGGTTGTCAATATGTATGTATATGTATGCATTTTGTCCCGCATAAATGAGAATGATGACCTCCCAGAGTATAAATTATTTAAAAGCTATTGAAATAAAGTTGAACAAACAATCAATCAATTTTGTTCTCTTTTTTTGGGAATACAGAAAATAAGACAGGCACAAAGGGGTTGTATATAAAAGAGGCCTTCAAATTGCCTCCAAGCCGAACCGATTCGATTCCCAATCGCAATTTTTATATTACCATGAACCAAACTGAAACCTTAATTGAATAAGGAATTCAAAATATTTAAATATAATTAACTAAATTACTAATAAATTGAAATTTTTTTCAAATTTAAAAACTGGCATGACAAGATTCGAACCAAGCGGCAAACCGGCTTTAAGCCGAACCAATTAGACTCCAGAATTCAAATTTATCTTTTAAATCATATTGCCTTAACAACAGCTCAACCAAAACTCGAACCGAATCATATCTTTTTCAAAAATACTTTGATTTAAAATAAAAACAAAGTCCCAAAGTATAAATGACTTTGGCCCCAACCATATTGGCTAGATGCCAATTTTGGATGAGGTTCAAATCTAGCCCGCAAAATCAATATGAAAATATTTATTGCTTGCAATATTTTCAGAAGAGCGGGCAATGATATAATACAAATTGACTTGTTTTGTAATAATTTTGAAAATTTATGATAAACTAGGGCTTGAAAAATACATGGGCTTATGGATGTGTAAAAGTGGATTCACAAACCTAATCAAAAGGCAGACAGTTCGGTTTGAAATCGTGAACCGAACCAACTACTCTTTTTGGGCGCGCAGCCCTGGTTCGAACCCAAAGCTGGCTTTGCAGCTGTGAAAAACCGGGTTCACAATCCGAACACTAAAATAAGGCAATGATTTCAAACCGTGAACCGAATCAGCAACTACTTTTGGGATTGTAGCCCTGGCTCGAACCCAAACCTAGGCTGATATATGTGTAAAACCGGATTCACAAACCAAAAACGAAAGATGAGGCATTGATTTGAATCGTGAACCGAACCACTTACTCCTTTTGGGCGCGCAGTCCTAGTTTGAACCGAAACCTGGCTTTACAGCCAAGTTCACAAACCGAGCACCAAAATGATTTTATTTAAACCGTGAACCGAACAATCAGAAACGTTTGTTGCGTTGCCAGCCATTAAATAAATACGCATTTAGCATTGGTTTACTTCATGTAAACTTAATTTTATTTCTTTTCTTTTTGCGTGTGTGTGTGTGTGGGTGTGTCTGCTTGTGAGTGTTTATTGTTTGTGTTTTCAATTGCTTTTTATGGAAATCGTTGTTGTTTTTATAAATAATTCAAGGTTCATTTACAAAAAGCATTCGAGCTTTGAAGTTATTTGAATTGTAAACTCTGAGTGCGGCTATATGTACATTATTACGTACTATATCCACAGATTTGTTGTTATGATTAAAGATTAAAGAGCAGTGACTTCTTCCGGCGGACTGGGTGGAAATTTAGCGTATTCAGAACGATTCTTGAACGAACTTGAAGCAATAACTACTTATGCGTAGTTGAAGGCTTAAGCGTGCTTCTATATAAATATTTAGGGTAATCCTTTCTCATAAAATGAGAAATGAGTTAGTTAAGTGCATTAGGAAATAGCATCGATTCAATAGCGTATTCTTTCGTTTTTTTGCTCATTTAGTTTTTACTTTAGCTGAAAGGCGAGCAGTTAAGCTAATATATCGTAAAATATAATAGAAAATAATCTCAGAATAGTTTAAAGCATAGCAATCTGGCCAAATGTCTTAATAGTTAGCTACAGTCTTTCTTAATTAACATAATACACATAACATTGTATATTCGTATATAAACATTATCTATATATATATATATATACTATATATAGTATTATATTTATACAATCAATTAGAGTAGTTCTCAGTTGTGTGCTAGTTTTGAAATCTCATTTGTTATATATTGTTTGCATTCAACTGAACGTGTCTCTATAAGTAATATCATAACAATTTCATTGTTTTTGGGCTGTTTTTTTTTTTTCATTTTCATTTTTGTGGAAGCAGTTTTATTTGTTTATAATTTGTATTCAGCTACTTTAACTAGACAGTTTATATGTATGTATATAATACATGTTTATACACACGTTTTAGTTTCCTGTAGCCCCAAAATCAAACTAAAGCACAAGGCATTTTGAAAATGTTTTAAAAAACTTGTTTCTAACAATCATTAATGTTTCAATCATAGCATTTATACGGGACTTCTTATACACTAATGTACACTGTACATATGTATAAGTATATTTTTGGTGCGCGCTACAGTGCAAAATATTTGCTCAATTATAAAATTCATTCACAGTTGTTAGATTTTATTTAGTTTTTATTTATTTGTTTTGGTTTTTGATTATCTGACTTGAGGAAATCATAGTTATATATTAACGGATCTGGAGACTGCATTTAATTAATTCATTTAGTTGTTCGCCAGCTTGATGTCAGCTATTCAAAACTCTTAAAAGTTTTCTAAATTCTCTTTGGTTATTTTGAAAAAAATATTCAAAATAATTATTTTCAGCAAATATGTGATGCACGTACTATGCTTTGTTTTAACAATAATTAACAATAATTCGCTACTTAACTAAAAAACACAAGAGTTTGTGGTTTCTTTTCTTTTTTTTTTTTTTGTTTTGTGCTTGAGATTTCGATTTGATTTTGCTATTAATAAATCTTTATAATGTCCTTCAATTGAATTTGTATCACAGCAATATATTTGTTATTTTTTATTATGTAAAATACACATGATTATAAGAAATGTGTGTGTGCGTGTCTGTATGTGTTTGTGTGTGTGTGTGTCTGACCAAAATATGAGCACAAAATGTTGAACATTTCTTTAAACTAATTTTTCGAAAAATTCAAATTGTTAACATATTTAGTTGCATTTCTCTTAATCACGATAAGCTACAAAGTGAGCGCTAGTCTGTTCAGTTATCTCGAAAGAATCTGGAAAAATTGGAACAGAGCAATAATTGTTAAGATCTCAGCACTTAATGAAGCTCGCATTTTAGCAGAACGCCTTCACAGTTCACTAAAGAAATTGTTAATAACAATTACATAGATAGTAAATAGATTTGAATGCGTTTGTCTCGAAGCGTCCTTGAAGCGAATAGCGTTTAGTTTATCAAAAATTGGTATATTCGTGTCGAATGGCAAATGAAACCGAAGGAAATGATTTGCCTATTTTTGCACAAACATAATAAGCTCTACAGAGTATTGTACAAACGTATGTATGTATGTATATTTGGTTAGACCGTAGCCACAATTCAACAACCTAAATAGATCTGTATAGGCGTAGCCATTAAATTGCACTTTGTACTTTCAAATACGTTTGATGGTGGGACCTGTAAAGAATACCGAAACTTTGCGCTTGAACTTTTCCATTGTCGGCTCGAGATCCTCCTCCTCCTCCTCCTCCTCGTAATCATCATCATCGTCATCATCATTAACAACATTACGGGTATATTGCTGTCCCGTGTGGCCAAAAAGAATGTGGCGCGTAAACGGCTGCATGTTCTTGGTTCCATCGGATTCACTGAAACCGGGATTAAGTATTATATTCGGTATAAGCTCAATGCTGTCCCAACCATCTTGGAGATCTACACAGGCCGCATAGCATGATATAGAGTTGGGATAAATATCAGATCAGAAAGAAACAGAGCAAGAGTGAATAGGAAAAGGATAGACAGATAGATAGATAGATAGAGATAGAAATTTGGAAAGGGGATTCAGATAAATAGAGAGAGAGTAGAACGAAAAAACAGCATTAGGCATCATTTGATAACAATTACATTACCTTTGGTATTGATTATATTTTAAATGTGTTTTTTTTGTTTGTTTTTCTTTAATAATATATTTAACTATGTGTGTGTGTGTGTGTGATTGTGGGTGTGGCTGTTAAGCGTGCTCAGCAATTGACAAGCGAGCAACGCGGCGTATGCGTAATTTGTGTATTTGTTTGTATATTGTGTGTATATTCAAATCAAGGCTTAAATGTGTATGAGTATCTCAGTGTGTGTATGTGTTTGTGTGTGTGTGTGTGTGTGTGCAATTTTAAACACATACATAACATATGTATCTAACAATAAGCACATAACTCAAAACAATACAAGACTATAGAATATTCGGATAAGTGTATTTGTCTTTCTTCATAAGGATTGAAACATTTAATTTGCGTGCCATAACAAAAGCACATAAAATGGAATTAAATTACTACTTATGTAAATATATATGAATATATATATATATATAGTATATGTACTATATAGTTGATTACATTCAGTTTACAACATCGATAAACGCTATGTTTAGCTAACATTTGATTATTGGTTACACATTTAAATTCATTTGAAATTCAACAACAAAACACGACAACAACAAAGCAGGAAAGCATAAATCATATAATGTCACCGATCTTATCACACCCCAGTTTCCTATATTGCAATATAGGTAATAATTTGTATTTTTTTTTCATTTCATTTGTTCGTTTACTTTTGGTCACGATTTAAAGCTTTTATATTTATTATAATCATATATTCTCTTTTTGACTTTTTTGCACTTGCTTTCAAATCCTATGCTAAAAGTCGTTCAGTGCATAATACTAGAGTCCTACTTAGAGTTATTGAGTGCGCATTGAGAGTGTGTATAAGCTATCACAGTTGTGCCTAAAAGTTTGGTCGCTTTAATATTTGAGGTTCTTGCGAAGAGACGGCATTAGAATTATCTTAATCCATATTGGAAAACAGTTTTTGGAAGTGTATATATATATATATCATATTCTTTATCTAGTATACACATGTTGGAGATCATCTAATAATAAAACACGAATCTAAAAACAATTCGCTGGAAAAGTTTTTTATTTCAGAAAGCAAAAATTTGATTATTCTTCGATAGACGAATCTATGTAAGCTGTTAAAAGAGTTCAATTTAATATTTGATTTTTAACCTCTTGTCAACTGAATGCTAAAATCGTTTTATATTTAAGATTTAGTTTCTCTATTGCAATACCTGTCAAATATTTAACATCTAGCTTAGAGAATTGTTCTGCGCTGGCAGCTAAAATGATGTGAATTAGATATGAAGCTAAGTTTAACTCAAAAGCTGCGCATAAATTAAACATATTCAAATGTTATTATAGTTGGCTAAATACCCTAAATTATATACTTAAAATATATGTGTGTGTTTTTAGCTAACCTACAATTATGCAAAATAAAAATCTTTGATTCTCAATCATGCCCATTCGGCTTTTATGTACATATGTACATGTTCTGCGAATCGACAAACATTTTGTTAAGTGGTCAAAAGTGATTTGCTTTTAATGATATTTATTATAAGTAGCTGCCAAGCTTATATGTTTATGAAAAACATCTGTCACTTCGCATGGCTCTTCTTCAGCAAAGTTTTTTTTGTTTTTTGGTATAAGCATCAAACGAACCACACACTAAAAAAGGCGAACACATAATCTACATTTAAACACCAACAACGACATTAACAATATGTATATCTTATTAAAATATAAATAAAATTAAAATAACAGCGGGCAAACGAAACAAATATGCATTAACGAAAAAAATCCCAAAATGGACCCCACGCGCTATATGCATATAACATTTTTACTGATTTATTTTATACAATTTGATGCATTTCATATTTATACATATTGAACTGGACTGTGCTGTACAGTGTATGGGGCCCATTAAAAAGCATTCGATATTTGTTAATCTCGAACATTTACAACACTGGCAATGACAATGGCAAGCATCATGTGCGTTGCAACAAGTTGCATTCGAATCAGCAATTGCTGTTGCAGTTGCAGTTGCAGTTGCAGTTGCAGTTGCATTTCGTTTCTTGGCTAAATTACTAGCAACAATAACAAGAACATTATATAATATCCAAATCATAATTCCTTCAAATAAGTATGTACGCGTGTATGTTTGTATGTACAAAGTATGTGGAACAATAAATGTGTTTAATTGTTTGCTGTTCGTAATTATGATTTGGAATACGTTATTGTTATTGTTGTCGGTGAATTTTCTGTACCCATTTGCGTTGATTGATAGCACTCCTTAGAGAGCACAATACAGAGTCCAATGGCTAATATCACAAGTGTTCCCAGCACTATACTGACGGCGACTATCCAAATGCGTGGATCGAAATTATCTAAGTCGGGTTTTATAAGGCGTATGAGATCTGGACGGTCGTCGAGCATTTTGTAGATAGATAAGAAAAAGAGAGATGACAACAAAATTACCAGATACATGGATACTTAACCAATAAGAAATAATATATGTATGTAGTTCTATATGGAATAATACGACAAGTTAAGTTACACAAAACTAACGTCACGCCATGCAGGATATGCCTCTCACTGTGCATGTGATGGCAACCCTACGTTCAGCGTACAGTTGACACCAAAAATATATATGTATATGTAAATATCAATTTCTACACACAGATGGTACGATAGATGTGAATTAGATACGACAGCAAGAAAACTATCGAATGTGTTACCTAGCTATAGCTATGATAATCAGATTTAACACTAGTCGTAGCCCAATTGGGAATTGGGAATTGGGAATTGTGACTGGCATGATTTGTAATTGTCTGCTTACCCTCCTCCTTGGTCTCTGGCAATGTTGTCACATTGGTGGTGACCACCTCACCGCTGCCCAGCTCATTGTTGGCCCATATACGAAACTCGTATGTGGTGTTGGGCGCCAGGCGATAGACCTCCATTTGACGCTGCGCCTCGGAAGTGATTATGTAGCGGAAATGATTCTTGTGAAATTGTTGTTCCCCTCAAATTGTTTTTATACAGAGATTGGGGGATGGGGGATGGGCGATGGTCGCCTCCTACTCACCACATTGGGCGCTATATTGATGGGATCCATGCGAATCCATTCGTGCTCGTAGCTGGCATTCGCCGGCGGCGTGCGGTACGAGACATTGCGATATTCGGCCGTAAAGCTGCGCACAGGATAGCCACCGGATTGAGTCTTATTGAAGCGCCAAATCAGAAAGCCCAGTATGGTGGAGGCCTTGAAATAAAGCTGCGACACCGGGCCAGGTGTGGTGCGCACCGTCAGCTTGATACGTTGATAAGCCTGATACGCCTGCTCCACCACCTCCACCTCCACCTCCTCTGCATTCGGCTCTTGCTCCTCCCCCTGTTCCACTGCCAGGGTTTCCTGCTGCTGCTGCTGGGATGAGGTAGTTGCTGCTGTCGCTGGGATTGTTGCTGCCGCTGTGGATGTTGCTCTCGTTGTTGTCACTGGCAGCGTCGCAAAGCAGACATAGATGCCGCCATCCGAGGTACTCACATTACGCAACACCAATATACGACCCGTCTACGAAATGAAGGTGCTCATCAAAACCAATTACCAAATCTTAATTGTTCTATAAAGCAAAAAACAGAAATACTGTGCGAAGAGACGTAGTCACCAGTAGCCTGACTATGGCTTTTAAATTGTGAAGGAAATAGATTTACATACTCGTTTGCATTCCAAGTTTGAAGGCCCTAACTTCAAGCGATAACACACGGATGGACAGCAAGACGGAAATTAAACAAAAGCCATATACTCTCTTTAAATTTTGCGAACACAATATGGAAGACCATAGCAAATACACTTTTTATCTCATATTAATTATATAATATTTATAAAATGAACACGAAAATAAACTGTGCAAGGCTCTGGTCTAAATGCAACTCGCCGGAGGTAATTTGACCTAACCTACTCTAACACAACCTAACATAACCTTGCCTAGCCAAACATAACCTAACATTACCCAGCATAACATAACATAGCAAAACATGACCTAACATAACATAACCCAACATAACCTAACACAAGGCAACATAACCTTACCTAGCCCAACATAACCTAAGATACCCCAACATAACATTGCATAACCCAACATAACCCAACATAACCTAACATAACTTAACATAACATAGCATAACATAGCCCAACAAATCTAAATTAACCTATGCACCATTGAATACAATGCTTCATACACATTAAACATTTATATATATGTATATTTGCATCTATCATATTTTTGGATATATTCGTCTTAGTAAACTTACCTGTATTATTGTGCTATTGCTGCCGTGTTCCTTAACCCACATAATATTGCCTTGTGCTATGCAGGGTATGCTAACATTTCCGCCTTTATCTGTCGCATATTCGTTGTACTTGATGGTGATACTGAGCACCGTTAGCACTGCAAAATAATATATTAATTGATTGAAAAGAAGAGGAATTCAAATATGGCACATTATTGATACTTATAGGAAAATTATAAATACCAAAAGATTATAAAATCTACTTAGAATCTATCTCCATATATCAAGCTGTTTCTCCTGACTGACAGACTGATTGACTGATTGACTGACTGACTGATTGATGATCAACTCACCGTTGAATTTAATGTATTTACTCTAGCTATTTTATGTGGAAAGTCCATACTAAATCCACTCGCAAGTGTGGAAAATAGGTGGAAAAAGTTTGTATACAGTATTTTTATTCACCCCGTTGATAAAATTCAAAGTATTTTTTGAAGATCTAAATAAAAATTTATTTGCAACGTATTTCTTTGCTGCAACTGGCGGAAAATGGATGAAAACTTTCAATTTCAACATTTGGTTTTCCACTGATGGAAGAAATCTTTTTAAATTATTGAGATACATATATCCACGGTAGGAAAATAAGTGGAAAAGTGAACAAATTAAAAAAAAAAGCAATGTATAATATATAGAAAAGTATTAATGTATTTGGTACTTGAAAACATTTTGAGGATATTCTTTTCATTGGGTATTGCTATAAGATATCAGAAAGTCGAGGGGGAATGCACTCCATCGACTCAATCGGCAAGCGCAATCAGAAGGCACTACGATTAATTAGCCAGATATAGCATATTTACAAAATATACATCTATATATATCTATTTAGAGGCACGTGCCAACACTGCTCCGACAGAGTTCAGTTAGGTGAATCATGGCCAGCCGCACGGAGCACTTTCTGGCCGCCTACTTTCGGCTGCTGGCGCTCACGTGCAGCGCACAGAAGCGGGCGGTCCAGCGGCTGCTGAGCGGCTATCTGGCGCTGAGCCTGGGCGATATGGTGATACAGTTTTGGCATTACTTCGGCAACGGCTGGCAGATGCACAACTTCCAGCAGCCGCGGCGGCAGCAGTTCAATGCCTATGCAAAGATCATCGATGCCATGAGCGTGGCCTATCTGCTGGCCCATATGCTGATGGTGCTGCAGGCGCTCTTGTTGCGGAATCGGGAGCGCAGGCTGCTGGCCCAGCTGCCGACAGTGGGACCGCCGTCCACACTGATCAATGTGCGCCTCCATGCGACGCTGGAGTGCGTCCTAATCGGCTGCGCCCTGACAATGGGCACCTATCAGTCGCTGCAAAGCCGTCAGCTGCTGCCCAACCTGCGCTACTTCTACACCACGCAGGCGGTTCGGGCACGTTATCTGCAGATGGCACTGCTAGTTGTCCGGCTGGATGGGCAGCTGCTGGCACTGGAGCAGCAGCTGGTGAGGGGACGAGGCTCCAGTGTGGAGCTGCGTGCCAGCTATGCGCATATTGTGCGCCTGGCGCGCCAGCTCTCCCGTCTCT
This sequence comes from Drosophila lacicola, assembly GCA_035045355.1. NCBI lineage: Eukaryota > Metazoa > Arthropoda > Insecta > Diptera > Drosophilidae > Drosophila > Drosophila lacicola. The sequence continues at coordinate 30,533,520 of JAWNPB010000148.1, forward strand.
ATGGGCTCTCCGTGCTGATGATGAACGTGCTCTGCATTGGCGACTTTATTGTGGTGTGCTATGCCTATATTATACTCTGGCAGCTGACCAACATGAATCTCAGCTGGCTGCTGCTCTGGCAGACCATATACGTGGTGCTGCCCACGCTGATCAAGATCTGTACCCTGTGCGCCGTCTGCGATAAATGTGCCAAGCGCGTAAGTTTGTCTGTCTAGCCATAATCATAATCATACCCAATATAAACTCTGCTGCATCTGCTCTGCCCGCAGTCGCAGCAGCTTCTGGTCGTGATCAGCGGCGCTTGGCGCCAGGAGACGGCAACGAGACCCGGACTCACACGCACCCAAACCGATGAATTCTCTCTGCAGATTATGCAGAATTCCGTGCAGTTCGATGTCTGCGGCATGTACCATCTGAGTCTGAAGACCATGGCTGGGGTAGGCACCACTAAAGCGTTGGCTGTCTGTTCACCAGAGTTCACTGTACTTCACTGCTTGCAGATGTTTCTCTTCATACTCAATACGCTGGTCACATTCCTCCAGTTCGTGCAGCTCACCAAGCAGCAGAGCAGCTAATATGAATTCGCAGATGCCGGAACCCGATTTGGCTTACTTCAGTTGCAACTTTAGACGGGATTTTCGATTTGTCGTCAGAAGTATTTGCAGGCAGGTAATGCCCCTAATGTCTATGTAAACGTAAAGCTTTTATTAAAGTCAAGGCTGGGAAGCCAACGAAAGTTATCATGATTCGGTTTAGGTTCAAAACAAGGCCTGGCCTTAAGGTTCGATTTTTAAAGCTCGTTTCATATATACGTAAGCCCAAGTTTTGGTTCGTCACTTCAATTTATTATATATTAAATTAATTATATTTTAAACAAGTTAATTGTTCATATATAGGGGACCAATATATATATATACACATAAATATATATAATATTCATACATTTCACATTTCTAATATACTTTGGCAGCAAAATAAATAAACGCCAAATGTGCAAATGTCTGCAGTCTATATTTAAAACAACTAATTAAATAAAAGCAATAAACAAACAAAAATTACTAGAAACAATAATGTTTTGTAGCTTGGGATTTGAATTCTCTTGCGATTTCAAATACACAGCGAATGCAGGCCATGCAATTTGTTTGATAGCTGTCGAACTTTAAATTGATTGAAAACAAAAGAAGAATTCAAATAAATAAACTCGCATATTCGCATATAGAGATGGGCAGCTGCCCAAGGCTCGCAAAAATTGACAACTGGATAAAACATTTCAAGCGATTACAGAAAAAATGTTGCCTGCTGCGGCACTTTGTCAATTGGGACATTATGTCATTTTATACATTGAATCGATTAACAGAAACAACAAAACAAAAACATGGTCAACATGGCATTCCCAGCGGAAAGCGGCGACAAAAAGATTGTGGAACTTTATCTGACGAACGGATGGACATTGCAAAAAGCGGATTGTTTATTTGTTATCCCTTTTGGCTAGAGCATATAAAAAGCCATCCCATTTTCTTTAATTATGCTTTATCAGATTACATTTGAAGCCCAATTATATTATGGCTTTGCAGCAAGCCGGCTCGAATCCAATTTATTTCTTAAGCAAAAATAGTTGACAGACGTCTTGCAGTATTTTCAGCACAACGGGCAATTGTTTCATTTAAAATTGGAAAATATATGTAAAACTGAGGTTTGAACCAACGCCTTGGATCGACCAGCTTTAATCGCATCCAAAGGCCGAATTGCTGGGACTTAAATTGAAAACTATAAAATTGAGCACCAGATTTTGGTAAACTAAACTAGCTTCAGCAGATTTGATTCTGTAGTTAAATCTTTTACGGCCGTCAGTTTTGCAGAGCTTTAAATCGAAATGCAAAACAAGAAAATAACTGAGCTACGCATAGTTTTGCCAGCCACAATTGTCACAGTCAGTGCTGGTCATTTCGAGTACATTTCAGTCACGTTTCCAGGTCTCTGTCTCTGGGCATTCAAAGCAATTGACAAATGCCAGGCTACGCCCTGTGTGTGTGTGTGTGTGTGTGTGTGTGTGTGTATGTGGTTTTATTAGCCCACACAGTAAAAGGACTGTGGGAAAAGGACAAATCAGCATGCACCATTTAACTAAGGACTATGCTTGATAAAAAGACTGCAAACGTACCAAAAATTTTATGTTTATTACAATAAACACAAAATAGAAAAATGCAGCACTCAGCAAAATAGTCCACGTAAAACATAGTAGGAAATAACAGAGAGAAATGTTTAATAAATTCCTAAAAGAGGTTCTTGTTTTCTTTAATTCAACTTATATAGAGTACATTTGTTTTTCTTGGAGTGTATTTAGAATCTGTCGGGCAAATGTGGCTGCTGTTCTTATGATTGAAAGTTCGTTCAATCAATTAGTCAGTCGCTCAATCATTCAGTCAGTTGTGCCTGGCAAACATAATGTTGATAAAGCAGCGCACAGACAACGAACAGATACGAGTTTGATCTGAATAGTAATAGAAAGAACTTTGAAATGTTTGATATGCATATGCACCCAAATAGGGGCGAAAGGGAAACACACACCAACAAACACACACAGATGCGCACACACACACACGCGCCCAAATGAAACTTGTGGCAAGCTGGGTCCGAGTCGGGATATCAAGCTTAGCGCCAGATAAGAGCAACTCCTGCTCCGCTGCAGTTGATTAAACCAAAAAGGGTGACACACCCATCACTACTCACACTCTCACACACATACACGCTCTCACACACACATACCATTATGCAATGTATTGTTATGCGCCGCTTGAAAGTATGCAATGGAAACTTTATATCGGCCCGTGCGGCTGACGTCACTTAATTGATTTCAACGGGCTGGGTCAGAACTTTATAGAAATCGAACTAAGTTCAACTCGGTCGATTTAAAACAAAGCAAACGCGTGGAATATCTAACTAATCCTCTAGTTGCTCATATATGATATACTAATTCGAATGTTAACATAATGTTGAATTGCCCAGAAAGTGGGAGGGAAATTGGTTATATTGCGTTCCTTTAGAGGGTATAATAAGTATGTATGAAAATAAAAAATAAATAAGATATATAATAAAAAAAAATATATATATATATATATAAATGATGATCTGCTGGTATTACCAACACTTTATAAAAATAATATATAATTAAGTTTTATCATAATTAATATTTTTTTATAATTTATTTTATTTTAAACAGAGATTTTTTTGAAATTACTCATATTTTGACGATTTAAAAGCCAAAACTAGCTATGAAATAGCCAAATGGCAGCACTATTCACATGCAAGGTCGAGCTTAAAGAAACAAAGTAGAAACAGCATGTACTCAAGCATTTAATCATGGCCCAAAGTCGGCCGAAGTCAAAAAGTTATTTATGAAATGTTTTGCTCTCAGCATACCCTGTGCAAGCATTGAACAAGGGGGATCCACGTTCGATACCCAGAGTTGCCCAGAGTTGCTATTCAAAACTTTGATAGTTTTGTAACTATTACCCAATTAAAATTATGATAAAACTTTAACCGTCACTTAATACTATTATCAAAGTTTCTCTCTCTCTGGCAAAGTGAAGGGTATTTTGCAGCTCGGCTGGGCGAAGGCTTTTGTGTGCTCTGCTCATAACGTGAAAGCGCAATCGAAATGTTTTCTTCTTTTTCGCTATTTTTGTAATGTTTTTGTTTTTTCATTTGGCTTTCGTTGGAATTCAATGAAAACTTCGGCACGGTCACGTCCCGGTCGTTTCAATGTTATTCCACGGCTCTTGGACTCAGAGAGTCCAGTTGCATTTGTTGGCCACAATGTTGTTAACCAATTGACAGAACATTTGGGTTGTTTGGCTTTCCGCCTGGACTCATCTCAATTGCATTCGTTGTTGCTTTGCATTTTGCATTTATAGCGCACGAGAATGTCCCGGTCGAGTGTGGACTACAAGATACCCTGTAGAAAAGTATAAACTCGTCTGAAGGCAATTCAAAGATTCCCAAATGTGTAAATATCTAATATTTTATTTGTGATGTTTAAAGAAGGAAGAAAGTTGACTCGAACCAAGACCAAGATCGAACCAAAAACGTTTGTTTACTTTGCTTGCCATGACTAAATACCCTTTTTGGCGTATTCGCGCGAGTGCAGGGTATTCAAAGTTTTCGATAGCAGCGTAAAATAAACAAACATTATAATTTGAAAGGCAAACGAGCATTTTGAATTTGTATGAAAATGCTTTGGTACTCAAATTGTTCAGCCCAGAATTTTTTCTTTCTGTCGTAATTGCTCTCAAAATAAACGCAAGGCAAACGAAATCGTCAACGAACTTACAATTGTTTTCGATTTAAGATTTTTGTTGACCCGCTTGCCCAAAGGGCATTTGCAAAAGTAACTGACTTGATGCCAGAAATGCACCAACTAGAAAACATTGAGGCAATTTGGCAGATGCCCGGCACTGATTCTGTTGTTGCCCACAACAATGCCAACTCGGCAACAGAACCAACAATAACAATAGCAATAAAAACACAGCTGCTAGGCACTTTCTCTCTCTCTCTCTCTCTCTCTCTCGCTCACACTCGCTCTGGGCCCCGTCAACAAAGCAGTGAAGCAGCAAAATGGCAGAATTAATTAAAATTCATAATTAGTTGCAGTTGCACAGTCGCCGGCGGCAACGAGGTCACGACAGCAGCTAATCCGGCACCACAGCGGCACGCTGTCAGGATGCCAAATCACCAGACGCGGAGCAACTGCAGCAGTTATGAGGGTTGGAGAAAGGGTTGGCAAGGCTCCATCCCTCGTTAGCGACAGGGGACAAACATCAATTCTCATTTAATGCTTAATTTTGTTGTCGCCGCAAGTTAACTAAACAAATGTTTCTCAGCCTGGTGTACGGGGCGTATGCGTAATGTTATTGTGTCTGTTATATTGAAATGTTTTACAGAGTCAAGAGATATAGAGAGAGGGAGCTTAAGAAAGCGAGACTGAGATGTGGCGAGAAAATGTAAGGGACAAGGGAAATTTGACTATGAGAACGTCAAAATCTGTGAGATATACTTGAAGTTATGAGAATTGCATAGAAAGGCGACTTTTAATTACGTTCATGTTCAATTGTGCCGAGCCAGGTGAAGTTAATTGACAACGGTTAGTCAAATTGCCCGCTGCACCCAACTAAGAGATACCCTGTAACCAGCTGAAGCCCATTACAAACCATATTTGACAGCCCTTATAAGCTGCGAGTTATGTTAAAAAGGTCTGCATGGTATTGATTGATTTAGTGATGACCAAGTTTTTTATTTAACACACTTTGTTTGAAACTTGATCTGCGGATGGAGTTTTTGCTCTTGACTAGCAAACAGACGGACCTTCTGATAGCAAAGATGCCTCCTTCTGTCTGTAACATACATAGGCACAAGCTTGCAATGCCCCTTTTACTTGCTTTCAATGGGTATAGCCTATAAAAACAACAGCTATAAATACACCCACAAGACGATGAATTCTTAACCTTGCGCCCACTCAATGCCATTGAAAAGAAAATCAATGCAATATCATAAGCCCATTGGCATGTTAGTGGCCAACTGCGTGTGTGTGTGCGTGTGTGTGCGTGTGTGTGGTGTGTGCGTGTGTGAGTTTGTGTATTTATGTAAAAAACAAAGAGTGCTTGATATTTGACACCTAACCTTTTGCGTTTGGCATTGAAATTTGGCTCTAGTGGCTGCCACAAAAATAGCCAGGCTCAAATTGTAGCCTGTTCTCGTATTGTTGTTGTTGGGGGCGGGTTAAGAGCTAATTGCACTTGGTTTTGTTGCATGCCCCTCCCCTTTGAAATGGCGGCCATATGTGGCTGGGGACGGCATAAGAACACGTCAACAAAGAAGTCAACATAGCCACAACCAAGCCACAAAACCCATTGACAGCTAACGAAACAGAGGCAACATCCACGAGGCATGCAACCACCTCAACCATCCAACCACACAATGGCTTTCTAACAGCTGGATTCGCTCAAATGCCCGATCTGTGTGCTGGGGCAACTGCCTCTGGCTCTGGCAGTTTGCTCTCTTATGTGCTGTATGCAATTGTTGCTTCCAGCCAGACAAAAGCCAAGTTCATGCATAAATATGAATCGGATGAACATAATAACCAGCCAACATATAATAATGTCACACGCGCAGCACAGGATGCCGGATATCTGCCATCATAGCACAACTGAGTTGATCACATAAAGGGTCGCAAATGGTCTGCTTTAAAGTAGATTAGGCAATCGGAAACGTTATTTAACTACTTATTCTGCAACCATATCTATCAAAGTATGTTGCATAATTTGACAGGTAGTTTAACATAAACATAACATTAAGGCTCTTAAAAATAGTTAAAGTACACTTTAAGAGTTTGTTAGCTTTTCTTAGCTTTCGTTTAGTGCATTTTTCAAATATATGCGATGATACCCTAAATCTTGAAAGTATATATTTGAATTAAACGTTTTTGGTTTTGCTGTCTTTTTATAAAGTTTTTGAATGCGACAGATGCGAGCGTGAAGAGTTATATCTCTTCTATCTTTTCTACCTTTCATTCTGGATTTAATACCTTTCTATTTTTCTCATATAACAATCACGACAAACAAATATTTTCGGCTATCCAAGCTTTTCAGCGCATTTTTAAATACAAAACTTCAAATTATAATAAATTAAATATTTTCATTTATTTTATTTATTGAAATTTCTTTAAAAATTTCAAATATTAAACTTATTATTAGCGCATTGTCTCAGCCTTAAGATAATATTATGAACAAGCGAAAGAAAAATATGGTTTAGAACCAACACCCTTTTTTTAAAGGTTCCATTAAGTTGTTTTTGGAAAGCTGTTCTTTAGCCAATCAAATCAGCTTAAAGTTTTGGTTTAAATCCCTTTTGAACCCTTTCGATTCAAAGCCCTTTTGCAGTTAGTTAGTTATTAGCCTTAATGGATAGAATCCACGTAAATAAAGCTTGCAATTAAAAGGCAAAATTAGATAGACTCTGAACTAGTATTGAGCCCGCCCAATAGCGTTTCAGCTTGGCCAGCCCATCTATTGCATTTGAGTAAAAAAACCGAGACAAAACAACACACAGAATGTAAAACTGAATATCATTTGGGTTTTTGTTGCTCTTGCGTTTACTTTCACTATCTACCATCCATTAGCTGTCATTGGGCTAAAACAGGGGCTGCGGCCAGGTCGTATGCACACTAATTAAGGATGCGGCAGTAGCTGCCAAAGTTCCAAGACAAACGTAAACATTGAAAATGCTGGCGAAATTGAATGGGAGCGCACTCATCCTGTTCGCGTTGGCGCGATTCTTCATTTATTCATTCTTGGCTGGGCAAGGAACTTTTTAATTAAAAGTAAACGCTGCGGCTATTAGATGACCGCGAACAGGACTAAAGCGATAATAAAAAAAAAAAGGAATGAAGGAAATAAGTTGTGGCACGTTTGGGGCAGCAATTGCAGAAGATTTGTGGGACGTCAGCTGTCGTGCTGCCACGCCCCAACGCCCAGTTGCTCGGGCACGCGATTCGCGATTCAATGCAGGGCCAACAGCTACGTGAACAAGAGGAACCAAAGGGCCAAAGGAACAGCAGAACGACTCAAGGATTTATACGCAATTTGCATGCAAATCGAGCTGTAGCTTCGAGTAAAACAAATGGCCTCTGGGTCTGGGTTCGGGTTCGGGTGCGGGTCCGGTTCCGGGTCCTCGGCTGGGTAGGATTACGGTGCACAGTTTATTTAGCTGGACTTAGGAGTAGTCGGCCCAGATTTATTGCCCAACAGCAATAAGAAAAGCCCGCGCAATGCCATCAAATTGATGTTAATTTAACGCCAAGTTAAATGGGAGAAGAAGAAAAAAACGGCGATAATACGCGCATGTTTCAACCGTAGCCTATTGATGAAAGCAAAACTCATGGGTTAGTTTCTCAACAGAAGTCGAAGCAACTTAAGGAAAAATCAATATACAACTCACAGTTACTTAATTCGCAACAAATTGCAATAAAGAGGACAGCAATTCTTCCCAAAATGCTCGACTAGAGTATACCCTAAAGTCTGAGACCCAACTATGGGTAAATATATGAGAAGCCAAACTGGCTATTTATCCGACTTGGGTTTTTATCAATTTCTAGACTTAGAAAACCACGTCTTAAAATATATTTTATCATAACATAGTTAACGATTCGATCGGATAACAAAATATCATAAAATATATTTATATCATATTTATATAATGCCATCATAGGATGTTCACGATGAGATGCAAATCTCTCAATGTTAGTTATATTTAAATCTTATAAAATATAAATATATATATTAGCTGACATTGTCTAGCTACTACGCCTAGCTAAACTGTTATTCTAGGAAATTCCAACTTATATTTCCACCTATTTGTCGGCAGTTGAAGTGAATTTCGCCAAATCTCTCAATTCTTTGCCTATTTCGTAGAGTTGTGTACAAGATATTTACCAGTCGAGTATTTGGCAATTTTGGTTTAATTCAGCCCGTTTTTTGTGATTATGATAAGTGCTGAGTCCCAAAATAAATATGCAGAGGTCAGTTGGTTGAGCACTTCCTTGCAACTTAATTAATGGAAACGGCATAATAATTAATAGGTCACATTTGCAGGCAGGACATTTATAGCCTTGTTTTTCTCTCATTCTCTGTCTATATTACTTGTCAAGCTGAACAAGATAAACAACTCCCAAGGCGCATCGGAATGGGACTCCGTGAGTGCTTCAGTCGAATCGCAGCCAAATTGGGTCAGTTCTACACAGAAAGCCGTGTGTTGAGCGAGCCCTTGGGCCTTTTGGCCAAAACCCAAAGCTGATTATTAATTATGAAAGCCGTTGATATGTAGCCAGGCATAGGCAGCGGCATGTGTTGCCAGGTGCATAGGCAGGGAGGCGTAACTATGGCGCAGGTAACTGCTGCTTGCACAGCCTACACGACGTATGAGCAACAAATGCGATATTTCCATGAAATATTTGATCGATTTGCCAGCATAGGTAATTTTTCAACACTCTTTATTTGGTTTTTGCCTTGCAGAGGGCATTACAATGTACTCGGGAAGTGTGTTACACATAGAAGCGGGTATAGAGTCTATATATTCTTGATCAGTATCAACAGACAAGTGGATATCTGCCCGTCTGCAACTTTGCAGACTGTACATATATCGGAATCTGAACAATCGGATCACTGCTTTATATAGCTATCATAGGAACAATAGCTCCAAATTTAGGTGCTAGTATATAACTTATTTGTTTTACAAGATATCTCGGCCAGACTCGGGATCTTATCAATCTTATTAACATCGAACTGCTATATTATATAGCTGACATAGGAAAGATCGGTCAAAACTCAAATCAAGTTTTACTATTCTCCCTACACATATGCATATCAATATCGGACCACTATATCTTTTTGCTGCCATAGGAACAATCGGTAGAAAATTAAGTACTTATATGAAAGCACTTGATTATTTATCAGGATATCTTAAGCAAAATTGCTCCCTACATACATGCAAAATCTTGTCAACATCGGGCCACTATATAATATAGCTGCCATAGAAATGATCGGTCGAAAAGCTATGAAAAGCTTCTTTTATTTAAAATATCTGAAATTTTCTTAACAACTAACGAATATATCATATTTTGGCGATAGGAACGATTGGTCGAAAATAAAGATTTCAGATGATTTTGTATTTCAAACTTGACTTCCAACTTTCTACTGAGCATATCAGCTTCTATAAGTTATAATCAATGGGAAATCAATGTATTTGGATGAACAACCTTCTGGGTCATATATGTACATATATGGTCTGCAAGGGTATTGAATGCTTGGCTAGGCCGAAGATAATCGTTCTTTCTTTCTGCAGATTATATAAAGCTGCGACAGGCAAGTTGAGCGTATTATTCCGTTTATCCTTACCTTGGGTGAAAAATAATAAATTGAACGATGACAGCGCTAGCACGGAGCTGGATGTGGAAGACATGCTTCCATATTACACTTTACATAAGCGTCCGTGCACGAGCCGCGTTGCCGGCTGAAAATCAGCAATCGGTAATAAAATAAATAGAAAACAAAAAGTGAAAGCAAAAATAACAAAAACAAATACAACAAACGGTAACTCGGGCCAACAACAGCGGGGGCAGCGGCAGGGCAGAGGAGGACGCGCCAAAGGCTGACACACGGCTTGGCGCGTCGCTTGCTGTTGTTTCTGTTTCTGTTTCCGTTTCAGTTGTTGTTGTTGTTTTTGTCGCTCCTTTTGACGTAACTTCCACTTCGCCACTGGGCGAATTCAACATTCAGCAACAGACACACACACACACATACAAAAAAAAATTGCTTTGAATCAATTAAACAGATGACAAAACAACAAAAAAAAACAAACAAACAAACAAACAACAACGAAAACGTAAAGGAGGAAAAATAAACGTTTTTGTTGCTTTTGGCCTTTCAGTGCGTTCAACTTGTGCTTTACAACGGGACTCTATGGTTGTCAATATATTTGTTGTTATTGTTTTTATTATTAATGCTGTTTCAGTTGTTGCTATTGCTGTTGCTCGTGTTGTTGTCTGTGGCTGCGCGGCACGAGCGTCCGTTGCTTTCGAGTTACGTTGCTCGACTAAACTGCTGGCTGCTCAGCCTCGTGGCCGCGACTTTAGCTTCGGCCTAGAGACCCATCGCCAAAATGCGAATCCGAATGCGAATGCGAATGTGAGCATGTGCATGTGAGCATGTGCATGTGAGCATGTGCATGTGAGCGTGTGGATGTGAGCGTGTGGCTGTGAGCATGTATGGGTACCTAGTGTCCTATGGGCAGCACTCCTTTTTGACACTCACGCGCATGCCGCTAGCTACGCTATGGACGTGCGCCCCTGTATGTGGGTGTGTGTGTGAGTGAGTGTGGCGGGGGGTGTGGCGGTGCTGCTGGGGCGATTACCTGGCCTTAGTTGCCAAAACATCTGCTGCTGTTGTTGTTTTTCTTGTGACTGTGGAAATTCGCAAACATCACGTGGCTCGATCCATGCCAGAAAATTGTGCAGCTCCCTAACTTTCAGGCGAACTCGATCATTTCTAGTCCCAGTTCTTGACGTTATCATTTATTTTCACTATGCAGACAGTTTCTAGCCAAGATTCGAAGTTCTTTCCGCACAAACATTCACAAAAACACACACACACGCGGTTGTGCATCTGCCACAAGTTCTCCACTGTGAGAAACGCAGTGTGTAAACTACACGAGAGCTTTCATGCCAAATTTGATATGAGGATAAGCTGCTCAGAAAGACTAAGCTGAAAACCGATACTTATCGATTTCGAAGAATTTACTTGATTACACAATGAAGTTTCAAATGTAAGACTCTAGATGTTATGGTCCCTGAGACGGACAGACAAACAGACACAGACGTAAGGCTAAATAGACAGACATTTTCATGACCTTGGCTAAATCGACTCCGCTATTGATGCTATACATATATTTGGAGTATATCAATTTGGATATATACCAGTATATATAATTGGATATAGAACAGTATATATGATTGAATATATCATATGTATATGAATATGAATATATCATATGTAATAGTCTTTTATTTTTAACTGTACCAGAGCCCATTCACAAAACACTTCCGTCTTTTCTCAACTCTGCTCAACACTGTCAAGACAGTGATGTGTATATAGCTAAAATCATTTACAGCTTAATAGACCCTTATACAGTACTGGATGTACCAGTCTGAACAATGGTATACCCTTCTTTACCATGTTCAATGGGTTTTTTTCTCATCCGAAAATGCATCTTAACAGATCATCAAAAATCAAATTCAAAATGTTCAATCCCGTCAATATGATTGACAAATACAATTAAAAAAAAGGTGGGTATATAAGTATTACAGCCGAAATTCTAAAATTGTATGATTCTGTAATTAAATCAATCTTCAAGCACGGCTTATACCAGCTTGGCAAAGATTCGCATTAGATCATAGATATACATATGTGATATGTGTATAAGTGATTGGATAGCATATTATATATACGGATAATGACATATAACATGTTGGCCATGAGTATAAGCTGGGCGCCTTTGAGGTGGTAGGTAGTATTAGTTCAAAACAGTTTATACTATGTTAAAAAACACTTCGAACACTTTCAATAACATGTCAACTATGGCTTGAAAAGCCATTTTTAAACGTGATTAAAGGCTTTTAAATTAAATGAAATCACGTTCAAATTCTGTATAAAACGTTTTAATAAACATATGAGTTATTCTTAATCAAGTTATATAACTTATCAGTCTTACGATCGTTTCGTTTTTGTTGAAAATTATTCAACTTCCTTTTTTGCTTGCTTTTCTTTATCTTCTTCTCGATATTTAACGTACGTCATATTTATATTTAATTTAAACTGAGCGCGAAATTCTTGATAGCATTAATTTATGAAATATTGCACCATTTGAAATTAAGATATTTGATTATTCTTGATCGATGTAAAAATTGTCCAATACTTCTTAATCTGCTTTGCCCGAGTCCTCGCAAAGCTCTAAATGGGCTTTGCTGTAGGTAAGTCTGCAAAGGAAGTTATTTGTGAAAACCCCAACGATAAAACTATAGTTATTTGATTTTTAAATTTTTTTTTTTGCTTTTATAAGGTTGCACTTTAATTTCATTATGTCAGTAGACTAATTCATCTATTTATATGCTAATAATTAAAATATATTTCATATAAGTAATACACACAGCAAAGAATTTACTTTTCAAAAATGTTACTCGAAATTGAATTTTAAACCTTGTTAAAATACGCATATACTCCGCTTTGAAAGGTGTGAGCATTTACTATACTGTACATATATAGCCTTATATATATTTTTAAAACGTATATTTCAAGATATAAATATATAAATATTTATTATGTTCTCTTTGCTAAGGTTCTGTGTGTTTTTAAAAAACGTTTGCAGCTGTTACTGCAAAGTTGTTTGGATGCATGTTCTTTGAAAAACAAAAATGAGTTTTCTATAAAAAAAATAATACGAATTCTAAATATTAACCAACTGCTACTTGGGTCGTAAATGCATACAAAACTAAACGTTGACCTAGTTTACGTATTTATAATAACTAACTATAGCATATAGTATATGCTATACAAGTCATGCATTCTGTACTGGAAATTGAGCACATATTGTATTGGAAATGGTATTTGATTAGGTTGCTTGCTTTACACTGTTAGCTGCGACACGCCAATGCCGAAATGCCAGGCATTTAGATGCATGCGAGCATTTTGTTAACAACAAAGGTTAGCCAACTGGTATATAATTTACTATTAACTATAAATTATAAAATAAAAGCCAAGTTAGATGAGGTGGCTTGTGTTTATAAGCATATCCGTTTATATTTGTGTACGTGTGTCAATAGGGCGAAAGTACGGTCTTGCTGTCTCGTCACCGATTGGGAGATCTTGATTATTAACGCCGTTTGTTCACGCGCTCTATATACTTAGTTTTGTTGAGCGCACGATTTCCAGCATTGGGATCCATCATCCGTTTCCAATCGGTCTGCCCAACAACAAAGCCAATTGCACGCATCTTTTTCTGGGCACGCTTCTCCTCAATGTCCGCCCAGCGCACCTAAAACATTTGTAATATTTTGAGTAAAATTGTTATAGTATAGTTGGATTTTATGTACTTACGCGTTTCTTGCCGTCAGCACTAACAGTGGGCGGTTCCCATTCATCCAATTGCAAATAGTCGGCCATGCTTGCGGTCTTGCGCTTTTGCATTAGCCGCTTTGTGCCATCGAGACGTGCTGAAAGAATAATTTGACGGATATTAGGCATGAGTGGACACTGGCTGCTTCAAACTTGACGGCACTTACCCAGATTTTCCTCCGTGGTATCATTTTCCCACTTGCTTTTCAGAAAGCCGCACTATACACAACCAACACACATGTCAAAAAAAAATTGTACAATAAAAGATCATTGAGATTTGTATCAGCAAATGTAATACACAAACAGGCACAGCACACAGACAGCACAGGCCCCAAAAGAAGAAGATTATGGCCACAATGGTGCAAACTAAACCATTTTATTGATGAATGGTCTGAGACTTACATCGTTAGCCGCATCGGCGCTGTTGCTGTCCTCATCCTCGGCGGCGTCAGCGGCAACGGTGGCAGCCTCCTCGGCATTGGCCTCCTCACCATTGGCATTATCATCCTGAAATGAACAAGCCGCAATAAATCAACAGGGGTTTGCTTGACCAGCGTTTCTTTTGCCATTTACTTAGGTACTTAATTCATATTATTTGCAATTCGAGCAATTCGATCAAATTTGATTCGATTGATATATTGGTACAACGCAATGCTAATTGTATTATTGATCAGATGTACAGTTTGATAATTGTGTTGCCGTGTATAAGCATATATTCAAAATATACAGCTACATAAATTTGTATGGACGACAACAGAACTTATGTACGTATTTTTGGAATATATAAATATACTATACACACATATGCATATATATATTGTTGAGATATAAATACATGTATATAGGAGTAGCACATACAATGCATTCGCAAATAAAGTTAAGTAATTGAGAGATGCTTAGATTAGAGAGTTGTCATGGACAGTTGCTTAAGTATGGCATTGCCAACTAAATTATACTCGTGCTTAGAAACTACAGCTGTTCGAATATATAATTAAACTATATAATTATAAAGTATTATTAACTATGCAGTGTGCACAGCCTCGCACAGTCAGTGTCATATACACTGTTAGCCCCAATGCCACACTCACACACACACACTTACTCACACACAAACACACACTCAAAATCACTGATGGCCAGCCAAATGGACTGTGCCTAGGCAGTGAAATGCCTTTGTGCCTGGAGCAGTGGCCGTGAGTCGCGTGGCTGGGCCATGGGCTGCATTAAAGCATAGTTACCGTTGCCATATTCTCAACATCTTCCATTTCAACGACATTCTCCAGCAGAGACGACACATCCAGCTTAATGTAGTGCAATGGCGTTGTACACCAATTGTCTAGAACAGCACGTATGTCTTCTTCGCTGCGTTGATGACTGTTGCGGCCCAAGCACGTCTCCACATCACAGTGCATGTCAACTATGTAGGGCTGTCGGCAGAAGAAATAAAGGGTTCAATCAGCATCAAATTGAGCGAGACAGCGTGATAGAGAGGGAAAGAGAAGAGACTTATGGATAGAGAGAAAGAGAAGGGGCTGCGTACCACAAAATTGGAGTCTTTGGCATGACAGTAGAACTCGTTGAGTGTACGCAGAGAGTTGTTGTTGCAGTCGACAATTATAAAATCGTAGAGATTATCGCTTAGCGTCTTCTTATACGATTTAATCAAATATTGCATATAAGTATCTTCCATAGCATCATCATACTCATAGAGTAGCTCCTTTTTCGGTATCTACAATAAAAAATGTATATGATTTTTAAGAAAAGCATTTATATTAATATTCATCTGCTGGGCAACGCGCTCACTTTTTTGCCAGACTTGGGACACTTCTCCTCATAGTCATTTTCAATAATAAAATAATCATCGACGCTGAGTATGCGGGGACTGGCACCGCCCATTTCCACTTCCTTATCTTTGATTAAACGTGCCACATAGGACTTGCCACAGCCTGGCGGTCCGCGTAATATTATACAAATGCGCTTGGGACGTGATAGGCGTCCCGGCGGTAGAAGCACCTCGTCAATGGATATTGTATTGCGATTCTCATTAGTGGGTACGCTCATCTCCAGGTGAAGCGCATCTGTCTGCTCGGGTATCTGTTGATTAGCCGCTGCGGTTGAGGGAAACAGTGCGGCTGGCGGATCGCCCAGCATGCGACGCTGCGGATTGGCCGGAAAGGCTTTGCGTGGCTGCTCCTGCTGCTGATGTTGCTGTTGTTGCATTTGATTTAGCTGCTTATTGAACTTTGGAGGCGGCGGCGGTGATTCCGATTGCGATGCATCCGCCAGATTACTTATGGATTATGGTTTATGATTAGCGAACAGGGTATATTAAGAAATCAATGAAACTTACTCCTCGCCATCGGATATGTCCTCGAGATCATCTGATTTATCAGCTGCCCGCTGTTGGTCACTCAACTAATTGGATATATAGTAGAGACATTTGTTTATCCCTTAGGCCAAGTTGCAGCGCGGTTAGCAAGCTACTTACCTCGTCGCCGGGCAGCATTAATGACTGCTCATTTTGTGGCAGCTGTTGCGACTGCTGTTCCTGCAACAGGCGCTGCCGATTCTTATTCTTCTTTTTGTTTTTCTTCCTGTTGTTAGAACTATTATTGGGATTGCGATTCATGGGTGGCGCGCCTGGTCCAGAGGTTAACGACACACTGCGCGATGCATGTCCATAGTCAAATGTAACACCAGGTCTAAACTCCGGCAGAGGTGCAGGGCCCGGGCCTGGTCCGCCGCCCATACTCATACGATTAGAAACGCTATCAGCCGACTTGTGTCCATAGTCAATAACCTTGGCGGCGGTGTTGCTGCTGTTCTGATAGTCAAACACTTGGATTGGACGATAGACGGGCTCGTTGGGACGGATATTGCCGATGTGCTCCGCGCTGCAACGTTGCGTGACGCAGTGGCGAGTTTGGTTTTTTGGTATCAATTGTTTAACATTTTTGTCAATTATTTTGTTATTGTTTTATGTTTTGTTTTTGTTTGTTTTTTTTTTTTTTTTTTTGAATTTGTATACATATTTTTTTTTTGCGATTTTGTTGCTTATTTGTTGTATTTTAATTGGTTTATGTTTTTAATATTAAACCAGAAAGAAACACTTAAACTTTTACATATATATTGCTATGTTCATGGGGCAAGCAATTTTGGCTACAAGCTATTTACATAACAGGTCAAGGTAGTTGGGTCGAATGACAAATTGGGAGTACATAAAACTTGTTCACTTGGCACTGTGTACAGAAGAAGCATGCTGTAAATTAACGGGGCGTGGCGGGTCGGGGCGGGACGGGGCCCGGTGACCCTGGAACAAAGCCATGGACTGTGTCCAGGGCATAGGAGATTCTGGACAAGTGCAAAATTTTTCATGTTTTTCTTTTTCTTTTTTCTTTTTTTTTTTTGATAATTTATAGAACGGATATCATCGGCATACCGAAGTGAACATATCCTTTAGACTGATTATGTATCGGGTACACGATCTGAGCAATAACAAAATTAAAGTATATTTAGAAGGAAGCCAAATTCTTCAGCAACGCCGAAGCTTGCACAGCTTCTTATTTGTCTCTATTCTATAAAACGGCTCTCATAAGACGTATTCCACGGCTCTAAAATACCTACTACTTATACGAATGTCAAGTTCCAAGCACAGAAAACGAGATAATCTATATCATGTTTGAGTTCTTATATAATATGACAAAGATAGTAAGCAGACAGGCTCTCGAAACGCAATTTTATTAATATGCACAGACAGGCAGACTAGGTTTTTATTGGATCAATTTATTTCTTGAAACAGACAAAGTTATCCTGACTTATTTTCCTGACTCTATTCTGGCAGAGGGACTTATTACATTTTCCCAATATAAGCAACTCTTTAAGAGACGCCTCGGAACCTATTAATTTTCTATATTTCTCTACAGATCGGACCACATTATCGTATAGCTGACATCGTTCCATAGTTGAGTTTTCCTGATATCCAGACCCTCACCCAAAGATTGACCAAAGACGGACAACTCTATTATAAGGTTACAATGGCAACGGTAAGTCAAGGGTTAGGCCTAATAAACATGGACACTCTCGGTGGCTAAGATTACATTGTATCGCATGGCGCTTTATGGCTTTAGGGATATTTGTTCTTCGGCAATCCGAAGATAACTCTTGGTATGCCGAAATTTTTTGTCAATTACACCCAAGTGTTATTGTGCATAAATTAAGATAAAATAGCTTTATCAACTAAAAGTTGTATATATGTATATATAAGATATATCAAAAGAAGTTCAATTTTGTTTACTCTCCAAATATAAGTGTGTGTATAAAGCTTACATGACTAAAACAATGCTTCGAGTGGGAATTTTATAAATGCTTTCGGTTTTTTGTTCTCAAAATATGAATAAAATTTGTGTAAATATATTTATATATATTGGGGGCTTGGACATAAGAAATTTAGCATTAAGCATCATGATGGGGGGCACATCTCTTGGGGGCAAATATACTTTCATTATGGGGCGTGTCACTATATAGAATAAACTCATAAGTCGAACTAAATACCAATATGCTCACTTGCTCTCAAACATTCTCTACCCACAAGGAGTATCCAAAAGTTTTGGAAACTAGCGGACGAACGTTCCTGAATGGGATATCGGACTGTATAAAACACAATTGAAAATTGCAGACAACTCCTAAGGTTAACTTAAGTTGATGCCAGGAATAAAACAACAACAAAATTGGCCCCTTTAGTTGATTAAATATTGAAATGCACGCAACCATTATATTTGATACTTAAAATCCATTTATTCATCATCGTATTCCATGTATTTTGGTTTTTTGTCTCCGTGTAGATGTGCAAATGTATATGAATATATAATTGTAATTATTATAATTATTATTTATGCTATTACATAATATTTTGCAAGAGCCAAGCTTCGATTCTGTTGCGTCGTCGAATCTCTAAACTTGAAACAAACAAACAAGATGCAAACTCTCACAAATTCCCCATAAAAAAAAGTATTATAACAAAAATCATTTCAATTTAATGCAACTAAATTCGTTGTTTTTACATTGAAAACAAAACAAAGCAAATATGAAGAATTCAATTTTGATCAAATTTAAGCTAAATTTTCAGAACTTAAAAATGATTTAAGAACATTTACTTGGATGATATACATATGCAGAGATATTGACGTTAAGTTTGATAATGAAATTCAGAGATTTATTGAAGGCCCACTTGACGTATGCATGTGTGTGTGTGTGTGTGTGTCTGTGTGTGTGTGTGTGTGCGTGTATGTGTCTGTTAATCCTCTGTTGCCTTGCCGCAGGATCTAGATTTATAAATGGGTTCGGATAGGATTCAAGAAGAAGGGCACGTATCTAACGGCTGCACTTTTCTACTCCAATTAGCTCGACCTGGGTCCGCGCTGCTGCTGCCCGTGTCTATAGCTCCTGTTCGAGGGGTCACCCCCACCGTGGAAGGATCGACCGCTATACGGACAGTTCGCAATTTAAACAAATATATATCATTTGCGTTTTACGTGTGTTTTGTTTTTTTTTTTTTATATGTTTTTATATTGTTTTTTTGTTAAGAAAGAATTTTGTATGTAGCAGTCATTGAATTGATGCGCCATTGGGAATGAATCAAGGGACATCGGAGCAATGCCAGTTGATATTTATAATATTTTTGTAAGTTTAAGTTTAATTTTTTTGTGATTTTAATTTGTATGTTATTTTTATATATTTTGGGGTGCATAAAAGTAGAAGAGAAAAAGAGAAAACGGGTAAGGAATCGAAATTCCAGCATTAACGACGAGATCAACAAAATGCCGGCACATGTAAACTACAAACATAGAAACGTATAAGAGCACAGTTGGGGAATTAATTATCGGGTCGTCGGTCTAGTCTAGTTGATTGAAGCGATATATCTCAATTATTTCATTTGGTTAGCTTGATCGAGAATCGGTTTTAATCGAACAGCGCTCAGTATTGTTGAGATTTCTCACTAGCATTCAAAATGTTTACTATTTATGCTAACTACAGAAGCTATGTCGCATATTTTACACAATTCGTATCAAAGGTTTTGAGGAAGATTAATAACATAGGTAA
This sequence comes from Drosophila lacicola, assembly GCA_035045355.1. NCBI lineage: Eukaryota > Metazoa > Arthropoda > Insecta > Diptera > Drosophilidae > Drosophila > Drosophila lacicola. Next base: position 30,553,337 of record JAWNPB010000148.1, read on the forward strand.
AAACATTCGGAAGGTAAGCAAAATAATTGACAAAGACTTGCATAGTATTTAAAATTCGTTTAAACAAAGTAAAATCGGGCTGGATATTAAATATGACAAGAGTTTTCAGGGGGGGCTACAAGCATTTAGCCGTAAAGTTCGGTTAGTTTATATCCCAAAATACGGCTCAAGTTTGTATTTCCTTTTAAGGAAAACACACTTTAGTTTTTAATATAAAATTTCCATTTTGAATGGATATTTAGAAGGAGTTTAAACTAAACTTCGTTGCGTGAAATGCCTCATATAAAAGCACCACTAAATGTTTTCCTAATGTTTTTGGCAATTTCGATTGTATTAACTAAATTCTAACCAATCTTTTAGATTTTACCCACAAACATGGAACACACATACATATATCTATATATATTTCAATACAGTTGAGACTCGAAACGGAAAAGTTTGGCTTTTTAACGCGGACATTGGCCAGAGCATAGACTTCTACTTTTACTTTGCAAGCTAACGTGTTAGAGGTTTATGTTTTTCTTAGCTTTACAAAAAGTTTTGAAATTCTAAGATTTTAGGAGAACAGGCCCTTTTATAGACAATATCGCTCTATTTAGATCGCTGAGACCCGTATCTTATTTCATTCATTTTGTATGTATTTGAATTTGAGTTTGAAGCCATTTGAACGAATATTCAACTGTTGCCTATTCAACTTTGGAACCCCGATTTCACCAGTCGAAAATGTAACCCATACAACCCTGAAGTATAGAAACTATAAAATACATCTCCAATAAATAGTTTGAAGTCGATCGGATGAAAAACAAAACCATCTTAAGGTCCCGTCTTATTTTTTTTTTACTTGGAAACATGGAAACAATCGGATAGCTTTTTTATGTACATTTATATACTATCTGTTCGTATTACTTATGAAGTCAATATAACTAGATATGATATATTATATTATCAATCATATATTTGAAGGTTTGATTAGGGTATGCAGGACCCGCTCGATGCGGAAGTCGAGCTCACCCGTATGCCGATTGATCTATTGTGTTGCCTGATAGTATCAGACGTGTGATACTAGATATAATAAGTAGTTTTATGGTCGAATCTTAATATTATCTCTTATATTAAGCTGGCAAGCTCAAGGTTTGTTGCAAAAGGAATAATCAAACCCCGACTTAAATGCTAAAACGCATCAAAGGGAATAAGTTCCTAACTAAATCAAAATCCCAACAGGTCAGAGCGGGAATTGGGATAAGCTTAACTTTATTTTCACTCGGGTATTAGTTCACGGACAAACTGATTGGTTTATGTTTTATTTGCTTCTCATTTGTTTTTCTTGATATTCAGACGGAAACTTAGACTGACAGGAGTTCTCCCTGGTGGTCGTTATTTGATCAAATTCATTTAATTTTATATAGACACAAATAAAAAAAGCAAATAGAAAGAGAAAGAAAGAGAGAAAGAGAGAGGGAGAGAGAGAGAGAGAGAGACAGGGAAAGAGACATACGATTAAGCACGGTTTATGACACATACCCATCAGCCCATGGCTTGTTGTTGTCGTTGTTTCCTGCGTTGTTGAAGTTGTTTCTCTGCTGTCCAAAGTTTTTGTGTCCTTTGCCACGTGATCCAAAGCCGGGTCCATCATCAAAACTGGGCGCAGGCGGCCCACCATTGCGTCTGAACGGATTATCGTTAAAAGAGTTGTTGTTGGGGCCATTGAAATTCATATTATTGGGACCCGGACCGGGCCGAAAGTTGCGCTCGTTTGGATTATTGGGACCTGGGCCAAAGTTGCGCTCATTTGAATTGGGTCCGGGGCCAAAGTTCCGATCAAAGGGTACAGGTGAATTCGGTCCAGCGGGTCCGCCAAATGGCCCGGGACCGCCGAAGTTTGGACCTGGTCCTGGTCCAGGTCCATTCGGCCCGCAAAAATTTGGTCGAAATGAACCCGGGCCGGGACCATTGCCACCAGGTCCATTGCCACGGAAATTGGGTCCGAAGTTTGGTCCACGATCGTTAAAGTTTGGTCCTGGCCCATTGAAATTGGGATTGTTGGGTCCGGGGGGACCAAAATTACGTCCGAACGGTCCAGGCCCGCCGCCAAATGGCCCCGGACTCCGGCCTGGTCCCAAGCCCTGGCGTCCAAAATTGGGACCGCCGAAATTGGGTCCATTTGGCGGACCATTCGGTCCGCCTGGGCCACTAAAATCAATAAAATTCGGTCCCATAACCTGGCCACCACCACCAGGTCCAAATGGCGGGCCGATTGGCCCATTCGGGCCAAAGACATGTGGGGGTCTTTGATCGGGTCCAAAATCGCCGCGATTGCCACCATCGTTGATGGCTGGACCAGGACCAGGACCGGAACCGGGACCAAAGCAACCAGCAGCGCCATCGTCCGGCATGTTAACGGAGTCCTGGGGATCAACTTTCTGGTGATTCTTCTTGCGCTGCCACTCGGCAAAGGACAGGGCACGGCCGTCATTGCTATTGCTGTTATTGCTTTTGCTGCCGTTGTTGGCATGCTCAGAGCGTTCATTGGACTTCTGTTCCTGTTCCTGCTGCTGTTCCCGTTCGCGACCCTGCGCCTGGGCCAAGGCCTGCGACAAGTTGTTCATAAACTCGGGATCTTTGAGCGCATTGGTCACATTATCTGGCAGTGCTTCGCTGACAGCCGACAGCTCCTTTTTCGACTCGCTGCCGGCGCGTTCCAGTGGCTTATCAACGACCACATCGAACAGCGATGGTATCTTCTTGTTATTATCCGCGCCCTTTGACTGGGATGCTTCGGCCGGGGCAGCAGCTGTTCCGTCGGCAACCAAATCGAGACCTGGTATGCCGTCACTCTTTTTAAATATGTTCTTCATGGGCGTATCGACCGCAGACTCTGCTTCCGTATCCTTCGGTAATTCATCAACATCATCGTCATCATCATCCAGGGAGATTATCAATATCTTCTCCTGCTTGGTCTGTTTGGCAGGGTTCGATGGGCTTGCCACAACATCGGTTTTACGCTTGCCAAGTGTACTGCTTGCAACTGGAGTTGTATCCACATTCGGCGTCGGCTTCTGTGAAAATTTAATCTGGCTGGCCGCCGTTTGTTGCAAATTTGGTTCTTGATTTGGCTTTGGTAACGATTTTTGAAGCTGTGCTGGAGTCTTTGGGGGCATTTGGTGCTCCTTGCTAGGGAGTGGCCCTGGTTGCTGCTGCTTTAAGTCCTTTGTTTGTGGTTCTCGTTCTGGTTCTGGCGAATAGTAATGAGAATCATCTTGATCTGAGCCGTGCGGCGACTCTTGTTGTTTCTTCATTTCGCGTATTGTCACTGGTTCTGGCGAATAGTAATGAGAATCATCATGATCTGAGCCGTGAGGCGCCTCTTGTTGCTTCTTTATTTCGGGGCCTTGGTTCTCGTTCACGTTCTCCTCATCAGAATAACCTTCACCCTCCTCATAGTCGCCATAACGAGCGCCAGCAGTCTGTTTTTGTTGATAAAATTGTGGTGGTGGTTGTTGTCGATTTGTTTGTGGCCCTTGTTGTTGCTGCTGCTGCTCCGGCTGCTGCTGCTGCTGCTGTTGTTGTTGTTGCTGCTGTGGGTTTTGCATTTGACGTCTGCGTCGCATTTGCTCCCGACGCTCGGCAATGCGGCGTCGCTGCTTCTCAAACTCCTCCTCATATCGTCTATACTCATCGCGATCCGGATGATTGGCATTGGCGCGCTTCCAATCTTCGAATTGTTTCTCCCATTGATTGAACAGTTGATCAAAGCTGGCCTCGTCCAAGTCAGGTGCACGCTGCTGCTGCTGCTGCGGTTGATTCTGCTTGCCCTGTTGTTGCTGGTTAAAGTTCGGCTGATTTGGACGATTGTAGCCGGAGTCGTTGAAGTTATTGTTACTATTCTGCGGAGGGCCAAAGTTCCCTCCGCCTTGATGCAGCCGATTTGGTTCCCAGCGGCCGCTGCGCCGATTGTTGTTATTGTTGTTGTTGCCAAAGTTACCAGGGCCAAAATTATCATTTGATCCTTGGCCGGGGCCATTATTGCCAAAGTTACCGCCGTAATTGCCACTCGGTCCACCAAAGTTACCCGAATTACAAGGTCCCGGTCCCGGTCCCGGTCCTGCGGCATCATTATCATAACTACCCGAACCGGGGACAATTCCAGAGTTCGGGCCACCGCGAGATGTGCCAGCATTATCGCCGCCATAGGGGCCTGGCTGTGCAGGGTTAAATGGATTGCTGCGATTCATGTTGTTGTTGTTGCTGTTGTTGCCAGGGGGCGTGTTTTGCCAGCTACGTCGGTTGGCAAATTGATTGGGCTTATTGGCGCCTTGATTAACGTTGCTGTTGTTGTTACTATTTCCGGAGTCATTGCCCTGCCAGCGATTGTTTCGCCCTGGTCCCTGTTGTTGCTGTCCCACATCTGGCGGTGGCCCATCCCAGCGAGGCCGCGAAGCGGATGCTTCATTTATGTTGCCTCTATCAGTGCCCTTGTTCGGTGGTCCTTTTGACCATGTAGCATCCATTTGATTAGCCGACGAAGACGACGGCGGTGGCTGTTGCATAAACGAAGGCGGCGGCTGCTGTAAATTCGGGAACATGTTCGAGTCACCAGGATTGGGCGCCTGATTATAGCCAACGGGTGGCATTTGGTTGAATCTGCCTGGCGGTGGTTGGTGCTGCCATTGATTTAGCGGCGGTTGTTGCTGGTGATGCATCGGTTGCTGCTGCTGCTGCTGCTGCTGCTGTTGTGGATGTTGCTGGTAGACTTGCGGCGGCGGCGGTGGCGGCTGATTGTACATCTGGGGCTGTGCCATTATTTTACCAGGCATCTGGGTCTGCGAATGCGGTTGCATTTGTGGCGCCGCTGGCTGCATCTGAGGCTGTGGAAAGTATGTCTGTGGTGGTTGTGGCTGCTGCACTGGCATCTGTGCACCCATTTGAGCTGGCGGATAAACGGGACCAATAGCAGGCACAGCCGATGCCACTGGCGCTGTGGCAGGGACCACATTGGGTACTACAGGCGCTGCGACCGGTGCAGGCGCCACAGTTGGCACAGTGTTAGCAGCTGCCGCGGCGGCCATTTCCCGCTTGTACTGTTACCATGCATAAAATAATTTTATTACTAATTGGAAAGGTTAGCAACGAGCACAACTTACCTGTTCTCCATACTGTGCATGCCACTTGGCGTACTCCTGTTGGTAGGTCTGCCACTGCTGCCAGTGCTGCTGCAATGCGTACTGCTGTTCCGGCGTCATCGCCGCGTACTGAGCGGCCGTGTATTGTTCATACGGATTGGTAGCAGATTGACCAGCCCCAGCGCCCATGTAGGTGCCGGTAGCACCTGCAACCGTAGCAGCAGTCGAAACAGTGCCTGCGGCTGGTGTATTGTCGACTGGCGGTGGCGGTGGTGGTGCATCGGGCAGTGGAGGCGGCACTGCCGGTTGTGGTGGCGGTGCAGCTATTGGCGCAGCTGGCACCACAGCTGGCACCGCAGCGACTGGCCATTGATTCCACATTGGCGATATTTTAAAATGTACGTTCTATATTGCAATTCTCTGATAGTCACACGCGAATAGTAATTGTTGTTAATTGTAATTGCACTCTGATTGTTGATCTACTTACTTTTAAGGTTGCTTTGGCGCGGTTTTATATAATTTGTGCGGTCTGTAACATTGACAAGAAAACCAAAACCGAACATAAAGAAAAGAGCACGCACTCACTTCGCCATTTTTGGCTTGAAAACTAGAGATGAACTTTGAGAGGGATGTTGATATCGTATCGCTGATACAATACTGCTTGTTCTTGCCTATCAGTGCAATTGAATGCGATAACAGTTAGAGATGGACTAGCATCAGAGAATTATAATAGTTATGCGGAAAGGTTACACGCCACACACATTGTCGATAGATTTGAAGTAATTTCTGTGCTGACCTGTGTCGTCAAGTGTGTCAGTGCATGGTTTGCTCCTATATTATTATTTTTAAAAGCACAATACCTGCAGTGCAATTGTTCATTGTGTAAAACTCATAGCCCCTTATCCAACTAACACAATTATTATAAATATATTAAAATTGATCATTATCACATTTTGGCTTGCTTGTTAATATTTATGACGTAGTTCACCAAAACGAAACGATTTGTGTATCCTCTGAAGCACTACCTTGTAGTTTGAATAGTTCATGGCCCCAACACGTGCACATATAAAAATTGCTTTTATTCTTAGTCCGTGCTTACAAATATATATGAGCGAGTTAAAATGAATACAAGTAGCACGAAAATCAAATATCTTGTAGCAGACACAACAGCGTTTATCAATGCAGTGCCACTGAATGTAAGTGGATGCATTTAAACACAATTTTTTGTTTTTAATGTTCGATGGTTTATAGGAATATGCGGACAATGTGCTAACCGTGCCGGAGGTGGTTGCTGAGGTGCGCAATAAACGCCAAATACGCCGACTATGTGTGCTGCCATTTGATCTGCAGGTGCGAGAGCCGCGCCCAGAAAGTGTTAAACACTGCGTGGAGTTTGCCAAAAAGACTGGCGACTATGCGAGCTTATCTGGGATTGATTTAAAGGTGATCTCGCTCACGTATGAACTGGAGGCGGACACACTGGGCACCGAGCACCTGCGCAACGAACCAGTTGTCTCGCAGGTAATTGCATCCAAGGAGCAGCCAGAGGAGATGCAGGATGTTAATAACAAGCGTCTGGTAGGCTGGTACATGCCCGAAGGCAACGAAGACGATGAGGGAACAGAAGAAGATGAGGAGTACGATGCCAATGAGGCAGGCGACGATAGTGAACAGCAGCTGGAAAAAAGCAGCGATCATGTAGACCATATTAAGGAAGCCATTGAAGCGCAGCTGCAGGGCAAACAGATACCGAGTCCAGACAGCAAAAAGACAGTCGACAATGGCGAGGACGAGGAAGAGGAAGAGGAGGACGATCTGACACAGGAGCAGCTGGATAAGCTATTTGAGAAACTGAAATGTGCGCCATCCGCGGACGAGGAACGGGCAACTTGCGATCTTCTTGTGGCGGAGCCCAAAGAGGAAGACGAAGAGGAGCAGCCAGGCTGCAATAATAACGACGCCGCCGACGAAGACGACGACGTTGGCGACGATGGCTGGATAACGCATTCAAACATCAAGAAGGCCAAAAAAGCGCTCGAGGGCAAAGTGGAAACAGATATTGTGCCGCCAGTGGCGTGCATGACCACAGATTATGCGCTACAAAATGTGCTGAAACAGCTGAATCTTCAGCTGGCCGCTCTCAATGGACGCATTATCAAGCAGCTGCGCACCTACATACTGCGCTGTTACGCCTGCTTCAAAACGACAAGCATCATGACCAAGGTGTTCTGTCCGAACTGTGGCAACAAGACGCTGAAACGCGTGGCCGTCAGCCTGGACGAGAATGGCAAACAGGTGATACACATAAACACAAGACGTCCCCTTTCGTCCAAGTATAAGAACCAGAGCCTGCCACGCTTCCAAGGCGGCAAGCATTCGCGCAATCCCATTCTGTTTGAGGATCAGCCCATGCCGCGCCAGATGCCGTCACGCGTGGCCAAAACAAAGACAAATGCCCTGGATGATGATTATATTGCCGGCTTCTCACCGTTTGTGATGCGTGACGTGGACTCAAAATCAGCAATGCTGCGCTCCAAGGGCAACCTAAAGGAGTGGGCGCGCAATAACAACTTCGAGGAAGATCGCAGACGCAAGAACTACAACCGCTTGTATAAATAGTACGGAATGTTATACTACATATGTATATGCCACAAACGTATATGTTGTAATAAATAACTCCTAATAAAATCTAAAAATTAAATTTCATTAAATGAACGCTAGGCTAGGTATAATAATGCCAGGTTTATCGGCCGGGTAACCGGATATAAGCTCGGACTTTCTGCTGCAACATAAGGAATCTATGCCAAGTTGCATCAATACACATTAAGTGATACAACTCTAATAGCCTCTGTGCATTCAGACTGATTCGATGCACGGTTTCCAAAATGCTCCAACCCGCTCCACAGAGCCATCAATAACAGTTTACCCCTTAACAGAGCGAGAGAGACGACGTATGTTAGGGAAAACATGAAGTTACGATCAATTTGTAACAGACTTTAAATTGTTAACAAGTTGCGTTTATTTTAAATTTAAATGGCCTAGACCTGTTTTCAGATCCGTTTAGAATATATATTTACAGCTCGAGGCACAACTCGTTACCCGGATAGGCAGGCAGATTCAGCTCGTACTTGCGCTGCAGAGCTGGCGGCACAAAGCGTCCGCCCAAAAAGTGATGCTTGCCTTTAAAGTGTTTGGCGCACAGTTTGGGCGCCGTCAGTGAGATGAGCAGCGTTGGCTCTAGGTCGCAATCGTTCAGCTTACCCTGCTCCACATCCCAGCCACTGGGTATGTCCACACTATAAAAATGTAATGGGGTAGCTTAGTAGGCATATAATAGAATGGGTAATGCGCTGCAGTCGCACCTGGCTATGGGCAGCTTTGTTTTCTGTAGCAGCTCCACCACCGACACAAAGTCGGCGCGCACCGGCGGCTTAAAGCTAAAGCCGAATAGTGCATCCACAATTAAATCATAACGATCGGCAGCTTCCTCGACGCGGGGACACTCGGTTATGCTGCAAATCTCCATGCGCTGGCACTGATGTGCCAGATTCTCGTAGAGCGGCTTTGGCGTTGGCTTTGGATAATATATGGCGGGTGTGTAGCCCATTAATGCCAGGTGGCGAGCACAGACAAGGCCGTCGCCACCATTGTTGCCTGGTCCGCAGCAGACAAGTACACGGGCAAAGTCCTTTGCCGGAAAGCATTTGGCCACGGCGTGAGCACAGCTGAGACCGGCTAGTTCCATTAGCTGATCCACACTGAACTTGTACTCATTGAAGAGCTCCAGGTCCACATTAATGGCCTCACTTTGATTTAAATATTTCAGCATGCTGCTGTCGTCGTTTCTGTTGCTGCAATGACAAAATTCGTTGCGTTGTGTTTGTTGTATTATTTGTTTTGATTTTACGATGTTTGCCGAAATGAGATGAAATCGGGTTCGCAGTGAGGAGCCAATTGCCAAGCGGCCTAACTTGGCAAGTTGCAGTTGCATGCGCCAAAAAGCCATATGCTTTATCACAGTAAATGACTTTTGGAAATTGAGTATTTCAGTTCAAAAAATGGGCAACATAAATTAAAAAATTTTTTTTTTTTTTTTTACTTTTTGCCTTTTGTTTGTAAATTTGATTTTCTTATCCCAGTAGTTCAAACAAATGGATATTTGAGCTTTTACTTGTGTCTGGTCACACTTGATTAGACCGCCATTTTTTGAACATGCGCCAGCCAGCACCTACTTTGTAAGTAGAATTTCACTGCACAGTTTGCGACTTTTCGCTCAGTTCAAATAATTTAAACAAAATTCATAGTAGACTTCAAAGATATTTAGGCGCCGCCTCTAGCCGGCACTATGGCCTGGTTTCGTAGGGATTCGGGAAGCCGTGATAATAAGAGCGTACAGAAATCAACTGAAAGCCGTGTCACCGAGTCGCAGGAACAGCCAGCGGCTTCGGGTAATCTGTGCCGTCTGTTTAACAAAATTGCACATATTACATAAATGAGTACAATTTGTATATCCACAGAGCGACAGGAAAGCAAAGACCAACTAAGCAATCAATTGGAAACTGAGCAAGCATCACAAACTCAACTGACCAGGGAAACTGGGACCTTTAGTTCAAGATTTCAGGGGCTAATGGCACCGGTGTTTAGCTGTTTTAAGGATGATGAGTAAGTATAAATGAGTGACTTTCTATAGACAAGCAACTATATATGTATAAATATATGTATGTATATATATATATACATATATATGTGTGTGTGTGTATGTGCTTAGTCGTCGCTCCCTGGACGTACGTCCGATCAATCGTTACGCGGAGTGGCTACAGAGTCAAATGATATCCGGAGTTCTCATCAATGGCGTCGTCGGCGAGGGGCCAATGATGCGTGTGCGCGAGCGCAAGGCGAACTGCGAGTATTGGCAGCGTGCCGCCGTTCGGCACAATCTGATGATTATGGTACAGGTGGGCGGGGCGCCGTTACCCGACGTCCTCTCGCTGGCCGCACACGCCGAGGAGGTACGCGTTAGCGGCGTTGTCACATTGCCAGAGTTATTCTATCGGCCCCGCAATGTGGACCAATTAGTGGGCTATTGCCAGCATGTGGCGACCCGATGCCGCACGAGGCCATTCTTTTATTATCACATGCCTTCGATGACGGGCGTCGACCGTAAGTTAATGTGTCCGATATGATCATGTTATCCATACATTCGTACCCTTGCAGTGGACATGGTTGAATTCTGCGCCAAGGCTGAGCGCAGCATATCAAATTTTATGGGCTTGTACTATGCCAGCGCTGATCTGGAAATGGGTCAGCGATGCCTTCGCTTTGGGCGTGTCGTTATGCTGGCCTCCACGGCGCTACTTGCCAGCGGGCTAATGTCCGGCTTTAATTGCAGCAGTCTGGTCGTTGTTAATATCCGACCCGATCTTGTGCACAAGATCTGTGAAGCCTTCGATGACAACGAATTGCAGCTGGCCAGAGATTATCAAAGGGAGTTGAATCAACTTATAGAGATACACACACACGACAGCCACATGGAGAACTGGGTGGTTTCTATGAAGAACTGGTTTAACAAGGAGTCTACCTCCCGACAAATCGGAAGTTTCAACGCAGGCCCTGCACGGATTGTTTTTTAGCAAGCGCCCAATTTTACCAAACTGTTCAACAATTCTTACAATGTATCAAAACTGTCGCATAATCTCTATAATGTATATAAAACTGTTTATGCTGACTGACTATCGGACGGACGGACGGACGGACGGACCGACTGATTGATTAACTGACAGACCGACCGACCGACTGATTGCTGATCAACACCGGGATGCTGCATTTTTCAACGAATTTTTTTCAATCATCAATACGGAATTTTACCCGCCTTTAAATTTTGTGTGTATTTTTTAAAATATTTCATGGTCATCTTTAAAGATATATGCGAAAATTCATTTTAGATGTGTGCACAGAATTGTGCACTTGAGTTACAAATATTTTAAAATAAACTAAGAGAAGCAAAGTTAGAAACAATATACACGGGCATCGTTTACAATAACTAGTTTAAATAAATTGCATTACTTGATTGATTTAAATAAAATTGGTAACAATACAACCGAGTATTGAAAGGAAGTGCTATCCAAAGCAGAAAGTTATACAGAAAGTAAAGTTAGTTTTGTTTTTGTCTGAACAAAAGAGGTGAGGTATGTAATTTGAATTAGTTTTTATAAGTTTTCTCTTTTACTTTTAATTTTACTTTTTTGGCAATGGTAATGGAATATATTGTGCTTTTGAATTGGAAAATAATGAGTGTATTAACTAACAAAATATAATAACATTAGTTTGTTTTTCTAACTCTACTTTGTGTATGTACGTATGTCAATATGCTCGATATGATATATAATAGTTGTAACAAATAGAAAAGTAAAAATAATTTTTGGAATATGTATAAGCAATTGGAATAAATACATGTACATAAATTTGCATTTGCAAATATATATAGTTATAAATCAAGAAAAACTGACTAACCAGTGTTAGCCAAGATTAATTAAAACGTGTCAATGTGCAGGCGCTCGTGTCGCAGCTGAGAGGCATGAGTACCGAATCGTTTCTGGCAGTGACCGCACTGGAATCGCCGCTGGCCCTCGTGGACGACCCGGACATGCCGGCTGATGGCGCTTTTGTGTCGGAACAGCTGCGGACATTGCTTGCACTTGAACTTCTCCCAGTCGGGATTGTGGATACGCAGATGGGTGAGCAGTTCGGTGCGTGTTACCTTCGCGACGCCACAGTGCTCGCAAATATGCGGCCTCTCCTGTGCATGTCGCTTCAGATGCTCGCCAAGCGCATTTTTGGTGCTATATCTGCGATTGCACTGCTCGCAGATCAGCTCCACTTCGTCGCTGGGCGCTGCGGTGGCGGCCGCAGCACCGGGATGCACATTGCGCATATGCGAACGCAGCTGTTCGTAGCGTGTGAATGCTTTGTCACAGTTGCGGCACAGGAACGGTTTCGGATGGCCCTCGTGAACGCTGCGTATGTGTGCCTCCAGATAGGGTAGCTTGTACACCTGCTTGCCGCACTGCTGGCAGGCGAGCAGCTTGCGTTTGCTGGCAGCCGCAGCCGCAGCTGCAGCGTCTGTCTCCGTCTCTGCACAGCTCATGACGGTCTCATCATCATTTGTCGAATCCAGGCTCTGATTATTAGCATCTACGGCTGCGTCTGCATCAACGTCAGCATCTGCCCCTGCGTCTTTATCTAGCTGGTAATCGTATACTTGATCACGTTGCGTTTCGTCATCCGTGGGCTCAGCTTTCACGAACGGCAACTGCAAAAATGCTAGCTCAGCCCTAAAACAAGCTGACTCAACTGTAAAGAATTGTATATACCAACCGAGTGATCAGCATTTTCAGCAGCAGCATTATCATCTGTGACCGGACGTTCCGGCTGGTCGACGGTCAGGGATATGGTCAGGCGCATCAGCATCTCGTTGCTTTGCTCGGCGACGCAGCAGAGTTGCTGGAAATATTCCACGGCATTGTAGCACAATGCGCAAATGTTCTGAGGAAAGGTGTCCGGTTGCTGAAATACGTCAACGGTAAAAAACTGATTCAACATTTTGGCCAAATTGGGTAGCGCCTTCAAGCTGTAACTGGCTTTGTTCCGCTGAGTGTGATGGCTGTCGGCAGTGGCATTTTGCTGTTGTTGCTCGTTAATCTGGCGCAAGTGGCGCAGGCAAATGCGACAAAGCTGGGAAATATTTGCAAAAGTTAACATAATAACACAAAACCAATTTAATCGTGTTGCGCACGAAACGCACAGCCGTTTGGAATTTAGAGAGCGTTACAGTGTGACCGTTCTATTGAAGACACAAAATACGGCGACTTTGTCCATTTACAAAATCAAATATGACAAGTTAAATATAAATGATCACAAAAGAAACACAATATTATAAGACCATTTAGGATGCACATTGGATACTCCGCGAATGAGTTTTAATTGTTGGTAAAACATTTAACATGTTGCGCTTTCGCCTATCGATATTCATTGAATTATAATCGAATAATCGTAGCCGCTAAATTATGCTGGCAAAATAATTGAATGCCAGTTTTTAGCTACTTCCCGTTTTCGGTCACACTTGCCGTTTGTCTTGCGTTTTCAGTGTCTCAAATTAGCAAAGTTTTAGAAAAACTTTTTGATTAGCTCTTTAGTTTGTACTAAAGCATAGCCATACTTCCAACAATAATCTGATATCGACAATATGGCACTTAACCCACAATACGAAGATATCGGCAAGGGTTTCGTTCAGCAATATTATAGTATATTCGACGACCCGGCGAACCGCGCTAATGTGGTTAACTTCTACAGCGTGAGTAGCGTCCCCCGTTTGGGCGACCAAGTTCCCTAGCTATCCCCATCGTCACTTTCAGATACTAAATTTAAACAGGATACACACATTTCTGTATTAACCAGGATATGTAAAAACAAAGGCTTATTCACTGTGGCTGGCCACACGGGTGACGCGCAATGCGCCCTTGACAATTTGCCTCAAACATAATTTTTGTGCCTGGAGCTGCAGCGACAAAAAGAGCGCGCAAACAAATTTTTGTTATTTTCGGCGCTTAAACAATGCAGTTTAGATTAAAGATAAATATTAAATATATCTCCATAAATGTGGCTTTCTCGAAATTTCGTATAAAAAGTATGACACACACACACACACACACACACACCTTCTCATATACGCCAACATATACATATATGCACGCATATAGCCATGTTTGTATATACATGCATATACATATGTACATGAATCGTGTGTGTGTTTATGTATTAGTATACACGCACGCACTAATCGAATATTTTCAATTTGTTTTCCATTCATTTTGCACAGGCAACAGAGTCCTTCATGACCTTCGAAGGCCATCAGATACAAGGAGCGCCAAAGATACTTGAGAAAGTGCAGGTAAGTGCTGCCATTTACATTAATAATCGAAAGAGGTGTAACCAACTTGTTGCCATTCCACAGAGTCTGAGTTTCCAAAAGATCACGCGCGTAATCACCACAGTTGACTCGCAGCCCACATTCGATGGCGGCGTCTTGATCAATGTGCTGGGCCGTCTACAGGTGAGAATCATAAGCGAGCAATGTGTTCGCCAACTACAGAGATGGTTAGGCATATGTATATGATTATATGAATCTATATATATATATATATACATATGTATGTTTCGTGTATCGTATATATTGATGCAGACCGATGAGGATCAGCCGCATGCGTATATTCAGACCTTTGTGCTCAAGCCTGTGGGCGTTAGCTTCTTTGTGCAGCACGATATCTTTAGGCTTGCGCTGCACGATGTGTAGCCAAGCAGATCGACAGTAAACAACAAGAACAACAACAACAACAACTACAACCGAAACACACTCAGAGAGCGATCCTGGCCAGGCAAAGTAAACAGCATATTGTTGCATCTAATCGTAACAACAACAAACAAACCAACAACATTGACCTACTAAATGAGATTAATACTTTTGTATAATTGTTCTATTGAACCATGCTAACAAAACTACATGCACACCAAACTTCAATATATGTACATAAATGCATACATACATACACACACACACACCTGCTGCAGCAGGCCCTCTGTTATCCCGGCTCCAGCTCATTGCGATCATCGTGTCTTCTTTCTACTCTACACTCTGCGCATGGGTTGCCTTTGCAGTCAGGTTATTGTTAAAGTCTTAATACAATTTAACATATGTCAATTAGTGCATGGTTTTTACGACACCGCAACAAAAACCAAGCTTCTAATTTTCTTTGTTTGTATTGGAACAATAATATTTATATTACCTTTGCAGTCAAGTTAGTAAATTATAGTCCGTTGCACTCTTACTTTAAGTAATAGTCATGAGCTACACAGCTAATTGGGCTTCTTCCCTACTTGCATGTTTTCTGAATATATGATATGATATGTAACAAATGCTTTAGACTGGGAATCACTCGGTTACTTGTCTTAGTCCAATCTTTATTTTCAAAATGTTCTTGATCCAAAGTATGTTTTTAAAAATTACATATTTATTTATGAAAAACATGAAGAAACGGCTAACAATAATGATATTATCCTCTTAGGGAGAGCCTTTTCAAATATTCCTTTGATTACTGTTAAATTGAGATCAAGTCTGCAAATTTATATCCATTGGTACATATTTTCAACAAATGTTTATTGTATGAATTGTATTTAAGATAAACAAGAAATAGAGGCAACATACATATATATATATTCTGCAAGGCAACGATCAACAATACATGAAATGGTTGACATTTGATGTCTGCAAGGGTATGCCAGGCTTCGGTGCGCCGAAGAGCGAATTTCTTCTGGATTATTGGTGCATTACTGACACTCTAGTTGTTTTTATATTCCTCTTCTTTTAATGCTATCCCTTAACTTTGTATTTGCACGCGTTTAAACAAACATTTTGCAAACGTTTATATTTTATCGTTCTATTTCGAAGGCATATCGTATTAATATTAATTATTTTCAAACATTTTTCAGTGCGATGACGATCCGCCACACGCTTTCTCTCAGGTGTTTGTGTTGAAAGCCAATGCCGGTACCTATTTTGTTGCTCATGATATTTTCCGCCTTAACATACACAATTCTGCCTAAGAAAGCCACAACAACAGCCAACAACAATCACACCAGCAACCAGCAACCAGCAGCAACAACATCCAAAGATGCAGCCCTAGATCAACACAACTACGACGACAACTTAAAGAGACGGTGTTGCATATTTTCTCACGTCAATCAAGCATAAAAAGCATACAAAAAAAAAAAAAAACACACAATAAAAATTTAAATCTAACTACTTTAAACATGTAAAAGCGCTTTCGAGCTATTTTTGATGCTTTCCATGTCAGCGGCTAATTGCCGCATGTGTATGTATTATGTATGGCTGTGTGTGTGTGTGTGTGTGTGTGTGTATGTGTTGGGCGGGCCTCAGCCTAATTATAATCACATTTGATGCATGTTGTAGGCTTATATTTTTTTATTGACAAGAACAATTACAAAAAATGTCACACAAAATATGATTAATGCAAAGGACAAAAAACAAAAATAAAATATGTGTAAATGAGTGAGACCAGAAAAAATTTGCAAAATAAACGCGTTTTTTTATCGTTTTCTTTTTTAACTAACCTTGTGATTTAAAAACTGTATGAATGTAATGCGTTGTTTTTTTTTTCAAAATTGGCAAGAAGTTTATATGTTAATTATAAATATGTACGTATGTACGTATACGTTATTTTTTTAAATGCAAGGTCGCTGGGCGAACATCGATAATATATGTAATATATATATATATATATATCGAAAATTATTTTACTTATCCCGAAATGTGAAGATAGCATCGAACCCAAACAACACACCATTCACAATAGACAGCGAAGCCTTGATCAGCGCCAAATCCCTTGTTCGCGTACGAAACGAGAACTCCCAGGCCTCTATTATGAAGACGCCGCTGGCCACAAACAGGGCGCAGCCGAGGACACTGAAGAAGATGTCTATGCGCTTATGTATTGGTGCACGCATTAGGACGCCTTTTATGAAACAAGATTTATAAGCATCGCTCTATATATAAATATGCAAGTATGATAATGTTCGGGTGCTCACCTGCAAATACACCAATTACCACTATAATGTAGCCGGTGAATGTGCCCGTTGCCATGAATGACGTCATAATGTCGCGATCGTTGAAACTGTAGAAATGCAGCACGAGGCAGGCGATGGAAAAGGCCTAAGGATAAATCCGATTAGTATTTATAAAATCCATAAGGGCTTATTCTGAATACCCGACAAACGCTTTACATTTTCAGACTCTGATAGGGTTTATAGAATGAAAAAAAAAAAGGCTATAACTTATTGAGGGTATTCAGGCATAGCTTGGTTATCAGGCAGAATATTTCGATGGTTTTTTAAAACTTTATATAACTGTTTTTTAATTGTGATATTTCACGTGGAAAAGTTCACTAAAAATTAAAAAACAAAAAAAGGGCAATCTTTACCAATTCCAAAAATTTAATCACATTTAGGCGACCTTTCCGTTCACCGTGAGACATTCTCAAAAAAATAATTCGAATCACACGTTTTCAGTTGCTTGATATCCTTTTGAGCCTTGGGTTACTTCGGGTTACTTGGATGCTGTTCCGGCGACGACGCGTGTCCACGACCAATGTAGAACGATCACTGAGCTGCCATCGTTGGCCCAGCGAATATTATGTAAATTTGCACATTATGATTTATGTTTTGCAGTTGCAGCAACAACAAACAATGGTCGCATAGCGAAATGAGCGCGAAATTAATTAATTACACTCGAGAATCGGAGGAAAAGGCATTTCATTTTGAAGTGCATGCCGCCTGTCGTGTTCTTTAGCAAAATGTTGACAGAGCCAGAGACAGAACCACAAATACAGACAATCATGAAAAACGGAGACGGAGACGAAGATGACAGATTACAGCGCACTTCAGTTTAAGTAATACGGCAAAATATTCGCAAACTGAATCTGAATCTGATTGAGTCAAGCTGCAGCAGGGACGACTGTGATTCTTATTCGTTCACCATTCCATGCTGCATAATTGAAGGTCTCTTAATGGAGCACATGGAGCACATGGAGCACAACCCTTTGGGCACATCTCGGCTATGTGCTAGATTTATAAAATAGTTTTCCATTCAAATCGGAACATGCAACTGCATAAGCAATAGTTTTTGTTGTTGTTTTTGTTTTGGCTAATCTGTTTAAGCTCTTATACGGATAGTAAGGTGATACGTTGCTATAATCTATAAAATTGGCGTATGCCTCCCTGTTACTAAGGCAGAGCGTTGCATCAGATCTAATAAATAAATATTGAGGGTTTTCATAAGCTACGTGTTCTGATTGTTATATAGGAGCTGGTATTCATATATATACATATATTGTTGAATACCAGCTACCATATACATATGTACATATATTATATACATATGAGTATACATCAATAAAATGCTCCATGCATAAGTTTACTTTGGATACTTTGAACCTAGACTCCAGACATAAATATAAATAAACACATATTATCATTCACATATGTAATTGTGAATGGCAGTACTTGTTTATTATTTATTTATTTTTGTTTTCGCTATCAGGTATTTAAGAAATATATATAATTTTCATATTAAATTCAGCCCTAACTAGATATGCATAGCTAATGTAAGTGCTGGGCACTTTTTATACTCATAATCGCTGCTACTGGGCTAAATTGAAAATTATTCGCTTTTTGTTTCTAATTCATGGTAATTACAGTAATTTGTTAGCTTTTGTATTTTCATTTAATCACTGCGATTTATGCAGCTGTAAGACCTACATTAAACTTTAAAAGGGTCTGCTCGATTGTGGGATGCGCTTCAGATAGATCTCGAATATTTTCGAATATGCATACAAGTCTGGATTGTATGCTCTTAGCTCTATTAAAAAAACTAAGATATTGTTGATATTTCATTTCATATATGTAAGTATATTTCTTGACACGCAAGTGTAATGTTTTAAAAATTTGCGTTTAAGCGGCTTGCGAAAGGCAACTAACTAAGCTTTAACTAGTAGGTAATTAAATACTAGCAGAGCTGTAGTCGGAAGTGCCCGACTAGTAGATACCGTGCCCAACTGTTCTTTTCTTCCCAAATTAAATTAAAAGAACGAGTCTTATTGAACATTTGGGTTTAAATTCGACACCTATGTATAAGCGTATATATACCAAGACTCAAGGCGGAAAGAATATTGAACTTATATGGGACAAGAGAAGTAACGCATATTTGCACAGAACCACAATGACCCTTTAAGTCATTTTCAATGGTTAACTGGTATAAAACGGATAGTTAAATGTAAATGTAAATGTAAAATTATATACTTAGCATTTGATGTCGACAAGTTGTTCGCCCTGTTAGAGAAATTGGACCCACACCAGGTTCGAAAAGCATTTACAGCGGAATAGTTAGAAGGGCAGGTAGCTTTAGCTTTAGCTTTAGCTTTAGCTCAGACTTGGAATGCAGTTCAATCGTTAAGTGAATCTCAAATCGACACAATGCTGCAGCGCGAGCTGATCTCATTCGACAACGAAGTGTTCCGTTGCTATATAGGATGGAGTGCGCTCTTGGTTCTCAAAATGTTTTCCATGAGCCTAGTGACCGGCCTCTGGCGATTCATAACTTTGGTAAGTTCAAATATTTAGTTATGTATGTATGTTTTTGGTGCTGTCAGTATGACTCGGCGCTTTCCATACACACACACACAAACACACACACAGAGAAAGTGTTGTTGCCGCCGCATAGCACTGTTAGTTATCAGTGAGAGAGCCAAGTGAGAGCGAGCGCCAGAGAGCAACATCAGCCGGCATACATATAATAGGAATTTACGTCGCGCTCACGTCAGTTGATAGTTTGCAACGCACAAAGGCGGTTCCCAATTGGCGACTGAAAGAAATACATAAAAATTAGAAACAATCATGAGTCTGGAACTACTTACACTAACCAACCCGGTGTTCAAGAGCTATACGTTCTGGACCGGTGTTCTGGTAATTAAAATGTTGGCTATGGCTCTACTAACGGCCATACAGCGCTTCAAGACCAAGGTAAGCGAGTGGAGACGAAGGATTAGTTAGCTGCTGGGTCAAAGTCCGGTCAGCAGGTGAAAGCGGCCAGATAATAAACATATTTTGACTTTGTTTGTTGCCTTTCAGACATTTGCCAATCAGGAGGACTTAATGTCACCAAAGCTGAAGGTTAAATTCGACGACCCCAACGTGGAACGTGTTCGTCGGGCACATCGCAATGATCTGGAGAACATTCTGCCATTCTTCATAATCGGCCTGCTCTATACACTGACGAACCCCAACGCCTTTCTGGCCATTAATCTATTCCGTGCCGTTGGTATCTCTCGCATCGCCCATACCCTGGTTTATGCCGTCGTGGTGGTACCTCAGCCGGCACGTGCGCTCGCCTTCTTTGTGGCGTTGTTGGCCACGGCTTATATGGCACTCCAGGTTATCGCAGCTGCTGCTTTTTAAGCGGCTGTTAATATACGTATGAGTTACTCATTTTTTATAATAGTAAAGTAAACGTAGGCTGCAGTAGCTGCATATGCACCGCTTTTTTGCACGGGAGAAGTAGAATTTTCGATAATTGCGCCAAATCTTAACTGCATGTTTGCTGGCAACACGAATAAACTTTTTATTTTCTATTATTTTGGGTTACTATACATATCATAACTTTAATTGTTTTTTTTTTAGCTGATTATAAATATGTACCCAATCCTTTTTTTTAATGTGTATAATGGGTAAGGGAAAGTTGTCAGTTCAAAGTTTAAAAGCTTGTTACAAGCATGACAATAGTTACACTAAAAATTGAGTGTCATGCTGGTATGCTAAAATTGAGCACGAAACTATCGTATAAATATGCATTGCGGTCGCCAATGATTTAATAAATTAATTGCTTAAAAAGTGGTTACAGATATGAACATATGAATAATTAAATTTAAATGGCTTAATCACAATGTCAGAGTGATTAAATCATATTAAATTGAAGCACAAACTGTTAAAAATATCGCAATAACAATCGTAAATGGAAACGGAAAAGCATCGTTGCTTTACTTGTTTATCGATATATATGCATATATGCATATCGATTGTGATACCACCACCTCCTAGTCGATTGTCGGAACCCGTCAAATTAGAGGCATATCACCATCGCTTTGGTTCTGACCATTTTTTATATATATATCTATTTTTTTTTTGTAACAAATAATAAAGAATTACTGCAATGAAATTTAATGTGACACAATTAACAGCTGTAGTGCCTGTTTATTAAACGTAAATCGTTCAAATCAAAAGAAATTACGTGTAATTATATGATACGTTATTAAAAGGTATGTATTTCTATGTGTGTGTATGTGCATATGTTTTGACGTAGTATGCCAGGCCCAACCTGTTCTGCCTTGAGGAAAATCAAAATAAACACATTTCAGCTCAGTCAAGTTTGTGAAAAACTTTTCAACATAAACAGAGCAACTCATGTGACGCGAAAAAAAGAAATTTCATGTGAGTGCCAATTATTGTAAATCCCATTTGTATAGCGTTTTGACCAAAACAAGCAAACAATAACAGTAGCGCAGCGAGTACAAGGATTTGCATTTGTGTGTGTATTTATTGTGCACGCATACATACATATGTGTATACTTTTCAATATGTATGTATGCCTTTTCATCTGATAGGGTAACCGCTACACTTATATGCACACACATATGTACGTGCATCGATGTATATTAACGTATGGTAAATATGTGTGTTGAGCATGTACATACGTTTTTGCTCGTCAGATGCAAAGTACGCTGCTCATTGGGTGAAGCTAAAAGCTTGCCTGGTGGCTCTGCCCCGACTAAAAAATACATGTACAATGTGTGTACAATTTGATTAGCGTCAACGAAGCGAACGCTTAAGGTTCTGGCAGGTACGCAACACTTGATATCCGGAACCGATTGACGCTTTTAGGTGCAAGTGTTGTCGTTATCTTTAAAACATCACGCGTTTTACGTCTTTTTATTTTTATTTTTTCAAACTGATCTCCCGCTTGTAAACGTTCAAAAAACCATAATGATGCAATCTAGGGCGCTGTAATGTAAACTTTAGACCTGCAGCTGTGCACTGTAGCAAATTTCACTTAGCGTATAGTATACCCTGCAAAAAGGGTATCACAGAGACCGATGTATACATATGTACATACTTATGCATTGCTGCGAAACCAGGAAATCGCAACCCGAGCCTTAGGGTTCGAACCGTAAACCTGGCTTTAATCAATTTATGTTAATGTACTTTCTGCATATTGTTAAACTGAGAAATGTTCACATACATATACGCAGCCACAGGGTAGCTGCTAGGCGAGTGCCATGCGTTTCGTTAGAAATAAATATTTATGACCTGCTCCAAAGTGTATTATATCGGTATATTATGTTTTCAATACTCTGGCTATTTAAATTGCAAACCTTTGCACCTGTTTACAATGCCGAGTTCGCTGTTATGGAGACTGCATTAACAGTTCCACATATACTATATGGGTCATATAAGTACATACATTAAATATATACATATATATATAAATATATACGTACGTATATTAACACACGAATTCAACTCAAGTACTAGACAATTACCTTTGATTACGTCTGCTGCGATAAACATGCGTGCGGCTAAAACGCAATATGAGAGAATACGACACATACATATGTACGGAATACATGCAAATCTATAACTATATATGTATGTTCATTTTATCTTTGAAAGGAACATAGTGTATAACTAGCTAAGTTCATCGCCTCATATTTTAGATGTCACCTTCTCATCTACCCATCGGAACTTAGAGTTGATGTCAAAGTTAAATAGTCAAAGTTATTAGTTCTACATTTCAGAATGAGCCTTGAGCCGAGAACTAGAGTTTCGCCGTATAGCCTATGATTCCCCCCCAGAATGCGTGGGCTTTCCGAAAAGTGTTAAGCGAATGTTCACAAAGATCTTGAAAATGAATTTGAAGCCGATTGAATGGCAAAAAAAAAATGTTCCATACAATCGTTTTTGCAACACTTGCGAGTGGGATTTCCCAAAACCTCCTCCCAAAACCGCCTGCGCTTACGTCCCATAAAGCATCGATTGAAAGTTGTCGGGTTTGTAGCTCGGGTTTAACAAGTCCAATTTATTAACTTTCAATTCGTGTGCTGCATCTGGAGTTATTCAAATCCTAGAAGTCGACACTGTCGATTTGGGACCTTCGAATTTGAAATATATATTTAATATATTTCCAGAAGCCATGGTGGCAAGTGTCACGCGTATGTAGTTCCACATTAAATTGAAGTTAGTTTAGGCACAAATTCTAAACAGTTTTTTTGAATTCTTAGGAGATACGAACGCATTCGAGCGGGAAGCTGAGCTGAGACACTTTTGTGCATTGGCCGTTTATGTTGGGAAACGTGTCCACTATTGATTGGCAGTTGAGTATTTGTAGGTTTTCCAGAACCAACCTCCCAGTCCAGTCCAGTCCAGTCCAGCCAGTCCGCGCACGCCCTCTCGGAAAGACAAGACACGTATACGCACACGTACACGTACATAGACCCGTTGGCAATTCGCCGCAGTTGTGGGTTCACACCGGCTGATGATAATATCTATAATTGCTTTCCTTTGTTTCTGTTGTTTTTGCCAGTTGTAATAGGTATGCTTTTTGTTCTTTCAGCGCGTGCGTTTGGACGTCAAAGTAAACACAGCAGAGCCCATACAGAACAGAAACAACAGTTTGAGGCACATTTGTAGACGGTTGAAGAGTGTCGACCATGGAGGCAGCAACAGCGACTCTGGTTGGCGAGCCACAGTTGCCAACGGCGCCCGAACTGCCCTCCACATCATCAAATGGCAGCAGCAGCAGCAGCAGCAGCAACAACAACAACAACAATTCACCCACAAATGGGTCGGAGCGCGTAGATACGGACAACATTGGCTGGGCCAGGAATCCTGCTGACGCCACATCTGAGCTGCGCCAGCGTGCAACATCGTATTCTTTCACGGGCAGCGCCCTGGCCAGTGGCAACTTTGCAGACATCAAGGAGCCGGTCGCAGCTGAGGCGACTCCGTCGTCAACATCATCATCATCAGCAACTGGACCGGCTAACGAGGCCGGCAGCAATGACAAGGACAAGGAGCCCAGCGAGGAATCGCTGTACGAGTGTAATATCTGCTTGGATACAGCCAAGGATGCGGTGGTCAGCATGTGTGGCCATCTATTCTGCTGGCCCTGCTTGCATCAGTGGCTGTTGACGCGCCCCAATCGCAAACTCTGCCCTGTTTGCAAGGCAGCCGTTGATAAGGACAAAGTAATACCGCTTTACGGTCGCAATAGCACACGCCAGGAGGATCCACGGTAAGTTCAATAATATTCTGCGTCTGCAAGTCGATAAACTAAAATTGATTCATTTCACTTTTTCTTTAGCAATAAGGTGCCACCACGTCCTGCTGGCCAGCGTACAGAGCCCGAGCCAGCTCCTGGTTTTCCGGGTTTTGGTTTTGGGGATAGTTTCCACGTGTCCTTTGGCATTGGTGCTTTTCCTTTTGGTTTCTTTACATCATCGCTTAACTTTGGCGAGCCGCGTCCAGCTGGTAAGTACATTAAAATGTCAACATAAAAATATATTTACTTATATATACCCCTCATTGTGAATATTTAGCGGCTAATCGCGGCACCACACAGTACGACGACGAGCAGACGCTGTCCAGACTGTTTTTGTATCTCGCCTTTCTCTGCATCGGTTGGCTGTTGTTTGCCTAGCAACCTGTCGACAAGGCGGCCCTTCAATAAACAACAATGCACCCCAACAACAAGAACAGCAGCAACAATAGGAATGACTACAGAATCAACACAGCAACAGCAACAGCAACAACAACACCAACACTTGAATTTGGAGAGCATACAGAAAGCCTCAATTATGTATGAGGAGCACCTTTTAACCGCAAAATTTCTGCAATTACGTCTCCTTGTAATTTCACAACATGCTGTCTTTAAATTTTAATTTCCAGTTTTACTTTCCATTTGAATTGATATTTTTTTTTTTTTTTTTTTTTTGATTTTTTGAAATTGTACATTTTGTTAAGTTTCGGCGGGGTAAAGTTGCAAACATCGTGGAAAGGATTGCTGCGCCCCGATGCTAAAGTTTTGATCGTCAGCGCTACTAAAGTGATCACTTCTTCAATCCCGTTGCATATACAATCCTTTCTTCGTGTACTTTAATCGCTATTGATGAAAATGAAAACGACATTTACGAACATGTATTGTATAAAATAAATTAAAATATACAAACAACCAAAAAATAAAGAAAAGACAACTCATCTTCTTACGATTATGAGTGCATACAAGCATGTAGAAAAACAAAAACAAATTCGGATTTTATATTCTATGTACAATGCCCAATGAATTATGTACGCAGTTTCAAGCTTTTGCGTTTAATATGTATATGTGTGTAATAATAAAATATAGTTAATGGCAATGCAATTAATCCGTGTTTTTCTTTGGGGGACAAAACTATTGGCTATCATTTTTGAGATCGAACTTTATTTTTCCGAGTTATAGTCGGTCCAAAATTGGACTATCTCGGGTATTTTTCGTCAGATTTCGGAATGATATACCTCTTTCGACTCGTATGGAGCCGGACTTTTGATGCGCATTATTTCTAAAGTTTTGTCAATGTTAATAAAATTCACAAGGGGTAACATTACAAATTACTCAAATATCGGGTTAGTTCTGAACCGAAAATTCTTGATTCCAATCTATTCAATTACGTAAGTTATTCAAATTCCAGTGTTAAAAATAAAACATCTCGTATTATTGCGTACAGTCAAATAAATACATATTTTATGTGAACAGTTTTGTGTAATTGATATGGAGAAAACAAGTTAAATAAAAGACTAGATCATGTGAGATTTTTTAATATATTAAAATTTTTATTAATGCATTTCAGTGTAAAAATTAAAATGACACATTTTTTCCTTACGTAAATTTCACATGTTTCTTTCTCCCTTACTTGCTCTCGTTCTTGTCCTTGCATTTTGTTGAACGACAAATATAAAACAAAATACATACATATATGTTTATATGTATATATACACACATATATGTATATATATATATATATGAAATTAAATCATCAATTGCAATCATTTCATATAAATATAATTGCAATTTTATTGTTTTGCATAATTCACTGTTCATCCTTGCTTTGTTTGTTATTGTTTTCAGTTATCTGTATATCTATTTATAAATTTATTAATAATTGATTTAAGCATTATTATTTTTGCTGATGATGATGCTGATGATGATTGTTGATGATCTTATTTAAATACAGTGTAATTTTACAAAAAAAAAAAATAAAATAAACAATTAAATTTTCTATTTAGCAAAACCCAAACATAACTTAAGATGTACCATGGAGTAGGGGGTGGGGAATGGGGGCATAAAATCATTACACATGTCCTGCTTTTGCACATAAGTATATTTAGTAACTCTATGTATACATAGATAGCTTACAACAAATTGTTATTGCATATTGAAAACTGAGTTGAGCCAAGAGAAAACGAATTAAATTGAATCGAAATATCGCAATATGCGAACCTCTCGTGCTTTCAGTTGGTATATGGATCGTTTTTCAATATAATAGATTTTAGACACAATTGATATTCGTGTAGTATGTGAGCATCTCACATGAAATTTTGGCCTAATTGTTGGGCAAATCAGATTTGTCCATAATATGCCAATTAATCAGTTAAAACCAATTGCGAATTACAAGCGCATGGCTCGAGTTTGAACGGATTTTAAAACTAAGTAGCTCTCCGATTGCTTTGTGCTTTGATTAGGTACGACGGGAATAGCTAGTGGTACAGGGCGGCAAATGGGCAGGCAATAAACAAACAAAAAAAAAATACTAATATTGTCTCAAAAAAAAAAAAAATAGATATTAATATATATGCATGTAAAACTAAGATCTTAAGGTGGTTCCTAACTTGAGTGTTAGCTATTCATACTGAACGGATTTTTTTTTTTGTTTTTTTTTGTTTTTGTAAATATCGTAATTCAGATTCTTATAATGTGTATAAAATGTGAGATTTTTGCATCAAATCAGGTTGAAACAAAAACCAAAACGAAAAACAAAATCGAGCATGAACAAAAACACAAACGCTAAATACATCGTGTGTGTGTGTGTGTGTGTGAGTGTTGTTTCTTTAACCTTTTCATGGAAACTGTAGTTTAATTCATTTATAATGTTGACTTGGAAAAGGATCGCAGAATTACGCATGATTGAAACAAGTTGGCATGGCCGTAAAACCAAATCTAGCTGCATGCCACATGCCACACTTGGCGGCGTGTAATACTTTGCATCTGTTAGGCACTATTTTTATTTCATTTTCATTTTCGTTTTTTTTTTTTGTTTTACTTTAGTTTACGTGTCTCTGCTTCTCTGTAGTTACACTTATGTTTTAGCTTTATTTAGTTATTAACTTTCTCTTTTTTTCTTTTTTATAAATCGGTATTTCTTGTAATATGTAATTGTAACTGTTTCCACGATTAAAAATTTTTTTTAAAATAGTATTTGTTTTTCTTCTCGATTTTTAATTAATTATTATTGTTACTTTTTTCCCCTTTGCAAGTGAGTTTGTGTTTGTGTTTGTGTGTGTGTGTGGGTGTGTGTGTGTCGTTTATACTAGTGTTTAACCAAAGTTCTTCATCAATATCGCTTACTATTGTATTTGTTTTTCATTATTGTTTATGCCTTGTTTTGTTGTCGATAAATGTACAAATTTCCCTTCGTTTTTTTTTAGCGCTCTGCATTTCATTTCGTTTGATTTATGCAAACACTTGAATTGAGTTTTCTTACTAACAAACAAAAAAAAAATGCGTATTTGTTTTAATCGTACAACAACGAAATACTTTACATTTATAAATATGTATTATACTTTCTTTACCTTTGTATTGTTTATAGTTTAGCCTTAGTTACCTACATATACATACGAAAACGATACTATTTTACATTTACAATACATTCCTTTTATTTTAAATTAGTTTTTTTATATATATATTTTTTTTTTCTTATTTTTTTTTTTCTTATTTTTTGTTTGTTTTGTATTTCTTTGTAATTATCGGTGTCATGCAGCAAATGCACGCCCAACCCGACGCAACCAGCCCAAGCCGAAGGCGACCAGGTCCCAGCTGGAGGAGGTGTGCGGCAAGTGGCATTTACGGATACGTTCGCAGCTTTTGGATATGGCATTGGATCGCGACACATGTATCGGATAAAGCCACTTGACGACTACCACCCAGCAGCAGGCCAGCCCATGCAGTTGGTGGGGTAGTCACGACTTGGAGGGTCGCTTATTGTTCTTGTTGTGCGTGCACTTGAAGCCGAGTTTCTTTCGTTTGCTCACATTTGAATTTGTTCTTGGTTTTGTTTTTTGTTTTAGTTCTTGTTTTTGTTTTTGTTTTTGTTTTTGTTGTTTTTAATGCATTTAAATCAATAGTTAATCATTTTAATAACGGTGGATCGTTCGATTCATGCTTAAATGAATTGTTTTACACATATACGTTTTACACTATAGTTACATAAGTATATCGAGAAATAACATCGTGGTTTAACACACACACAAACCTAAGCTGCTCTTGTTGTTGTTTGTTTGTTTGTTTGTAGGTTTGTTTTTAAGAAAATTTGTTTTTCGAGTTTTTTTTCTTTCTTTTGATTTATCTATCGTTGTGCATACTTTCCCTTTTAGCTGCTAGCTCAGTGTGTGTTCTTTTTAATGCGCCTCAAAGGCAACGCTTCGTTTTTTTTTCCCCACCCAATGCACTTCCCTCTCAGCTCGCAGCTCTTTTCTAATCCTAACAAGCTCCTGCCCTCAATTCATCGAAATATGTGTGTGTGTGGCATAAGCTGTAATTTACATAGATAATTTAAAATAACTAATGTAAATGTTACTATACATATTATGATCCATAACTCTAATAGCTATAAACATACACTCAAAAAAAAAAAGGATATATAGATATATATATGTATATATATAAATAACTACATATACATATATATGCACAGTTATTTATATATATGTCGAATAAAATATAGAATACAAGATATACAAACATACGCACGTTTATGTTTGTTTTGTTTACTCAGATGTTGTTGTTTGTAAATTAATTATATTAAACTTTTTAACTTTGATGTTTCTTCATTTTAAAAATATCAGCGTACGACAACTGCTTCGCTTTAATGTATTTTTTTTTTATGTTTCGTTTCACAAAATAAAACATAAAAAAAAAGAAAGATAAACATACAAATTACACACAAAAAATATGTTTTAAGTAACTTTGAGATCATTTAAATGTATTTTTTTTATGTATGTAAATATATGTAGATAAAAAAAATTACTACGCTGACAGTTTCAAACAGGCAGACAGACAGACAGACAGGCAGGCAGACAGGCAGACAGGCAGGCAGACAGGCCGACAGACAGACAGACAGGCACAAGCACAGCGCACAGCACGGCAGCAACACGGCACGACAGCAACAGTTGCCGACAGACAGGTCTATATATATGTACATATAGAAACGCTTTAGCTGAAGGATTGTCTTATTGTTTTCGAAAGGCAATGCAATTCAGTGACAGGTTTTTAAAGTTAGGTACAGCAGGCTCTCTCTCTCTGGCATATAGATATGCATTAATAAATCAAATATAGTACATGCCTGTGGCACGCTTTGTTGTTGTGCGTCTCTCTCTGTGTGTGTGTGTACATAATAAATCGCCAAAGCTAACATACATATACATATATCTATCTATCTATCTATCGTATATGCCTAATCGAACAGCATGCCAAGCCTACAACAACTACTGCTCACAGTCGGCGGTATCGGCCACGTTGTCATTCGCAATGCCAGCGGCGGCAACGGCAGAGGCAGCCACATTCACCTGCCGCAACATGCGCAGCTCATGGGACGTCGCCTCATCGTTTACCTCGTTATCCTCGCCAGCTTTGCTGACGCCCATGCTGCTCAAATTGAGCGCCGCATTCTCAGCGGCCGCGTTCAGTTGCGTGTACTCCTGAGCGGACAGTTTCAGAAACTGCTCATAGGTGGTAAGTTGTTGTTGTTGTTGTTGTTGCTGCTGCTGCTGCTGTTGATGTTGCTCCACGTCAAACGATTGCTGCTGTTGTTGCTGCTGCTGCTGTTGCTGCTGCTTACCGCTGTTGTTGGCGACACAGGCGCTGTAGGGCGGCGGCGGTGGACGGTCCTGGTAATTCACAAGTTGCTGCTGTTGCTGCTGCTGTTGCTGTTGCAACATGTGTGTGTTTTGACGCAATTGTTGCTGCAATTGTTGTTGTTGCTGCTGCTGCTGCTGCTGCTGTTGTTGTTGCAAATGATAGCTATTCTCTGGCAGCACCTGCGCATACAGCACCTCATCCACTTGCAGCGCTGAGATGCCACCGAGTTGCTGCTGCTGCTGCTGCTGCTGTTGTTGTTGTTGATGTTGTTGCTGCTGCTGCTGCTGCGGCGATGTCGGCGATTGTTTAATAGCGGCCGCAACCGTTTCCTGTCCTGTGCCTTGCAGAGTTGTTGAGCTGCAGGCTTCCTCAGTGCTGCCGGCGGCTGTTGCTGCATTGCTGTTATTGTTGTTGTTGTTGTTGTTGCTCTTGATGGCATTATTATTATTATTGCCGTTGCTGTTGGCTGTGTTGCTGTTGACATTGTTGCTGTTAGTTGTGCTGTTGTTGTTTCTACTCGTATTGTTGCTGTTGCTGTTGTTGTTGTTGTTGTTGTTGTTGCTGTTGCTGTATTCGCTGATTTGTGCATTGGTGGGTAACGCGGACAGATTGGGCGCTGCTTCATGCAGCTCATGCTATTCCTTTATAAGGCGATAGATGTGGTGTGTGGTGCCGCTGTTCTGCGCCGCCACCTCAAACACATACGCTATGCATAGCAGTGTCTCTTTCGTTTCTTGCGCTCGCATTACCTACACAGAAAGAGACAGAGAGACAGAGAGAGAGAGAGCGCGCGTGAGTAAGTGTGAGCGAGTGTTAGAAGAAATCTTTCTTCGCTACTCACTTGCAGTATTGTAAAGTTCTCGAGCACACTGTTCATCATATAGCGTTCAGGTAAGTTCTTCAGCTTTTGTATGAAATTGATCATGTACTCGCACATGGGCGAGCGCTGAATGCGGTAAACGTAGCGATTGTTCTCCAGGCGCGAATACTCGTGCTCCACCTTTTCCACAACCTGTTTGCCAAACGAGCAGACAATTGTCGAGCAGACGAGCTCAATGTTCTCATTACTTTCATATCTGCAAGGCAACGAGAATGAGTTACAGAGAGAAAAACAGAGGAAGAGAGAGCGAGAGCGAGAGCGCGTTTACTTACTGGCTTGTAACGCCATAGAAATCGCCCGTTTCACTGCCCGTCGTCACGTCCGTGTTGAGATCCGCCCAACATTTAACCAGGTAGAACGCATTCTGCGGACCCTGCTCGTAAAGCTCTTTGAGACCGCCGGATTTCTCCGGAAATTTGTCAAATATTTGCCGGATGTCAACAGTCTGTCATAAATAAAATATGATAACCATTTGCGAATAATTATACTATATCAGAAACTCACCTCGAGGAGCGGATCGGAGAAGGATGGCTTGCCGCCCAGCTGTACGAATAGATGTCGGTGATACTGTAAGACAGCAGAAGAAGATATAATGTTGTGACAGTGATTGTCAGGAATAATAAATGCCAGCACTTACGATCTCATCTCTTTGGATTTCCATGAAGGCCGTAAACTCGAGCAAGCGGAATTTCTGCGTGGCGATCGCGCGCCCCTCCCATGGCAATTGTGCGGGCGGAATACCAGCCTCTATTTCACCGGAGACCGCCGTCGAGGGCTTGCCGGGCGTATAGGGCGGCTGGGCGAACGGCTTGATGCTGTAATCATAAAAACTATTGGTCAATGCAAATGCGTTGTGTTTTTCTGTTTCATTTGCGGGCGATGCCAACTTACTCTTGTGATGTGCTCGGCTGCAGACCGGGTTGCCAAAATTGCTAAAAAAACATCCGTCAAGCAAGCGTGCGAGCAGGATAGAGAGAGAGAGAGAGAGAGAGAGAGAGGGCGAGAGCGAAAGAGAAAAAACAGTTAATACAAATTGTGAACGATAAACAAAGTTTTACAACACTAAGCTAAGCACGATTTCTTTTAATTTGACATGGTTACACAGCCGATGAGAGTACGCATTAATGATTGAGCGATTGATTGATTGATTGATTCGTTGATTTGAATCGGCGAGCTTACCAAACAATTATTACATACGAATACAAATACTAGTACATGTAATACTCTATTTACTTGTATTATAAACAGCTAACGTGAATTTTTGTTAAATAAAACATACATATATATTTATGGAGATCGGTATATACATGTATAAATATATATTAATAATTGTTGTTGTTGTTGGCATGTAAAAAAAGCAAGGAGTCGATTTCAATGAGCAAGCGAGCGTTGAGCAGGTGGGTTTGGGCCTCAAGATACACGAGCACGAATAAAGAGTAGCGAGTGACGAGTGGCAAGTGGCAAGTAACGAGGGGCGAGTAACGAGTAGCAAGTAACGAGTAACGAGTGGTGGTGAGTAACATTTGGCGAATAAGATAAATGTTAGCTGCCGCATAATGAGTAAGGCAAACGAGAATTAAGCACCACAGAGAGCTAGGATGAAGATAATGGAGCGAAAGTGAAATAGAGAGAGAGAGAGAGAGAGCGGGAGAGAGAAGAGATCGTTGATATTAGAGAGTGCAATGACAGTGGGCTATGACGACATTTAACTCGAATGAAATCGCTTAGGGAAAAGACAGAACGCACGACAATCAGAAACAGAGAGAGAGAGAGAGAGAAACAGATGGGGGGAGAGAGAGAGAGAGAGCGAGTGTACACAAACAATTACGAGTATATACGATAACAACACGCATGATCGCCCGAGCGCAATCAGAGCAAAAATACAGAATTGCAATTCGATCAGCTAATGAGTTGTTGTTATAACTAATGAGTGAGAATCGTGATTCGTGTGCAGTTGCTGTGCGTGTGCGTGTGTGTGTGTGTTGGGGTGTTGGGGGGTTATCGATGTGGATGTAAAGTGAATTTGAGTTCGTGTTGTGGAGTCTTGTGATTCTGAGCGAGCTAAGAGCTGGTGCTGTGGCAGTTAGTTGTTGGTGTTGTTTTTGTTGTTGTTTTTGTTTTTGGATTGTACACCGATGTGAAGTGGCATTTGGCGTTTCGAGTGGTTCGTTTGCTTAGCTTGGATAACTTGAACGGTTGCTTACGCCCGGATACAACGGCGGATGGTGCAATGGCGGCGGTGGCGGCGGCGGCTGTGCCAGCACATGAGCGTCAGCCCCATCAGCCACAGATGGTGACACTGCACCTGTTGTTGCCCCACTTGGTAGCTGCTGCTGCTGCTGCTGCTGGTGTTGTTGTTGCTGCTGTTGCTGCTGCTGGTGTTGTTGTTGTTGTTGTTGTTGATGCTGCTGTTGCTGCTGCTGCTGCTGCTGTAGGTGGTAAACTGCTGCAACGGCCGCCGCATGGTGATGATGATGTGGATGCATATGGCTATGCGTGTGGTGCGTCAAATTGTGATGGGAATGGTGGGCATGGTGGTGTCGTGGCGACAACGACAACGACAGCGACGACGACGACGACGTGGAGGGCACCGCAACGGAATTGTTTGCCGCACCAGCGGCGGCTGCCGGCGACTGTGCAACAGCGGCAGCAGCAGCAGCGGCCGCAGCTGCAGCTGCAGCGGCGGCGGCAGCGGCCACACCCACCTGATGATGGTGGTGGTGCGGATGATGGTGGTGGTGGTGGTGGTGGTGGTGTGGGTGCTGATGGTGGGCAGGTTGAGGCAGATGCTTCGAATGGTGTACGCCCGCCGTCAGCGCCGAGGCGGCCAGGGCAAGATTATTGGCCGCCTGTGCGGAGACAATTTGTGAACTGGTCATTGAGCTCATGGCCTGTAGGGTTTGCTCTTTCTCATTGAGTAAATGCAAGGATACACCATTTGGTTCCTGGAAAACAGAGTTTCAATTTGGTCTCGTGGCTGAGTGTCTGTATGTGTGTGTGTGTGTGTATATGTGTGTGTGTATGTGTGTGTGTGTGTGTCTGTGTCGTTTGTAAATGTGACGACACACTCAAGCATAATCAAATCAAAATGTCGAGCTGCAGACGCCACACAGCTAAGGGAAACTCACATATGGATAACATGAAAGCCACAAACTCTCTTGCTTTTTATTGCCAGACGCCGTTTGGCACCAATACAAGCACACAAGCGGCCTCTGCTGGTGTGCGTGTGTGTAGGTGTGTGTGTGTGTGTGTGTGTGAGATAATACTCTAATACAAATGAACTGATCAATTCTTAAACTGATTCTGATTCTGATTCTGTTTGTTGAATCTGACTGTTGGCAATGGGCTCTACTTGCAACTGAGAAACTCTTCCTTGCTTTTCATGCTCGTCGTAAGTTTTAATTGTTTTGATTATTTTTCTTTTCTTTTTTTTTTTTTTGCAATTTTTAACTGATTATTTAATAGTAAAATTAAATTCACGGCACAACAAATGTATAGATACTAAGAATATATCAGCTATAAATTCATTGAAATTAAATTATATTTGTTTAAATATTTATGTGTGAATTGAACTTTACTTGTACTTAAATAAACAACATGTACTTATGTAAAGCATGTGGACAATAAACGGATGGCAACTGTTTTTTCTATATTTGCTCTCCATATTTGAACCATAGCCCAAAAACATTGTTGCGCCTCTTGATATTCTTGTTGGTCTTCGTATACATACTATACGCAAATATCTATATATGTATGTATATATATTTGTTTAGCACACTTACGACTTTGATTTTGGCTTGAATTTCACGGAGTTTCCGTCTGGCGAGCACTTGGATATGGGAGCTGACTTGTTTACGGGTTCTCGTCTTGCCCGTGCGCAATTTAATGTAACGCGCGATTAGCTCGTTGCGCCCTGTAATGAAAAATAAGTATAATCAAAAAATATACCCAATGAAAACCACAATTAAATAAATGGTGCAATCAAATGTTTACACAAAAGATATTTCGGTTATTAGCTCACAAGTGCACACAAATTACGATTCACATACAATATCTATGCAGACATATTGTATCTGCGGCTGTGCATTCCTGGCATCAGTTTAGGCATTAAAGCGTTGCCTCCAGCCTCCCGCTGCCCGCACAAGTTACGCTTGACTGCAGACTCGAAAGATGCCACATTTGTGTAAAAACATATATAGAAATTTCCAGTAGGTAGTGCCCCAATTGTAGATACCCTGCACTTGATGCCGAACTGCCGTTACAAAGCGCACGGCTCTCTCTTTTATAGTTCCCGAAGTACGGAAGTTGGTAAGGGCTAGATCGAATCTGCTCGAGAATATATCACAAGTAAGAGGTTCTAGTCGGCAACTCCCGACTGGGGGATACACTGAGCCCTCTTCTTCCAACAGGATGAAGAAGCTACATGTCAAGTTTGGTGATTTTGCTGTTATTATTTACCGAAATTGCTCAAAAAACATAATTTCGATATCGATTTTTATCGATTACTTGGAAACGAAGTTATCGAATATCGGAAACAAACTCGATCTGCGCGGGCACTAGGAGGACCTACATCTAAAATTTCAAGTCTCTAGCTCTTATAGGTTCTGAGATACTTGCGTTTATACATACGGACGGACGGACGGACGGGCAGACGGACAGACAGACGGACATGGCTAGATCGACTCGGCTGTTAGTGCTGATCAAGAATATATATACTTTATGGGATCAGAGATGCTTCCTGCTGTCTGTGCATACATTTGCACAGATACATTATACCCTTTTTACCCATATTTAATGGGTTCAGGGTATAAAAATTGGGATCGGAGATGCCTAAATGCATTTGCACAATATCTTTAACCCGCCTTTAATGTCTTCAGATTATTAGTCTGAATATTTTAAAATATTAATGAATAAACTAAGACGTATACATAACATGTAATGTCATTTTGTAGACATTTCATACAACGGAATTATATTTAATAGTATTAATAAGTAGAAGAAATAGATAAATATCTTTACTAAACAAAGATCGCAACAAATTATTTAAATGAAATCAACATTTGTACGAAATTCAGGGAAATTGCTCTGGAAAATTCCAGAGCGGTAATTAAAGTTATTTGGGATATTTAACAAATTAAAGCATTCACAGACATTTTGTGGATTCCAATTAAGTTAAATTTCAAGGATTAAACAAACTGAAATTCTAAACAGAAATCATTCTTTAAAGGCCAACAAATTATGGTCGCAAATAAGGTGCTTGATGAGCAAGTCTGTATGTAGGGGTTATTATTTTGAGCATCTACGACAGCACAGCTGGAGATGCGTTACCGAACCCCTATGGGATGAATCAAATGCTGCTTTCAGCTGTGCGCGAATTTCAATGAAAGCCCGACGACATTTTCACGTGTTGGCTAAATGTGCTTCGTCTGACGTCAGTGTCCTGTTGCCTTGCCATTGCCCCACTGCCAGGCTAGCTATGGAATGAGAGGACGCAGGGAGAGGGGGGGGGGGGATTGCACGCAGCAGGCGACTGAATGGGTGTGGGCGGGTCATCCTTTAGCTTATGCTTGGCATCAGCAGAGCCCCATTCTGCTGTTGCTGCGCCCCGACAGCGATCCAGCTTTTATTGTACACACGCTTATGCGTTCACTAATTACATTCTTGGCATAGTTTCAGTTCTAACCGAATAAAATTATTTTCAGCGACTCAAACCCCGTCGCACACAGCCCAACCAAGCTCACGCATATTGCCGGATCCGGCGCACAAAGTCCGGGCTGCTGCTGCCGGGTGGCTGGTGATGGTGGGGGTTGCTGGTGTGGTTCGTATCGCTGCGCTGTAGGTACGGTTAAGAATTACTGGCGCAAAGAACAGACACAACACCAACACACACACACACACACACACACACAGAGACAGGCACACAGAGACAAAGACACAGTCGACCCACCCACAACCCACTTAATGCTTTGTGAACGCCTTTGGGCCAGCTCAGCCAGGGAGGAATTCAATGAAGCTGTACGGAGCGCAACGGAGTCAGTGATACAGTTGTAGAACCAAAGTCGATGGGCACATCTAAATAATTCATGAACCAGTTCACGCGCAATGAAAATTTCAGCTGTTTCCTTCGGCGCAGATTTTCGAATCAAGCTAGTGCATGAACCAGTTCACAATTATTGCAAAGAGTTCTTAGATGTTTCTTGAACCAGTTCACAAATGCTCAAAAGTGTGCAAAAAAACTTCAGATGTTTGAATCAATTTTAAGAAATAACAGACTATGTATAAAAACAAATTCTTTCAGGCAACCTTCAGGCAGTGCGTGTACATGTGAACTGCTTTAATGAACCAGTTCATAAGTTCATAATCACATTAAAAAAGGAGCGAGCCCTAAAACTTTATTATTTGTGCATTAAATTCACGTAATTAGTTCAGTAGTTCACAGTTCACATGACTGGTTCTGCATGGAAAATTGTTTTGCAACCCTATCACGGAATAGATGCCAAGTAAGGTCCTGAGCGCCCAATTTCTTACCCCCACACCATACACACACAGAGAGATTCTCTCTCACACACACACACACACACACACACACACACACACAAGCGCGAACAAAACGTATATACATACTTTATATGGATAGGAAGAGCCAAGCATTTCAATTTCTTGACGCTTTAAATCTTTGCAAATCGATGGGCCATGGCCCAAAAAAGGAAGAGCTGGAATTCAAATGGAATTTATGGCCAAACTTTGTGTGCGACACAAATATGCAAAGATGTGTGTATGTGTGTGTGTGTGTGTGTGTGTGTGTGCGTGTAAGTACTGTATGTAGTGCGTTATTTTAATTATAGAGTAACTGTTTGTTCAGCTCGCATGACTAATAGAACAGAATCACGCTAAGTGATTCCTCATGATTCATAAGCTTTTGACTCTATTCCAAACGCTTGCAGTTCAAACTATCAATGAATTATCACGTATCTGTTTGTCATTTTAATCGCCAATTTATTTAATGCATTTAAATCAATCAAAAACCGAGAGCACAGTACTGTGGCCTGAATTGCGTACAAGCTACGCCCGTCCGAATCATTCGACATATGCCAATTGAATTGTTGCTATCTTGCTACGAAAATGTTGACCCCGAGGTCTATTGCAGTTCACATCATTTAATTGATACTCATTGATGACGACAGGTGCTGCTAATTGGAGGATCGCAACTTTTCTCAAATACTTTTCATGGTATTCAAAAGTGAATTGTGAAAATCTTGAATGTTAGGACTTCAACACGTAAATGGAGCAAGCACGAGCTGCTCGTGTGAAGATCGAGGCTGCAAACTGACTTTGAATCGAACTGGCTCGTGGCTGGAATTACAATTTGTTTTGTAACCGAATTGCATAAATCTGTACAACGTATTTTAGAAGAAAATATAGTAGATTCAGTCCTAAGTTATTGTTTACTTGACCGATTGACTGATTGATGATCAATGCACAGCCTATACCGTAAGAGATAGAAAGTTGAAATTTTCACTGTAGTCACCTTATGTGGTGAATGTGCACGTTAAGCCGGGGCTTCGGGAAATTCCACCCGCATGTGTGGTAAATTGGCGGAAAACGGTTGATTGAAAGTTTTTTGTTTCCCGTCCGATCGGCTTAAAACTCATTTTCAAAGATATTTGAGAGAATTTATTTTGAACGTGCCACGGGCATGGCCTGGCTATATTATTCGAAATGAAAATTCATGTAAAAATAGATACATAGACACACATACATAAATACCCACAAACAAACAAACATACATACATACACACACATACATACATATATACATACACGTACGCATGCATGCATGCATACATGCATTGGATGCATGCATACATGCAAACATGTATTAATACATGCATACATGTATTAACATCAATATATGTATCTTGCTAAATAGATGATTTATCAAACAAATTTTGAAAATATGTGTTCAAATTATGAGCTGGGTTCAAGAATGTGAATGAGGGAGCCGAAGGCAAGAAGTTGATTCGAACCCTTAAACGAATCAACAATAATTTGATTCTTTGAGTTTTGTAACCCTGGTTAAGACTTTAAACTTTGTACTGAATAGATGAATACTTAAATATCAAAGAGAAGAAATTAATATGTTTATTTGATTTTGAATACACATATGCATCTAGGATTGTTTAACTAATATTTGGATGTCAACAGAAATTTTACTTATATGTTTCGTGTTGGCACGTTTCCATCCCTAGATTTGTTTGAATGCCAGACACATAGTACAAGCACACAAGATTTTATTTGTACTCATATTTAAATGTGACAAAGGTTAATCAGTCAATTGAAGTGGCGCTGCTTTAAACATACATAAAAACACACAAATATACATATAACTATGTATGCAGTCTCATCGAGAATGACAGTAATAGACGCAATTCTGGTGTTAATTAATTGCATTTTCTTTGTACAAAAGTCTCGCCGAGAAGTATTTCGTTTTTGGATATTTTAAACTTGTTTCATTGTTTGCAGTTGAATTCACAAAGGTTAATAGCACAGACATAAAATTATATTAAATTAATTTAATTAAGAGCATAAAACGTGAAACAAAAACGAAATTTCGCATGAAAATCGGTTGAGCTGTGACAATTGGAATTCTCGGGATGCACGTTGAGAACTTTACATGACAAATAATCCAGCAAGTACAATGTTAATTTGAGCAGTTAAATAAATTTGAAAAATCCCAAAAATGTTGACAAATTTTCAACATATGTAGATTGTCTTTCAAACGAATAATATGATCATTTCAAATTGATATTAAAAACAGAAAAAAGCTAACCTTGATAAGTATTTCATGCAAAAATCGAAAAAATTTTGACAAAATGATGAGTGTACATATACGATTTTTTATGGGCTTAAATAAGGTTGCGGTTGCAAAACTGGTTCACAAAGGCAGCTCCAAAACTGGTTCAAATGTAGCTATTAACATTATTTAAAAATAAATATTGGCACTGTTTTGCAGCACTGGGTTAAAGGCTGAAGCCAAAGGCACGCTGCTCAACACTTTGCTACCGGTTTCTAAGCTGCTGCTTTAAATTTAGCTTTAATTAGCTGAATCCACTGTTAAAAATAGCTGAAAACAGCTGAATTAGCTCTATGAGCACAAAAACAGGGTTCTTTATCTTTACTGATAACGAAAAAAAACCGCTAAACCAATTCAAATTTGAATTTTTGACTTGATAAAAGCCGAAGGTAGCTAGAAAAAAGCTAAATTGGCAAAACTGTTTGTAAGCACTTTGAAATAGTTGCTGCATGCATGTTTATTAAAGGCCCTTCAGGTGAGTTTTTCCCAACAAAAAAACTGTTTACATAACAAGAGGCACATACACATGCCTGGGGCAACATTGAATCCTGCGGAGCCATTTTGGCTACTATATAAAATCAGCGGCCGAAGCTAAGCGGGGAGGTGCCTCCATAGCGCGAATGTGCACACACACATGTTGTGTGAGTGTGTGTGAGTGTGTGTTGATGTGATAAGCCGGCTAAGTCGCCGCTAGCGGAGCCGCATATTTGTGGCAGCAGCTGGGGGCAGCGCGGCAGGCATAAAGTTTTCGGCCACAAATTTCACAGGAGGCAGGCACCACACCAAGCCCAGCCCAACACGCAGTTGCCCCCTAGAACCAAGCGCTGCGCGCCGCTTGCTGCATGCAGCTGTCCATCCGCTTGTCATGTGTCATAACCAGCCCCCCAGTGGGTGTGGCTGTGTGTGTGTGTGTGTATGTGTGTGTTGCATTCTCAGTGACTATGCAAATATTTGGAAAATTAACAACCAAACAATGGTTATATTTTCACACATAACGCTGCGGGGACGGCGACGTCGGCCGCAACCAGTGCAACCCCGCCCCGCGCCACTCTCTATGAACCCGCTGATTTTGGGAGGCACGTCAAGCTTTGCCGATATTTAGTGGCCAATGCAGTAGTTGTCTCGTGTTTAGCCCGTAACCAAAAGCATTTTTCCAATTTCCCAACAACAACGCGTTTTTCTTGTTATTCGCTTTGCCGGCAGCGGCAGCAACTCGTGCAGCTGGCGAACGTCAAGGAATTTTCAGAGTGGCTGCATAAGCCACGTGTTGGCAATAAATAAAAGTTTAGCCGCCTCTTGTCACAATGTTTCGCATATTTAGCAAGCTGGTTAAGAGAGAGAGAGAGAGAGAGGAAGACCGGGAGAGAGAGAAACAAATCAATTGCAGTAATATCAGCTAATGCGGACAAATAGAGGATTATTGCTGAACTGGTTAGCATTCAACTACTCGAAACAAGTAACTGGATCTAGCGTTGTATATGGACGATTTTAAGAAGCTTAACATTTTATACGGAAGCTACCTTTTGGGCGAAACTGAGCAGGGGTTGGGAAAAACGGGGCGTCAAGGTTTTTGTGGAAAAACATCAACAGCAACGCAGATGATAGAGCTGTGGGGCTTAGATGTCTGAGCGTCGGACTAGCAAGTAAAAGGTCACTGGTTCAAATGCAATTTTTCAACAGTGCTCATTTGAAATTTAAATAGCTTGCGCTGAAAATATGACAATAAATATGGAAAACAATCCAAGCTCTCACTCTACCTATTAAAACTATGATTGACATTCAAATTGTTTACTTTTTATTATATTTTCTATGTATTCACTTGCAAGTATGGAAAATAAATGGAAGAAGATTGTATAAAAATGTCTTTCAAACGATTCCTTTCAAATGAATTCTTACCTGGTTGGATATTGCAGGATCTAACTCATGTGAAGAATAACTAACTGCCAACAAAGGTATATGCTAACACTATGAACAATTCAACAAATCACTAGACTAGGGAGCGAGGGGAAGGGGGAGTGTGCTTTGAATAGCTAAACACAAAACGATTCCCCTTGTCGGGGCGCTGCAATGAAGGTGTCAGCTCGTGCTCGGGGCTAGGTAAGCCAAAAAGTGAAAAGTGAAAATTAATTACTTGCTCAAATACAAAAACAATGGCAAGCAATGGACACGGACACGGACACGGACACGGGCACGGGCACGGACACGGACACACGGGGCATAACTTGAGCCGTTGCCGAAAAGCAAACAAAGTGTGCTTCCATGCAACAAGCGCCAGCAGAGACAAAGGACGAATGGGCGGGACGGACGGTGCGGAAGCAACTGTGGGCAGAACTGGGCGAGTCCGAGTATAAAATGAAAACAATATCCTCTGGGACATAAATTACAAAACTTGTTGTTTATGCGTGTAGACGTCTCAAATAAAACACACACAGGATGCGACTAGCAGCAGCAGCAGCAGCAAAGCATTACCAGGCCGTGCCTATCGCCTGTGTGTATGTGTGTATGTGGGGGTCAGAGGCGGGCAGCGCTGAAAGGGGCATGGAGAGGGCGCAGCATTCTCACAATTTGCTGTCGTAATTCCATTGAGCCGCCATTTGGGTGCGGTCAACAACAGCAGCAGCAGCAGCAGCAGCAGCAGACGAAGACAACACGCCGCCGGCTTTGTATGTCCTTTTAGCTTTTATTGTAAATACAACAACACCCTCACACACACCCCCTCACACACATACACACACACACACACACACACACACACACACACACACACACATACATACACACCAGCACAGTTCACGTTTACAATTTTAGTTGTCAGCACATTTAGCCCGACTCGACAACGTTTTGCGGCACGGTGTCAAACTTTGAACGCCGCTGCCATCGCCTGTTGCCATATCCCAAGCCCAACCGAGGGGCCAACCCAACCCCAGCGCAACCCAAATGCCACCCAAAGCCACCCACTGAAAGCAACCTGGGCGCACAAAGCGCTTTGACACAACTTTCAGCTCAAGGTTCAAAGTACGGAATTTATGTTTTCTTTACACGGGCCGCCGCAAACATACGCCAAAAAAGAAAACCGAAAAAAAGAAGCAAGAATGCGCCCAGCTTTAGAAGCATGCGACTTGCAAATGCTCTGTAAATATTTATGTATATTTTGCGAGCATTCCTGATTTATGATTTAATCGGGGCTTAGCTTAGTTTAGTTATGAATATTAGTTATAAACAGGTATGCTGCGCGTGCCAACTTCTAGTGTATTAGGGGTATGCCCACAAAATATGGCTAAGTCGATTATAGCCGATTGATTGATTGATAGTTTGATTGGCATAATCGAAACACCCGCGATTAGGCGCTAGAAAAAACGATTTCAAAACTATCTATAGTAATCGATTTTTGTAGATCTCAAAATGTAAGCTTTTATCGATAATCTACG
Organism: Drosophila lacicola; assembly: GCA_035045355.1. Lineage (NCBI taxonomy): Eukaryota > Metazoa > Arthropoda > Insecta > Diptera > Drosophilidae > Drosophila > Drosophila lacicola. The sequence goes on from JAWNPB010000148.1 coordinate 30,596,463, forward strand.
CTCATGTTTCAACAATCGCTATAATCGAAACGTGCGCAACATGCAAATCGAAACGATGAATTTAAAATTATGCATATTTCCAGAACATTTTAAATGCCCAAACAGTGTATGCATGATTCGATAATTATCGAAGTGTTATCAAAAAAAAGTTAACTACATTTTTATTAGCTTTTTGAGAGAATCCAAGCAGATCTCCCTGACAGTTGTTATAGGGTATAGCACACAAACAAAAACAATAGAAGCAAGCAGCGGCAACCGCAAAATTCCTGTTTGTTTTCTGTTTTTACCCAAGCAAACGATGGGGACACACACGCACAAATAGAGAGAGACAGAAAAAGAGAGAAAGAGAGAGAGAGAGAGAGAGAGAGAGAGAGAGAGAGAGAGAGAGGAAGTTAAAGAGTAGAAGAGTGTGTGTGCACCTTGCCGAGAAATTCATAGTCAACCAAAAGTAGCGCGCTCAAGTATTCATATAAATTTTATATACGCCCACAAATACACCTCGCCCTATATGGATAGAGGTATATATTTGCAATACTATTGAAATTGAAATTAAAATTGAAATAGTTCGCTTACCATACATTTTACCCTCATCGGATAATATAATCTTTCGCCGTCCACATGGTGGATATATTGACAGTGCCTCTTGAAAGCTTTGCTCAATGTCCGGACTCCAGACACCCTCGGCATCGGCGGATGATAAATCTTTTTCGTCCTGAAATCAATTTCGAATTGTGTCAATACTCGCTCAATGAAAAATAAATAAATATTTTTATATACATATATAAGTGTGGGTGGTATGTAGTTATATGTGGCAGTTGCACTTTGCAATAATTGTCCAGTCAATAATATCGATTCATTTTCTTCATCGATTATTCATCGGAAGCAACAATAATTTGATTGCTTTGTGACAACTGCTGTCGGCAATTGCTTACGTATTTGCTGGATGAGCCACAGTCAAATGGAATACAAACATTTGCGTTTGCTTTGACCTTAAGGAATAAGGAAGTCCTTGCTAGCCCTTACAGTAATATCTATGTCTAGTTTTAAGGGGTACCTCAAATAGGGTTACAATTGTGAAATTATCTCTAATTTTGTCTGATAACTGCTTGGCAAACGCAAAAGGAACTTCGAAGTTTTCAAGCGGGTTATAATTCAAAGAATGATAGAAATAAAAGAAATTACATATAGAACAAGTTGATTCGAAAGAGTTCAAATATTCATTAATATTGCCAATGACTCATTGAGTCAACATTCCTAGACAACATGAACTATGCAGATCATTAATTTATGGAACGTATCCACCTGTAGATTTTGTTTGTATTATAATTTTTGGTACTTACATCGCTCATATCGCCAACATCCAAGTTTTTACTGTCCACCATGCTGCCATTTGTGTCTGCCGATCCCAGGGGACCAGGAGGACCGGCATTCACTGGTGGCCACGGGGATGGTATGGTGCCGGGTCCGACTGCAAAGCAAATAACAGAGAAAAAACAATTTAGAAACGAAATTGTGGTGTGCGTGTGTGTTGGTGTGTGTGGGTGTGTGTGGTATCTGTCACACATTTTAAGTGCGGTTTAAGCTTCATAAATCTGTGTCATAGTCGGTAAAATCCACAAATCCCCGCCGCCTACCACCCCAAATCATTCGGCCAGTCACGTTCTAGGCCAACCTGTCCAACGAACACGACCGGGTGTCCGGGCGTTGATATGCATTATGAATTTGCGTGCTGTGTGCGAGATGAAAAGCGCTTCAGCCACGCACTTAAGTACGTTTTTCATTTGATATGTTTAACAATGGTGCCAATCGCCAGAGGGAAGCAGCTGCTGCCTGAGACGGGGTAGGTGAAGAGGCGCACTGGAGAGCGAGAGCGAGAGAAAGAGAGAGAGAGAGAGAGAGGCGCGTTAGACAACGAGACAATCAACGCGTCTACTCCAAATTGATAATAATCATGTGTGCCATGTCGGAGCACAAGTGCATAATCACTTGGCTAAATACATAACACACACACACACACAAATCACAAGTGGCATGTTGTCTGTCTGTCCTGTGTGTGTGTGTGTGTGTGTGTGGCAGCTTCTTGACTGAAGCGTTTGTCCTGCCTCTCATCAGGTCAACAGCCAAGTTTAATGATGGTTATCAAGTAATTAAGCAACTAAAGAGTGGCAACTGACTGTCAGATATCTGAATATAAGCGGCAGATGGGTTTTCTGCCATTTAATTAGAGGATATAATCGCCGATCTTGACAATATCTCATGGGTGTAGCCAGACGTGAGAATATATTTCACGATTCAAGTCTTTAACTTCTATAGCATCGAATATAATTGCGTGTCTCGTGGTCCATGCCATGTCGTATATATTTAATCTTAACTTATCATCAGCTATATACCTTATTAACAAATATATATCCCAAGTTTTAAGTATGTAACTTTCATTAAAATAATAAAATTCAATAATATCAACGGATATCGTATGGGAACTTTTCGTCTATCTGGGAGATGGAATTGTCAGCAGATCTCTGGATATTATTATCTAAAGGAATTATGGGTTTTTAATTAGACTTATTAAAAATCATAAATGTAGATTCATTCATTAGTTAAAGAACGGGAAGTATATTTCTATTTGTCAGATGGAACTTTAAGCAACTTCATTAGTAAAACTGAGCTATATATGTTATTTTTTTATAGGTTTTCCTTTTTAAATGGAAAAGGCTCTTCCCTCAGCCTGTTTATCAGCCTTTAAACTACGTCAGAGCAAATCCCGAATATCCTTGTCGTTGCCTACAGGCTATATATAGAGAGTGTTTTATGCTTTAGAACTTTCTTAGGTCTAGATAACACCAATTATATCAATCCATTTATCTGATAAATAAGTATTTCAAGTGGCTGAGTCATTAAAGTGAGTGATTTACGTGATTCAAATGCCCGACTCTATAGCAAAAGATCACGTTTTTTTATACTTTTATACTAGAACTGGATATGACTCAAATTATACGTAACTTTTACCAAAGAAGATTTATAACTATAATATAGTAAAAGAAGAAAAAACAAATATGGATCTTTGGATATGCTTTACGCAGAATAACTACGAGTAGAATTGTGTTTCATTTAGATAAAGGCAACTCAAATGCATTTATCAATCGATAAAACTAGATGCTATAGAGGCCCGCGTCTTAATAGGATATGTCTCTTGTGTGATGAGTATGAAAGAACTCTTTTATGCCAGGTTTTGTAAATATATCTTGGAAGAGATATACAAATACTTCATTTTTGACCAATTGTATCTATTGCAATAGTATACATCTATGAACAGTAATTGGAATTTATTATCTTAAGATTAGGAATATATGTATATACTTTGTCGGGTCGTAAATGTCTCCTTCCAAGCGTTACACATTCCACGTTCCCTTAGCTTATATCTCACAAATACATGTTAATTTCTAGTTACAGATATATTGAAATATCAGAGTACACAGACATTCGAATTGACCTGCTCAGAGAAATTGAACGTGATATTATCTAATACTGTCCGTGAAGAAGTTACCAAAAGCGATTAGGCTCTGGCTCTACCTGTGCCCCTCTCCCTGCCTTTCCCTTCCCATCCCATCACTGTCTTGGTGCACAGGTAGCGCTGCGGGCAACGCAAAAGGCACATACTGGGTCACTCAGATTTCGGGCTTTGAGGCATTGACGACTCACCGGTGAGAGCCTTGAATTCCTCGAGGGAATCCAAATGTTTGGAGAACGGCGCCACCTTGGAGCCGTTTTCTAGGTCGCTTTTCAAATAAATTTTGAAAAATTCACAGCACAAAAACAAACAAAATAAACACACAAAATCGAATTGGAAACTGTAAAAAGCATCAAGTATTTACAACTTATGGTTTTTTCTTTTTATGAGCTTTGCAAGTTGAATATTTGTCGCATTTTATTGTGGAAATTTCAGAGGATGCGAGGGGCGGCGCGGGCGGCAAGCGGGCAGCGGGCGGAAATTTAAGAAGCAAACGAAACGATTAACCGACTTTCCTTTCACGAGACACACGCCAGCAGAGGGAAATAAGAAAACGCGTCTGTTTGATTGAAACGCGCTGTGGAAACTGAAATGCCTTTTATTTTTCCACTAATTTTTTTTTTTTTTTTTTGGTATTTCGGCTTTTTGTTTTGTGCGCTCCTTTGGGCTGCTCCTGCTGCTGCTACAGGGGATGGTTGGCAGCGCGACAGGATGCAGTCCCAGTCTCAGTTCAAGGCACAGTCAGTGCCGCACACGAACACACACAGATACACGCATACACACACAGATACAGACACAATTAGGGGAAGGCGACCAAAAATGCCAGCGTCAACTGCGACGCGTCGTGCGTCATGGTATATGAGAATCAGGGAAATTCCAAGAACCGCCACAGCAAAGAAATTTTCATTTCAAATCATGTTTTTTAGCCGCCCCCAAACCCTTCCTGCTGGCCAAAGCTTCAAAGCAAACTGTACGTACACACACATATTGCAGCTAGATCGGGCATATATATATATATATATATATATATATATATGCATATATACATATGCATGTGTATATACGTGTGTATGTAGGGGGTTGTAGGGCGCACAACAACAACCCGATAAAAACGGGGCAACTATTTAATAATAATGCACGGTTGCATTGCCTGAGCCGGCACGGCTTGCGGGGTTGCTCTATGTGTTATAGGCCTCGCAATAGGGGTGACTATGCCATTTGTATGCCCTGTACGCTTTGATAAAGGTTAAATGGGGCATAATGGTTTTGTGCAAATGTTTAGCATAGGCGAAACGCAGCAGGATCAGGACGAAGAGCTAAGTCGATCTAGTTGTCTGTCTGCTGTATTTTCTCTCATTTTTCTAATATCAATAAATGTCGACATGTTTCTTTCGGCATAGCTCGAGAATTATACAAGCTAAATACGCATAAATTTGTATGTATGTTATCGTATAGTTTAGACAGACTAAGAATATATCACTTTTTAAATAACTCGCTCCATTTTCTATAGAACTGGAATAATACTCATTTTTAAGGTAGAGCCTTTCGCTTTGGTATATACATATGAGGGTATTTATGTGCTCTAGAATATTTGTAATGGCACCTCGGCACTGGGCTTAGGGTATCTGCTAGTCGTGCACTTTCGACTAAAATACTCTAGAATGTCTGTAATGGCACCTCGGGATTCTCGGGTATCTGTTAGTCGTTCACTTTTGACTAAATCACTGTAGAATGTTTGTAACGGCTGCTCGGCACTAGGCTTAGGGTATCTGCTAGTCGTGCACTTTCGACTGGAGCACTCTGACTAGTGTTCATAATCTCACACACGGGCGCACACACGCGCAGTGTGTACATTTTATCATATTCAGTTTCGGGCTGCAACATTTCCGGTTCATTGTAATTTCCAATTAGACAAGACTAGGCTTGAACTCGGACTCGGGACTCAGGACTCGGAACTCGGCTCAGGCCCGACTCACAGCTGCCGCGGTTGAGGTTGGGAATTAATAAGGGAATGCGTTGCGTGTGTGTGTTGCTGTTGCTGTTGTTGTTGTTTGTCCTTTCTACCCTTGCTGGCAATTGGAATTTATGGTATTTATTATTTTCGCTTGCATTTCTCTATTTTCTTTCGCTTTATTCACGCTTGTGACTGTGAACAGCTGTGCGCGAGATGCTTTGATAGTATTCGTGGCGGCGGTGGTGCTGCTGCTGCTTTGTTGGTGGTGGTGCTGCTGCTGGTGGTGGATGAGGTGGTGGTATTGCACCAGGATCAATCACCCCACTTGAAATGCCAGTGTCTGTGTGTCTGTGTGTGTGTGTGCGTGAGCTCGTGATGCGTGAGCCGTAATGCTGCCCATTAATGGGGTGATCCCTATTCAAATCTCTACTGCACCCCACAGCACCAAAAATGTCCTGCAATGTGCCAAAACGAGTGGAAATAGATTGTTCTGATTGCCTAGCTGATATCCTGTACGCAGCTCCGATTTTCCCTAACAACTACATACAAAAGTCGAAATATTCCCTGTTCTTAGATCATACGGTTGACATGTCAATAGATTCCCATATATATCTGATGGACCGCTTCCTTAGTTCAGTGGGCCAATGGTGCAATAAGTTAACGGATCGAACCCCCGTGAAGAAGAATATAATTTCTTCTAGTACATACTAAGTACCTATTAGGGCTATAGGGACAATATCCACACATAAGATTTAATGTGCGTAGCTTATATAATGTTCAAGGTATTCCCATCAAAAGTCGTGTTATCGATAATTATCGAGCGCGAATCGTTATGCTAATAAATAAATATTATCTAAGTGATGCGAAAAACCGCGATCACGAAACTAACTCATTAAGATCAGGCTGCCCTAGTGATGTTATCGGTAGTGGTGTTACCGATAACTATCGACCTCAAAAAAACCGAATCGTTCTTTAAAAAAAATATATTCATCTAAGAGATGATTTTGTTGTTGTAATGATAAGTATATAGGTTAGAATAAATAGCATTGGCTACAAAAGCCACACACACTTGCCTGGGATTTGAACCAGCAACCAGCCTGTTCGCTTGCCTGAACCACTTAGACAGCTCAATTTCCGAATAGTGCGTCTAATGCATGTATTCCTCAGCACAGCTTTATGAGACCCATTAACTCATTTTTACAGGGTATAAGAAACGGCAGCAAATTAACCCCTAACCTACACCACCGTGCCACACGCCACACGCCACACACCACTGTGTACAAGCGAAGCCTGCACAGTGGCACAATCGGCATTCCATGGTGTGTTGGCGAGTTATCAAAAATATGTATCTCAACATATTTAGCAGGACATGCACGTTTGCAGCCAGGAGACACACCTATGCATGAGAATATATATATATCTCTCTATATATATATATATATATTTGTGCGCATATAAAATAAAAGTTGTGTGTATATATGTGCTTATGTTTACAACTCTTCTGCACTGTTTTTTTTTTTTGATATTTTTTTTTTATTTTTTAGCTAAGGATCTGCCATATTTGGCTTTACATTCACATCCTTGAGCACGGGCTCAACCCCTTCAGGGTTGGCCCTTTGCATATGGACGAGGTGGTGATAGTTTATCATCAATCAAATGCTCACGTGTGTGTGCGTGCGTGTCGATGTGCGTTTGTCTGTGTGTCTGGGCACTTGAAAATCCAATCATCTTACTTGAAAGCCTCGCTGCACAGAGACAAAAACTGTGCTCAACTCCCAAACAAAAAGTGCCAAATGCTTTTCAAGGCTTAACCCTTTGATGACCTAATGTCTGGCATAAACAAAATCTGAGGACAGGTTAGTTCCCAACTGGCAGTTGGTCAGCTTTTAAGGGTAGCGAAAATCGAAAACAACATTTGCCGCACAACAAAGCTAAAGCTCTGTAGATCTTCTCGTCAGATAAACAATTAACAAACCGAGCAGAACTATTTTGCGGACTGCCCGTTTTCAAATCTTCCTCTAACTGTACAATATGCTTAGTTACTAAACAAGAGCTGGGAACAGTTCTTGACGGGCAGTTATTTGACCCAGGCAAGCGAACAGGCAGGTTGCTGGTTCAAATCCAAGGCTAGTATATTCGGCTGTTGTAGTCAATGCTATTTTACTATCCTATACTTATCATAACAACAACAAAAACATCTTTTAAAATACTATTTTTTTAATAACGATTCGCTTTTTTGGATAATCGATAACATCACTATCGATAACTACGATTGAGCAGCCTGATATTAAGGAGCTGTTTTTATAAGGATTGTCAACCGCAGTTAACGGTTCAAACCAACCTCTGCCTTTGGGTTAGGTTCGTAAACGAGATCTTTCGCATCCGTAAGACTATGTTATGGAATTCTGAACCGCGTTTGCAGCCTTGGTTGCCATAGAGCTGGGCCTTACAATGGGGTTTTCTGTATTTTAGCAAGAGATTAAGTAATTGTTATTTATTAACTAGCTTTAAGAAGCAAAGGCTGTTATCTGGCGGCATTTGGGAATTTTTAATTAAGATTTCAATAGTGTGCAGATATTTTATTCAACATAACGTAAATATCGATAGTCGATAGCAAGCGATAGTTGCAAGCAATCAATATCGATAGTTCTAAATTTTCGACCATTTTTAGTGCTACCGAAAACAACATACAGCAGTCGTTCAGAAATTAAAACTATGGGAATTTATGAGTAGGATTCACATAAAATAAAATATATTAATTTGTTTTTCAATATGCACATGTTTTCCTATATTTCAACAGTCAGAAATTGGAATTTTAAGCAAAGCTTTTTAATAAGCATAGTATACAGTACGTAAGATGAAGATATATATGTATATATCTATATATATATATGTCAGCTAATTAGGAAAATCCATTTTCCTTTTCCTGCCGATAAGAATAACTCACGTAAAGTACCCCAACTCGGCAGGATGGGGCATGTGTCCTGATCAGCAAAGACAAGCTCAAAAACATGAATAAACAATTAACGCTGATACAGTTAAGAGTGAACGACTAGCAGATACCCTACACACAAAACGAACTGTCCATGTATAACAAATGGATTCCTGATTAACTTCGGTGTTTATAGTCGGATCTTTATGACATTTTCAAGGCTTAAATATGGGACACAAAAGTGTGTGTATACCAAGGTGATATCTTTTGTTCTTTACCTTCAAAAACACCCAATTTTGGGTAATCAATAATCAATAATAAATCAATTATTTTCAAGCTATTTACAAATAAACGTCTCAAAATCGATATATGTATATCGATGAGAATTTATCATTTGCCCTAACCATTTGCAAATGTTTCGAGGGTATACACATATATATATCAACTCTTAGTCATAGCTCGTATGGGGTCTATTGTCGTTTGACATTTTGGCTACGGCCACAAAGTTCGATCGATTAAACCGGAAAGAAAGCCACACTCATGTGAACATGTGAACATGTGAACATGTGAGCATGTGTGTGTGTGTGTGTGTGTGTGAGATGGCTGGTTGTTGTTTTTCTTTCTGTTTTTAATATTATTACAATTTGTTGGTGCTGTCGTTGGACGCCGCTTTGTGAAAGGATTTATCTAACATTTGCAGCTACTCTTCAATTGCTTTCCCTTTTGGCCGCAGGCACGCGCAACTGCAGCACTCGGCTCGCTACTGCAACTGTCCGACTGTCCGACTGTCCGACTGTCTGACTGTGAGCGTGTGTTTAATTGGTTTTTGTTTTTGGCTAAAAGCAGCAGCAGCAGCAGCAGCAGCCGCTCGCAGCGCTTATGTATAACAGTTCTCAGGCAGCAGCAGCAGCAGCAGCAGTTTTATTTTTTAGTCTGTTTCTAAACCGGTTAACAGATTTTTAGTCGCTTACCCTGCGACGCCAGAGCGGGCGGGCGGGTCGCAGTGCAGGGGGGGGGGGGGGGCGTGGCGTGGAACTGGTTTACGTTTAATGGGCAGCTGGTGATACATCAGCAGCAGCAGCAGCAGCAGTGGCAGCAGCAGCAGCAACAACAGTTGCTTGTTTGTTTGCCAAGTTAATTTGATTTAATTTCAATTCGTTTGATTTGATTTCTTGTCAACACACACACACACACACACACACACACACTCGTACGCATGTACTAATTTCTCAAATCAGCCTTCATCTTGGCATGCTTCTCCTGCATCTGGCTGAGCCTCTTGGCCAGCGAGCGCAGATGAACGCTGGTGCCGCTCAAGGAGGTGACACTTCTGCCCGTGCTAAGCGCGCTGTGCGAGATCTCATGTTTCGGCAGCAAAGACTCATCATCCTCCTCCTGGCTCTTGCGCCGTTTCTGCTGCTGCTGCTGCTGCTGCGTCTCTGCGCTGCCGTGTCTTTGGCTTAAATACTGCTGCCTGGCAATGGAGAGGAAGCCAAGTTGGACGCGCTTCAGCTGGCTGGTGGTCGGCGCCGGATCGAAGCGCATCAGCCGGCCAAAGCAAATGTGACGCAGCAAATGGAACTGACAGATGACCTCCTTCAGGTACATATTGTGCAGGCCATGGTAGACGTGCGTCCAGGATGAGAGCGCCGCCACGCTCCACAGCTGGCTGGAGTGCGTCGAGAAGTTGCCCAACTTTGTGCTGGCCACAAATGCCACACAGCCGGCAATCAGGTATTGGGAACGCCACCGGGCCAGCGTTTCGGCATCGAGCAGCTGCTTGGGCTTGAAGGGCGCATTGTAGCACAGCTGGGCGGCGCCCCACAAGTAGGCGACGAACTGATAGTCATCCAGCGAGTAGGCGCCCTGGTTGCCCGCCGGCTTCAGGTCGAACTGCGTCTGCAGGCGGCGCACACAGGTCAAGTAACGATTGAAGAGCATCAGCGCCGCGGCGGGCTCGTCCGCCGGCAGCAGGATCTGTGCCCGGAACAGACCGCACAGAAAGAAAACAAAGCTCAGCTCGTGCCCGGTGCCATAATCGACGCGCGTATAGTTGCCAAAGGAGCCGGCCAGATACTGGCCCAGTTCGCTGACATGCTCGCACTTGTTGTGCGGCAGCGCCTGCTCCAGCATATTGAAGATGTTGCGCAGCATTTGCAGTGACCAGGCGCGATACGCATCCGCGGCGATGGGCCTGCTCTGCGTCAGCCAGAGGGTCAGGCGATCAAAGATGCCGCACAGACTCAGCATGGTCGCGCTCACCGGATAGGCGTCCGGCTCCAGCTGCTGCACGCCCTGAATCGCGGTGCTCGTCCGATTGATGTACGTGACCAGCTCGTGGTAGGCTATCGACTTGGGCCAGAGCACCATATCCGGCTCCTTGCGCACACGCCGCACGGCTCCATAGTTGATTCTCTCAAAGTACTTGGTTATCTTGGCGTCCATATCGAGCAGCTCTTCCGCTTCCAATTTTCATGCACTTAACTATTTTCCGTTTGCCTTGTGTGTGTGGGTTGGGTTGCCAAAACGATCAAAATAACTCACAATGAACTCACGTTAATTTCATAGCAGAAATCAACAGAAAAGCCTTTTCTTGTAAGTCGACTAGCACATACCACGTACTTATTCAGATTCGAGTCCAAATTTTGCGCAATTTACAGCTCTTCAATATGGGCTTAATATGTGTTTATATGGCAATTATTTTCTATTCTTTAATTTGGGTTTCAAAGAAAGAAGTTTCCTTAATCTTTGTATACTATGTGAACAAAAAAAAACTATTATATACATATGTACCTATTGTGATGTTGCCAGATTTTTTTGTTTAAAATCGATATTTATCGATACTAGTGATATTTTTGCAAATATCGCAAAAATATTGCAAATAACACAAAAAAGGCTGAGATAAACTTAAAGAGCAAAAGAATATTTGCCAGGGTGCATAATGTGTAGGGACAGAGTATTTTTACGGACGGTCAAACTTGCCTTTCCTGCTCAATATGCAATTAAATGAAATTAATTAACACAACGCTCAATTTGTGCTAAATATAGTAATTTTTAATTTTTGTTTTAACACAGAAATTAAATTTGTAACCCATACGACATGTTGACCAAAAATATATAATTAAAATATAATAAAATAAAAATGAAATATTGCAAGATGGGGAACTATGGAGACAATGCTCACCTGAGCATTGATTTTGATAGGGATGCGGTTTCTTTAATTATATCAAACAGACCACCACGTCGTATGATTAATATTTAGTAAAACAGGATAAATAGATTGTTTTAATATAGAAGAATTAATTATATATATAGAAGAATTAAAAGAAACTAAAAAAAAAGATCCATTTCCCAACAAACAAATTAATGTTTTACTAATATTAATCCAAGAAAATCGAAAAGACTTCCGTCTATACAAAACAATTTACTCATATCGTTGCTTACAGAATCTATAACAGATGTAACTGCAACAGTAACAGTTGAACTGCCAGCTACTGTTAGCGTTAACAGTGGCCGAGACCAGCTGCCAGCGAGCGAAAGAGCGACGTAGGCAGAGAGTGAGAGAAACTTGAGCAATTTTCAGTGCAACGCAACAACATTTTGCAATAACTCTTGCACAAAAGCAAATTTGATTTTTGCGCGCACTAAGAGAGAACGTTTACGCCCCTGTCGTTTGCCGCTGCCTTTGCCTATGCCTTTACCTTTCGCCCAGCAGCAGCAGCATTATCAGCGCTCTCTTTAGGTGTTGGGCTTTTCGAGTGCCGCGCACGCCGCGTTCATTGACTAAGGTCTCGAAATAGTGTTTAAAATTAAATCGATGAGTCAGACAGGTGACCGCGTCCGCTCACCCGCTCTAAAACCGACCGCCTCATCGTTGTCTGGCCTGACTAAGTACTTTCCGAGTGGGTTTCGTCCCATTCAGTTGAGCAGTTGAGTGCATGGATGCGTCGACGTTTACGTCGACGTCGACGTCGACGCCTCGCTGATTTCTTTGGACCAACGCGGCGTGGCGACGTCAGGCGGCAAATTGCCGACTCTCGGAATCGCTTGCTCACACACACACACACACACACACATGCAATACTGGCATGCGTTTGTGTTTGTGTGCTTTAATGTACATACATACACATGCTCAGTTATTATTTGTTTATTTTATTTGTCTGTCGACAGCAGCAGAAGCGGCAGCTGCCGCCGCCGCACACTTTGAATAATTGGCAACATTTCTCTGGCCAACAAAACGATACAGGAAGTGCAAAGCAAGTCACGTACTTCGAAAACAGAACACAGCAGCAGCAGCAGCAACAGCAACAGCAACAGCGGCAGCGACAGCGTCGGCAACGCAATGGGCCAAATCTAAATGAGTGCAAGAGAGCAGCCGCAGCGGCAGCGGCAGCAGAAAGCAGCGTTGCCAATTCTGACATTTTTGAAAGTGATTTCGAAAAAAGTTAAAACTGCGGGCAGCGGTAATTTTGGCCCTTTCGGCTTGTAAAAACGGACATCTCTATTTTTTTAGTTTCATATTTCGAAATAGTTAAGAAACGTAAAAATTAACCAGCTTGAGCATAATCATATGTTATTATAAATTTATTATTAGAATAGAGTATTCAAAAATAATTATCATTAATAAATAATAATATTTGACATGAGTAAGAAGACAAAAACTAGCCTCTTCCATTTTCTTATTCACCCAAACTAGCATTTTGCTTATCAAAGTTGGCAACACTGCAGCATGTGACAAAAGAGAACCAAATAGAGTTGTTTTGAACACATAAACTGCAGCTGTGTGTATGTGTGTGTGGGTGCGCTCGTATGTGTGTAAGCAGCCAGGCTGTTTTAAATGCTCTCGTGGGTGTGTTTCGCACATGATCTGCAATGGCGCTTGAATTGCATGTTAATAGCACTCGTTGTCATCGGTCATCAGCCGGCTGACAGGCGACAATACTTTCAAAAACTATATGCATGCAATATGCACCTACATACATATTTGCATGCATACAGATTACAGATTACATACATATAGATTTTTGTGCAGAGTTGTTGATATGTGATATACTCCACATATTGTACAGTTGTGGAAACTTAAGTGAAATATTTGCCGATTGGGGAAATAAAAAAATAATGTATATTTTTGTGAATGGGTAGGATGAGCGCCAGAAACGGGCGAGAAACGAGAGATGCCAGACCGCAAATTTACAAAGAATTTGCCAACGATACGTGTTACGTAGAAGCGTAGACTGTATGAAGCATATTATGTAGTAGGTAGGTATATATATGTCTGTATGTGAGAAATATATATACATATATAAAATTAAGAGGAATCGTGTCACACATCAGGAGGTATTCTGCAATCATTCGTATATTTATAGGTTAAGGTTGAAAAATAAACTTAGTCATCAGCTCATCTAATGAAATTATATTTGTATTCTATTTACATTCTGATTTAATTTTCTTTGTTGATAAACAGAGATTGAGAGCTGAAGTTAAAGTTAAAACACAGCATACTTTTAAGGTGTCATTAAGAACTTTGCATACCTCATTTGCATACATACACAAGTTAACAGTAAACAATTGTTTCACTAAGAAAAATAAAGCGAAAGGTAATAGACATTTAAGAAAACATGCAAGCAATAAACATTTGTTGTCTTGCTATAGTATTTTTGGGCTCTAGCAAGCTATTAAATACCCTTACAAAGCCTATAGTTTTGTAAGGAGAAGACAACTCCATGACAGACTTACAATACCCTCTGCGAAGGTATAATTCATATAAGAGCATATACCAAAATTCAAGGTTCTAAAATTGTTGTCATTCGTTTCATAGAACTTAGGAGAGGTTAAATAAAATTAACATAAATTTTCCACCGTACGATCCTTAAGACTAAATTTCTTATAATCTCCAAAATCAATGGAAAGTCAGACGAACGAACATACTCGATCGTCGCAGAATATACATATATAAGTATGTATGTACATATACCCATTTATTATAATCGAAAACTTGTTGGAGTTTATCGATTGTTTATTTCTTTTGCAGCGCAATTTGATTGAAAACTTCTTGTCGCCTTGTCGCTGCTGATTGCAACGGTAGAAGTGGGAATAGGAATAGAAGAAAGGGGTGTGGAAAGGCGGAAACTGGTTTTCGACTGCTGGCGAGAGATATAAAGCCAAATGATGTCTCGTGGCAAACGGTGCTAACTGATTGGAAGAGACAACAAAGCTAGAAAGAGAGAGAGAGAGGGAGCGAGCGAGAGAGCGAGAAAGGGAGAGAGGGAGAGCAAGAATCGGACAAATGTGCATAGAACGGATCGAATCGATTGGAAATCCGACAGGATTGCGTAATTGCCGCTTTTCGCAGTGTACTGCATTTGGGGGCTGGGGGAAAGCCATCGGGAAAGGAACAAAACAGCAACAGCGAATGCTGTGGAACCGTTCAAATCGAATTCGTCGCGAGTACCAAGGTAAACACACTCAGCAAAACAACGAGCATTGGAGAGGAAATCAGTAGAAACCACTACAAACAACAACAAAAACAACAACGCGGCGCGCACACAAAAAGAATGGCCCCAAAAAGAAAAAGAAGAAACAACAAAACAGAAGAAGAAAAAAACTGGTAGGACAACTTTTTGTTTCGCCTGATAGAAATCCACACACACACACACACACACACACACACACACACACACATACACACGTTCAAGTCAAACTCGTACTGAAGCTTAAAGTCAAGTTAAAATAAAAAAAAACAAAAAATCCCCAAGCTGATTTTGCTATTGCTAATGCTATTTATTGCTGACTTGACTCGGCGACTGGTTGCAGCGATCGCGCCTAATTTTGCATAACAGACTGTTATGTTATTAACAGCCGAAATTGATGGCAGCCAATAACAGCGCTCAAATGGCTTGGCTGCTAGCTGGAGATGACCTGCGACGTCATGTCTTATGAGTGCGTGATAGCCATGCAGTGATAGAGAAAGAGAGAGAGAGAGAGCGAGAGCAGGACATGGTGTAAACGGTGCATGGGCAAAAAACATTGCGCAAGACGCAACCGATCGGGTTCTGTGAACCCCACCTAACACACGTACATTGCTTATAATAGTTACAAAGGCAGCGACGCTCTGTTGTTGTTGTCTCTCGCTTCAATAGACATACACATACAGTTTAGTGTGTGTGTGTGCGCGTATAAACGTAAGAACTTGTAAAGGTAGTTGCGTATATATATGTATATGTATATACATGTGCCTACATATGGGTAGGTAGAAACCAGTATAGTTGTCGTATCCAATGTGTTTGTTATTGTTGTTGCTTGTATTGGTTGTCTTTGTCACCAGCGTTGACTTGATTAAAGAACGCGCGTGCACTGCACAAAAGAGAGAAGTTCAAATGCAGAGCGAGCGCACAAGAGCAAGGGCGACCGAGCGTAAGAGTAAATCAATGCAACTTAGCCAAGGTGTAAAAACCGCACGCATACACATACACACACACACACACAAAGGGCCATTGCATCTGTTCGTTTGTAAGGAAGCAGCTTTTGTTGTTTCTCTTTGATTTTTTCAGGATACATAAATCACAAAAGCAGCTGATTTAATTTTAAAAATCAATTCGCAAAATATACAATTAGATAAGATTTATATTTTTGCCTAGTAACTGATTTTGCAGAGTACGACTTGTAGCTAAATTAAAGGGAAATTTAAGTGTAATTATCGATTAGATTATTAGAAGAATCGTCTTGAGTATTGGGTTCTTGACTTTCAGACTGTAACACGAAGTCAATGACTCTCAAACTCTAACAGTAGACAGTCATGCAGACTTAGGAAAAGAACAATATCTATCCGGTATCAAAATATAAGAATATATATATGTATATACTAAAATATATAATAAATAATGATGCATACATTATTATTTGAAAATGTGACTAATCAATCCCCCTTGATTGCAAAATCAAACGCAAAAATAATGGATTCGATATTCGACAAACAGTGAAACAATATAATAAAACCCCATATTAAATAATTGATGTTATTAAAAATATCCCACTGTCTAACGTGGGAAATGTTACAAGTATGTTCGCATGTGTATGTTTGTATGTATATTTTCAATATGCAAATAAATGTTAAGGGTGTTCCGCTCTCTTATACGCTCTCTTATCGGTTACGATCACATATGTCGATGGCAGCCAGAGATAAATTGAGAGCAACGCACGTATGTATTTATCTATGTTATTAAGAGAGCAAGAGCATAAAGGTAGAAAGAGTTGGAGAGGAAGAGAGAGAGAGTGAGAGAATGAGAGGGTGTAAAAAACGCACCTGCTTCTGGTTTGCCAACAACAGCGACGTCCAATTCGCTGTTGCTGAGATTGTTCTGCAATTGCAGCAGCCCCGTGCCGCAAGTGCTTGAGCTGGTGATGTTTTTCATGCAGCCAGCTTTTATTGTATGTGTATGTGGTAATTGTAAGTGGGATGCTGATGTCACAAGCGTACACACGTTTTACTGTTTTTTTTTTTATTTTTTTTAACCGCTGTTAACTGTTTTCACTGTTGTGCTTTTGCTGTTATCAGTTATGATAACGCCCAGCCTGTGCGCGATGTACTTGTTACCGCGTTTGAAATCACTTTTCTTGCCGTTTGCACTTCACATTGTGTGTTGGGAACTAGAAAAATTGCAAAGATTTATGAAATGCCAGTTGAGGGCAATTAGAGTTGAGATTTTTTTTTCTCTTTTAAACTTGCGCGCGCGCGCCGCAGCCGCTGCTGCGTCTGCGTGTGTATGTGCTGCGTCTACTTTGAATGCATGCATGTGTGTGTGTGCGCGCGCCCGTGTATGTGTGTGCCTTTCAGCAGAAAAAAGGTGCAGCAGGCATTGCGAGAGCAGAATTGTAAAATAAAAAAAAGGAAAACAAAAAGAGTAAAAGAGCACAAAGAATGGACGAACAAGCGACGCTTTGGAAATTTTCTGCACTTCTCGAGTCGCGCTTAATTGAAGCTTTTGCTTAAAGCGCAAATGTTGCTGTTGTTTTTGTCTGACCCACGCAGCTCATATGCATTGAGTGGCTTTTGCATACAAATTTGTTGTTTTCCTTTTGGAACGACTGCATCTGTGTGCAAAATAAAAACCAGCATACACACATACATATGCATATTAATGTACGCGTGTGTTTGTACCCTGGTGCGTACTTTTTGAGTGGCTCCACTCTTAAAGTTGTTGGGCTCGCCGCACGCACACACACACACACATACACTCACAATAATTTATCTTGTTTTGGCGTATTTATTTATGCACATATATGTATTAGCATTTAGGCTGCACACACATACACAACGTAATTATATCTGCACGAAATCTCGAAATTAGATTTTTCCACTGTTGTCTTATTAATTGCTGTTGCTGGATGCGTGGGTGTTTTTATTTGTTTTCGATTGCTGACAGAATTAACAATTGGCGGTATGCATTTAATGTTGCAGCAACCGCAAGCGAGCAAGAGGAAGCAGAATAACACAACATGGCCAACAGCACACGCGCATCGTCTAAATTTAACTGAATGAGCACTCACACACACACACCTATACAGATAAAAACATCGACACAGCAGCAAAGAAATAATCAAAATCAAATCTTATAAGTTATATGTACGTATGAACGTATTTTGAGTTAACACATTAAGTACACAAATGAGCACCAAAAAAATATGTGTATGTAAATTTATCAAAAAAATAACTAAGAAAAAACACGGCAAAAAATAAATAAAACAACTAAATATCTACACACAATAAATAAAATATACATATATACGTATATATGTATGTAGACACACACAGAAACGACGCACAGAGCTTGCGGGGGAATGTGTATGGCGCAGACGGGGTACGGGGCGAACAGGCAGACGCGGCAACGATGACGACAACGAAAAAATCGCGGAAACACTGCGAAACACGCAACGCGCAGAAGCGAGAGAAACTCATCGACTGAATCGGAATCAATACAAAGAACGACAGTAGCTCGCTCGCTGGGCCGACTGACTGGCAACACGGCTCCGTGTCTGGGCTCTTGCTGCTGCCTGTTTGACTGGCTGGCTGTTTGGCTGTCTCTGTTTAGTTTGCTAACACACAAACGATGACAACTACAACCGCACAATGTGATCAAGCCCCAAA